>OW028741.1:33758400-34430900 GCA_932294355.1 Aporophyla lueneburgensis | reverse complement strand
GTTTAAATAGTTACATACCTGCCTTACCTGTATTCTGGTGCGCGTTCCGCGAGCTGGAGTCTTGTTCGGTGAAGTTATTAGAAGTTTTTCAAAAATTTTCCGCTAAAAATCACGTTTTTGGACCTTAATTTTAAATTTTCCTTCCGTGAAAACTAAAGTAACGCCGTAGTTAGCTGGCCCGCGCGGAGACGCGTCTCTGGACACCTCGCCCGTGCGTCTAGCTCAAATAAAATTTTGCCCACCCGCCCACCCTGTGGTTACTATATAGGGAACCTTTGGTTTTGTCAACAAATTTGGTTGCAGAAAATTTTCTTTTAGTTTTATTTACTCTGTCACTCTATAGTGAAAGTGCATTTTGACGGTTTTTAAAAAACCTATAAGTTTACATCTAATTGATATTTGACCGAGCGAAGTATCCATCTAGAGCTCGCATTTTATTTTATTTTATTGCTGGTCCCCCATTTACAGGGATTCAGCTCAGACGACACGTGTTCTCTGACATATTAGACATTTCGCAGACCCAAACCTTCCACAATGTTTGGAATTAGAACTCCAATTAACAAGCCGAAGGTCACGGAGGAGAATTTGGACATGGAGAGGTCTCGACTGGCACAGGCTGGCCCATCAGTGAGACGTAGTATCGGAGAGTGGGAGGCCGACAGACCATCAGGAAAGCCTTACAAAACCCCAACGCCTCCGAAAAGGGCCCCAGTCTCCTCCCCACCTAAACTAAAGTCCAAACCAACGCTCGCCCACCAGAGCAAGTTGGATGGACCTAAACAGCCGGAGTCTACTGATGCAAGCTCGCCGCGTGAAGTTCACCCTGTGAAATACCTAAACAGGACCACGGAGGCAAAGGCTTGCCTCCAAAAGGCTAAAATCCAACTGCTGAGTTCTCGAAACCTAAAAAAGGAAATTAAAGACGAAATAACAAAGGCGGTGGAGAGATTATACCAGTTGGTAAAGGAGGCAGAAAGTGAGAAGGGAATTGTGACTCTGGTAGCAGAAAAGTCAGATACCGAAAAGGCGCCGAATCCGACTACGGAAGAATCGACCAACCTGATGAAGAGCCTGGTGGAAAGCATGCAACAACACAAGCAGGCGTTACAGGACTGCCAACAACATACTCTGGCTCTATCAGAGCAACTCCAGGTGGCCCCTCGCTTTGTCGCAAACCAAAGCCCGACTTTCGCGGAGATAGCCGCCGGCCCGAAGCAAAACATCCGAGAACCTCTTCACTCAGTAGTCGTATCATCTAAGAATGATCAGGACACGAGTGAAGAGGTTATCGAGAAGCTCAGGACGGCGGTTGATGCCCGGAATGAGGGCACCAGGGTTGAGCGACTGCGCAAGGCGAGGGACCAGAAAGTGGTGGTCGGTTTTAGGACGAAAGAAGAACTGACCAGAGTGACGGAGCGGATCCGGAAATCCGGCAATCTGGTGGCAGAAGAAGTCCGGAACAAGGACCCACTCGTCATCATCTGGGACGTCCTATCCTGTCACTCAGACGCCGAAATCACACAGGCCCTGGAGCGGCAGAACACCCACCTAGTCGGGGACATTCCTGCGGGTGATGTGAGATTGGGGGTAAAGTACCGCCGCAAGACGAGAAACCCCCACATGTGCCACGTCATTCTGCAGGTGTCCCCGATGGTGTGGCAGAGGCTGACGTTGGCGGGTCGCGTGCACATTGACCTGCAACGGGTGCGGGTGCAGGACCAGTCGCCACTGGTTCAGTGCACTCGCTGCCTGTGCTTCGGCCACAGCCGGAAACTGTGCACGCGTCCCGCAGACCTCTGCACTCACTGTGGTGAGCCCCACATGCGTGCGGACTGCCCGTCTCGGCTGGCAGAGGAGGCACCAAAGTGTCATAATTGCCTGTCAGCCAAACTTGACAGAACTGACCACAACGCCTTCGACAGCGTGTGCCCCATTCGCATCAAATGGGATGCGTTAGCACGACTGTCGGTGGCGTACTGCTGAAGTGCAGCTAGCCACTCCCGGAATTGAAACGTTTGACCGCAACGGTATTGTTCCCACAATTTGTGAAGCGAAAAGATTATTCATTTTTAGTGCAATAAGTAGTTACACAATAAGACATGCAAATTGGACCCAATTTCTTGGAAAATTGGACCAATTAAAGGCGAGCTCAAAATGTAACCGAAGTGAATTAGGAATAATCAATAAAATAGTTTGGGTGTGTAGGTCAAGTGATTTCACAAACATCAGAAAACAAAATAGATACAAACTAACTTTACCGTTGTGGTCGGGCGAACTTGTTGCGGCAAACAAGATTGAAAACCTAAAAAACCATATTTTTAGCGCTGAACATGCCCATAGCTGGAAATACCCTAGAGAAAAGCCAATTAAATTAGATTTAAACAAATTGGTTGAAATAGCAGCAAATCTAATCCAAGACCAACATAAATATATTAAGTTAGTAATAGAAATAAATAGAAGAAATATAGGTTACAAGTAGATTAAGAAATTATGACTATATGATATATTGTATATATATTAGGATAGACATAGAAATATAGTGTAAATTAAGAATAAGATATAAATAAATGTAGGTATAAGTATAAATAGAGTGTAAATGTACACATATAAAATATAAAAAGAAAATACAAAAATAATATAGAAAAATAAGATAAACTAGATATCTAAGGTGTTAGCTACTTAAAAACGCATTAAAAGTATATATAAGAACACAATCATACATACCAAAATAATGGATGAAATGAGGCCGCTGCTTCCAGGAAATCTCCGAAACCTAAAACAGGACAGACAAACACATTATCAAAAGTAAGATAATAATAAGAAAATCTGAATAACAAGGGCTCTGATAATGTCAGAGGAACAGTGAGCAAAGGCAGGAGTGTGGTTTTAGCCGGTAAGAGTCCGGCACTACCCAGACTGTGTCACACGTGAGGCAGTCTGGGTGTCCATGAGGATTTCCCACTCCTGCCAAAACAAAAAAAAAAAAAAAAAAAAACCTAACCTAACCTAACCTAACCTAACCTAACCTAACCTAACCTAACCTAACCTAACCTAACCTAACCTAACCTAACCTAACCTAACCTAACCTAACCTAACCTAACCTAACCTAACCTAACCTAACCTAACCTAACCTAACCTAACCTAACCTAACCTAACCTAACCTAACCTAACCTAACCTAACCTAACCTAACCTAACCTAACCTAACCTAACCTAACCTAACCTAACCTAACCTAACCTAACCTAACCTAACCTAACCTAACCGAAATATCTTTGCAACCAGGTGTCGCATTTCGAAGCTGTTTTCAGCTGAATCGCTTGTATTTAGGTACCTTTAGACTATTTTGACTGAAAGAATTGACAAAACGCGAAAAAATTTTCATTTTTCGCCATTAACATAGAAAAATTCAGAACATTTTTGTACTGAACCACATTTTTATTCTTATCTCAAAATTCTTAATGTGAACCCTGTTTTTATTAGTTTAAATAGCAACTTACCTGCCTTACCTGTATTCTGGCGAGCGTTCCGCGAGCTGGAGTCCTGTTCGGTGGAGTTATTAGAGGTTTTTTCAAAATTTTCCGTGAAAAATCAAGTTTTTGCGTCTAGCTGAAATAAAAATTTGCCCACCCGCCCACCCTGTGGTTACTATATAGGGAACCTTTGTTTTTGTCAACAAATTTGGTTGCGAAAATTTTCTTTTAGATTATTTTATTCTGTCACTTTATAGTGAAGAAACTTATTTTGACGGTTTTTAAAACCTATAAACACACTTATAATTGATATTTGACCGAGCGAAGTCTCCATCTAGAGCTCGTATTTTATTTTATTTTATTGCTGTTCCCCCATTTACAGGGATTCAGCACAGACGACACGTTCCTCTGATATATTAGAAATTCCGCAGACCCAAATCTCCACAATGTTTGGTATCAGAACTCCAGTCACCAAGCCGAAGGTCACGGAGGAGAATTTGGACACGGGGAGGTCTCGACTGGCACAGGCTGGCCCGTCAGTGAGACGTAGTATCGGAGAGTGGGAGGCCGACAGACCATCGCCTCTCAAAACCCCAACGCCTCCGAAAAGGGCCCCAGTCTCTTCCCCACCTAAACTAAAGTCCAAACCAACGCTCACCCATCAGAGCAAGTTGGATGGACCTAAACAGCCGGAGACTACTGATGCAAGCTCGCCGCGTGAAGTTCACCCTGTGAAATACCTAAACAGGACCACGGAGGCAAAGGCGTGTCTCTCAAAGGCCAAAATCCAACTTATTAGCTCCAGAAACCTTAAAAAGGAAATAAAGGAGGAGATCACAAAAGCTGTCGAACGGCTTTACCAGCTTGTGAAGGAGGCCGAAGCTGGTAATGATACCGTATCCTATAAGGGAAGGAAAGAGGAAACCCCACAGGAGCCAAGACCGACCCCAGATGAGCCGACAGAGCTAATGAAGAGTCTTATGGAAGGTTTGCAGCAGCATAAGCATGTTTTGCAGGAGTGCAAGCAGCATACCCAGGCCCTGTCGGAGCAACTCCAGCTGGCCCCTCGCTTTGTCGCAGGCCAAGGTCCGACTTTCGCGGAAATCACCGCCATCCCGAAGCAGAAGATCCAGGAGCCTCTTCACTCTGTGGTCGTTACATCAGTGAATGATCAGGACACAAGTGAAGAGGTTATTGAGAAGCTGAGGACGGCGGTCGACGCCCGAAATGAGGGCACGAGAGTAGAGCGGCTGCGCAAAGCGAGGGACCAGAAAGTGGTGGTCGGTTTTGGAACCAAGGAAGAGATGCAAAAGGTAACGGAACGTATAAGGAAGACGGGTGGTCTGGTGGTAGAGGAGGTTAAGAATAAAGACCCACTAGTAATTATAAAGGACGTCCTCTCCTGCCACTCGGATGAGGAGGTTACCCAAGCACTACGACGACAGAACACCCACTTAGTCGGGGACATACCTGCGGGTGATGTGAGGTTGGGGGTTAAGTACCGCCGTAAGACGAGAAACCCCCATATGTGCCATATCATCTTGCAGGTGTCCCCGATGGTGTGGCAGAAACTGACTGTAGCGGGTCGCGTGCATATTGACCTACAGCGGGTGCGAGTGCAGGACCAATCGCCTCTGGTACAGTGCACTCGCTGTCTGTGTTTCGGCCACAGCCGAAAACTGTGCACGCAGCCCGCAGATCTCTGTATCCACTGTGGCGACCCCCACATGCGGGCAGACTGCCCGTCACGTCTGGCTTCAGAAGCACCGAAGTGCCACAACTGCTTTTCAGCCAAATTAGACAAGACCGACCATAACGCCTTCGACAGCGTGTGCCCAATACGTGCCAAATGGGATGGGTTAGCACGCCTGTCGGTGGCATACTGCTAAGGTGCAGCCAGCGTTTCCCGTAGGTCAAATCCACGACGGCATTGTTTTAAAAATTTGTTTTATGATTCCCAAAACTATAAATGGCAATAGATATAAAATCATGTACAGATCAGGAACAGCGAATTGTAGCCAATTTCATGAGAAATTGGCACAATTAAATGCAAGCACAAAATTAAATTCACAAAAAATAAGATATAAACTCAAATTACCGTTGTGGTTTGACGAACGCGTACCTAAGATAGCAGTTTCGAGTCTGCCAGGAATAGCAACAAACAGAGTTAGGCAATCAATAAATCTAAAATTAGTCATAAAAATTGATAGGTTAAGAAAATGTAAACAACTAGGTTAGGAAATTATGTCTATATGATATATTGAATTATATTAGGATAGCCATAAAATAAACTAAGTAAAGATTAAGAATTAGATAAAGAATTATTTAAGACTAACTATAATTATAAGTAAATGTGAAAAATATAAATATTAAGTCCAAAAACAAAAAATATAACGTTAAGTATTAGAATAAGATTAAACATACTTACTAGCAAACTCGAAAATAAAAATATTACATATAATACAAAAAACAATATATTAAAGTAGATTAAAATTAACTCTAATTACTAATAGACTCAAAATAGAAATACTAAATAAAATACAAAAATATTACGTTAATAAATAGATTAAGATTAACACTAATTACCCTATTAAGAGCCTCTATAAATAGAAATATTAAATGCAGCACAAAAATATATTATGTTACATACTTGCTTAACATCGAAGTACGTTCATACGATCGCTTTATAGAAATACAATAAATATAATAATAAAAATAAGATATAAGATTTGGCTGCACAAAATGCAGTGAAGCATCTGCTTCCCAGGAATTCTTACTTCCTAAAAAGGACTGAAAAATAACAAAAATAAAAAGAATGACGACAAAACTAAACAGTGTCTAAAAAGGTCTCTGATAATGTCAGAGGGACGCTCAGTAAAGGCAGGAGTGTGGTTTTAGCCGGTAAGAGTCCGGCACTACCCAGACTGTGTCACACGTGAGGCAGTCTGGGTGTCCATGAGGATTTCCCACTCCTGCCATAACAAAAAAAAAAAAAAAAAAAAAAAAAAAACCTAACCTAACCTAACCTAACCTAACCTAACCTAACCTAACCTAACCTAACCTAACCTAACCTAACCTAACCTAACCTAACCTAACCTAACCTAACCTAACCTAACCTAACCTAACCTAACCTAACCTAACCTAACCTAACCTAACCTAACCTAACCTAACCTAACCTAACCTAACCTAACCTAACCTAACCTAACCTAACCTAACCTAACCTAACCTAACCTAACCTAACCTAACCTAACCTAACCCAGTTCCCCCCCAGCCCTCGCGGTGGTCGGATCATTTTTGCAGTCGCTCCGCAAACAAAAATTCAAATATATTGGTTTTTGTAGTCCGATATCCAAGTGTGAAGTGTCAGTAGATGCGAAAAGCTGAGCCGCATACAGTGCAGTGCCTAAAAAGTGCCGGATTGCAGTGAAAAAACACTTTTCAGTGGAAAAACCTCATTTTTAGAGGTTAAGTTTAAGTGTTCGGAACGTTTTGTGCAATAAAAACGGAACCAGATCGGCGACACCTTGGTTTTCTTTTTGAAAACGCGCCGGAACGCCTGCACCTTCGCTCCGGCCTGCACAGAAAACACCTGGGCTCCAGACCTTCAGCGATATTCAGCGAAAACCAAAAAACACGTGGGCTGAAAAACCAGAACCAGCTGCAGCAGCTGCGTGAAAATTTGCAGCGTGCAAGAAGCTCTTGGGAGAAGACAATTTCTGCAAGTAAAATAATTTTAGGCCTTATATATTATTTTATATTTTCAATTGAAAACTGAAACTTTGCGTTCCTATAATTCCTGAAAGGGACCAAAACTTGAAGTTCTGCAACTGCTATTTTTTGCGCGCTGCTTAGAAGAAGCGGACCTGAAAAAACCGGATTTTTTGGACTTTTCAAATTTGTTTTATAATTAAAAAACCGAAAAAACCACAAAAACTAAAATTTCAGGTGGAAGATTTTCAAAATTCTTTATTTTATTGTTTTCATCGTGTAGTGCTCTATTTGGCCTTAATTTAGACATTTTTCAAAAAATTTTTGGACAAGTGGTTCCAAAGATATCGATTTTCTAAGTAATTTTGGCTATAAGTCTTAAATAAATAGAAAAAATTGATATTTTACACTGTAATTGTCTTTAATGTGCATATTATGTTAAGTTTAAGCCCAAATTCGCGCCCAATAGCCTCAAGTTTGGCGAAAATAGCATTTTTCAGCCATTTTGGTTTTGTTGGTTGTTATATAAAACATTAAATATCTAGGAGGCTATTGGACGCAGAAGATCCGGATTTGGACAAATACTAGTGGGGTACTGGTGGGAACACCTTAAAATTAGTTTCAGGCGTTTTTCAGGCCAAAAAGTTTTCAGCGCTGAAACCCTTCAGGATACACGTAGGAAGCTGGTCCGGTGTCAGTATCCAAAACCGCGTCTCTCTCCGACAAACGGTTGCGGAGCTACAGCCTTTTAAAGCCGGCTTTTGACAGATCGGCGGCCATCTTGGCAAACTTTGACGCCAGGTGGCTCCGTGGCCGAGGGTCGTAGAGAGTTGCCGTTTGCAAATTGTTGCTCAGGGAGACAAGCCCTACCGGAAAAAACTATTTTCAGGGGTTTCAGGGCTGAAAATTTTCGAAATCCTGAAAATCACCTCACACGACGGGGCTGGTCGGAGCGAGCCAGAAAAGCCCAAACTCGGGTACTCTGCGGCTGTCCAAAGCGGAGGAAATACCTGTCAAACATTGAATTTGACAGCTGAGCCGCCATCTTTGTTAAATTTCAAACACTCATATCTCCGCGGCGGAGGGTCGCAGAGCGCCGGGATTTGCTCTGCAGGGGTTGGCTTGCATGCCTCTTGCGAGTGGGCTGAAATTCAGGGGTTTTCAGGACAAAAAATTTTTTCGGCCTGAAAACACTACCACAGCCTAGATCCCGTCGAGCACGTAAAAATAAACCCAAGCACGGGACGATTCGGTCTGGTGGTTCTGGAGCTATCGTGTTTTAACCATTTTCTGTCCGCCATCTTGGAGGAAAACCAGAATCTTTGAATCGTGATTGCTCCGAAACCCTTAGGGCTAGGTACCCCGTGTTTGGGGTTGTTGGAACGGGCTCGGGGGGTTCTATCTAGTGAGAGCATTGGACAGACTCTACATAGAGCCAATTTGACAGAAATTGCAAAACTGTGTTTTTGACAAATTTAATGTATTTAAGCAACTAAATACAACCCCTGGTAACTACCCAGAATTATAATACCCGAGGTAGAGTCTGGGAAGAGACATAGTTGCAACTTTTGCTGCAACTATTGTATAGTTTTAAGGTATTTTCTTATGCGGTTTTATTCCTTCTGTGTGTGTATTGTCTTACATTTGTTTTTTTTTTATACTACATAGAGCTTCTCCAAGAGAGTCTCTCCTTTTATTATTTTTGAGTCGTTTTAATTCCCTTTTACTTAAATTTCTTTCTTTGTTGTGTGACCCGCTCCTTTGAGCGAAGGGCTGACTGATAGTCAGTCTATAGAGGCTGGACCGCTTAGGATTTTTAAATCATAAAGCAAAAACTACATTTACTTCATTGTTTTATTATAATTTATTGTGTCTTCTTCTCGACAAGTCCTACCTCTGGGACTTAAAATTTTCTTTATTATACACCCTAATCTTAGATCCCCCCTTTACAGGGATTCAGTAATACTGATCATTTAGTGTCCTCTGCGACCTTCACCACCACCACCACCACCACCATCACCTTCCTGCACTTTGACCTTCTTCTTCTTTCTGTGACCTCTCAAGCGCACATTTAGGATGTTCGGACTAAGGACCCCCCTTAACAAAACGAAGGCTGTGGCGGAGATTACGAGCGTAGAGGAGGTAGGCACAGTGCCAGCGGGTACCTCAGTGAGGCGAAGTGTTGGGGAATGGGAAGCGGAGAAAGAGAAAGTGGGGCAACCCCAAAAAACTCAGACATCTGCCAAAAAATTATCCATCCCTCCTTCCCCCAAGAATACAACCGAGCCCACGCCACCGAAATCAAAGCCCAAACTACTGGCCACCCAGAGGACGAGGTCAGATACCTACGAGCTGCCAGGGAAAGCCCTGGTGAGTCCGCCTCGAGAATCGCCACCTATAAAATACCTCAACAGGACTACGGAGGCAAAGGCGTGTCTCACCAGCGCCAAGCTTCAACTCGACAGCTCGAGGAATTTAAAAAAGGAAATAAAGGAGTGTATCACTAGAGCGGTAGAAAGATTGTATCATCTAGTCAAGGAGGGGGAGAGTGAGAGGGCTAAAACGCCCAAAGAAACAGCTGAGCTTGAAAAAGCTCTCGTGGACCCTACGCCGACCTCAGGTGGACCGACAGTTCTCATGGAGCAGCTAATGGAGAACCTCCAGCAGCACAAAAAGGCGCTGGAAGAATGCCAGCTGCACACACGGGCTCTGTCGGAGCACCTGCAACAAGCGCCTCGCTTTGTCGTAGGACAGGGACCCTCATTCGCGGAGATGGCCGCCGCTCCAAAGCGACACTTTCAGGAGCCCCTTCACTCGATGGTTGTGTCATCGGTTGATGACAAAGACACCGGGGAAGAGGTTCTTGAAAAGATTCGGAAAGCTGCAAACGCAAAGGACGGCTTTGTAACGGTGGATAAAGTCAGAAAGGCCAAAGACCGAAAGGTAGTAGTGGGTTGTAGAACAAGGGAAGAGAGGCAAAAAGTCAAGGAAAGGCTGAGTGTGGAAGGAAACCTCCTAGTGGAGGATATGAAGAACAAGGACCCACTGGTGGCTCTTAAGGACGTCTTTAACTATAACACCGATGAGGACGTCCTAAGAGCTTTCAGAAACCAGAACACAGACCTCTTTAAAGACCTGAAGAGTGAGGATGACAGGGTCGAATTAGCCTACAGGAGGAAGAATAGAAACCCCCACACAAACCACGTAATTTTGAGAGTGTCGCCGCAATTGTGGAACAGAACACTGCACAAAGGGGCCATACACATCGACATACAGCGCATAAAAGTTGAAGACCAGTCTCCACTGGTCCAATGCACATGCTGCTTAGCGTATGGCCATAGCAAACGTTTCTGTAAAGAAACCATAGTTAAGTGCAGCCACTGCGGCGGCCCTCACACCAGAACACAGTGCCCTGACTGGCTCGCCGGGACAGCCCCATCTTGCGTGAATTGCCTGCAAGCAAAACACACCAGCACTGAGCACAGTGCATTCAGTAATGAGTGCATCGTGCGCAGAAGATGGGAGGCTATGGCGAGAGCAAGGGTCGCATATTGTTAACGCGGAAGGCAGCCATAATAATAATAGGGTAGGCAACCCCACCGGAGGATACGTAGTGGCTCAGGCCAACCTCCAAAGAAAGGAGTTGGCAACCACCGAGCTCATGGCAGAAGCCACGGATCGGAAAATCGCTTTCGCCTTGGTTCAGGAGCCATATGTTGGTGGGATTCGAAGGATGAAGAGCTACCGAGGCGTGCGAGTGTACCAGTGCGAGGACGATGGAAGAGGGACTGTGAAAGCGGCCGTGATCGTTTTTGATCATGATTTGGACGTCATACAGTGCCCAGAACTCACTACGAACAACATCGCAGTGGTGAGGATCCGGTCCAAAGCCTGGGAAATCGCTGTAGCTTCTTTTTACTTCGAACCGGACCACCCTATGGAACCATACGTGGACCAATTACGGAGGACTATAGAGAAAGCTGGGCCAAGAAAACTGATTATTGGAGGCGATGCCAATGCTAAGAACACCTGGTGGGGTAGCATCGTAAATGACACCAGGGGCATAGAAATGTCCGGGACCCTGGAAGAGTCGGAAATGCAGGTACTCAATAGTGGGAACATTCCCACTTTTGACACGATAAGGGGCAACACGAGATACAGCAGTTTCGTCGATTTAACAGCTTGCTCGACAGACATGCTGGGTCTCGTGGAAGACTGGAGAGTTGACCAGGGAGTGACGAGCTCAGATCACAACACGATCTTATTTCAGCTGCGCTTACAGAGAGAAAAAGGGATGAACATCCAAAGGACCACTCGACTTTACAACACTAAAAAGGCTAATTGGGACACCTTCATAGAGAAGATGGACCAATTCCAAGCGGAACATAACATCAACGCAACCGAAATAGGTAGAGTCGAGCTCAAACAGCAGCTGGAAGACATGGCAAAAGCGATAACAAAAGGTATTACATCAGCATGCATAGAAAGTATGCCACTGAAGTCAGCAAATGTCCAATTCTCCTTGCCATGGAGGTCGGAGGAGCTCGCACGTTTAAAAAACGAGGTCACCACTAAAAAGCGGAGGATACGCAATGCAGCGAAGCACCGCAAAGAAAAAGTCTTCAAAGAGTACCTGGAAGCAAAAGAGAATTACGAATGCCAAGCCAAGAAAGCCCAAATAGCAAGCTGGAAGACTTTTTGCCAAAAACAAGATAGAGAAGGCATATGGGAGGGCATCTACAGAGTCATCGGTAAGACCGCCAAACGTCAAGAGGATCTGACCCTTAAAAAGGACGACGTGTTCCTAAACCCAAAAGAATCGGCAATCCTACTAGCCGAAACATTCTACCCTGAGGACTCCGAAGAGAAGGATAACTCATATCATCGCCAAATAAGAGAGCTTGCGAAGCAAGTAAACGCCCCGAGTCATAATGGAAAGCATGATCCACCGTTTACGGTAGAAGAGCTAAAGACCGCGAGTATGAGTTTTAACCCAAAGAAGGCACCTGGAGCGGATGGCTTTACGGCGGACATATGCAGTCGAGCAATCTTCAGGAATCTGGACGTGTTCCTTGCCCTATATAACAAGTGCCTAGAGACAGGTCACTTCCCGGACATTTGGAAGGAGGCCACAGTAGTGGTATTGAGAAAACCGGGCAGGGACGACTATCAGAAACCCAAGGCCTATAGGCCTATCGGCCTGCTACCAGTCTTGGGCAAGATCCTGGAGAAGATGATAGTAGCAAGGATCAGGTGGCACCTAGTACCGCGGATTAGTACTCGCCAGTATGGCTTTATGCCACAGAGGAGCACCGAGGACGCCCTCTATAACCTAGTGAACCATATCAAGGAGAACATAGAGCAGAAAAAGCTCGTAACCCTAGTCTCACTGGATATAGAGGGGGCCTTCGACAGCGCCTGGTGGCCAGCTATCAAGGTCAGGCTGGCTGAGGAAAAGTGCCCGGTCAATTTAAGGAGGCTACTGGATAGCTATCTCGACTGCAGAAAAATCAGGCTAAGGTACGCCGGGGAGGAACACAAAAGAGACACCCAGAAAGGTTGCGTCCAGGGATCCATTAGCGGCCCGATACTGTGGAACGTAGTCCTTGACCCCCTATTACACGGTCTGGAAAAAGAGGGCGTATACTGTCAGGCGTATGCAGATGACGTGGTGATGGTCTTCAGTGGAGATACGGGTTTGGAAATCTCGACGCAGGCCAATGCCGCTCTCGCCTATGTTCGGGACTGGGGAGTCCGGAACAAGCTGAAGTTCGCACCGCACAAAACCTGTGCGATGGTACTGACGCGTAAGCTTAAGTACGACACCCCACTCTTGAGGATGGGGGGGACCAGCATTGAAATGTCGAGGGAAATAAAGATCCTGGGACTGACAATAGACGACAGAATGACCTTCAACACTCACGTTGCAAGAGTCTGTAAAAAGGCAGCAGACCTGTACAAACAGCTCTCCAGAGCAGCTAAAATAAGCTGGGGTCTACACCCCGAGGTCATTAGAGTAATCTATACAGCAGTCGTGGAGCCTGTCATCCTGTATGCTGCAAGTGCATGGGCACCAGCCGCCAAGAAAATCGGAACGCAGAAAGCGCTGAATGCGGTACAGAGGGGTTTCGCACAGAAACTGTGCAAGTCCTACCGCACGGTATCCCTGAACTCAGCACTGGTACTGGCCGGGATACTGCCTCTGGACCTTCGAATACAGGAGGCAGCTGCCCTGTACGAAGCAAGGAGAGGGCCGTCCCGCCTTGTGCTAGGAGATAGGGAGACCGAACGTGTGGTGGGATTTGCAGAGATTCCACATCCGGCTTTGCATGTAGGGCTCAAATTCGATAGCTTGACCACGCAACAACAGGTGGATAACAGCAACGGGCAGGCGGTGAAAATCTACACCGACGGCAGCAAGCTTGAGGGTAAGGTCGGAGCCGCGCTATCCATATGGGATGGTGCGACAGAGACCAAGGCCATCAAGCTTAGTTTAGCCGCGTACTGCACCGTGTACCAAGCGGAGATTCTAGCTATATGCAGAGCCACAAAAGAGGCCCTAAAGTACAGAGGGACAGAGTACTGCATTTACAGTGACTCAAAGTCTGCCCTGGAGACCATCACCAATTACAATGCCCTGCATCCTTTGGCGGTAGAGACGCGCGACAACCTGAAGAAGGCTCTCAACCAGGGGAAATCTGTTAGTTTCTTCTGGGTGAAAGCGCATGCAGGTCTCATCGGCAACGAACGCGCTGATCAGCTCGCAAAAGAGGCCGCACTCTCGAGCCGAAGGAGCCCCGACTACGACCAGGTTCCCGTTTCATTCGTTAAACGGATAATCCGAAAGGACTCCCTTGACGAGTGGAATGGCAGGTACAAGTCGGGCGAGACAGCCTCCGTGACGAGAGTGTTCCTCCCGGACGCTGTAGACGCCTATAGTATAATTAGAAAAATAAGACCAGCTGGTATGTTGACGCAGGTACTCACGGGACATGGGGGGCTCTCCCAGTACTTGCATCGATTCAAGTGCAAGGAGAGTCCTGCATGTATCTGTGATCCTGCAGTTGAGGAAACAATATTCCACTTATTGCTAGAATGCCCGGTACACAGTAAGGATAGATACGACCTACAGCAAACAATTGCAATACAATTAAATATGCAAAATTTGGAGACTCTATTGAAAGAAACACGCACTAGAGAAACTTTTATAGAATTTAGTATAAAAATAATACAGAAAGTAATAAATAGAAATAAGACGTCATAAGTATTTACTACAATATATATTGTAAAAATATAATAAAGTAGTAAAGATAACACTAAATAATAGAAAATAAGTTTATAGAGTTTAAGCACTAGTAAGATAGAGTTGTCAGAGTAAGCATTAATATAAGAAATAGCAATAAGAGATAGAAAGTAAGTTAATATAAGTAGATTAAGAAAAATAGTGAAAGAAAGTAGGCACAACAATGTTGTACAAAAACTGAAAACCGGCAAACGTAAAGATGGGCACAAAGCATGTATAAATCATATAAAAAGATACACCTTGTAAAGGAAATGTCGAAAATAAGTGAAGGATATAGACACAAGCGGTTCTAAAATGCCAATAAGTATGAACCGCCTGCAAAGAAAATGTAAGAGAGAAGAAATAGTAGAGCCGCTAAAAATTATCGTAGGACCCTAATAGGGTATTTATTATATCGAATATTTTTAAAAGAAGTTTCAAACAAATAAAAAGAATGATAATGGCTGTGAAATTTGATAAAGTCACAGAATGTAGAGAGGCAGGAGTGTGGTTTTAGCCGGTAAGAGTCCGGCACTACCCAGACTGTGTCACACGTGAGGCAGTCTGGGTGTCCATGAGGATTTCCCACTCCTGCCATAACAAAAAAAAAAAAAAAAAAAAAAAAAAAAAAAAAAAAAACCTAACCTAACCTAACCTAACCTAACCTAACCTAACCTAACCTAACCTAACCTAACCTAACCTAACCTAACCTAACCTAACCTAACCTAACCTTTTTGTTTTTTTTTTTTTTTTGATCTCGAGGTGGAAATCCTCATGGATGTCCTCTGCCCTGGGGTGGGCAGAGGGGTCTGTCAGACTCTTACTGACTAAAACCACCCCGGTGTTCCGTCCCACACCTACGTCGGGGACCACGGGAACCAATGTGTCTTCCGCGATCCTCGGCTGGTGCCGGCCCGCCATTGCGGGCCTCCTCACGTTGGGGGGGAGTGAGGTGTTAAACTCCCCCCCATACATCACAGAGAGGCGCGCGTGGAACACTACGCGCCACCATCTCGGGTCCTAAGGAATAGGGGGCGACGGATGTCCCCAGATCCGTCGCCCCTGGACCCATTTAGGGGGGCTGGAAGAGGGCGTTGTCCGCCCTCCGCCGACGCCCGGTGCGCCTGCTGCGGGCTGGGTGGGCGGAAGATATTTCCCGCTCCCTTTCCGCAGCCTCCTTCTGCGACATGACTGTTTCGCAGAAGGATACCACCGCGTCCCAGGACTCCCCGCTACCGACCATGGACTCAACCACAGCCGGCAGCGATAGGTCATTGCCTATTTCTGAGACGAGGGCACGACGCGGCTCCTCCCAAGCGGCACATTCTGCCAGCGTATGCCGCGCCGTGTCCTCCCGGCAGTCGACGCAGTGGTGACACCGGGCGTCCGGCTCCCTGTTTATGCGACACAGGTACTTCCCGAAGCAACCATGCCCCGAGAGCACCTGCGTCGTCCGAAACGACAGGGAGCCGTGCCTTCTCCCGAGCCATTGCCCGAGTACTGGCCGGACCGCCTCGACGGTGGCGAGGCCGGCGGTAGGGCGTGAAAGCCTATCCTGCCAGCTTGCCACCAGGGCTGCGCGGAGCTGCGACCGACGAAGCTCCATGTGGCGGTCCGTCAGTCGCTCGTCCCGCTCCCGCGCTTCCTCGCGCCACCGGTACAGTGACGCGAGTACTTTCGCCTCGAGGTCCCACGGTGGGGATCCAGCCAGCACACAGGCCGCCTCGTAGGAGATCGTGCGATATCCCCTGATGACTCTGACGGTCATAGCACGCTGCGGTCTTCGCAAAACAGCGATGCTGCCGGCCGTCAGGTCAGCCGCCCAAATTGGGGCCCCATACAGGGCCATGGATCGCACGATCCCCACGTAGAGCCGCCTACAGGCGACGCTCGGGCCCCCCAGATTGGGAAGCAGCGTTGACAGCGCCCCAGCCGCGCCCATCAACTTGGGCGCCAGCCGCCGGAAGTGGGGGCCGAAGTCCCACCGGCTGTCGAGCACCAATCCCAGATATTTCATGGTGGACTCGACAGCGATCCGACACCCCCCGACCACGATGTGTGATCCGGCCGGCGGCGCCCGCCGGGGGCCATGAAAGACCATGGCCTCCGACTTGTTAAGGGCCACCTCCAGGCCTCCTCTAGGCGCCGTATGCGGCTCACCACAAGTGAGACCGCAGCCGTCGCCAGCAACGCTGCCTCCCTGTACGAGCTCCCCCGGGCCGTGACCAGCGTGTCATCAGCATAACACGTCAGTTCCACGCCCGGCGGAAGCTCGCCCCTCAGCACCCAGTCGTACCCGATGTTCCACAGGAGTGGGCCAACGACCGAGCCCTGTGGAACACCGCACGACATGCGGCGCTGGTTTCCGCCATCACGTCCCATGTAGGTGACACCCCTATCCTCGAGATAAGCCCCAACGATGTGGCAGAGGTAGGAAGGCACCCGATGGTACAGCAGTGCCTCCCGAATGCAGCTCCAAGGCAGGGTGTTGAAGGCGTTAGATATGTCCAAGGACACCGCCACCATCACCCCGCCCCGGGACACTGCTTCCTCTGCCAGGACTCTCACCCGCGATATCGCGTGGATGGTGGAGCGCCCGTGCCGAAAGCCAAACTGACTCTCGGCCAGGTCAGGCCCCTCTCTGCACAAGTGGTGGACGAGGCGGGCAGCGATAATTCGCTCGAATAGCTTCCCGACCTCGTCCAGCAACACTATGGGCCTGTACGCAGACGGTGAGTCTGCAGGGCGCCCCGCCTTCTTGAGCAGGACCAGACGACCTGTTTTCCACAAACTGGGAAACTGGCCCCGCTCAAGGCACGCTGTGAAGAGTCCTCTCAGTTGGGGCTCTAGCTCTTTCAGAGCGAGGGCCAACGCACAGCCTTTTTTTTCTTCTTTCTGACGACCGTCGTCCAGGCCTCCGTAGAAGGTCCGGGCGCAGTCGCCGGGGGAGCACTCGCGGAAACCGCCACCTGGGAAATGGGTGCGGCCTTTGCGGGCTTATTCGCCACCTCTGCGGGCTTTCTGGCCCCCAATGCGGGCTTTGTGGCCCCCTTCCCAGACTGGCTTGGCTCAGCCACCTTGGCCGCTGCCTCTCTCCTCCGCTTATCCGCAGCGAGCGGTGGGCGGAGGGTTTCGGCTGGGAGGAGCCTCGGCTCTATGGCCTCTAGTCGAGCCCCTACCATCTGCCCGCACTGCAACAAACAGATGCGAGCGATCTTGTCAACCTCCGCATCCGGAAGTGCAGGGGTCGACGATGGGGCCGACTGTGGAGCCAGCAACGGCACTGGCGATGATCCGGTGCCCGGGGCTTCCCGCAGGTTGGCAAACTTCCGCTTGAGGTCCTCCAATTCGGATCTAAAACTCCGCCATCTTTTCCGAGCCTGAACCATTAAGGAGGACCTCAGCTCCCTCCTTGATGAGATCAGCCACCTCTTTAAGGGCGCGCGTGAATGTGCCCTTCAGGTTGCCGGATTTTGTGGCAACCTTCAGGATCACATCCACGCCGTCGAAGACCTGGCGGCAAGACGCCACCGGCGACAAGCCTCCTCCGGCAGCCGTCCGGGCTGAGCGCCGCTCCTGCATCTGACGAGTCAGCTCGCTGACCTCGTCTTCCGCCACAGCCTTGCGCTGCGCCCGCTTTGCGGCGTTGGCTTCCGCCTTATTTAGCCCGAGCAGCGAGCCCTCGCTGGTCGGGTCACTCTCCAACATTTCAACGTGCTCCACTGGAGCCGGAGTGTCGGGCCGAGACACCGACGTGAAGCGCCCCCGCTCATCGCGCTCCACCGAAGGAATAGCAGCTCTGCCAGCCACCGCTCGACCTCGTCTACTGCTGCCCGTAGGCACCTTAGGTGCCGGCAGGCTCTCCTCGCTAGAGGAGCGTGGCGAGCGCTTACCGCAGCGCCTCGTCACCCCCTCTTCCTTCCGCGAGCACTGCGAGCTCACGCTCGCCACGCTCATCCTGTCAGACGCAGCGTCGGTATCCGACGCCGCACCCGACCGCATGCGCTCGACCACAACGGTCGGCACCTTCTTCAAAGAATTAGTTTTATTTGGATCCATATGATTCCCACGAGTGTGGGGGATGTAAAAGGTCCACCTAGGTTCACCCCCTGTCCCTAGGTAAGTGTAAATTTGTAACCCAACCAGGGGGTCCACTGGTACCCTGGCTGGGGGTGCGCTCGTGACTGATGCACCACCTATAACTAAAGTTACAGATGACACTACTCCTCAGCCATTCATACCCTCGCCGCACACCAAAACTTGGTATTAGAGGAATTTTTTATAGAGGTTATCTTCCTCGCGATCCGGGCGGTTAAGCCAAGATCCTCGTCCCGTTCCAAGTCATAAAACATGACCATGATCTCGTCACGGATTACGATTTCGACGGATGCAGTCAGGAGGATCAGATCCCCCGCTGCTAGCCCGTTGGCAGGTGAGTGCACAACGAGCGCCGCCGTCGTCACCAAACAACCTGTCCTCTGTAAGCAGAGGGACGAGTGGATGACGGTTGGTCGGTCCAGATGAACCGACCCAGGAGCATGAAGCTCCGCCCCCCCACGCAGAAATTCGCCACGTAGAGCCACCTACAGGCGACGCTCGGGCCCCCCAGATTGGGAAGCAGCGTTGACAGCGCCCCAGCCGCGCCCATCAACTTGGGCGCCAGCCGCCGGAAGTGGGGGCCGAAGTCCCACCGGCTGTCGAGCACCAATCCCAGATATTTCATGGTGGACTCGACAGCGATCCGACACCCCCCGGCACGACGCGGCTCCTCCCAAGCGGCACATTCTGCCAGCGTATGCCGCGCCGTGTCCTCCCGGCAGTCGACGCAGTGGTGACACCGGGCGTCCGGCTCCCTGTTTATGCGACACAGGTACTTCCCGAAGCAACCATGCCCCGAGAGCACCTGCGTCGTCCGAAACGACAGGGAGCCGTGCCTTCTCCCGAGCCATTGCCCGAGTACTGGCCGGACCGCCTCGACGGTGGCGAGGCCGGCGGTAGGGCGTGAAAGCCTATCCTGCCAGCTCGCCACCAGGGCTGCGCGGAGCTGCGACCGACGAAGCTCCATGTGGCGGTCCGTCAGTCGCTCGTCCCGCTCCCGCGCTTCCTCGCGCCACCGGTACAGTGACGCGAGTACTTTCGCCTCGAGGTCCCACGGTGGGAATCCAGCCAGTACACCGGCCGCCTCGTAGGAGATCGTGCGATATCCCCTGATGACTCTGACGGCCATAGCACGCTGCGGTCTTCGCAGAACAGCGATGCTGCCGGCCGTCAGGTCAGCCGCCCAAATTGGGGCCCCATACAGGGCCATGGATCGCACGATCCCCACGTAGAGCCGCCTACAGGCGACGCTCGGGCCCCCCAGATTGGGAAGCAGCGTTGACAGCGCCCCAGCCGCGCCCATCAACTTAGGCGCCAGCCGCCGGAAGTGGGGGCCGAAGTCCCACCGGCTGTCGAGCACCAATCCCAGATATTTCATGGTGGACTCGACAGCGATCCGACACCCCCCGACCACGATGTGTGATCCGGCCGGCGGCGCCCGCCGGGGGCCATGAAAGACCATGGCCTCCGACTTGTTGAGGGCCACCTCCAGGCCTAGGCGCCGTATGCGGCTCACCACAAGTGAGACCGCAGCCGTCGCCAGCAACGCTGCCTCCCTGTACGAGCTCCCCCGGGCCGTGACCAGCGTGTCATCAGCATAGCACGTCAGTTCCACGCCCGGCGGAAGCTCGCCCCTCAGCACCCAGTCGTACCCGATGTTCCACAGGAGCGGGCCAACGACCGAGCCCTGTGGAACACCGCACGACATGCGGCGCTGGTTTCTACCATCACGTCCCATGTAGGTGACACCCCTATCCTCGAGATAAGCCCCAACTATGTGGCAGAGGTAGGAAGGCACCCGATGGTACAGCAGTGCCTCCCGAATGCAGCTCCAAGGCAGGGTGTTGAAGGCGTTAGATATGTCCAAGGACACCGCCACCATCACCCCGCCCCGGGACACTGCTTCCTCTGCCAGGACTCTCACCCGCGATATCGCGTGGATGGTGGAGCGCACGTGCCGAAAGCCAAACTGACTCTCGGCCAGGTCAGGCCCCTCTCTGCACAAGTGGTGGACGAGGCGGGCAGCGATAATTCGCTCGAATAGCTTCCCGACCTCGTCCAGCAACACTATGGGCCTGTACGCAGACGGTGAGTCTGCAGGGCGCCCCGCCTTCTTGAGCAGGACCAGACGACCTGTTTTCCACAAACTGGGAAACTGGCCCCGCTCAAGGCACGCTGTGAAGAGTCCTCTCAGTTGGGGCTCTAGCTCTTTCAGAGCGAGGGCCAACGCACAGCCGTGTATACCGTCGGGCCCCGGAGCCACGTTCTTGGCCCGGAGCCGCAACACGGCCGCCCCCATCTCTCCTTGTGTCACCTCTGGGACGCTGATGGCGTTCCCTTCTGTAGGCTCTGCAGCTGTGGGCAATGCCATCGGCGGCGGAGTGTGCTCCGCTCTTGCCGGGAAGAGGGCTGTGACGACCTCCTCCAGCAGCTCAGGTTGGAGACTCTCCGTGAGTGGAGGCGCCGCGGCTCGAAGTTTCCCTCGAACCGCTCGATAGGGGCGCCCCCACGGATCCCGTTCGAGAGTCTCCAACATCTCCTCCCTGGCTCGCGTCCTCGCTTCGCCGATGGCCAGCCACAGAGCCTCCTTCGCCGCGCGGTACACCTCGTACAGCGCGGCCTCTTCGTCAGGGACCCGACGACGTCTCCTGCGGTAATGGGTGTACCGGCGCCTGACCGACACGCATGCGACACGTAGCCGCGCGATCTCGGCAGACCACCAGTACACCTGGCGCCTCGCTGATTGCGTGTGGACGCGGGGCATGGACGCGTCGCAGATGTGCGTCATCGCCCCGCGGAACCACAGCGCCTCCTCTTCGACGTCGACGGGTCCGTCCGTTGCCGACTCCCGGCTCCAGGCCTGGACAATAGCAGCCTCCTCGAGAAGTTCCCTGTCGATGCGCTTACGCGCCCAGCGCGGGCCGTCCATTCGCGGGGCCGATGGACTACGGCCGCCGATGGTCTGGGTGGAAACGTCGAACCGGATGTATCTGTGATCCGACAACGTCTCCACCCCCACAGCGACACGCCAGTCACGGACACGGCTAGCAACAGCACAGGGCGAGGGTGGAGTCGGCCTACGACGGCGCCCAACTCGACAAGGAAGTTCTCGAAGTCGGCGAGGCTCTTGTTGGGTGAAAAATACGCCCCAATCGTGCCAATCCCGTCCGCGAGGGCGGCTACCCAGCCGTGACCTCGGGACGGGTTGACAAGAGCCCCGCCAATTATGGCCACCGAGCCATCCAGGTCTCCCACCCAGTTATCTCTGGGGGGGACAAAGTATGGCTCGGCAATCACAGCCACGTCGATCGACCACTCTGCCATGCTCTGGAGCAAGAGGTCCTGAGCTCTGGCAGCGTGGTTGATATTGCCCTGGAGGAAATGGTAAGGCGCCATTATGCGCAGTCCATTCCCTCCACAGCACCATTCCTAGGCCGGGAGTCGGCCGTTGAGCACCCAGGCTGAGGGGGGGGTAAAGAGCCCCCGGCAGCCTTGGCACCCCTTCTTCGCCTCCTCTTCTTGCCCTTTTTGGTGGGCGCACCACAGGCTTTGCCACCCGCTCTGTGCCCAGCGGGCCTCCCTGCAGTAGCACAAAGGCTGCAGTTTGGCGCGGCGGAGCACTGGGTGGCCTTGTGGCTGGGCTGACCGCAGCGATAACATAGCTCGCTGCGGTCTATTTCTGCGGTGCACCGTGCCCTGACATGCCCCATGTCCAGGCAACGGAAACACCGCAAAGCCCTGGGTTGCAGCAGCTTGACCCTCGCTGCAACCCACCCCACCAACAGACGTCCAGCGTCGGCGACCTTATTGGCCGCCGCCACCGGGCACTTCACCCAGATCGCACCGAGCCCGGAAGCGTCAGTGCGGATCTCGCCCGTACGCACATCGTCAGGCGCACACCCACCGACTCTGGCGACGGCCGCCGCGACCTCAGCCGGGGTCGTCGAGTCGTCCAGGCCGTCGACGCGCAGCTCGCTCGTCTTCATGGGCCTGGACACCCGAACGTCCTCCGGGTTGAGGACTTCCCTCAGTTTGGCGGCCAAGATGTCCGCCTTTTCGCTGCTAGAGGCACCAGAGACCTGTAGCAGCCGTGCCCCCGTGATGGCCGGCCTCAATATGAAGCCGGACGGCGTGCCAAGGTCGGGGAATGCGACCTTGGCTTTCGCCTCCGCCAGGACCGCCTTGTACGAGACGGCCCTCTCGACAGCTCCGGGCTGCAGAGTTATCACCACAGCCGCGGAGCGTGGTGCTGTCGCCCTAGGCAGCCCTTGGGTCCTCTGTTTTGGTGCCGGTGCTTTTGCGGGAGCTGGCAACGCCTTCTTCTTCTTCTTTTTCCCCTTTTTGACGACTGTCGTCCAGCCCTCCGTAGTAGGTCCGGGCGCAGTCGCCGGGGGAGCACTCGAGGAAGTCACTTGGGGAGCTGTCGTCTGGGAAGTGGGCGCGAACTTGGCAGGTACTCTAGCCGCCTCCGCGGGCTTTTTGGCCCCCACCGTGGGCTTTGTAGCCCCCTTCCCTAGCTGGCGCGGCTCAGTCATCGAGGCCGCTGCTTCTCTCCTCCGCTTATCTGCAGCGAGCGGTGGACGGAGAGTCTCGGCTGGGAGGAGCCTCGGCTCTATGGCCTCCAGTCGAGCCCCTACCATCTGCCCGCACTGCACCAAGCAGATGCGAGCGATCTTTTCGACCTCTGCAGCCGCAAGTGCAGGGGTTGACGATGGGGCCAACTGTGGAGCCAGCAGCGGCACCGGCGATGATGCGGTGCCCGGGGCTGCCCGCACGTTGGCAAACTCCCGCTTGAGGTCCTCCAATTCGGACCGAAGACGGCGGTTCTCCTCCCAAAAATCCGCCATTTCCTCCGAACTTGTACGACTAAGGAGGACCTCACCCACCTCCTTGATGTGCTCAGCCGCTTCCTTAAGGGCGCGCGTGAATGTGCCCTTCAGGTTGCCAGATTTTGAGGCAACCTTCAGGACGACATCCACGCCGTCCAAAACCTGGCGGCCCAGCGCCACCGGCGACAAACTCCCTCCGGCAGCCATCCGGGCCGAGCGCCGCTCCTTCGCCTGACGAGTCATCTCACCGACTTCGTCCTCCGCCACAGCTTTGCGTTGCGCCCGCTTCGCGGCGTTGGCTTCCGCCTTATTAAGCCCGAGCAGGGAGCCCTCGCTGGTCGGGTCACTCTCCAACATCTCTACGTGCTCCACTGGAGCCGGAGTGTCGGGCCTGGACACCGACGCGAAGCGCCCCCGCTCATCGCGCTCCACCGAAGGAACAGCAGCTCTGCCAGCCACCGCTCGGCCTCGTCGACTGCTGCCCGTCGGCACCTTAGGTGCCGGCAGGCTCTCTTCGCTAGAGGAGCGTGGCGAGCGCTTACCGCAGCGCCTCGCCACCCCCTCTTCCTTCCGCGAACGCTGCGAGCTCACGCTCGCCACGCTCATCCTTTCAGACGCAGCGTCGGTATCCGACGCCGCACCCGACCCCAAACGCTCAACCATTACGGTCGGCACTTTCGTCACATTATTTTTGTTTTTTGAAAAATCCATATGATTCCCACGAGTGTGGGGGATGTAAAAAGTCCGCCTAGGTTCACCCCCTGTCCCTAGGTAAGTGTAAATTTGTAACCCAACCAGGGGGTCCACTGGTACCCTGGCTGGGGGTGCGCTCGTGACTGATGCGCCACCTGTAACTAAAGTTACAGATGACACTACTCCTCAGCCATTCATACCCTCGCCGCACACCAAAACTTGGTATTAGAGGAATTTTTTATAGAGGTTATCTTCCTCGCGATCCGGGCGGTTAAGCCAAGATCCTCGTCCCGTTCCAAGTCATAAAACATGACCATGATCTCTTCACGGATTACGATTTCGACGGATGCAGTCAGGAGGATCAGAACCCCCGCTGCTAGCCCGTTGGCAGGTGAGTGCACAACGAGCGCCGCCGTCGTCACCAAACAACCTGTCCTCTGTAAGCAGAGGGAGGAGTGGATGACGGTTGGTCGGTCCAGATGTACCGACCCAGGAGCATGAAGCTCCGCCCCCCCGCGCAGAAATTCGCCACAGCCAATATTGTCACCGACATGGAGAGAATATTGGCTGTACCCAGGGTGCACCAGCCCAACGGCTGCCCTTTCCCCCGAACGTATCCGAAAGGAACGAGCAGCAAGCAAGGCACACGAGGAGGTTTTCTGCATGCACCCCACGCACCCCAACCTAACCTAACCTAACCTAACCTAACCTTTTTTTTTTTTTTTTTTGATCTCGAGGTGGAAATCCTCATGGATGTCCTCTGCCCTGGGGTGGGCAGAGGCGTCTGTCAGACTCTTACTGACTAAAACCACCCCGGTGTTCCGTCCCACACCCACGTCGGGGACCACGGGAACCAATATGTCTTCCGCGATCCCCGACTGGTGCCGGCCCGCCATTGCGAGCCTCCTCACGTTGGGGGGGAGTGAGGTGTTAAACTCCCCCCCATACATCACAGAGAGGCGCGCGTGGAACACTACGCGCCACCATCTCGGGTCCTAAGGAATAGGGGGCGACGGATGTCCCCAGATCCGTCGCCCCTGGACCCATTTAGGGGGGCTGGAAGAGGGCGTTGTCCGCCCTCCGCTGACGCCCGGTGCGCCTGCTGCGGGCTGGGTGGGCGGAAGATATCTCCCGCTCCCTTTCCGCAGCCTCCTTCTGCGACATTACTGTTTCGCAGAAGGATACCACCGCGTCCCAAGACTCCTCGCTACCGACCATGGACTCGACCACAGCCGGCAGCGATAGGTCGTTGCCGACTTCTGAGACGAGGGCACGACGCGGCTCCTCCCAAGCGGCACATTCTGCCAGCGTATGCCGCGCCGTGTCCTCCCGGCAGTCGACGCAGTGGTGACACCGGGCGTCCGGCTCCCTGTTTATGCGACACAGGTACTTCCCGAAGCAACCATGCCCCGAGAGCACCTGCGTCGTCCGAAACGACAGGGAGCCGTGCCTCCTCCCGAGCCAGTTCCCGAGTACTGGCCGGACCGCCTCGACGGTGGTGAGGCCGGCGGTAGGGCGTGAAAGCCTATCCTGCCAGCTCGCCACCAGGGCTGCGCGGAGCTGCGACCGACGAAGCTCCATGTGGCGCTCCGTCAGTCGCTCGTCCCGCTCCCGCGCTTCCTCGCGCCACCGGTACAGTGACGCGAGTACTTTCGCCTCGAGGTCCCACGGTGGGGATCCAGCCAGTACACAGGCCGCCTCGTAGGAGATCGTGCGATATCCCCTGATGACTCTGACGGCCATAGCACGCTGCGGTCTTCGCAGAACAGCGATGCTGCCGGCCGTCAGGTCAGCCGCCCAAATTGGGGCCCCATACAGGGCCATGGATCGCACGATCCCCACGTAGAGCCGCCTACAGGCGACGCTCGGGCCCCCCAGATTGGGAAGCAGCGTTAACCTAACCTAACCTAACCTAACCCGAAATATCTTTGCAACCAGGTGTCGCATTTCGAAGCTGTTTTCAGCTGAATCGCTTGTATTTCGGTACCGTTTGACTATTTTAACTGATATAATTGACAAAACGCGAAAAAATTTTCATTTTTCGCCATTAACATAGAAAAATTCAGAACATTTTTGTACTGAACCACATTTTTATTTTTATCTCAAAATTCCTAGTGTGAACCCTGTATTTATTAGTTTAAATAGCAACTTACCTGCCTTACCTGTATTCTGGCGAGCGTTCCACGAGCTGGAGTCCTGTTCGGTGGAGTTATTAGAGGTTTTTTCAAAATTTTCCGTGAAAAATCACGTTTTTGGACCATAATTTTCGATTTTCCTTCTGCAAAAACTAAAGTAACGCCGTAGTAAGCTGGCCCGCGTGGAGACGCGTCTTCCGACACCTCGCCCGTGCGTCTAGCTGAAATAGAAGTTTGCAAACACTGAATTTTTCGTTTTTCCAAGCAAATCAGTACGTACGAAATCCACCTAACCGATACAAAATTCCCTATACATCGAAATATCTTTGCAACCAGGTGTCGTATTTCAAAGCTGTTTTCAGCTGAATCGCTTGTATTTCGGTACCGTTTGACTATTTTAACTATATAATTGACAAAACGCGAAAAAATTTTCATTTTTCGCCATTAACATAGAAAAATTCAGAACATTTTTGTACTGAACCACATTTTTATTTTTATCTCAAAATTCCTAGTGTGAACCCTGTTTTTATTAGTTTAAATAGCAACTTACCTGCCTTACCTGTATTCTGGCGAGCGTTCCGCGAGCTGGAGTCCTGTTCGGTGGAGTTATTAGAGGTTTTTTCAAAATTTTCCGTGAAAAATCACGTTTTTGGACCATAATTTTCGATTTTCCTTCTGCAAAAACTAAAGTAACGCCGTAGTAAGCTGGCCCGCGTGGAGACGCGTCTTCCGACACCTCGCCCGTGCGTCTAGCTGAAATAGAAGTTTGCAAACACTGAATTTTTCGTTTTTCCAAGCAAATCAGTACGTACGAAATCCACCTAACCGATACAAAATTCCCTATACATCGAAATATCTTTGCAACCAGGTGTCGTATTTCGAAGCTGTTTTCAGCTGAATCGCTTGTATTTCGGTACCGTTTGACTATTTTAACTATATAATTGACAAAACGCGAAAAAATTTTCATTTTTCGCCATTAACATAGAAAAATTCAGAACATTTTTGTACTGAACCACATTTTTATTTTTATCTCAAAATTCCTAGTGTGAACCCTGTTTTTATTAGTTTAAATAGCAACTTACCTGCCTTACCTGTATTCTGGCGAGCGTTCCGCGAGCTGGAGTCCTGTTCGGTGGAGTTATTAGAGGTTTTTTCAAAATTTTCCGTGAAAAATCACGTTTTTGGACCATAATTTTCGATTTTCCTTCTGCAAAAACTAAAGTAACGCCGTAGTAAGCTGGCCCGCGTGGAGACGCGTCTTCCGACACCTCGCCCGTGCGTCTAGCTGAAATAGAAGTTTGCAAACACTGAATTTTTCGTTTTTCCAAGCAAATCAGTACGTACGAAATCCACCTAACCGATACAAAATTCCCTATACATCGAAATATCTTTGCAACCAGGTGTCGCATTTCGAAGCTGTTTTCAGCTGAATCGCTTGTATTTCGGTACCGTTTGACTATTTTAACTGATATAATTGACAAAACGCGAAAAAATTTTCATTTTTCGCCATTAACATAGAAAAATTCAGAACATTTTTGTACTGAACCACATTTTTATTTTTATCTCAAAATTCCTAGTGTGAACCCTGTTTTTATTAGTTTAAATAGCAACTTACCTGCCTTACCTGTATTCTGGCGAGCGTTCCGCGAGCTGGAGTCTTGTTCGGTGGAGATATTAGAGGTTTTTTCAAAATTTTCCGTGAAAAATCACGTTTTTAGACCATAATTTTCGAATTTCCTTCTGCAAAAACTAAAGTAACGCCGTAGTAAGCTGGCCCGCGTGGAGACGCGTCTTCCGACACCTCGCCCGTGCGTCTAGCTGAAATAGAAGTTTGCAAACACTGAATTTTTCGTTTTTCCAAGCAAATCAGTACGTACGAAATCCACCTAACCGATACAAAATTCCCTATACATCGAAATATCTTTGCAACCAGGTGTCGCATTTCGAAGCTGTTTTCAGCTGAATCGCTTGTATTTCGGTACCGTTTGACTATTTTAACTGATATAATTGACAAAACGCGAAAAAATTTTCATTTTTCGCCATTAACATAGAAAAATTCAGAACATTTTTGTACTGAACCACATTTTTATTTTTATCTCAAAATTCCTAGTGTGAACCCTGTTTTTATTAGTTTAAATAGCAACTTACCTGCCTTATCTGTATTCTGGCGAGCGTTCCGCGAGCTGGAGTCTTGTTCGGTGGAGATATTAGAGGTTTTTTCAAAATTTTCCGTGAAAAATCACGTTTTTAGACCATAATTTTCGAATTTCCTTCTGCAAAAACTAAAGTAACGCCGTAGTAAGCTGGCCCGCGTGGAGACGCGTCTTCCGACACCTCGCCCGTGCGTCTAGCTGAAATAGAAGTTTGCAAACACTGAATTTTTCTTTTTTCCAAGCAAATCAGTACGTACGAAATCCACCTAACCGATACAAAATTCCCTATACATCGAAATATCTTTGCAACCAGGTGTCGCATTTCGAAGCTGTTTTCAGCTGAATCGCTTGTATTTCGGTACCGTTTGACTATTTTAACTGATATAATTGACAAAACGCGAAAAAATTTTCATTTTTCGCCATTAACATAGAAAAATTCAGAACATTTTTGTACTGAACCACATTTTTATTTTTATCTCAAAATTCCTAGTGTGAACCCTGTTTTTATTAGTTTAAATAGCAACTTACCTGCCTTACCTGTATTCTGGCGAGCGTTCCGCGAGCTGGAGTCTTGTTCGGTGGAGATATTAGAGGTTTTTTCAAAATTTTCCGTGAAAAATCACGTTTTTAGACCATAATTTTCGAATTTCCTTCTGCAAAACCTAAAGTAACGCCGTAGTAAGCTGGCCCGCGTGGAGACGCGTCTTCCGACACCTCGCCCGTGCGTCTAGCTGAAATAGAAGTTTGCAAACACTGAATTTTTCGTTTTTCCAAGCAAATCAGTACGTACGAAATCCACCTAACCGATACAAAATTCCCTATACATCGAAATATCTTTGCAACCAGGTGTCGCATTTCGAAGCTGTTTTCAGCTGAATCGCTTGTATTTCGGTACCGTTTGACTATTTTAACTGATATAATTGACAAAACGCGAAAAATTTTCATTTTTCGCCATTAACATAGAAAAATTCAGAACATTTTTGTACTGAACCACATTTTTATTTTTATCTCAAAATTCCTAGTGTGAACCCTGTTTTTATTAGTTTAAATAGCAACTTACCTGCCTTACCTGTATTCTGGCGAGCGTTCCGCGAGCTGGAGTCTTGTTCGGTGGAGATATTAGAGGTTTTTTCAAAATTTTCCGTGAAAAATCACGTTTTTAGACCATAATTTTCGAATTTCCTTCTGCAAAACCTAAAGTAACGCCGTATTAAGCTGGCCCGCGTGGAGACGCGTCTTCCGACACCTCGCCCGTGCGTCTAGCTGAAATAGAAGTTTGCAAACACTGAATTTTTCGTTTTTCCAAGCAAATCAGTACGTACGAAATCCACCTAACCGATACAAAATTTGCCGGAGGCTCTACACGGGGATCGTGCGGTCCATGGCCCTCTACGGGGCACCGGTGTGGGCGCCCTCATTGAGGCTGTGCCCAGCGCGCCGGTTGTTTGCGGCCCAGAGGGTCATGGCCATCCGGTTAATCCGGGGATACCGCACGGTCTCGTGCGAGGCGGCGAGCCTCCTTGCCGGAGTGCCGCCATGGGATCTGGAAGCAAAGGTCCTTGCGCACATGTGGGAGTGGCGCGAGGAGGCGAAACGCCGGGGCGAAACTCCGCTGCCGCAACAAATCGCGGCACAGCGGACAGAGCTCCGGTGTGATCTCATGGCGACATGGCGGGTACGATTGTCGCAACCCAGTGCTGGGCACGCCACTATTGCGGCGGTAAGTCCCCTCTTTGAGGAGTGGATAGAGAGGCGTCACGGCGTCCTCACCTTCCGCCTGACGCAGGTTCTCACCGGGCATGGGTGCTTCGGTGGGTTCCTGTTCAGGATAAAGCGGGAGGATACGTCCGGGTGTTTCCATTGCGAGGATCGTCTGGAGGACACGGTGGAGCATACGGTGGAGGTGTGCCCTGCCTGGGCGGAGCACCGCCGTGTCCTCGTGGAGGCGATCGGCGGCGGCGACCTCTCGCGTCCGGCCCTGGTGCGAGCCATGGTACGGAGCGAGAGGGAATGGGAAGCCGTCACCTCCTTCTGCGAAGCAGTAATGCTCGCGAAGGAGGAGGCGGGGCGCGTGAGGGAGTGGCAGTCTCTGCGCCCTCACGCCCCTAGCCGCCGCAGGAGGAGACGCCCCGGGCGTCGGGAGTCGATAGCGGACTCCCGGCCACCGTAGGCGCGAGCTTGCGGGTGGCGAGCAATGGGTAGCTCGCCGCCCGGTAAGGACCAAGCTCGGGTCGACGGCGCGCAGTGTTCCACGCGCGCCTCAAAGAGATGTCAGCAGCAGTGTAGGGGTCTACTAGGACCGATGCCTGCCGGGGTCGCGTGATTGTTCGAAAGAGATACCGTGACCCTGGCACATGGGCAACTGATGGAACACGGGTGGGTTTTAGTCAGTAAAAGTCTGACACGCCCTCCCGCTCCGCCCAGAGCGGGAGAAGTCATTTGATGATTTCCCATCCTGAAAAAAAAAAAAAAACCGATACAAAATTCCCTATACATCGAAATATCTTTGCAACCAGGTGTCGCATTTCGAAGCTGTTTTCAGCTGAATCGCTTGTATTTCGGTACCGTTTGACTATTTTAACTGATATAATTGACAAAACGCGAAAAATTTTCATTTTTCGCCATTAACATAGAAAAATTCAGAACATTTTTGTACTGAACCACATTTTTATTTTTATCTCAAAATTCCTAGTGTGAACCCTGTTTTTATTAGTTTAAATAGCAACTTACCTGCCTTACCTGTATTCTGGCGAGCGTTCCACGAGCTGGAGTCCTGTTCGGTGGAGTTATTAGAGGTTTTTTCAAAATTTTCCGTGAAAAATCACGTTTTTGGACCATAATTTTCGATTTTCCTTCTGCAAAAACTAAAGTAACGCCGTAGTAAGCTGGCCCGCGTGGAGACGCGTCTTCCGACACCTCGCCCGTGCGTCTAGCTGAAATAGAAGTTTGCAAACACTGAATTTTTCGTTTTTCCAAGCAAATCAGTACGTACGAAATCCACCTAACCGATACAAAATTCCCTATACATCGAAATATCTTTGCAACCAGGTGTCGTATTTCAAAGCTGTTTTCAGCTGAATCGCTTGTATTTCGGTACCGTTTGACTATTTTAACTATATAATTGACAAAACGCGAAAAAATTTTCATTTTTCGCCATTAACATAGAAAAATTCAGAACATTTTTGTACTGAACCACATTTTTATTTTTATCTCAAAATTCCTAGTGTGAACCCTGTTTTTATTAGTTTAAATAGCAACTTACCTGCCTTACCTGTATTCTGGCGAGCGTTCCGCGAGCTGGAGTCCTGTTCGGTGGAGTTATTAGAGGTTTTTTCAAAATTTTCCGTGAAAAATCACGTTTTTGGACCATAATTTTCGATTTTCCTTCTGCAAAAACTAAAGTAACGCCGTAGTAAGCTGGCCCGCGTGGAGACGCGTCTTCCGACACCTCGCCCGTGCGTCTAGCTGAAATAGAAGTTTGCAAACACTGAATTTTTCGTTTTTCCAAGCAAATCAGTACGTACGAAATCCACCTAACCGATACAAAATTCCCTATACATCGAAATATCTTTGCAACCAGGTGTCGTATTTCGAAGCTGTTTTCAGCTGAATCGCTTGTATTTCGGTACCGTTTGACTATTTTAACTATATAATTGACAAAACGCGAAAAAATTTTCATTTTTCGCCATTAACATAGAAAAATTCAGAACATTTTTGTACTGAACCACATTTTTATTTTTATCTCAAAATTCCTAGTGTGAACCCTGTTTTTATTAGTTTAAATAGCAACTTACCTGCCTTACCTGTATTCTGGCGAGCGTTCCGCGAGCTGGAGTCCTGTTCGGTGGAGTTATTAGAGGTTTTTTCAAAATTTTCCGTGAAAAATCACGTTTTTGGACCATAATTTTCGATTTTCCTTCTGCAAAAACTAAAGTAACGCCGTAGTAAGCTGGCCCGCGTGGAGACGCGTCTTCCGACACCTCGCCCGTGCGTCTAGCTGAAATAGAAGTTTGCAAACACTGAATTTTTCGTTTTTCCAAGCAAATCAGTACGTACGAAATCCACCTAACCGATACAAAATTCCCTATACATCGAAATATCTTTGCAACCAGGTGTCGCATTTCGAAGCTGTTTTCAGCTGAATCGCTTGTATTTCGGTACCGTTTGACTATTTTAACTGATATAATTGACAAAACGCGAAAAAATTTTCATTTTTCGCCATTAACATAGAAAAATTCAGAACATTTTTGTACTGAACCACATTTTTATTTTTATCTCAAAATTCCTAGTGTGAACCCTGTTTTTATTAGTTTAAATAGCAACTTACCTGCCTTACCTGTATTCTGGCGAGCGTTCCGCGAGCTGGAGTCTTGTTCGGTGGAGATATTAGAGGTTTTTTCAAAATTTTCCGTGAAAAATCACGTTTTTAGACCATAATTTTCGAATTTCCTTCTGCAAAAACTAAAGTAACGCCGTAGTAAGCTGGCCCGCGTGGAGACGCGTCTTCCGACACCTCGCCCGTGCGTCTAGCTGAAATAGAAGTTTGCAAACACTGAATTTTTCGTTTTTCCAAGCAAATCAGTACGTACGAAATCCACCTAACCGATACAAAATTCCCTATACATCGAAATATCTTTGCAACCAGGTGTCGCATTTCGAAGCTGTTTTCAGCTGAATCGCTTGTATTTCGGTACCGTTTGACTATTTTAACTGATATAATTGACAAAACGCGAAAAAATTTTCATTTTTCGCCATTAACATAGAAAAATTCAGAACATTTTTGTACTGAACCACATTTTTATTTTTATCTCAAAATTCCTAGTGTGAACCCTGTTTTTATTAGTTTAAATAGCAACTTACCTGCCTTATCTGTATTCTGGCGAGCGTTCCGCGAGCTGGAGTCTTGTTCGGTGGAGATATTAGAGGTTTTTTCAAAATTTTCCGTGAAAAATCACGTTTTTAGACCATAATTTTCGAATTTCCTTCTGCAAAAACTAAAGTAACGCCGTAGTAAGCTGGCCCGCGTGGAGACGCGTCTTCCGACACCTCGCCCGTGCGTCTAGCTGAAATAGAAGTTTGCAAACACTGAATTTTTCTTTTTTCCAAGCAAATCAGTACGTACGAAATCCACCTAACCGATACAAAATTCCCTATACATCGAAATATCTTTGCAACCAGGTGTCGCATTTCGAAGCTGTTTTCAGCTGAATCGCTTGTATTTCGGTACCGTTTGACTATTTTAACTGATATAATTGACAAAACGCGAAAAAATTTTCATTTTTCGCCATTAACATAGAAAAATTCAGAACATTTTTGTACTGAACCACATTTTTATTTTTATCTCAAAATTCCTAGTGTGAACCCTGTTTTTATTAGTTTAAATAGCAACTTACCTGCCTTACCTGTATTCTGGCGAGCGTTCCGCGAGCTGGAGTCTTGTTCGGTGGAGATATTAGAGGTTTTTTCAAAATTTTCCGTGAAAAATCACGTTTTTAGACCATAATTTTCGAATTTCCTTCTGCAAAACCTAAAGTAACGCCGTAGTAAGCTGGCCCGCGTGGAGACGCGTCTTCCGACACCTCGCCCGTGCGTCTAGCTGAAATAGAAGTTTGCAAACACTGAATTTTTCGTTTTTCCAAGCAAATCAGTACGTACGAAATCCACCTAACCGATACAAAATTCCCTATACATCGAAATATCTTTGCAACCAGGTGTCGCATTTCGAAGCTGTTTTCAGCTGAATCGCTTGTATTTCGGTACCGTTTGACTATTTTAACTGATATAATTGACAAAACGCGAAAAATTTTCATTTTTCGCCATTAACATAGAAAAATTCAGAACATTTTTGTACTGAACCACATTTTTATTTTTATCTCAAAATTCCTAGTGTGAACCCTGTTTTTATTAGTTTAAATAGCAACTTACCTGCCTTACCTGTATTCTGGCGAGCGTTCCGCGAGCTGGAGTCTTGTTCGGTGGAGATATTAGAGGTTTTTTCAAAATTTTCCGTGAAAAATCACGTTTTTAGACCATAATTTTCGAATTTCCTTCTGCAAAACCTAAAGTAACGCCGTATTAAGCTGGCCCGCGTGGAGACGCGTCTTCCGACACCTCGCCCGTGCGTCTAGCTGAAATAGAAGTTTGCAAACACTGAATTTTTCGTTTTTCCAAGCAAATCAGTACGTACGAAATCCACCTAACCGATACAAAATTTGCCGGAGGCTCTACACGGGGATCGTGCGGTCCATGGCCCTCTACGGGGCACCGGTGTGGGCGCCCTCATTGAGGCTGTGCCCAGCGCGCCGGTTGTTTGCGGCCCAGAGGGTCATGGCCATCCGGTTAATCCGGGGATACCGCACGGTCTCGTGCGAGGCGGCGAGCCTCCTTGCCGGAGTGCCGCCATGGGATCTGGAAGCAAAGGTCCTTGCGCACATGTGGGAGTGGCGCGAGGAGGCGAAACGCCGGGGCGAAACTCCGCTGCCGCGACAAATCGCGGCACAGCGGACAGAGCTCCGGTGTGATCTCATGGCGACATGGCGGGTACGATTGTCGCAACCCAGTGCTGGGCACGCCACTATTGCGGCGGTAAGTCCCCTCTTTGAGGAGTGGATAGAGAGGCGTCACGGCGTCCTCACCTTCCGCCTGACGCAGGTTCTCACCGGGCATGGGTGCTTCGGTGGGTTCCTGTTCAGGATAAAGCGGGAGGATACGTCCGGGTGTTTCCATTGCGAGGATCGTCTGGAGGACACGGTGGAGCATACGGTGGAGGTGTGCCCTGCCTGGGCGGAGCACCGCCGTGTCCTCGTGGAGGCGATCGGCGGCGGCGACCTCTCGCGTCCGGCCCTGGTGCGAGCCATGGTACGGAGCGAGAGGGAATGGGAAGCCGTCACCTCCTTCTGCGAAGCAGTAATGCTCGCGAAGGAGGAGGCGGGGCGCGTGAGGGAGTGGCAGTCTCTGCGCCCTCACGCCCCTAGCCGCCGCAGGAGGAGACGCCCCGGGCGTCGGGAGTCGATAGCGGACTCCCGGCCACCGTAGGCGCGAGCTTGCGGGTGGCGAGCAATGGGTAGCTCGCCGCCCGGTAAGGACCAAGCTCGGGTCGACGGCGCGCAGTGTTCCACGCGCGCCTCAAAGAGATGTCAGCAGCAGTGTAGGGGTCTACTAGGACCGATGCCTGCCGGGGTCGCGTGATTGTTCGAAAGAGATACCGTGACCCTGGCACATGGGCAACTGATGGAACACGGGTGGGTTTTAGTCAGTAAAAGTCTGACACGCCCTCCCGCTCCGCCCAGAGCGGGAGAAGTCATTTGATGATTTCCCATCCTGAAAAAAAAAAAAAAACCGATACAAAATTCCCTATACATCGAAATATCTTTGCAACCAGGTGTCGCATTTCGAAGCTGTTTTCAGCTGAATCGCTTGTATTTCGGTACCGTTTGACTATTTTAACTGATATAATTGACAAAACGCGAAAAATTTTCATTTTTCGCCATTAACATAGAAAAATTCAGAACATTTTTGTACTGAACCACATTTTTATTTTTATCTCAAAATTCCTAGTGTGAACCCTGTTTTTATTAGTTTAAATAGCAACTTACCTGCCTTACCTGTATTCTGGCGAGCGTTCCGCGAGCTGGAGTCTTGTTCGGTGGAGATATTAGAGGTTTTTTCAAAATTTTCCGTGAAAAATCACGTTTTTAGACCATAATTTTCGAATTTCCTTCTGCAAAAACTAAAGTAACGCCGTAGTAAGCTGGCCCGCGTGGAGACGCGTCTTCCGACACCTCGCCCGTGCGTCTAGCTGAAATAGAAGTTTGCAAACACTGAATTTTTCGTTTTTCCAAGCAAATCAGTACGTACGAAATCCACCTAACCGATACAAAATTCCCTATACATCGAAATATCTTTGCAACCAGGTGTCGCATTTCGAAGCTGTTTTCAGCTGAATCGCTTGTATTTCGGTACCGTTTGACTATTTTAACTGATATAATTGACAAAACGCGAAAAATTTTCATTTTTCGCCATTAACATAGAAAAATTCAGAACATTTTTGTACTGAACCACATTTTTATTTTTATCTCAAAATTCCTAGTGTGAACCCTGTTTTTATTAGTTTAAATAGCAACTTACCTGCCTTACCTGTATTCTGGCGAGCGTTCCGCGAGCTGGAGTCTTGTTCGGTGGAGATATTAGAGGTTTTTTCAAAATTTTCCGTGAAAAATCACGTTTTTAGACCATAATTTTCGAATTTCCTTCTGCAAAAACTAAAGTAACGCCTTAGTAAGCTGGCCCGCGTGGAGACGCGTCTTCCGACACCTCGCCCGTGCGTCTAGCTGAAATAGAAGTTTGCAAACACTGAATTTTTCGTTTTTCCAAGCAAATCAGTACGTACAAAATCCACCTAACCGATACAAAATTCCCTATACATCGAAATATCTTTGCAACCAGGTGTCGCATTTCGAAGCTGTTTTCAGCTGAATCGCTTGTATTTCGGTACCGTTTGACTATTTTAACTGATATAATTGACAAAACGCGAAAAAATTTTCATTTTTCGCCATTAACATAGAAAAATTCAGAACATTTTTGTACTGAACCACATTTTTATTTTTATCTCAAAATTCCTAGTGTGAACCCTGTTTTTATTAGTTTAAATAGCAACTTACCTGCCTTACCTGTATTCTGGCGAGCGTTCCGCGAGCTGGAGTCTTGTTCGGTGGAGATATTAGAGGTTTTTTCAAAATTTTCCGTGTAAAATCACGTTTTTAGACCATAACTTTCGAATTTCCTTCTGCGAAAACTAAAGTAACGCCGTAGTAAGCTGGCCCGCGTGGAGACGCGTCTTCCGACACCTCGCCCGTGCGTTTCGTTTTTCCAAGCAAATCAGTACGTACGAAATCCACCTAACCGATACAAAATTCCCTATACATCGAAATATCTTTGCAACCAGGTGTCGTATTTCGAAGCTGTTTTCAGCTGAATCGCTTGTATTTCGGTACCGTTTGACTATTTTAACTGATATAATTGACAAAACGCGAAAAAATTTTCATTTTTCGCCATTAACATAGAAAAATTCAGAACATTTTTGTACTGAACCACATTTTTATTTTTATCTCAAAATTCCTAGTGTGAACCCTGTTTTTATTAGTTTAAATAGCAACTTACCTGCCTTACCTGTATTCTGGCGAGCGTTTCGCGAGCTGGAGTCTTGTTCGGTGGAGATATTAGAGGTTTTTTCAAAATTTTCCGTGAAAAATCACGTTTTTAGACCATAATTTTCGAATTTCCTTCTGCAAAACCTAAAGTAACGCCGTAGTAAGCTGGCCCGCGTGGAGACGCGTCTTCCGACACCTCGCCCGTGCGTCTAGCTGAAATAGAAGTTTGCAAACACTGAATTTTTCGTTTTTCCAAGCAAATCAGTACGTACAAAATCCACCTAACCGATACAAAATTCCCTATACATCGAAATATCTTTGCAACCAGGTGTCGCATTTCGAAGCTGTTTTCAGCTGAATCGCTTGTATTTCGGTACCGTTTGACTATTTTAACTGATATAATTGACAAAACGCGAAAAATTTTCATTTTTCGCCATTAACATAGAAAAATTCAGAACATTTTTGTACTGAACCACATTTTTATTTTTATCTCAAAATTCCTAGTGTGAACCCTGTTTTTATTAGTTTAAATAGCAACTTACCTGCCTTACCTGTATTCTGGCGAGCGTTCCGCGAGCTGGAGTCTTGTTCGGTGGAGATATTAGAGGTTTTTTCAAAATTTTCCGTGAAAAATCACGTTTTTAGACCATAATTTTCGAATTTCCTTCTGCAAAAACTAAAGTAACGCCGTAGTAAGCTGGCCCGCGTAGAGACGCGTCTTCCGACACCTCGCCCGTGCGTCTAGCTGAGATAGAAGTTTGCAAACACTGAATTTTTCGTTTTTCCAAGCAAATCAGTACGTACAAAATCCACCTAACCGATACAAAATGGGGTGCTTGGACAGGAAACCTCCTCGTGTGCCCGGGGGTTGGAGTTCCCTTATGGATACGTCCGGGGGGAAGGCCAATATCCGGGACGGTGCATCCTGGGGTGCGGGCAAGGACTCCCCATTAGGTACTTTGTGCCTAAGGGGTCTCGGTGCCCGTATGCTAATGTCCTGTCGGAGGAACGCTTCACCGTGTGTCCCTCTGATCTTAGCAGAGGCGCACAGCGGTGGAGTTAGAGCGGGCTCGGTGTGCACTTACACTGCCGCCGGGCAGGCAAGAAGGAGTCTCCTCCTTCTGCCACCGTTAGTCTCGTAGCCCCGAAGACTGTCACGGTCATGTCTCTGACTTTTGACGGGGGTCGAGGGTCTTGGCTTAATCGCCCGGGCCGCGAGGTAGAAAACCTCTATAAAAAATCACCCCAAACCTCCAAGCGGCGGCGCACCGTGAGGGAGGTTGACAGCTTGACTAATGGGTAGCTGAATTAGTCACTAGTGCGAACCACTGATTTTTGAGACAATATAAAGTTTATTACTCGTGGGAACAAACATGGAAAATTTTTTAAAAACAAAACAAACAAAAGAAGTGGAAGGGTGCGATGCGGGGTCGGAGTCCGACGCCGCGTCGAGCGCGAAGGGCTCGCGTGCGAGCTCGGAGCGGGGAGTGGCGGGCGCTGCTGGAGGGAACAGAGAGTTCTCACAGAAGCGCCCTAAATCGGGGGCAGGTCAAGAGTCCTCCTCCGACGGCGGGATGAGTTCGGCCCGCCGGAAAATATCACGGCGTGGTGGGCTCCATGAGGGGGGCGTCGGCCGAGGACTCCCCACCAAGGAGGCCGGCGAACCGAGCCGAGCAGGCTCAGCCGAGCTGACCCAAGGAGGGGAGAGGCTCACCACGGAGGGGAATCCCTCTGGAGGGACCAGCAGTAGGGCCCCCTCAGAGTCCTCCGGTGGCGAGTCGGACGCGGCCGGCTGCTCGGAGGAAATGGGCAGGTTCGCGGAGGTCGTGGCCACGGCCATCAGGGCGGCGACCTTAAAGAGGCTCCAGAGGTCCAAGGACAGGGCCATAACTGCTGCCACGAAAGCCATCGTGGCAGCGGCGAAGGCCTTTCGTTCTGGGCCTCCGGTGGTGGATGGAGTGGCAGAACTGCGGGCGGAGGTCGCCCGAGTGACTGCCGCCATGGAGCTCCTCCGAAAGGAGAATGAGGAGCTCCGAGCGGACCTGGCCGGTCTCCGAGGGGCCGCCCCCCAGGAGGCATCGCAGGGGGAAGCGCGGCAAAGGCAGGGCGGGCTCCTGCCTACCGAGAACCAGGTGCTGACCCTGGTGCGGAAGGAGCTCGCCGTCTTCCAGAGCAGGTTCTCTGCTCTGGAGGCCGTAGTCCTGCGCCCCCCGCTGGCGGCAAGCCGGCCGGTTTCGAGCCGGCCTGCGGCGGCTTCGGGTCAGCCGAAGGCGACCTCGGGCCAGCCGAAGGCAGCCTCGGCCCAGCCTAAGGCTGCCTTGGGCCAGCCGAAAGCGGCATCGTATGCCGCTGCCGCGTCTGCCCCAGCCAGAGGGCCGAGGCAGCCCAAAGGCCGGCCCAAGCAGGCACCTGCTAGGGCCCCCCCAGCGCAGGTGACGAGAGGGCCGCCAATGCCGCCCCCGACTGCTGGGTCTCCCCCTGCCACCGCCGAATGGCAAGTGGTCGGGGAGAAAAAGAAGGCGGGCAAAGCCGCAAGGAAGGCCCGAAACAAGAAGAGGCAGCAGCGGCGCAAGAAGAGCAGCGTCGCGGCTAGGCTTCGCGCCCCGAAGTCCGCAGCTGTAGTGATCACGCTACAGCCGGAAGCGGAAAAGAAGGGCGTGACCTACCGTGACCTGCTCTCCAAAGCCAAGGCGGCAGTGGACCTCCAGGAGATCGGCATCTCCAACGGTCTCCGGGTGAAGGTCACCTTGACTGGAGCCCGGATGCTGGAGGTCCCTGGTGCGGCGAGTGGCCCGACTGCTGACGCTCTGGCCGATAGGCTTAGGGCGTCCTTAGACGCGGACGAGGCCCGAGTGTCCAGGCCCACTAAGTGCGCTGACATGCGCATCCTGGGTCTGGACGACTGCGTGACGGAGGCGGAGGTTATAGCCGCCGTTGTTAGGACGGGAGGGTGCTCGGCCGATCAAGTCAGGGCAGGTACCATCCGTCCTGACAGCACGGGGATGCGGACTGTAACGGTCAGCTGCCCCGTGTCGGCGGCTCAAAATATAACCGCGGGGGGCCGAAGGCTCCTGGTGGGCTGGGTGTCGGCGCAGGTAAAACTGCTGGAGCCCAGACCTCTGAGGTGCTTCCGATGCCAGACTGGCCACCACGTTTACGTGAAATGCACCTCAGAGGCGGACCGCAGCGGTCATTGCTTCCGTTGCGGTCAGCCCGGTCACAAGGCCGGCTCTTGCAATGCCACGCCGCACTGCTATGCATGTGCGGCGGCTGGCAAGCCGGCCGAACACCGGGCTGGGAGTAAGGCCTGCGCTTCATCCGCCAAGGCCAGGGGCAAGGGCAAGCCCTCCGCCACCGTCGTCACCGCCGTCGCCGCTGCTGCCTCGACCACCGTCGTTGCCGGCACCACCACGGCAGGGCCCTCACAGGGGGCTCAGGAGGGGGGTGAAATGGAGTGCCAATAATAGGTACTCCATTGCGCCTCCTCCAAGCGAACATCAACCACTGCGCCTCCGCTCAGGATCTGTTACTCCAGAGCATGGCGCAGTGGTCGATTAACATCGCTGTGGTCGCTGAGCCGTATTTTGTCCCGCCCAGGGATGACTGGGTGGAGGACCTGAGCGGCTCAGTGACCCTCATTTCGTCGGCCGCCGCCGGAACCCCGACCCTCGAGGCCGTCAAGAGGGGACGGGGTTGCGTAGCAGCACGGTTCGGGGAGATTGTAGTTGTGGGAGTATACTTCTCCCCGAGCCGAACTCTCGCCGAGTTCCACAACTCCCTTGCGGAGTTGAGAGTCGTCGTCGTCGGGTTCCGTCCCCTTCCCGTGCTCGTGCTCGGGGACTTCAACGCCAAGAATTTGGCTTGGGGTTCCCGGTATACGGACACACGGGGCAGGATGGTGGAGGACTGGGCTCTGGAGACAGGCCTGGTCGTCCTAAATCGGGGTTCTGTACCTACGTGTGTACGGATGCGGGGCGACTCAGTGGTGGACATTTCGTTCGCCAGCCCCGCTCTGTCACCGCAGGTTATTGATTGGCGCGTCATGGAGGGGGTGGAGACGTATTCCGACCATCGGTACATCCGATTTGACGTCTCCGCCCAGACCTCGAGCGCGCCGATCCGGCAGACCCCGAGTGGTCCGCGGTGGGCGCTGAAGAAGCTGGACCGGGAGCTTCTCCTGGAAGCCTCGATCGTGCAGGCCTGGGTGTCACCACCGGACAGGCCTGCTGACACCAACGATGAGGCCGAGTGGTTCCGGGAGGCCATGTCCGAGATCTGTGACGTGGCTATGCCCCGAGTCCAGCCAGGACGGGCTTGGCGCCAGGTGTACTGGTGGTCGCCGCAGCTGACAGCGTTGCGCGGAGCGTGCGTTGCGGCACGACGTCGGTACACCAGGCACCGCAGGCTCCGTATCCGACCTCCGGATACGGAAGCCATTCAGGCGGAGCTATACGAGGGGTACAGGGCGGCGAAGACCGCCCTCCAAGAGGAGATCCTGCGGGCTAGAGGACTGGCCCGCAAGGAGTCGCTGGAGACTCTGAACAGGGACCCATGGGGACGGCCCTACAAGGCCGTCCGGGAGAAACTCCGCCCATGGGCTCCTCCGCTGACTCAGAGTCTCCGGCCCCAACTCGTGGAGGGCGTGGTGAGCGCTCTGTTCCCTTCGCGAGGGGAACATAGTCCCCCACCCATGGCTCCGCCTACTGCGGTGCCCGATGCGGACCACACCACTGACGACGACGACGGTGTTCCAGAAGTGACCGAGGCAGAGATGAGGGTGGCGGTACGAAGGCTTAATGCCAAGAATACCGCCCCAGGACCCGACGGCTTGCCTGGCAAAGCATGGGTCCTGGCCTCAGAGGCTCTCGGGCCTCGACTCAGGGGGCTCCTTAGCGCATGCTTGGAGAGGGGCCAGTTCCCACTTCGTTGGAAGACGGGGAAACTGGTCCTCATTAAGAAGCCTGGGCGCCCAGCGGACTCTCCGTCCGCTTACCGGCCCATCGTGCTACTCGACGAGGTGGGCAAGCTCTTTGAAAGAGTGATTGCAGACCGCCTCGTCGGGTGGCTGGTGCGGGAGGGGCCGGACTTGTCGGACGGCCAGTACGGCTTCCGCAAGGGGCGCTCTACGGTGGACGCCATCATGCGCGTGCGAGCCCTCACGACGGGGGATGCAGTGGCCCGGGGTGGGGTCGTCTTGGCGGTGTCTCTAGACATCGCCAATGCCTTCAACACCCTGCCCTGGAGTTGCATTAGGGAGGCACTCCGGTATCACCGGATGCCGACCTACCTCTGTCGCGTGGTCGAGGCCTATCTGACGGATAGGGCCGTCATCTACCCCGGTCACGAAGGGGAATGGAACCGGCGAGAGATGTCGTGCGGTGTCCCACAGGGATCGGTCCTGGGGCCGCATCTGTGGGACATCGGTTACGACTGGGTGCTGCGCGCCGACCTCCCTAGCGGCGTCAGCGTGGTTTGCTACGCTGACGACACGCTGGTCCTTGCGCAGGGGAGGTCGTACGAGGCGGCGGCCGAAATTATGACACGCGGGGTTGCGACAATCGTCGATAGGATCCGGCAATTGGGACTCGAGGTGGCATTGCACAAGTCCGAGGCCATGGGTTTTCATGGTCCTCGGAACGCGCCACCTGCGGGTTCCCAACTCACGGTAGGAGGGGTTCACATCGGCGTCGAGTCGACAATGAAGTACCTGGGACTTGTCCTCGACAGCCGGTGGAACTTCGTTGAGCATTTCCGACGTTTGGCTCCCAGACTGGAGCGGGCTGGGGCTGCATTAAAGCGGCTCCTGCCCAATCTGGGGGGTCCAAACGCCTCCTGCCGGAGGCTCTACACGGGGATCGTGCGGTCCATGGCCCTCTACGGGGCACCGGTGTGGGCGCCCTCACTGAGGCTGCGCCCAGCGCGCCGGTTGTTTGCGGCCCAGAGGGTCATGGCCATCCGGTTAATTCGGGGATACCGCACGGTCTCGTGCGAGGCGGCGAGCCTCCTTGCCGGAGTGCCGCCGTGGGATCTGGAGGCAAAGGTCCTCGCGCACATGTGGGAGTGGCGCGAGGAGGCGAAACGCCGGGGCGAAACTCCGCTGCCGCGACAAATCGCGGCACGGCGGACAGAGCTCCGGTGTGATCTCATGGCGACATGGCGGGTACGATTGTCGCAACCCAGTGCTGGGCACGCCACAATTGCGGCGGTAAGTCCCCTCTTTGAGGAGTGGATAGAGAGGCGTCACGGCGTCCTCACCTTCCGCCTGACGCAGGTTCTCACCGGGCATGGGTGCTTCGGTGGGTTCCTGTTCAGGATAAAGCGGGAGGATACGTCCGGGTGTTTCCATTGCGAGGACCGTCTAGAGGACACGGTGGAGCATACGGTGGAGGTGTGCCCTGCCTGGGCGGGGCACCGCCGTGCCCTCGTGGAGGCGATCGGCGGCGGCGACCTCTCGCGTCCGGCCCTGGTGCGAGCCATGGTACGGAGCGAGAGGGAATGGGAAGCCGTCACCTCCTTCTGCGAAGCAGTAATGCTCGCGAAGGAGGAGGCGGGGCGCGTGAGGGAGTGGCAGTCTCTGCGCCCTCACGTCCCTAGCCGCCGCAGGAGGAGACGCCCCGGGCGTCGGGAGTCAATAGCGGACTCCCGGCCACCGTAGGCGCGAGCTTGCGGGTGGCGAGCAATGGGTAGCTCGCCGCCCGGTAAGGACCAAGCTCGGGTCGACGGCGCGCAGTGTTCCACGCGCGCCTCAAAGAGATGTCAGCAGCAGTGTAGGGGTCTACTAGGACCGATGCCTGCCGGGGTCGCGTGATTGTTCGAAGGAGATACCGTGACCCTGGCACATGGGCAACTGATGGAACACGGGTGGGTTTTAGTCAGTAAAAGTCTGACACGCCCTCCCGCTCCGCCCAGAGCGGGAGAAGTCATTTGATGATTTCCCACCCTGGAAAAAAAAAAAAAAAAAAACCGATACAAAATTCCCTATACATCGAAATATCTTTGCAACCAGGTGTCGCATTTCGAAGCTGTTTTCAGCTGAATCGCTTGTATTTCGGTACCGTTTGACTATTTTAACTGATATAATTGACAAAACGCGAAAAAATTTTCATTTTTCGCCATTAACATAGAAAAATTCAGAACATTTTTGTACTGAACCACATTTTTATTTTTATCTCAAAATTCCTAGTGTGAACCCTGTTTTTATTAGTTTAAATAGCAACTTACCTGCTTTACCTGTATTCTGGCGAGCGTTCCGCGAGCTGGAGTCTTGTTCGGTGGAGATATTAGAGGTTTTTTCAAAATTTTCCGTGAAAAATCACGTTTTTAGACCATAATTTTCGAATTTCCTTCTGCAAAAACTAAAGTAACGCCGTAGTAAGCTGGCCCGCGTGGAGACGCGTCTTCCAACACCTCGCCCGTGCGTCTAGCTGAAATAGAAGTTTGCAAACACTGAATTTTTCGTTTTTCCAAGCAAATCAGTACGTACAAAATCCACCTAACCGATACAAAATTCCCTATACATCGAAATATCTTTGCAACCAGGTGTCGCATTTCGAAGCTGTTTTCAGCTGAATCGCTTGTATTTCGGTACCGTTTGACTATTTTAACTGATATAATTGACAAAACGCGAAAAAATTTTCGTTTTTCGCCATTAACATAGAAAAATTCAGAACATTTTTGTACTGAACCACATTTTTATTTTTATCTCAAAATTCCTAGTGTGAACCCTGTTTTTATTAGTTTAAATAGCAACTTACCTGCCTTACCTGTATTCTGGCGAGCGTTCCGCGAGCTGGAGTCTTGTTCGGTGGAGATATTAGAGGTTTTTTCAAAATTTTCCGTGAAAAATCACGTTTTTAGACCATAATTTTCGAATTTCCTTCTGCAAAAACTAAAGTAACGCCGTAGTAAGCTGGCCCGCGTGGAGACGCGTCTTCCAACACCTCACCCGTGCGTCTAGCTGAAATAGAAGTTTGCAAACACTGAATTTTTCGTTTTTCCAAGCAAATCAGTACGTACAAAATCCACCTAACCGATACAAAATTCCCTATACATCGAAATATCTTTGCAACCAGGTGTCGCATTTCGAAGCTGTTTTCAGCTGAATCGCTTGTATTTCGGTACCGTTTGACTATTTTAACTGATATAATTGACAAAACGCGAAAAAATTTTCATTTTTCGCCATTAACATAGAAAAATTCAGAACATTTTTGTACTGAACCACATTTTTATTTTTATCTCAAAATTCCTAGTGTGAACCCTGTTTTTATTAGTTTAAATAGCAACTTACCTGCCTTACCTGTATTCTGGCGAGCGTTCCGCGAGCTGGAGTCTTGTTCGGTGGAGATATTAGAGGTTTTTTCAAAATTTTCCGTGAAAAATCACGTTTTTAGACCATAATTTTCGAATTTCCTTCTGCAAAAACTAAAGTAACGCCGTAGTAAGCTGGCCCGCGTGGAGACGCGTCTTCCAACACCTCGCCCGTGCGTCTAGCTGAAATAGAAGTTTGCAAACACTGAATTTTTCGTTTTTCCAAGCAAATCAGTACGTACAAAATCCACCTAACCGATACAAAATTCCCTATACATCGAAATATCTTTGCAACCAGGTGTCGCATTTCGAAGCTGTTTTCAGCTGAATCGCTTGTATTTCGGTACCGTTTGACTATTTTAACTGATATAATTGACAAAACGCGAAAAAATTTTCGTTTTTCGCCATTAACATAGAAAAATTCAGAACATTTTTGTACTGAACCACATTTTTATTTTTATCTCAAAATTCCTAGTGTGAACCCTGTTTTTATTAGTTTAAATAGCAACTTACCTGCCTTACCTGTATTCTGGCGAGCGTTCCGCGAGCTGGAGTCTTGTTCGGTGGAGATATTAGAGGTTTTTTCAAAATTTTCCGTGAAAAATCACGTTTTTAGACCATAATTTTCGAATTTCCTTCTGCAAAAACTAAAGTAACGCCGTAGTAAGCTGGCCCGCGTGGAGACGCGTCTTCCAACACCTCACCCGTGCGTCTAGCTGAAATAGAAGTTTGCAAACACTGAATTTTTCGTTTTTCCAAGCAAATCAGTACGTACAAAATCCACCTAACCGATACAAAATTCCCTATACATCGAAATATTTTTGCAACCAGGTGTCGCATTTCGAAGCTGTTTTCAGCTGAATCGCTTGTATTTCGGTACCGTTTGACTATTTTAACTGATATAATTGACAAAACGCGAAAAAATTTTCGTTTTTCGCCATTAACATAGAAAAATTCAGAACATTTTTGTACTGAACCACATTTTTATTTTTATCTCAAAATTCCTAGTGTGAACCCTGTTTTTATTAGTTTAAATAGCAACTTACCTGCCTTACCTGTATTCTGGCGAGCGTTCCGCGAGCTGGAGTCTTGTTCGGTGGAGATATTAGAGGTTTTTTCAAAATTTTCCGTGAAAAATCACGTTTTTAGACCATAATTTTCGAATTTCCTTCTGCAAAACCTAAAGTAACGCCGTAGTAAGCTGGCCCGCGTGGAGACGCGTCTTCCGACACCTCGCCCGTGCGTCTAGCTGAAATAGAAGTTTGCAAACACTGAATTTTTCGTTTTTCCAAGCAAATCAGTACGTACGAAATCCACCTAACCGATACAAAATTCCCTATACATCGAAATATCTTTGCAACCAGGTGTCGCATTTCGAAGCTGTTTTCAGCTGAATCGCTTGTATTTCGGTACCGTTTGACTATTTTAACTGATATAATTGACAAAACGCGAAAAATTTTCATTTTTCGCCATTAACATAGAAAAATTCAGAACATTTTTGTACTGAACCACATTTTTATTTTTATCTCAAAATTCCTAGTGTGAACCCTGTTTTTATTAGTTTAAATAGCAACTTACCTGCCTTACCTGTATTCTGGCGAGCGTTCCGCGAGCTGGAGTCTTGTTCGGTGGAGATATTAGAGGTTTTTTCAAAATTTTCCGTGAAAAATCACGTTTTTAGACCATAATTTTCGAATTTCCTTCTGCAAAAACTAAAGTAACGCCGTAGTAAGCTGGCCCGCGTAGAGACGCGTCTTCCGACACCTCGCCCGTGCGTCTAGCTGAAATAGAAGTTTGCAAACACTGAATTTTTCGTTTTTCCAAGCAAATCAGTACGTACAAAATCCACCTAACCGATACAAAATTCCCTATACATCGAAATATCTTTGCAACCAGGTGTCGCATTTCGAAGCTGTTTTCAGCTGAATCGCTTGTATTTCGGTACCGTTTGACTATTTTAACTGATATAATTGACAAAACGCGAAAAATTTTCATTTTTCGCCATTAACATAGAAAAATTCAGAACATTTTTGTACTGAACCACATTTTTATTTTTATCTCAAAATTCCTAGTGTGAACCCTGTTTTTATTAGTTTAAATAGCAACTTACCTGCCTTACCTGTATTCTGGCGAGCGTTCCGCGAGCTGGAGTCTTGTTCGGTGGAGATATTAGAGGTTTTTTCAAAATTTTCCGTGAAAAATCACGTTTTTAGACCATAATTTTCGAATTTCCTTCTGCAAAACCTAAAGTAACGCCGTAGTAAGCTGGCCCGCGTGGAGACGCGTCTTCCGACACCTCGCCCGTGCGTCTAGCTGAAATAGAAGTTTGCAAACACTGAATTTTTCGTTTTTCCAAGCAAATCAGTACGTACGAAATCCACCTAACCGATACAAAATTCCCTATACATCGAAATATCTTTGCAACCAGGTGTCGCATTTCGAAGCTGTTTTCAGCTGAATCGCTTGTATTTCGGTACCGTTTGACTATTTTAACTGATATAATTGACAAAACGCGAAAAATTTTCATTTTTCGCCATTAACATAGAAAAATTCAGAACATTTTTGTACTGAACCACATTTTTATTTTTATCTCAAAATTCCTAGTGTGAACCCTGTTTTTATTAGTTTAAATAGCAACTTACCTGCCTTACCTGTATTCTGGCGAGCGTTCCGCGAGCTGGAGTCTTGTTCGGTGGAGATATTAGAGGTTTTTTCAAAATTTTCCGTGAAAAATCACGTTTTTAGACCATAATTTTCGAATTTCCTTCTGCAAAAACTAAAGTAACGCCGTAGTAAGCTGGCCCGCGTAGAGACGCGTCTTCCGACACCTCGCCCGTGCGTCTAGCTGAAATAGAAGTTTGCAAACACTGAATTTTTCGTTTTTCCAAGCAAATCAGTACGTACAAAATCCACCTAACCGATACAAAATTCCCTATACATCGAAATATCTTTGCAACCAGGTGTCGCATTTCGAAGCTGTTTTCAGCTGAATCGCTTGTATTTCGGTACCGTTTGACTATTTTAACTGATATAATTGACAAAACGCGAAAAATTTTCATTTTTCGCCATTAACATAGAAAAATTCAGAACATTTTTGTACTGAACCACATTTTTATTTTTATCTCAAAATTCCTAGTGTGAACCCTGTTTTTATTAGTTTAAATAGCAACTTACCTGCCTTACCTGTATTCTGGCGAGCGTTCCGCGAGCTGGAGTCTTGTTCGGTGGAGATATTAGAGGTTTTTTCAAAATTTTCCGTGAAAAATCACGTTTTTAGACCATAATTTTCGAATTTCCTTCTGCAAAACCTAAAGTAACGCCGTAGTAAGCTGGCCCGCGCACAGTGGAACGAATGTATGGGAGCGGTTGGACGTAGACATGTCCGAAAAAAAAGAGTAAAATTATGCCAAACTAATGATGCCATCTTATTCGATTACTTAATGCCTTCATAACTTGTGGTGATGAATTTCTTCATAACTCCCATATTTCGGGAGTAATTTGAGAAAATGTGAAATTTTACTATGAAAATGAGTGTATCGAGCTCTCTCCCTCCTGATTCCGGGCTTGTTTCAAGTAGCGGTCTCTAATATCATAATGCTTATACTAAGAGCTATATTTAATACTAAGACACATAGTGCGCCAAATGTGCACTTTCTGGGATAAAGAGTGATGTTTATTTTATAACACAATTTTTTTATTTTTTGTTTATTTTGTTGATTAAAACCGTTTTTCTAAAGGTTTACCTTATTACAATAACATTTCTGAGCAGCCAATTAGAGAAGATATAAGCTAATTAGGATATATAATTAGGGACTTAAGGTTTACATATAAAACTGATGCACTAATGATTACTGATAAGAACATTGCTATTATTTAATTACTAAATGGCTCTTAATACACTAATTTAGCATGCATCATTTACTAATTATCACAATAACTAATTACCTTGCAATATTTAACAAAGGATACCTGGGATACCTGGATTTTATATAAATAGGTCACTATTAGTAACTTTAAAATCAGTGTTGATTTACACCTCGTTGTATCCAAGCTAATCTCGCAATGTATTTTCCAAATTTTAATACAAATCTTGATATTCACGTTGCTTTATGCGCACGCGCACATAAAGATTTACGCGACTTTAACTATTTGTTCAGTGTTTTAAAAGATAACAGTTGTGTTCAGTTATGTGAAAGTGCTGAAACAAGTTTAAAAGACTGGTGTCGTCGATTTTGCTACCGCATTTATGCAAAATGGACACAGTCTGGAAGAAGCACAGATAAGTTTCGGAAGAAACATGAGATTTGGCTACAGGCTGTAATTCAATGGCCGGAATTACAGAATGAAAATATGGAACCTTCTACAGAAAATATAAGTGACGTCATCGAGCCCATAATTTCTCCTGCTAAATCTGATGCTTCAACTTGTACACATCCTAGTCCTCGTAAATCTTTTGAGGACCTTAGTAACCGGCAAAAAAGAAGACGCACTGAAGATAGTCTTTCATGCAGCAGTAGCAGCGCTGAAATTATGTTTTCGGCCGAAAGGGCGCTTCAAAAGGCAGGACAAAGCGATACAGCTTATGTTATGAAATACTTGACGGAGAATCCAGAAGAGGCCTCAAAAATCAAAGCCTTCATTGAAGGTAAATCAATTCAGGTACGGGAAATATCCCCTTTGAAGGCATTGGCTCTTTATGTATCGATGAACTTATCGAAATGGCGCTATAACACTCTTCGGGATTTCAACACTCAAGAAGGAGCTCTTCAATACCCGAGTTACTACATGTTGGTTAAAGAAAAAATTAAGTGCTATCCGGCCAAAGAAGATCTCACAGTTACAGAGAGCTCTGCAAAAATCAAATTACAAGCCTTGATGGATTTAACCTCAAGAAGACTTATTAGGTCGTTAGAAACCCCTGTTGATCCCAATCAACAGCTCGTATTGACCAGCAAATGGGGTTTTGACGGATCATCTAGCCAAAGCATTTATCATCAAAGGACGAGTGAAGATGAGCAAATCGATCTTGCTAGTAATTTTATGATTAGTCTTGTACCACTGCGGCTCGTCTCAAAAGGTGTAACAATTTGGGAAAACGAGCGACCATCTTCCACTTCATTTTGCCGGCCAATATTGTTTAAGTTTATAAAGGAAACCAAAGAAAATGTGCAGAGAGAGATGGCTGAAATCGAAGCAGAGATTGAAGCCTTAACTCCATCCACCATCACTGATGGAATTAGTGTCAAACACCAACTGCTGTTGACAATGATTGATGGTAAAATTCATTCCATTATATCCAATACAGCAGCTTCAGTGTGTGACATATGCAAGGCTTGTCCTAAAGAAATGAATAATTTAGAGTTAATCAAAGATAAACACGCAAACGAGGACATGTATAAATATAGCTTAAGCACCCTTCACGCTTGGATTCGCTCAATGGAATGCTTATTACACATTTGCTACAAATTAGACATAAAATCATGGCAAGTAAGGGGTGATATAGCAAAAAGGCAAGTTGATGACAGGAAGAAAAGAGTTCAAGAGGCTGTAAGAAGAGAAACGGGCTTACTTCTCGATGTTGTGAAACAAGGCAGTGGATCCACCAACAATGGCAACTCGGCAAGGAGATTTTTTGAAAACTACACTAAATCTGCTGAACTGACCGGAATAGATGCTATGCTTTTAAGAAAAATCTGTGTGATCTTGCAGTGTATTTCATCAGGAGAGAAGATCAACGTAACTAAATTCCGAGAGTTCTGCTTTGATACTGCTAAGCTTTACGTGGAGTTATACCCATGGTATTATATGCCTTCTTCACTTCATAAAATTTTAATGCATGGGCCAGACATAGTTCAGAACATGTCAATTGTGCCCATTGGTTTTCTATCCGAAGAGGCATCTGAGGCTAGAAATAAAGATTTTAGAAAATATAGAGAGGGGCATTCTCGAAAGCATAGCAGTATCTCATGCAATGAAGATATTATGCACAATCTTTTACTGTCTTCTGATCCACTTGTTACAAGTATCCGTCCAAAAGGAAATAAGTTTGTAAAAAAATCTTCTTTTAAGGAATTTTATGAGCTTACGGATTCTGAGAAAAGTGATATCGAATTTGTTAACATAAATGATTTAGCGGACATCGATTCTGAATTTGAATTAATTGATGATGATGATGATGACGAAGATAATTAAATGATGTTATTGTTTTAAAATGTGTAACTTAGTAAATTAGAGCTTACATCTTAATTATTTATTGTACTTTTAATGAAACTAGGTAATTTATTATCAACTTACTTAAAAGTCATACTCTCATCAGTTCTTGTGAATATTTTTGTTAATATATATTTCTGTATATATATAATATATTTATAGACCTCTTAATAAGTCTGTCTGCGGTTTAAAGTAAATACAAATGGGGAAAAAACGTTTTTTTTTTTAAATTTTCATTTCCTTTTATCCCAGAAAGTGCACATTTGGCGCACTATGTGTCTTAGTATTAAATATAGCTCTTAGTAATAGCATTACGATATTAGAGACCGCTACTTGAAACAAGCCCGGAATCAGGAGGGAGAGAGCTCGATACACTCATTTTCATAGTAAAATTTCACATTTTCTCAAATTACTCCCGAAATATGGGAGTTATGAAGAAATTCATCACCACAATTTATGAAGGCATTAAGTAATCGAATAAGATGGCATCATTAGTTTGTCATAATTTTACTCTTATTTTTCGGACATGTCTACGTCCAACCGCTCCCATACATTCGTTCCACTGTGCCGCGTGGAGACGCGTCTTCCGACACCTCGCCCGTGCGTCTAGCTGAAATAGAAGTTTGCAAACACTGAATTTTTCGTTTTTCCAAGCAAATCAGTACGTACGAAATCCACCTAACCGATACAAAATTCCCTATACATCGAAATATCTTTGCAACCAGGTGTCGCATTTCGAAGCTGTTTTCAGCTGAATCGCTTGTATTTCGGTACCGTTTGACTATTTTAACTGATATAATTGACAAAACGCGAAAAATTTTCATTTTTCGCCATTAACATAGAAAAATTCAGAACATTTTTGTACTGAACCACATTTTTATTTTTATCTCAAAATTCCTAGTGTGAACCCTGTTTTTATTAGTTTAAATAGCAACTTACCTGCCTTACCTGTATTCTGGCGAGCGTTCCGCGAGCTGGAGTCTTGTTCGGTGGAGATATTAGAGGTTTTTTCAAAATTTTCCGTGAAAAATCACGTTTTTAGACCATAATTTTCGAATTTCCTTCTGCAAAAACTAAAGTAACGCCGTAGTAAGCTGGCCCGCGTGGAGACGCGTCTTCCGACACCTCGCCCGTGCGTCTAGCTGAGATAGAAGTTTGCAAACACTGAATTTTTCGTTTTTCCAAGCAAATCAGTACGTACAAAATCCACCTAACCGATACAAAATTCCCTATACATCGAAATATCTTTGCAACCAGGTGTCGCATTTCGAAGCTGTTTTCAGCTGAATCGCTTGTATTTCGGTACCGTTTGACTATTTTAACTGATATAATTGACAAAACGCGAAAAAATTTTCATTTTTCGCCATTAACATAGAAAAATTCAGAACATTTTTGTACTGAACCACATTTTTATTTTTATCTCAAAATTCCTAGTGTGAACCCTGTTTTTATTAGTTTAAATAGCAACTTACCTGCCTTACCTGTATTCTGGCGAGCGTTCCGCGAGCTGGAGTCTTGTTCGGTGGAGATATTAGAGGTTTTTTCAAAATTTTCCGTGAAAAATCACGTTTTTAGACCATAATTTTCGAATTTCCTTCTGCAAAAACTAAAGTAACGCCGTAGTAAGCTGGCCCGCGTGGAGACGCGTCTTTCGACACCTCGCCCGTGCGTCTAGCTGAAATAGAAGTTTGCAAACACTGAATTTTTCGTTTTTCCAAGCAAATCAGTACGTACAAAATCCACCTAACCGATACAAAATTCCCTATACATTGAAATATCTTTGCAACCAGGTGTCGCATTTCGAAGCTGTTTTCAGCTGAATCGCTTGTATTTCGGTACCGTTTGACTATTTTAACTGATATAATTGACAAAACGCGAAAAAATTTTCATTTTTCGCCATTAACATAGAAAAATTCAGAACATTTTTGTACTGAACCACATTTTTATTTTTATCTCAAAATTCCTAGTGTGAACCCTGTTTTTATTAGTTTAAATAGCAACTTACCTGCCTTACCTGTATTCTGGCGAGCGTTCCGCGAGCTGGAGTCTTGTTCGGTGGAGATATTAGAGGTTTTTTCAAAATTTTCCGTGAAAAATCACGTTTTTAGACCATAATTTTCGAATTTCCTTCTGCAAAAACTAAAGTAACGCCGTAGTAAGCTGGCCCGCGTGGAGACGCGTCTTCCGACACCTCGCCCGTGCGTCTAGCTGAAATAGAAGTTTGCAAACACTGAATTTTTCGTTTTTCCAAGCAAATCAGTACGTACGAAATCCACCTAACCGATACAAAACGCCGGAACTCCGACCCTCGAGGCCGTCAAGAGGGGACGGGGTTGCGTAGCAGCACGGTTCGGGGAGATTGTAGTGGTGGGAGTATACTTCTCCCCGAGCCGAACTCTCGCCGAGTTCCACAACTCCCTTGCGGAGTTGAGAGTCGTCGTCGTCGGGTTCCGTCCCCTCCCCGTGCTCGTGCTCGGGGACTTCAACGCCAAGAATTTGGCTTGGGGTTCCCGGTATACGGACACACGGGGCAGGATGGTGGAGGACTGGGCTCTGGAGACAGGCCTGGTCGTCCTAAATCGGGGTTCTGTACCTACGTGTGTACGGATGCGGGGCGACTCAGTGGTGGACATTTCGTTCGCCAGCCCCGCTCTGTCACCGCAGGTTATTGATTGGCGCGTCATGGAGGGGGTGGAGACGTATTCCGACCATCGGTACATCCGATTTGACGTCTCCGCCCAGACCTCGAGCGCGCCGATCCAGCAGACCCCGAGTGGTCCGCGGTGGGCGCTGAAGAAGCTGGACCGGGAGCTTCTCCTGGAAGCCTCGATCGTGCAGGCCTGGGTGTCACCACCGGACAGGCCTGCTGACATCAACGACGAGGCCGAGTGGTTCCGGGAGGCCATGTCCGAGATCTGTGACGTGGCTATGCCCCGAGTCCAGCCAGGACGGGCTTGGCGCCAGGTGTACTGGTGGTCGCCGCAGTTGACAGCGTTGCGCGAAGCGTGCGTTGCGGCACGACGCCGGTACACCAGGCACCGCAGGCTCCGTATCCGCCCTCCGGATACGGAAGCCATTCAGGCGGAGCTATATGAGGGGTACAGAGCGGCGAAGACCGCCCTCCAAGAGGAGATCCTGCGGGCCAGAGGACTGGCCCGCAAGGAGTCGCTGGAGACTCTGAACAGGGACCCATGGGGACGGCCCTACAAGGCCGTCCGGGAGAAACTCCGCCCATGGGCTCCTCCGCTGACTCAGAGTCTCCGGCCCCAACTCGTGGAGGGCGTGGTGAGCGCTCTGTTCCCTTCGCGAGGGGAACATAGTCCCCCACCCATGGCTCCGCCTCCTGCGGTGCCCGACGCTGCGGACCACACCACCGAGGACGACGACAACGCTCCAGAGGTGACCGGGGTAGAGTTGAGAGTGGCGGTACGCCGGCTAAATGCCAAAAATACCGCCCCAGGACCCGATGGCTTGCCTGGCAAAGCCTGGGTCCTGGCCTTAGAGGCTCTCGGGCCTCGACTCAGGGGGCTCTTAAGCGCATGTTTGGAGAGGGGCCAGTTCCCACTTCGTTGGAAGACGGGGAAACTGGTCCTCATTAAGAAGCCTGGGCGCCCAGCGGACTCTCCGTCCGCTTACCGGCCCATCGTGCTGCTCGACGAGGTGGGCAAGCTCTTTGAAAGAGTAATTGCAGACCGCCTCGTTGGGTGGCTAGTGCGGGAGGGGCCGGATTTGGCGGACAGCCAGTTCGGTTTCCGCAAGGGGCGCTCTACGGTGGACGCCATCATGCGCGTGCGAGCCCTCACGACGGGGGATGCAGTGGCCCGGGGTGGGGTCGTCTTGGCGGTGTCTCTAGACATCGCCAATGCCTTTAATACCCTGCCCTGGAGTTGCATTAGGGAGGCACTCCGGTATCACCGGATGCCGACCTACCTCTGTCGCGTGGTCGAGGCTTACTTGACGGATAGAGCCGTCATCTACCCCGGTCACCAGGGAGACTGGAACCGGCGAGAGATGTCGTGCGGTGTCCCACAGGGATCGGTCTTGGGGCCGAATCTGTGGGACATCGGTTACGACTGGGTGCTGCGCGCCGACCTCCCTAGCGGCGTCAGCGTAGTTTGCTACGCTGACGACACGCTGGTCCTTGCGCACGGGAGGTCGTACGAGGCGGCGGCCGAATTAATGACACGCGGGGTTGCGACAATCGTCGATAGGATCCGGCAATTGGGACTCGAGGTGGCATTGCACAAGTCCGAGGCCATGGGTTTTCATGGTCCTCGGAACGCGCCACCTGCGGGTACCCAACTTACGGTAGGAGGGGTTCACATCGGCGTCGAGTCGACGATGAAGTACTTGGGACTTGTCCTCGACAGCCGGTGGAACTTCGTCGAACATTTCCGACGTTTGGCTCCCAGACTGGAGCGGGCTGGGGCTGCATTAAAGCGGCTCCTGCCCAATCTGGGGGGTCCAAACGCCTCCTGCCGGAGGCTCTACACGGGGATCGTGCGGTCCATGGCCCTCTACGGGGCACCGGTGTGGGCGCCCTCACTGAGGCTGCGCCCAGCGCGCCGGTTGTTTGCGGCCCAGAGGGTCATGGCCATCCGGTTAATCCGGGGATACCGCACGGTCTCGTGCGAGGCGGCGAGCCTCCTTGCCGGAGTGCCGCCATGGGATCTGGAGGCAAAGGTCCTCGCGCACATGTGGGAGTGGCGCGAGGAGGCGAAACGCCGGGGCGAAACTCCGCTGCCGCGACAAATCGCGGCACGGCGGACAGAGCTCCGGTGTGATCTCATGGCGACATGGCGGGTACGATTGTCGCAACCCAGTGCTGGGCACGCCACAATTGCGGCGGTAAGTCCCCTCTTTGAGGAGTGGATAGAGAGGCGTCACGGCGTCCTCACCTTCCGCCTGACGCAGGTTCTCACCGGGCATGGGTGCTTCGGTGGGTTCCTGTTCAGGATAAAGCGGGAGGATACGTCCGGGTGTTTCCATTGCGAGGATCGTCTGGAAGACACGGTGGAGCATACGGTGGAGGTGTGCCCTGCCTGGGCGGAGCACCGCCGTGTCCTCGTAGAGGCAATCGGCGGCGGCGACCTCTCGCGTCCGGCCCTGGTGCGAGCCATGGTACGGAGCGAGAGGGAATGGGAAGCCGTCACCTCCTTCTGCGAAGCAGTAATGCTCGCGAAGGAGGAGGCGGGGCGCGTGAGGGAGTGGCAGTCTCTGCGCCCTCGCGCCCCTAGCCGCCGCAGGAGGAGACGCCCCGGGCGTCGGGAGTCGATTGCGGACTCCCGGCCACCGTAGGCGCGAGCTTGCGGGTGGCGAGCAATGGGTAGCTCGCCGCCCGGTAAGGACCAGGCTCGGGTCGACGGCGCGCAGTGTTCCACGCGCGCCTCAAAGAGATGTCAGCAGCAGTGTAGGGGTCTACTAGGACCGATGCCTGCCGGGGTCGCGTGATTGTTCGAAAGAGATACCGTGACCCTGGCACATGGGCAACTGATGGAACACGGGTGGGTTTTAGTCAGTAAAAGTCTGACACGCCCTCCCGCTCCGCCCAGAGCGGGAGAAGTCATTTGATGATTTCCCATCCTGAAAAAAAAAAAAAAAAAACCGATACAAAATTGGGCACGCCACAATTGCGGCGGTAAGTCCCCTCTTTGAGGAGTGGATAGAGAGGCGTCACGGCGTCCTCACCTTCCGCCTGACGCAGGTTCTCACCGGGCATGGGTGCTTCGGTGGGTTCCTGTTCAGGATAAAGCGGGAGGATACGTCCGGGTGTTTCCATTGCGAGGATCGTCTGGAGGACACGGTGGAGCATACGGTGGAGGTGTGCCCTGCCTGGGCGGAGCACCGCCGTGTCCTCGTGGAGGCGATCGGCGGCGGCGACCTCTCGCGTCCAGCCCTGGTGCGAGCCATGGTACGGAGCGAGAGGGAATGGGAAGCCGTCACCTCCTTCTGCGAAGCAGTAATGCTCGCGAAGGAGGAGGCGGGGCGCGTGAGGGAGTGGCAGTCTCTGCGCCCTCACGTCCCTAGCCGCCGCAGGAGGAGACGCCCCGGGCGTCGGGAGTCAATAGCGGACTCCCGGCCACCGTAGGCGCGAGCTTGCGGGTGGCGAGCAATGGGTAGCTCGCCGCCCGGTAAGGACCAAGCTCGGGTCGACGGCGCGCAGTGTTCCACGTGCGCCTCAAAGAGATGTCAGCAGCAGTGTAGGGGTCTACTAGGACCGATGCCTGCCGGGGTCGCGTGATTGTTCGAAGGAGATACCGTGACCCTGGCACATGGGCAACTGATGGAACACGGGTGGGTTTTAGTCAGTAAAAGTCTGACACGCCCTCCCGCTCCGCCCAGAGCGGGAGAAGTCATTTGATGATTTCCCATCCTGAAAAAAAAAAAAAAACCGATACAAAATTCCCTATACATCGAAATATCTTTGCAACCAGGTGTCGCATTTCGAAGCTGTTTTCAGCTGAATCGCTTGTATTTCGGTACCGTTTGACTATTTTAACTGATATAATTGACAAAACGCGAAAAATTTTCATTTTTCGCCATTAACATAGAAAAATTCAGAACATTTTTGTACTGAACCACATTTTTATTTTTATCTCAAAATTCCTAGTGTGAACCCTGTTTTTATTAGTTTAAATAGCAACTTACCTGCCTTACCTGTATTCTGGCGAGCGTTCCGCGAGCTGGAGTCTTGTTCGGTGGAGATATTAGAGGTTTTTTCAAAATTTTCCGTGAAAAATCACGTTTTTAGACCATAATTTTCGAATTTCCTTCTGCAAAAACTAAAGTAACGCCGTAGTAAGCTGGCCCGCGTGGAGACGCGTCTTCCGACACCTCGCCCGTGCGTCTAGCTGAAATAGAAGTTTGCAAACACTGAATTTTTCGTTTTTCCAAGCAAATCAGTACGTACGAAATCCACCTAACCGATACAAAATTCCCTATACATCGAAATATCTTTGCAACCAGGTGTCGCATTTCGAAGCTGTTTTCAGCTGAATCGCTTGTATTTCGGTACCGTTTGACTATTTTAAATGATATAATTGACAAAACGCGAAAAATTTTCATTTTTCGCCATTAACATAGAAAAATTCAGAACATTTTTGTACTGAACCACATTTTTATTTTTATCTCAAAATTCCTAGTGTGAACCCTGTTTTTATTAGTTTAAATAGCAACTTACCTGCCTTACCTGTATTCTGGCGAGCGTTCCGCGAGCTGGAGTCTTGTTCGGTGGAGATATTAGAGGTTTTTTCAAAATTTTCCGTGAAAAATCACGTTTTTAGACCATAATTTTCGAATTTCCTTCTGCAAAAACTAAAGTAACGCCGTAGTAAGCTGGCCCGCGTGGAGACGCGTCTTCCGACACCTCGCCCGTGCGTCTAGCTGAAATAGAAGTTTGCAAACACTGAATTTTTCGTTTTTCCAAGCAAATCAGTACGTACAAAATCCACCTAACCGATACAAAATTCCCTATACATCGAAATATCTTTGCAACCAGGTGTCGCATTTCGAAGCTGTTTTCAGCTGAATCGCTTGTATTTCGGTACCGTTTGACTATTTTAACTGATATAATTGACAAAACGCGAAAAAATTTTCATTTTTCGCCATTAACATAGAAAAATTCAGAACATTTTTGTACTGAACCACATTTTTATTTTTATCTCAAAATTCCTAGTGTGAACCCTGTTTTTATTAGTTTAAATAGCAACTTACCTGCCTTACCTGTATTCTGGCGAGCGTTCCGCGAGCTGGAGTCTTGTTCGGTGGAGATATTAGAGGTTTTTTCAAAATTTTCCGTGAAAAATCACGTTTTTAGACCATAATTTTCGAATTTTCTTCTGCAAAAACTAAAGTAACGCCGTAGTAAGCTGGCCCGCGTGGAGACGCGTCTTCCGACACCTCGCCCGTGCGTCTAGCTGAAATAGAAGTTTGCAAACACTGAATTTTTCGTTTTTCCAAGCAAATCAGTACGTACAAAATCCACCTAACCGATACAAAATTCCCTATACATCGAAATATCTTTGCAACCAGGTGTCGCATTTCGAAGCTGTTTTCAGCTGAATCGCTTGTATTTCGGTACCGTTTGACTATTTTAACTGATATAATTGACAAAACGCGAAAAAATTTTCATTTTTCGCCATTAACATAGAAAAATTCAGAACATTTTTGTACTGAACCACATTTTTATTTTTATCTCAAAATTCCTAGTGTGAACCCTGTTTTTATTAGTTTAAATAGCAACTTACCTGCCTTACCTGTATTCTGGCGAGCGTTCCGCGAGCTGGAGTCTTGTTCGGTGGAGATATTAGAGGTTTTTTCAAAATTTTCCGTGAAAAATCACGTTTTTAGACCATAATTTTCGAATTTCCTTCTGCAAAACCTAAAGTAACGCCGTAGTAAGCTGGCCCGCGTGGAGACGCGTCTTCCGACACCTCGCCCGTGCGTCTAGCTGAAATAGAAGTTTGCAAACACTGAATTTTTCGTTTTTCCAAGCAAATCAGTACGTACGAAATCCACCTAACCGATACAAAATCTCGTGGAGGCGATCGGCGGCGGCGACCTCTCGCGTCCGGCCCTGGTGCGAGCCATGGTACGGAGCGAGAGGGAATGGGAAGCCGTCACCTCCTTCTGCGAAGCAGTAATGCTCGCGAAGGAGGAGGCGGGGCGCGTGAGGGAGTGGCAGTCTCTGCGCCCTCACGTCCCTAGCCGCCGCAGGAGGAGACGCCGTCGGGAGTCAATAGCGGACTCCCGGCCACCGTAGGCGCGAGCTTGCGGGTGGCGAGCAATGGGTAGCTCGCCGCCCGGTAAGGACCAGGCTCGGGTCGACGGCGCGCAGTGTTCCACGCGCGCCTCAAAGAGATGTCAGCAGCAGTGTAGGGGTCTACTAGGACCGATGCCTGCCGGGGTCGCGTGATTGTTCGAAGGAGATACCGTGACCCTGGCACATGGGCAACTGATGGAACACGGGTGGGTTTTAGTCAGTAAAAGTCTGACACGCCCTCCTGCTCCGCCCAGAGCGGGAGAAGTCATTTGATGATTTCCCATCCTGAAAAAAAAAAAAAAAAAAAAAAAAAAAAAAAAAAAAACCGATACAAAATTCCCTATACATCGAAATATCTTTGCAACCAGGTGTCGCATTTCGAAGCTGTTTTCAGCTGAATCGCTTGTATTTCGGTACCGTTTGACTATTTTAACTGATATAATTGACAAAACGCGAAAAATTTTCATTTTTCGCCATTAACATAGAAAAATTCAGAACATTTTTGTACTGAACCACATTTTTATTTTTATCTCAAAATTCCTAGTGTGAACCCTGTTTTTATTAGTTTAAATAGCAACTTACCTGCCTTACCTGTATTCTGGCGAGCGTTCCGCGAGCTGGAGTCTTGTTCGGTGGAGATATTAGAGGTTTTTTCAAAATTTTCCGTGAAAAATCACGTTTTTAGACCATAATTTTCGAATTTCCTTCTGCAAAAACTAAAGTAACGCCGTAGTAAGCTGGCCCGCGTGGAGACGCGTCTTCCGACACCTCGCCCGTGCGTCTAGCTGAAATAGAAGTTTGCAAACACTGAATTTTTCGTTTTTCCAAGCAAATCAGTACGTACGAAATCCACCTAACCGATACAAAATTCCCTATACATCGAAATATCTTTGCAACCAGGTGTCGCATTTCGAAGCTGTTTTCAGCTGAATCGCTTGTATTTCGGTACCGTTTGACTATTTTAACTGATATAATTGACAAAACGCGAAAAATTTTCATTTTTCGCCATTAACATAGAAAAATTCAGAACATTTTTGTACTGAACCACATTTTTATTTTTATCTCAAAATTCCTAGTGTGAACCCTGTTTTTATTAGTTTAAATAGCAACTTACCTGCCTTACCTGTATTCTGGCGAGCGTTCCGCGAGCTGGAGTCTTGTTCGGTGGAGATATTAGAGGTTTTTTCAAAATTTTCCGTGAAAAATCACGTTTTTAGACCATAATTTTCGAATTTCCTTCTGCAAAAACTAAAGTAACGCCGTAGTAAGCTGGCCCGCGTGGAGACGCGTCTTCCGACACCTCGCCCGTGCGTCTAGCTGAGATAGAAGTTTGCAAACACTGAATTTTTCGTTTTTCCAAGCAAATCAGTACGTACAAAATCCACCTAACCGATACAAAATTCCCTATACATCGAAATATCTTTGCAACCAGGTGTCGCATTTCGAAGCTGTTTTCAGCTGAATCGCTTGTATTTCGGTACCGTTTGACTATTTTAACTGATATAATTGACAAAACGCGAAAAAATTTTCATTTTTCGCCATTAACATAGAAAAATTCAGAACATTTTTGTACTGAACCACATTTTTATTTTTATCTCAAAATTCCTAGTGTGAACCCTGTTTTTATTAGTTTAAATAGCAACTTACCTGCCTTACCTGTATTCTGGCGAGCGTTCCGCGAGCTGGAGTCTTGTTCGGTGGAGATATTAGAGGTTTTTTCAAAATTTTCCGTGAAAAATCACGTTTTTAGACCATAATTTTCGAATTTCCTTCTGCAAAAACTAAAGTAACGCCGTAGTAAGCTGGCCCGCGTGGAGACGCGTCTTTCGACACCTCGCCCGTGCGTCTAGCTGAAATAGAAGTTTGCAAACACTGAATTTTTCGTTTTTCCAAGCAAATCAGTACGTACAAAATCCACCTAACCGATACAAAATTCCCTATACATTGAAATATCTTTGCAACCAGGTGTCGCATTTCGAAGCTGTTTTCAGCTGAATCGCTTGTATTTCGGTACCGTTTGACTATTTTAACTGATATAATTGACAAAACGCGAAAAAATTTTCATTTTTCGCCATTAACATAGAAAAATTCAGAACATTTTTGTACTGAACCACATTTTTATTTTTATCTCAAAATTCCTAGTGTGAACCCTGTTTTTATTAGTTTAAATAGCAACTTACCTGCCTTACCTGTATTCTGGCGAGCGTTCCGCGAGCTGGAGTCTTGTTCGGTGGAGATATTAGAGGTTTTTTCAAAATTTTCCGTGAAAAATCACGTTTTTAGACCATAATTTTCGAATTTCCTTCTGCAAAAACTAAAGTAACGCCGTAGTAAGCTGGCCCGCGTGGAGACGCGTCTTCCGACACCTCGCCCGTGCGTCTAGCTGAAATAGAAGTTTGCAAACACTGAATTTTTCGTTTTTCCAAGCAAATCAGTACGTACGAAATCCACCTAACCGATACAAAACGCCGGAACTCCGACCCTCGAGGCCGTCAAGAGGGGACGGGGTTGCGTAGCAGCACGGTTCGGGGAGATTGTAGTGGTGGGAGTATACTTCTCCCCGAGCCGAACTCTCGCCGAGTTCCACAACTCCCTTGCGGAGTTGAGAGTCGTCGTCGTCGGGTTCCGTCCCCTCCCCGTGCTCGTGCTCGGGGACTTCAACGCCAAGAATTTGGCTTGGGGTTCCCGGTATACGGACACACGGGGCAGGATGGTGGAGGACTGGGCTCTGGAGACAGGCCTGGTCGTCCTAAATCGGGGTTCTGTACCTACGTGTGTACGGATGCGGGGCGACTCAGTGGTGGACATTTCGTTCGCCAGCCCCGCTCTGTCACCGCAGGTTATTGATTGGCGCGTCATGGAGGGGGTGGAGACGTATTCCGACCATCGGTACATCCGATTTGACGTCTCCGCCCAGACCTCGAGCGCGCCGATCCAGCAGACCCCGAGTGGTCCGCGGTGGGCGCTGAAGAAGCTGGACCGGGAGCTTCTCCTGGAAGCCTCGATCGTGCAGGCCTGGGTGTCACCACCGGACAGGCCTGCTGACATCAACGACGAGGCCGAGTGGTTCCGGGAGGCCATGTCCGAGATCTGTGACGTGGCTATGCCCCGAGTCCAGCCAGGACGGGCTTGGCGCCAGGTGTACTGGTGGTCGCCGCAGTTGACAGCGTTGCGCGAAGCGTGCGTTGCGGCACGACGCCGGTACACCAGGCACCGCAGGCTCCGTATCCGCCCTCCGGATACGGAAGCCATTCAGGCGGAGCTATATGAGGGGTACAGAGCGGCGAAGACCGCCCTCCAAGAGGAGATCCTGCGGGCCAGAGGACTGGCCCGCAAGGAGTCGCTGGAGACTCTGAACAGGGACCCATGGGGACGGCCCTACAAGGCCGTCCGGGAGAAACTCCGCCCATGGGCTCCTCCGCTGACTCAGAGTCTCCGGCCCCAACTCGTGGAGGGCGTGGTGAGCGCTCTGTTCCCTTCGCGAGGGGAACATAGTCCCCCACCCATGGCTCCGCCTCCTGCGGTGCCCGACGCTGCGGACCACACCACCGAGGACGACGACAACGCTCCAGAGGTGACCGGGGTAGAGTTGAGAGTGGCGGTACGCCGGCTAAATGCCAAAAATACCGCCCCAGGACCCGATGGCTTGCCTGGCAAAGCCTGGGTCCTGGCCTTAGAGGCTCTCGGGCCTCGACTCAGGGGGCTCTTAAGCGCATGTTTGGAGAGGGGCCAGTTCCCACTTCGTTGGAAGACGGGGAAACTGGTCCTCATTAAGAAGCCTGGGCGCCCAGCGGACTCTCCGTCCGCTTACCGGCCCATCGTGCTGCTCGACGAGGTGGGCAAGCTCTTTGAAAGAGTAATTGCAGACCGCCTCGTTGGGTGGCTAGTGCGGGAGGGGCCGGATTTGGCGGACAGCCAGTTCGGTTTCCGCAAGGGGCGCTCTACGGTGGACGCCATCATGCGCGTGCGAGCCCTCACGACGGGGGATGCAGTGGCCCGGGGTGGGGTCGTCTTGGCGGTGTCTCTAGACATCGCCAATGCCTTTAATACCCTGCCCTGGAGTTGCATTAGGGAGGCACTCCGGTATCACCGGATGCCGACCTACCTCTGTCGCGTGGTCGAGGCTTACTTGACGGATAGAGCCGTCATCTACCCCGGTCACCAGGGAGACTGGAACCGGCGAGAGATGTCGTGCGGTGTCCCACAGGGATCGGTCTTGGGGCCGAATCTGTGGGACATCGGTTACGACTGGGTGCTGCGCGCCGACCTCCCTAGCGGCGTCAGCGTAGTTTGCTACGCTGACGACACGCTGGTCCTTGCGCACGGGAGGTCGTACGAGGCGGCGGCCGAATTAATGACACGCGGGGTTGCGACAATCGTCGATAGGATCCGGCAATTGGGACTCGAGGTGGCATTGCACAAGTCCGAGGCCATGGGTTTTCATGGTCCTCGGAACGCGCCACCTGCGGGTACCCAACTTACGGTAGGAGGGGTTCACATCGGCGTCGAGTCGACGATGAAGTACTTGGGACTTGTCCTCGACAGCCGGTGGAACTTCGTCGAACATTTCCGACGTTTGGCTCCCAGACTGGAGCGGGCTGGGGCTGCATTAAAGCGGCTCCTGCCCAATCTGGGGGGTCCAAACGCCTCCTGCCGGAGGCTCTACACGGGGATCGTGCGGTCCATGGCCCTCTACGGGGCACCGGTGTGGGCGCCCTCACTGAGGCTGCGCCCAGCGCGCCGGTTGTTTGCGGCCCAGAGGGTCATGGCCATCCGGTTAATCCGGGGATACCGCACGGTCTCGTGCGAGGCGGCGAGCCTCCTTGCCGGAGTGCCGCCATGGGATCTGGAGGCAAAGGTCCTCGCGCACATGTGGGAGTGGCGCGAGGAGGCGAAACGCCGGGGCGAAACTCCGCTGCCGCGACAAATCGCGGCACGGCGGACAGAGCTCCGGTGTGATCTCATGGCGACATGGCGGGTACGATTGTCGCAACCCAGTGCTGGGCACGCCACAATTGCGGCGGTAAGTCCCCTCTTTGAGGAGTGGATAGAGAGGCGTCACGGCGTCCTCACCTTCCGCCTGACGCAGGTTCTCACCGGGCATGGGTGCTTCGGTGGGTTCCTGTTCAGGATAAAGCGGGAGGATACGTCCGGGTGTTTCCATTGCGAGGATCGTCTGGAAGACACGGTGGAGCATACGGTGGAGGTGTGCCCTGCCTGGGCGGAGCACCGCCGTGTCCTCGTAGAGGCAATCGGCGGCGGCGACCTCTCGCGTCCGGCCCTGGTGCGAGCCATGGTACGGAGCGAGAGGGAATGGGAAGCCGTCACCTCCTTCTGCGAAGCAGTAATGCTCGCGAAGGAGGAGGCGGGGCGCGTGAGGGAGTGGCAGTCTCTGCGCCCTCGCGCCCCTAGCCGCCGCAGGAGGAGACGCCCCGGGCGTCGGGAGTCGATTGCGGACTCCCGGCCACCGTAGGCGCGAGCTTGCGGGTGGCGAGCAATGGGTAGCTCGCCGCCCGGTAAGGACCAGGCTCGGGTCGACGGCGCGCAGTGTTCCACGCGCGCCTCAAAGAGATGTCAGCAGCAGTGTAGGGGTCTACTAGGACCGATGCCTGCCGGGGTCGCGTGATTGTTCGAAAGAGATACCGTGACCCTGGCACATGGGCAACTGATGGAACACGGGTGGGTTTTAGTCAGTAAAAGTCTGACACGCCCTCCCGCTCCGCCCAGAGCGGGAGAAGTCATTTGATGATTTCCCATCCTGAAAAAAAAAAAAAAAAAACCGATACAAAATTGGGCACGCCACAATTGCGGCGGTAAGTCCCCTCTTTGAGGAGTGGATAGAGAGGCGTCACGGCGTCCTCACCTTCCGCCTGACGCAGGTTCTCACCGGGCATGGGTGCTTCGGTGGGTTCCTGTTCAGGATAAAGCGGGAGGATACGTCCGGGTGTTTCCATTGCGAGGATCGTCTGGAGGACACGGTGGAGCATACGGTGGAGGTGTGCCCTGCCTGGGCGGAGCACCGCCGTGTCCTCGTGGAGGCGATCGGCGGCGGCGACCTCTCGCGTCCAGCCCTGGTGCGAGCCATGGTACGGAGCGAGAGGGAATGGGAAGCCGTCACCTCCTTCTGCGAAGCAGTAATGCTCGCGAAGGAGGAGGCGGGGCGCGTGAGGGAGTGGCAGTCTCTGCGCCCTCACGTCCCTAGCCGCCGCAGGAGGAGACGCCCCGGGCGTCGGGAGTCAATAGCGGACTCCCGGCCACCGTAGGCGCGAGCTTGCGGGTGGCGAGCAATGGGTAGCTCGCCGCCCGGTAAGGACCAAGCTCGGGTCGACGGCGCGCAGTGTTCCACGTGCGCCTCAAAGAGATGTCAGCAGCAGTGTAGGGGTCTACTAGGACCGATGCCTGCCGGGGTCGCGTGATTGTTCGAAGGAGATACCGTGACCCTGGCACATGGGCAACTGATGGAACACGGGTGGGTTTTAGTCAGTAAAAGTCTGACACGCCCTCCCGCTCCGCCCAGAGCGGGAGAAGTCATTTGATGATTTCCCATCCTGAAAAAAAAAAAAAAACCGATACAAAATTCCCTATACATCGAAATATCTTTGCAACCAGGTGTCGCATTTCGAAGCTGTTTTCAGCTGAATCGCTTGTATTTCGGTACCGTTTGACTATTTTAACTGATATAATTGACAAAACGCGAAAAATTTTCATTTTTCGCCATTAACATAGAAAAATTCAGAACATTTTTGTACTGAACCACATTTTTATTTTTATCTCAAAATTCCTAGTGTGAACCCTGTTTTTATTAGTTTAAATAGCAACTTACCTGCCTTACCTGTATTCTGGCGAGCGTTCCGCGAGCTGGAGTCTTGTTCGGTGGAGATATTAGAGGTTTTTTCAAAATTTTCCGTGAAAAATCACGTTTTTAGACCATAATTTTCGAATTTCCTTCTGCAAAAACTAAAGTAACGCCGTAGTAAGCTGGCCCGCGTGGAGACGCGTCTTCCGACACCTCGCCCGTGCGTCTAGCTGAAATAGAAGTTTGCAAACACTGAATTTTTCGTTTTTCCAAGCAAATCAGTACGTACGAAATCCACCTAACCGATACAAAATTCCCTATACATCGAAATATCTTTGCAACCAGGTGTCGCATTTCGAAGCTGTTTTCAGCTGAATCGCTTGTATTTCGGTACCGTTTGACTATTTTAAATGATATAATTGACAAAACGCGAAAAATTTTCATTTTTCGCCATTAACATAGAAAAATTCAGAACATTTTTGTACTGAACCACATTTTTATTTTTATCTCAAAATTCCTAGTGTGAACCCTGTTTTTATTAGTTTAAATAGCAACTTACCTGCCTTACCTGTATTCTGGCGAGCGTTCCGCGAGCTGGAGTCTTGTTCGGTGGAGATATTAGAGGTTTTTTCAAAATTTTCCGTGAAAAATCACGTTTTTAGACCATAATTTTCGAATTTCCTTCTGCAAAAACTAAAGTAACGCCGTAGTAAGCTGGCCCGCGTGGAGACGCGTCTTCCGACACCTCGCCCGTGCGTCTAGCTGAAATAGAAGTTTGCAAACACTGAATTTTTCGTTTTTCCAAGCAAATCAGTACGTACAAAATCCACCTAACCGATACAAAATTCCCTATACATCGAAATATCTTTGCAACCAGGTGTCGCATTTCGAAGCTGTTTTCAGCTGAATCGCTTGTATTTCGGTACCGTTTGACTATTTTAACTGATATAATTGACAAAACGCGAAAAAATTTTCATTTTTCGCCATTAACATAGAAAAATTCAGAACATTTTTGTACTGAACCACATTTTTATTTTTATCTCAAAATTCCTAGTGTGAACCCTGTTTTTATTAGTTTAAATAGCAACTTACCTGCCTTACCTGTATTCTGGCGAGCGTTCCGCGAGCTGGAGTCTTGTTCGGTGGAGATATTAGAGGTTTTTTCAAAATTTTCCGTGAAAAATCACGTTTTTAGACCATAATTTTCGAATTTCCTTCTGCAAAACCTAAAGTAACGCCGTAGTAAGCTGGCCCGCGTGGAGACGCGTCTTCCGACACCTCGCCCGTGCGTCTAGCTGAAATAGAAGTTTGCAAACACTGAATTTTTCGTTTTTCCAAGCAAATCAGTACGTACGAAATCCACCTAACCGATACAAAATCTCGTGGAGGCGATCGGCGGCGGCGACCTCTCGCGTCCGGCCCTGGTGCGAGCCATGGTACGGAGCGAGAGGGAATGGGAAGCCGTCACCTCCTTCTGCGAAGCAGTAATGCTCGCGAAGGAGGAGGCGGGGCGCGTGAGGGAGTGGCAGTCTCTGCGCCCTCACGTCCCTAGCCGCCGCAGGAGGAGACGCCGTCGGGAGTCAATAGCGGACTCCCGGCCACCGTAGGCGCGAGCTTGCGGGTGGCGAGCAATGGGTAGCTCGCCGCCCGGTAAGGACCAGGCTCGGGTCGACGGCGCGCAGTGTTCCACGCGCGCCTCAAAGAGATGTCAGCAGCAGTGTAGGGGTCTACTAGGACCGATGCCTGCCGGGGTCGCGTGATTGTTCGAAGGAGATACCGTGACCCTGGCACATGGGCAACTGATGGAACACGGGTGGGTTTTAGTCAGTAAAAGTCTGACACGCCCTCCTGCTCCGCCCAGAGCGGGAGAAGTCATTTGATGATTTCCCATCCTGAAAAAAAAAAAAAAAAAAAAAAAAAAAAAAAAAAAAACCGATACAAAATTCCCTATACATCGAAATATCTTTGCAACCAGGTGTCGCATTTCGAAGCTGTTTTCAGCTGAATCGCTTGTATTTCGGTACCGTTTGACTATTTTAACTGATATAATTGACAAAACGCGAAAAATTTTCATTTTTCGCCATTAACATAGAAAAATTCAGAACATTTTTGTACTGAACCACATTTTTATTTTTATCTCAAAATTCCTAGTGTGAACCCTGTTTTTATTAGTTTAAATAGCAACTTACCTGCCTTACCTGTATTCTGGCGAGCGTTTCGCGAGCTGGAGTCTTGTTCGGTGGAGATATTAGAGGTTTTTTCAAAATTTTCCGTGAAAAATCACGTTTTTAGACCATAATTTTCGAATTTCCTTCTGCAAAAACTAAAGTAACGCCGTAGTAAGCTGGCCCGCGTGGAGACGCGTCTTCCGACACCTCGCCCGTGCGTCTAGCTGAAATAGAAGTTTGCAAACACTGAATTTTTCGTTTTTCCAAGCAAATCAGTACGTACAAAATCCACCTAACCGATACAAAATTCCCTATACATCGAAATATCTTTGCAACCAGGTGTCGCATTTCGAAGCTGTTTTCAGCTGAATCGCTTGTATTTCGGTACCGTTTGACTATTTTAACTGATATAATTGACAAAACGCGAAAAAATTTTCATTTTTCGCCATTAACATAGAAAAATTCAGAACATTTTTGTACTGAACCACATTTTTATTTTTATCTCAAAATTCCTAGTGTGAACCCTGTTTTTATTAGTTTAAATAGCAACTTACCTGCCTTACCTGTATTCTGGCGAGCGTTCCGCGAGCTGGAGTCTTGTTCGGTGGAGATATTAGAGGTTTTTTCAAAATTTTCCGTGAAAAATCACGTTTTTAGACCATAATTTTCGAATTTCCTTCTGCAAAAACTAAAGTAACGCCGTAGTAAGCTGGCCCGCGTGGAGACGCGTCTTCCGACACCTCGCCCGTGCGTCTAGCTGAAATAGAAGTTTGCAAACACTGAATTTTTCGTTTTTCCAAGCAAATCAGTACGTACAAAATCCACCTAACCGATACAAAATTCCCTATACATCGAAATATCTTTGCAACCAGGTGTCGCATTTCGAAGCTGTTTTCAGCTGAATCGCTTGTATTTCGGTACCGTTTGACTATTTTAACTGATATAATTGACAAAACGCGAAAAAATTTTCATTTTTCGCCATTAACATAGAAAAATTCAGAACATTTTTGTACTGAACCACATTTTTATTTTTATCTCAAAATTCCTAGTGTGAACCCTGTTTTTATTAGTTTAAATAGCAACTTACCTGCCTTACCTGTATTCTGGCGAGCGTTCCGCGAGCTGGAGTCTTGTTCGGTGGAGATATTAGAGGTTTTTTCAAAATTTTCCGTGAAAAATCACGTTTTTAGACCATAATTTTCGAATTTCCTTCTGCAAAACCTAAAGTAACGCCGTAGTAAGCTGGCCCGCGTGGAGACGCGTCTTCCGACACCTCGCCCGTGCGTCTAGCTGAAATAGAAGTTTGCAAACACTGAATTTTTCGTTTTTCCAAGCAAATCAGTACGTACAAAATCCACCTAACCGATACAAAATTCCCTATACATCGAAATATCTTTGCAACCAGGTGTCGCATTTCGAAGCTGTTTTCAGCTGAATCGCTTGTATTTCGGTACCGTTTGACTATTTTAACTGATATAATTGACAAAACGCGAAAAAATTTTCATTTTTCGCCATTAACATAGAAAAATTCAGAACATTTTTGTACTGAACCACATTTTTATTTTTATCTCAAAATTCCTAGTGTGAACCCTGTTTTTATTAGTTTAAATAGCAACTTACCTGCCTTACCTGTATTCTGGCGAGCGTTCCGCGAGCTGGAGTCTTGTTCGGTGGAGATATTAGAGGTTTTTTCAAAATTTTCCGTGAAAAATCACGTTTTTAGACCATAATTTTCGAATTTCCTTCTGCAAAACCTAAAGTAACGCCGTAGTAAGCTGGCCCGCGTGGAGACGCGTCTTCCGACACCTCGCCCGTGCGTCTAGCTGAAATAGAAGTTTGCAAACACTGAATTTTTCGTTTTTCCAAGCAAATCAGTACGTACGAAATCCACCTAACCGATACAAAATTCCCTATACATCGAAATATCTTTGCAACCAGGTGTCGCATTTCGAAGCTGTTTTCAGCTGAATCGCTTGTATTTCGGTACCGTTTGACTATTTTAACTGATATAATTGACAAAACGCGAAAAATTTTCATTTTTCGCCATTAACATAGAAAAATTCAGAACATTTTTGTACTGAACCACATTTTTATTTTTATCTCAAAATTCCTAGTGTGAACCCTGTTTTTATTAGTTTAAATAGCAACTTACCTGCCTTACCTGTATTCTGGCGAGCGTTCCGCGAGCTGGAGTCTTGTTCGGTGGAGATATTAGAGGTTTTTTCAAAATTTTCCGTGAAAAATCACGTTTTTAGACCATAATTTTCGAATTTCCTTCTGCAAAAACTAAAGTAACGCCGTAGTAAGCTGGCCCGCGTGGAGACGCGTCTTCCGACACCTCGCCCGTGCGTCTAGCTGAAATAGAAGTTTGCAAACACTGAATTTTTCGTTTTTCCAAGCAAATCAGTACGTACAAAATCCACCTAACCGATACAAAATTCCCTATACATCGAAATATCTTTGCAACCAGGTGTCGCATTTCGAAGCTGTTTTCAGCTGAATCGCTTGTATTTCGGTACCGTTTGACTATTTTAACTGATATAATTGACAAAACGCGAAAAAATTTTCATTTTTCGCCATTAACATAGAAAAATTCAGAACATTTTTGTACTGAACCACATTTTTATTTTTATCTCAAAATTCCTAGTGTGAACCCTGTTTTTATTAGTTTAAATAGCAACTTACCTGCCTTACCTGTATTCTGGCGAGCGTTCCGCGAGCTGGAGTCTTGTTCGGTGGAGATATTAGAGGTTTTTTCAAAATTTTCCGTGAAAAATCACGTTTTTAGACCATAATTTTCGAATTTCCTTCTGCAAAACCTAAAGTAACGCCGTAGTAAGCTGGCCCGCGTGGAGACGCGTCTTCCGACACCTCGCCCGTGTGTCTAGCTGAAATAGAAGTTTGCAAACACTGAATTTTTCGTTTTTCCAAGCAAATCAGTACGTACGAAATCCACCTAACCGATACAAAATTCCCTATACATCGAAATATCTTTGCAACCAGGTGTCGCATTTCGAAGCTGTTTTCAGCTGAATCGCTTGTATTTCGGTACCGTTTGACTATTTTAACTGATATAATTGACAAAACGCGAAAAATTTTCATTTTTCGCCATTAACATAGAAAAATTCAGAACATTTTTGTACTGAACCACATTTTTATTTTTATCTCAAAATTCCTAGTGTGAACCCTGTTTTTATTAGTTTAAATAGCAACTTACCTGCCTTACCTGTATTCTGGCGAGCGTTCCGCGAGCTGGAGTCTTGTTCGGTGGAGATATTAGAGGTTTTTTCAAAATTTTCCGTGAAAAATCACGTTTTTAGACCATAATTTTCGAATTTCCTTCTGCAAAAACTAAAGTAACGCCGTAGTAAGCTGGCCCGCGTGGAGACGCGTCTTCCGACACCTCGCCCGTGCGTCTAGCTGAAATAGAAGTTTGCAAACACTGAATTTTTCGTTTTTCCAAGCAAATCAGTACGTACAAAATCCACCTAACCGATACAAAATTCCCTATACATCGAAATATCTTTGCAACCAGGTGTCGCATTTCGAAGCTGTTTTCAGCTGAATCGCTTGTATTTCGGTACCGTTTGACTATTTTAACTGATATAATTGACAAAACGCGAAAAAATTTTCATTTTTCGCCATTAACATAGAAAAATTCAGAACATTTTTGTACTGAACCACATTTTTATTTTTATCTCAAAATTCCTAGTGTGAACCCTGTTTTTATTAGTTTAAATAGCAACTTACCTGCCTTACCTGTATTCTGGCGAGCGTTCCGCGAGCTGGAGTCTTGTTCGGTGGAGATATTAGAGGTTTTTTCAAAATTTTCCGTGAAAAATCACGTTTTTAGACCATAATTTTCGAATTTCCTTCTGCAAAACCTAAAGTAACGCCGTAGTAAGCTGGCCCGCGTGGAGACGCGTCTTCCGACACCTCGCCCGTGCGTCTAGCTGAAATAGAAGTTTGCAAACACTGAATTTTTCGTTTTTCCAAGCAAATCAGTACGTACGAAATCCACCTAACCGATACAAAATTCCCTATACATCGAAATATCTTTGCAACCAGGTGTCGCATTTCGAAGCTGTTTTCAGCTGAATCGCTTTTATTTCGGTACCGTTTGACTAATTTAACTGATATAATTGACAAAACGCGAAAAAATTTTCATTTTTCGCCATTAACTTAGAAAAATTCAGAACATTTTTGTACTAAACCACATTTTTATTTTTATCTCAAAATTCCTAGTGTGAACCCTGTTTTTATCAGTTTAAATAGCAACTTGCCTGCCTTACCTGTATTCTGGCGAGCGTTCCGCGAGCTGGAGTCTTGTTCGGTGGAGATATTAGAGGTTTTTTCAAAATTTTCCGTGAAAAATCACGTTTTTAGACCATAATTTTCGAATTTCCTTCTGCAAAAACTAAAGTAACGCCGTAGTAAGCTGGCCCGCGTGGAGACGCGTCTTCCGACACCTCGCCCGTGCGTCTAGCTGAAATAGAAGTTTGCAAACACTGAATTTTTCGTTTTTCCAAGCAAATCAGTACGTACAAAATCCACCTAACCGATACAAAATTCCCTATACATCGAAATATCTTTGCAACCAGGTGTCGCATTTCGAAGCTGTTTTCAGCTGAATCGCTTGTATTTCGGTACCGTTTGACTATTTTAACTGATATAATTGACAAAACGCGAAAAATTTTTCATTTTTCGCCATTAACATAGAAAAATTCAGAACATTTTTGTACTGAACCACATTTTTATTTTTATCTCAAAATTCCTAGTGTGAACCCTGTTTTTATTAGTTTAAATAGCAACTTACCTGCCTTACCTGTATTCTGGCGAGCGTTCCGCGAGCTGGAGTCTTGTTCGGTGGAGATATTAGAGGTTTTTTCAAAATTTTCCTTGAAAAATCACGTTTTTAGACCATAATTTTCGAATTTCCTTCTGCAAAACCTAAAGTAACGCCGTAGTAAGCTGGCCCGCGTGGAGACGCGTCTTCCGACACCTCGCCCGTGCGTCTAGCTGAAATAGAAGTTTGCCCACCCGCCCACCCTGTGGTTACTATATAGGGAACCGTTGTTTTTGTCAACATATTTGGTTGCGAAAAAATTTCTTTTAGTTTATTTTACTCTGTCACTTTATAGTGAAAAGATTAATAGTTTGACGGTTTTAAAACCAATAAAGATTGATAAGTTTGTGACTTAAACTAATATTGATCTAACTGATATTTGACCGAGCGAAGTCTCTATCTAGAGCTCGCATTTTATTTTATTTTATTGCTGGTCCCCCATTTACAGGGATTCAGCTCAGACGACACGTGTCCTCTGACATTATAGACATTTCACAGACCCAAACCTTCCACAATGTTTGGAATTAGAACTCCAATTAACAAGCCGAAGGTCACGGAGGAGAATTTGGACATGGAGAGGTCTCGACTGGCACAGGCTGGCCCATCAGTGAGACGTAGTATCGGAGAGTGGGAGGCCGACAGACCATCAGGACAGCCTTACAAAACCCCAACGCCTCCGAAAAGGGCCTCAGTCTCCTCCCCACCTAAACTAAAGTCCAAACCAACGCTCGCCCACCAGAGCAAGTTGGATGGACCTAAACAGCCGGAGACTACTGATGCAAGCTCGCCGCGTGAAGTTCACCCTGTGAAATACCTAAACAGGACCACGGAGGCAAAGGCTTGCCTCCAAAAGGCTAAAATCCAACTGCTGAGTTCTCGAAACCTGAAAAAGGAAATTAAAGACGAAATAACAAAGGCGGTGGAGAGATTATACCAGTTAGTAAAGGAGGCAGAAAGTGAGAAGGGAATTGTGACTCTGGTAGCAGAAAAGACAGATACCGAAAAGGCGCCGAATCCGACCACGGAAGAATCGACCAACCTGATGAAGAGCCTTGTGGAAAGCATGCAACAACACAAGCAGGCGTTACAGGACTGCCAACAACATACTCTGGCTCTATCAGAGCAACTCCAGGTGGCCCCTCGCTTTGTCGCAAACCAAAGCCCGACTTTCGCGGAGATAGCCGCCGGCCCGAAGCAACACATCCGAGAGCCTCTTCACTCAATAGTCGTATCATCTAAGAATGATCAGGACACGAGTGAAGAGGTTATTGAGAAGCTCAGGACGGCGGTTGATGCCCGGAATGAGGGCACCAGGGTTGAGCGACTGCGCAAGGCGAGGGACCAGAAAGTGGTGGTCGGTTTTAGGACGAAAGAAGAACTGACCAGAGTGACGGAGCGGATCCGGAAATCCGGCAATCTGGTGGCAGAAGAAGTCCGGAACAAGGACCCGCTCGTCATCATCTGGGACGTCCTATCCTGTCACTCAGACGCCGAAATCACTCAGGCCCTAGAGCGGCAGAACACCCACCTAATCGGGGACATTCCTGCGGGTGATGTGAGGTTGGGGGTAAAGTACCGCCGCAAGACGAGAAACCCCCACATGTGCCACGTCATTCTGCAGGTGTCCCCGATGGTGTGGCAGAGGCTGACGTTGGCGGGTCGCGTGCACATCGACCTGCAACGGGTGCGGGTGCAGGACCAGTCGCCACTGGTTCAGTGCACTCGCTGCCTGTGCTTCGGCCACAGCCGGAAACTGTGCACGCGTCCCGCAGACCTCTGCACTCACTGTGGTGAGCCCCACATGCGAGCGGAATGCCCGTCTCGGCTGGCAGAGGAGGCACCAAAGTGTCATAATTGCCTGTCAGCCAAACTTGACAGAACTGACCACAACGCTTCGACAGCGTGTGCCCCATTCGTATCAAATGGGATGCGTTAGCACGACTGTCGGTGGCGTACTGCTGAAGTGCAGCTAGCCACTCACGGAATTGAGACGTTTGACCGCAACGGTATTGTTCCCACAATTTGTGAAGCGAAAAGAGTATTCATTTTTAGTGCAATAAGTAGTTACACAATAAGACATGCAAATTGGACCCAATTTCTTGGAAAATTGGACCAATTAAAAGCGAGCTCAAAATGTAACCCAAGTGAATTAAGAATAATCAATAAAATAGTTTGTGTGTGTAGTTCAAGTGGTTTCACAAACATCAGAAAACAAAATAGATACAAACTAACTTTACCGTTGTGGTCGGGCGAACTTGTTGCGGCAAACAAGATTGAAAACCTAAAAAACCATATTTTTGGCGCTGAACATGCCCATAGCTGGAAATACCCTAGAGAAAAGCCAATTAAATTAGATTTAAACAAATTGGTTGAAATAGCAGCAAATCTAATCCAAGACCAACATAAATATATTAAGTTAGTAATAGAAATAAATAGAAGAAATATAGGTTACAAGTAGATTAAGAAATTATGACTATATGATATATTGTATATATATTAGGATAGCCATAGAAATATAGTGTAAATTAAGAATAATATATAAATAAATGTAGGTACAAGTATAAATAGAGTGTAAATGTACATATATAAAATATAAAAAGAAAATACAAAAATAAGACAAACTAGATATCTAAGGTGTTAGCTACTTAAAAACGCATTAAAAGTATATATAAGAACACAATCATTCATACGCAAATAATGGATGAAATGAGGCCGCTGCTTCCGGGAAATCTCCAAAACCTAAAACGGGACAGACAAACACATTATCAAAAGTACGATAATAATAAGAAAATCTGAATAACAAGGGCTCTGATAATGTCAGAGGAACAGTGAGCAAAGGCAGGAGTGTGGTTTTAGCCGGTAAGAGTCCGGCACTACCCAGACTGTGTCACACGTGAGACAGTCTGGGTGTCCATGAGGATTTCCCACTCCTGCCATAACAAAAAAAAAAAAAAAAAAAAAAAAAAAAAAACCTAACCTAACCTAACCTAACCCTCAAAAGAAATGAAACTAAAATTGCATTAAGTACTGAGATCTACATAATCACTTTTATAATTAAACAAAGTGTTATCTGATCTATGAATTCTGCGTTTACTACCATCTCAAATATTTTTTCATATTTACTCCGTTAATCGATTGATTTCAAAATGCTAGAACAACCTTGGGCATACACCGTCCGTGACATGTTCCAAAGCTAATAATGAACAAGCTGTGAAGAATTAACACTTATAATATATCTTATGTCGGAGAAATAAATCTATCTATAGTGTATTCAAATCCTAATAACAAATTTATTTTATAGAAATTTGAATATCTATTTAGCTTTACGTGTAGGTATCAAGATTATTATTTTTGAACTAATTTGTTTACATGTTTGAAAATTAAATAGCAAACGCAGATTAAGACAAAAATTAAAAATGCAGAAACCAATTAGTCAACATTATGACTTTTAGCATCTTATTTTTTTCTAAAAGTAATTTCATATATTTGTCGGAGTTTGTTAACAATTACAAATTGTGGGTAGTCCGCATAATTTGTTATGAATTGTTTTTATTATCATTCATTTAGGTGATGTTTCTATCAGATATTGTCTTATAAATCAGAGCATAATTTATTGAGTACTTGGTGTACGCACTAATTGATTTTTGGCTACTTATTTCGATAATTGTAAGTATTGTAACCGATACTTTTGTTCAAAACAACAAATGACTTGTTACTTTAATTTTAAAATGATTGGCGTTGCTAAATTCACCGTTGTTTATTTATGACAATTATTCTTGTAATATTTGATTACTTAATAATGTAAGTCTTATTAGATTAAGCATACTTTAGCGTTTTGTATTAAGTAAACACGTGGCGTACTTCCGCGCGCCATCGGACAGAGTTGTCATGGATATTAAGGCGAGACATTGTCCTATAAAAGAGCTGGCACTCAGTGAGCAAGTCAGTCTATCTTCGGATTAGACTCATTACAGAGCCTCTGCTCCCGACAAAACTGTCGGTTTACCTGGTACAGCGCTGCTGTATATTCACATAGCTGTATTGACTAGCTAAATAGCGAAAGATACACTTTGTATTTGGGTGGCTTAGGCCTCTATACGAACTGTAACCTTTTGTTCGTCGAACTGTATTGTTTTAACCTACTTTACCATCTGTTACCTTTTTATTGTGTTTCTTTTTATATCGTGTAATTAATATTGTATTAAAACGCTGTAACTGTTTATACTTCTTGTTTATCCCAATAAAATGGGAACTCCAAACCCTGACGATATATCGCTCGGCACTTCCGATTTATTGATAACCTAATAAACGGTTTCTCAGCCAAATTCTGGGCTGACTATATTTAGATTGCTATCGACACACTAAGAAGAAGAACGGTTTCTCCTTAAACTTTTCTAATGCTACGGTAAATAATAAAATACGTGGCCAGCCAAGTGTGTATTACGGGCCTAATGTAACGATTTCTTGTTGTTAGTACGTGTATCATCATTAAAACTTTACGAAAAACGGATTCACTTTACTATTTTTTCAACCGACTTCAAAAAAGAGGTTCTCAATTCAACTGTATTTTTTATGTTTGTTACCTCATAATTTTTGGCTGGGTGAACGATTTTGATGATTCTTTTTTTTAATTGGTAGTCCCATTTGAATTTCATTGACTTTGCTTTGGTAGTTTTTGCATTAGCTTTGATAATACGAATTTAATCCACTTTGTTTATCATGATAATATTCTAATAGTCCTGTCACTGCTATTCACGTGGCCAGCAGTGATATAGGAGATACATACCATAACTAAAAAGTTAAAAATAGAAATCCCTTTTCAAAAAAACAACAACCGACCTCCTAAAAAAGTGGCTAGGTTCTTTTTTAAACTTTAACATCTGTAACCGGTACCTCTTTCTGTGCAAATAAATACTTTCTAAACATCTGACATCGTGAAGTTTCATTTCTGTGAACACCTGCATCATACTACTTCCCCTTTTTTTTCTAAATTGTATCCTCTTATAATACTTGAAATAAACAAAGGTACAATGACTATTAAGTAGTTAATATGTTTCCATCCACAATAACCCATTGGTACTTGATTTCCTATTGAATGATGATGTAAAAGTGATTGGCAATACTTAATCCCTTAATTTAATCATTTTATCCCTTTGTATTTCGTTTTAATGTAGAAGGGCCTCTAAGGATTTCAACGATTTCATTTACTACTTATTTCCTGAAAACTTCGTGATATTATTACAAAAAGTCGAGGTTCCGCAGTTTCAAACCTCATACAGCAACTTGCAGCACCGCAGCTCAGATGTCAAGGTGCAAGTGTAGTCAGCGATCCACCAACGAACGGTTTCCAATAGACCGTTAGTGGCCCCACCATCGAGCATGAAAATAAGAAAATAACATTCATTAGTAAGCAGTTTTAAAAGGACAGGGAACAATCGCCACTTCTGATATTATATTAAGCAGTATATAACTATAAGTGTATATATATGTACTAATTATGTATAGGGAAGGGTTTCAATAAGTAAAGCACAGAAAGACAAGACTAGACCTTTATTTCAATTAGGTTTGTCAGCAATTAATCAGAAAGCTAGTCGTCCGTTCCAAAACTAGGTCTTCATGGAGAAGAAGGACAATAAACTCCATGGAAACAGTACTGAAGTATTATATCAACACATTTCTTACATTGCCATACATTATCATTATCTTAAATACATTAATTCTATCTCTTGGACTATTGTCCAAGAGAACTCAGAATAATATCAATATACCTAATCAAAATATAACAATAATATCTAGGAAAAGAATATGAATATTCTATTTATAGGATTTAAAACATTTGCAATATTGGCAACACTATAAACAGTACAACTACAATGTCATAATAGGCAATAATTACGATATAAAATCAATTACTTAACTTACGTGACCTCTGGTCGACCCTTCCACACAACAACAGCACTAGAACTAGCCAACTGAACATCTGCCAAGCAACTGACAGTTTCACTGTGGCTCCGGCCTTTTATACCCGTTAACAAACAATATGATTCAAAAACTGACAGCTTGAATCAAATCAGTGTTTGACTTATACAAAAATAAGTTTATAATAAAAATCATTTACTTTATTCAATAATTCAATATTAGACACATAATAATTACATATATCACGTGCGAGTGTACCAGTGCGAGGACGATGGAAGAGGGACTGTGAAAGCGGCCGTGATCGTTTTTGATCATGATTTGGACGTCATACAGTGCCCAGAACTCACTACGAATAACATCGCAGTGGTGAGGATCCGGTCCAAAGCCTGGAAAATCGCAGTAGCTTCTTTCTACTTCGAACCGGACCAACCAATGGAACCATTCGTGGACCGGTTACGAAGGACGATAGAGAAAGCTGGGCCAAGAAAACTGATCATTGGAGGCGATGCCAATGCTAAGAACACCTGGTGGGGTAGCATCGTAAATTACACCAGGGGCATAGAAATGTCCGGGACCCTGGAAGAGTCGGCAATGCAGGTACTCAATAGTGGGAACATACCCACTTTTGACACGATAAGGGGTAACACGAGATACAGCAGTTTTGTCGATTTAACAGCTTGCTCGACGGACATGCTGGGTCTCGTGGAAGACTGGAGAGTTGACCAGGGAGTGACGAGCTCGGATCACAACACGATCTTATTTCAGCTGCGCTTACAGAGAGAAAAAGGGATTAACATCCAAAGGACCACTCGACTCTACAACACTTAAAAGGCTAATTGGAACACCTTCATAGAGAAAATGGACCAATTTCAAGCGGAACAAAACATTAACGCAACCGAAATAGGTAGAGTCGAGCTCAAACAGCACCTGGAAGACATGGCAAAAACAATAACAAAAGGTATCACATCAGCATGCATAGACAGTATGCCATTGAAGTCAGCAAATATCCAATTCTCCTTGCCATGGAGGTCAGATGAGCTCGCACGTCTTAAAAATGAGGTCACCATAAAAAAGCGGAGGATACGCAATGCAGCGAAGGACCGCAAAGAAAAAGTCTTCAAAGAGTACCTGCAGGCAAAAGAGAGTTACGAATGCCAAGCCAAGAAAGCCCAAATAGCAAGCTGGAAGACCTTTTGCCAAAAACAAGACAGAGAAGGTGTATGGGAGGGCATCTACAGAGTTATCGGTAAAACCGCCAAACGTCAAGAGGATCTGACCCTTAAACAGGACGATGTGTTCCTAAACCCAAAAGAATCGGCAATCCTACTAGCCGAAACATTCTACCCTGAGGACTCCGAAGAGAAGGATAACTCATATCATCGCCAAATAAGAGAGCTTGCGAAGAAAGTACATGCCCCGTGTCATAATGAAAAGCATGATCCGCCGTTTACGGTAGAAGAGCTAAAGACCGCGAGTATGAGTTTTAACCCAAAGAAGGCACCTGGAGCGGATGGTTTTACGGCGGACATATGCAGTCGAGCAATCTTCAGGAATCTGGACGTGTTCCTTGCCCTATATAACAAGTGCCTAGAGATAGGTCACTTCCCGGACATTTGGAAGGAGGCCACAGTAGTGGTATTGAGAAAACAGGGCAAGGACGACTATCAGAAACCCAAGGCCTATAGGCCTATCGGCCTGCTACCAGTCTTGGGCAAGATCCTGGAGAAAATGATAGTAGCAAGGATCAGGTGGCACTTAGTACCGCGGATTAGTACTCGCCAGTATGGCTTTATGCCACAGACATTAGAGGTTTTTTCAAAATTTTCCGTGAAAAATCACGTTTTTGGACCATAATTTTCGATTTTCCTTCTGCAAAAACTAAAGTAACGCCGTATGTACAAAACTGGAGGAACTTTTAGGAATTTTGGGAATTAGAATAAAACTCAGGATGTAGCACGCAGCGAGACACTTAGTATGTAATGTATGTAATTAATTTTTGAACAACCTCACATTCAAAAAGGATTAAAAATGACAGAAATCGAAACGCCTGATAAAACACTTATAGCTAATTGCTTATCATCTACGAATTTGCGCAGAGTTAACTTGAGCCAACGGTACTGGAACTGACGCTTAAACATGCCCCCGGCCGTTGAAAGCTCGCCTTTCAACAGTTGTCTTCCAATAACGGGCAAATCTTGGAGAATGCTCGTCTGATAGTCCCAGTTGAAGTCTTGATGTCGGCAACTCTGCTTATGCCATCTGTACCAGGATGAAGACCAACAATGCGGCCCAACTTCCACTTCATCGGTGGCTGGTTATCCTCCTTGATAACAACGAGGGAGTCCAGGTTCAGGCTGTCATTGCCGGTTTGCCACTTTACTCGCTGCTGTAGCTCGGACACATATTCCTTGCTCCATCTTGACCAGAAATGCTGCCGCAGCTGCTCAATGCGTTCATGGCGCGTCAGGTGATGAGTGGAGTAGTCCCGGATATCCTTTACAGGAAGAGACGTGAGAGGTCGTCCAATTAGGAAATGACCTGGAGTGAGAGGCAACAGGTCTTCCGGATTTGATGATAACGGTGTGAGCGGTCGAGAATTTAATATGCCTTCAATTTGAACCAAAACAGAGTTAAGCTCTTCGTATGTTAAATTACAATTGCCCAACACTCGGGATAAATGAAATTTGGTCGATTTAACACCCGCCTCCCAAAGACCACCAAAATGTGGAGCGTTAGCAGGAATAAAATGGAATTTAATACCTTCTTGAGCCGCACTATCAGTTATGGAGTCACAATTGCGCTTCAGGAAATCAGCTATCTCATTGTAGGCTCCTACAAACGATGTTCCGTTATCGGAGTAGATGTTAAGAGGTTTTCCTCTTCGAGACATAAACCTACGTAACGCCTGTAAATAATTACTGCTCGTCAAGTCACCTACCAACTCTAAATGAATGGCCTTTGTAGTGAAGCACACGAAAATAACGATGTACACCTTAAGCAATCTACATCCACGACCTTGACGACTAGACGAGGTCATAGGGCCTGCGTAGTCAACTCCTACGCTTTGAAAAGGAAAGTCGGCTGGTGAGAGTCTGCTTAATGGGAGATTACCCATCTGAGGGACAACTGCCTGCGGCTATAGACGCCGACAGCGAACACACTGACGATAACAGGCTCTGGCTAAATTGCGACCACCGAGTGGCCAGTAAGTCTCTCTAATTGTACTTAATAATAATTGGGGACCTGCGTGCATAAGTCTGATATGCTCATATCTAAATAATAGTTTCACAAAGTGATGAGTGGACTGTAATAAGATGGGGTGTTTCTTTTCAAATGAATATTCGGAATTGTGTAATCTACCACCTATACGAATAATTTTATTTTCATCTAGAAACACATTTGTTTTTATATGGTAATTTTTTATTGTTTAATAATAAGTTGTATTCAGGAAAAGACTCTTTTTGAGATTGAATAATAATAAAGTTTAATGAATTTTGTAATTCTTGAGCACTTAAATAAGAAGTATTTGCTGAACGTCTTTTACATGCATTAATAAAACGAAAAACATAACAAACAGAACGCTGTAACCTAATAAAATTGGAAAAGCGATTAAATTCTATAAATGCTTTAAATAAATCTTCGTGAGAATGATCTTGGGCTAAATTAATTAAAATACTAGATTTAATTTCTGGTAAGACTCCTGAATTCATAGCAGGAACTGGCCATGTAGTATCGTCATGCTTTAAGAAGCATGGACCGAACCACCACAAATCCAGTGATTGCATAGCAGTAGGTTCTGCGCCGCGGGTAATTAAATCAGCTGGATTGTCGTGTGTTGACACATGTTTCCAGGTACTTGCACCCGACAATTCTAATACTTCGGCAACACGGTTGCGAACAAAAGTATTTAATTTAATAGGTAACATTTTTAACCAACCCAGCACTATCATGGAGTCAGTCCAAAATACTACACGAAACGGCTTAATGCGAAGGGAACTAGCAACCTTTTGATATAAACGTGCACCAAGCACAGCGGCACAGAGCTCAAGTCGCGGTATTGTTACGGGTTTAATAGGAGCTACACGACTTTTAGCCATTAACAATCGCACGTCGACGTCACCCTGCTCATTGATGCTGCGAACATACAAACAAGCGCCGTAAGCTCGCTCCGAAGCGTCAGTAAAAATATGAAATTCAACCTGTTTGTATGCGTCACAGACCACACGACGTGAAACACGTAAATTATGAAGGCAAGGCAAGGCTTTAATTATATTCGCCCATATTGAACCAATCTCAGGCGATAATTGGTCATCCCACTTTAAACCATCTAGCCAAAGTCTTTGAAGCAACATTTTCATTGTCACGACACACGGTGCTAACAATCCTAGAGGATCTAATATTCGCGCGATTACTGCTAACATGCCACGCTTAGTGTTTTCTATGCGTTCAGGAATATTAATAGGAAAACACAGATTGTCTGTGTCGGTTTGCCAACTAAGACCAAGCGTTTTATTGACGACATCACTTTCCTTGTGGAAATCAAAATAAGAATCACCAGATGATTCTGAAATTAAACTGGGTTCGTTAGATTTCCACTTCCTTAAAGGCATGCAAGCAGAAGCGAGAGCGTCAGTCACCTTATGACGTAACATTAGAGCCTCCTCAAACACGTCTGCACCGGTCAAAAGGTCGTCCACATAAAAATCGTGAAGGATAACTTCAGCGACCTTTTGATCCTGACATTCAAGTCCGACCTGTTTGAGGCACCTAGTCGCGAGAAATGGTGCACTAGCCGTGCCGTAAGTTACCGTATGCAATTGGTAGGCTTTAAGAGGACTAGAAGCATCATCGCGCCAAACAATTTGCTGCAGGTGCCTATCTGATGGATGTACAGATACCTGCCTATACATTTTCTCTACATCAGCACACAGGACATACTTATATATTCTAAATCTAAGAAGGATTGCCGTCATATCATCTTGAACGGTAGGCCCCACCATCTGTATTGCATTTAAAGAACGACCAGAGGTGGTGGTTGCACTTGCATTAAAAACTACCCGTAATTTGGTTGTACTACTACTCTCGCGTAATACTCCGTGATGAGGAATAAAATATGACCGCTGATCTTCATGAATATCACACTCAGACATATGACCTAAAAAAATGTACTCAGTCATAAAATCTTTGTACATTTTATCGAGTGTGGGTTGGCTGAGATTTCTGCGCTCTAATGACAGAAAACATCGTTTTGTACGATGATATGATTCGCCTAAACTATTCGAAGATTCCTTCAACGGTATTTTAACGCTAAAACGGCCGTCTGCCAAGCGCGTTGTATTTTTTATGAAGTGTTCTTCGCACTTCTTCTCTTCATCTGAATAAGTAGATGACTCATGACAAACTTCCTCAAGCTGCCAGAAACGCGACAATTGGTTTCGGATGTCATCTAACTCAATCGAAGTGGAAGAACTTTCATAATACTCGTTAAAATGAGTTAAATTACATTTAATTGACGAAAATTGAGATGAAAGATTACTATAGCCGCCGTTTATTGGACCGCAAACTAGCCAACCAAGTCTAGTTTGATAAAGTGTTGGTTTCCCATTACGTAGTAAAATCTTATTAGATCCTAATAAACTCCAAAATACGTCTGCTCCTATAATAATATCAATAGAAGCGGGTGTGTGGAAATACGGATCAGCTAAGTTAATATTTGAGGGTATATTCACATGTCTTGTGCATTTTGGAGGGAGCTATAGCATTAATTTCCCCTGTAGGACGTGGTGGTGTTTGTATATTACTGGGTGACACCGAAGACTCTCTTTTCCTTTTTTCAGCTTCTGATTTTCCTTTTATAATAATCTTATTGTTCTTAATGAATGCTATATTTCCTCGTTCTTTTTCTTATTTCAACTGTTGCTGTAGATTTTTGCGTGCTTCTATTGTTTCCTTTGAGAAATCTTCAGTTATGTAAGTTAGTTGTGGCATTTGTTTTTTATTTTTCAAAATTTCTGTTTTCTTTAGTTGTGACACGAGGGTGATCAGTATTGGTCTAGTTTTAGCTTCTTGCTGTTGTCCTAGTCTGTAATATTTATTTACTTCATTTTTTTCAATCTTGACGTTTATGTTCTCCAAAATATTTTTAATTATCGTAAATAATTCTTCATAGGATTTTTCAGTTTCTTTAACACCGTGTATTATTATATTATTTTTCCTATTCGTATCCTCAAGGTACTTTATTTTTTTATTCAGTGTTTCCACTTGTAATTTTAAATTCTTATTTTCTTCTATTATTGGTTGTATTTTGTCGTCTACTGATCGCATCAAAGTTTCAGTAATATTCTGAGTTATTATTGTTGTTTGATTCTCTAACTCCATTTTCATCATTTGAAACAGTTTCAACATATCTTCCGACATTCCTTTTGTATCCATAATGCAGTAACTAAACGTTCTGGGATGCGTGAAACGGAACGTTACGCTATGTCCGTTAGGGTGGTAGTAATGTGGACACGAACACTTGTCTCTGTATAGTCTATGGCTGGACGTTAGAGGCTAACTTCACACTTGTTTTCGTTTGAGATGAATAGCAAAAAGATTTTTCTAACCTTGATTTTGTAGTAATTACTGTGATTAGTATGTTTCTTTCTTTTGTTTCAAGTTGTATTTGCTTCTTAGTGTTGATTTACGGCAGAACTGGTTGAATTTCGTTGAGATTTACTTGCGTTGTCGATTATTTTTCTGGAGCACGTTTAAAACACTGTTGCTCGTTTGACAACCGGAACCGGAAAACTAGATCTCTAAGATAATACTAGATCGCCTAACAAAGATTCTGGATGAAAATCAACCAAAAGAATAAGCAGGATTCCGCAGTGACTTTTCAACAATAGATCATATTCACACCATAAAACAGGTTATCCAGAAAAGTAATGAATATGGTATTGATTACTATCTAGCATTCGTGGACTACAATAAAGCGTTCGATTCACTTAGACACGAAAAAATATGGGAAGCACTAGAAACACAGAGTGTGGATGGAAAATATATTCGACTTATTAAAAATATTTACAAGAGCATGACCGCGAAAATAAGAACAGAAAAAGTGGGTTAAAAATTTCCTATTAAAAGAGGAGTTAGACAAGGTGATCCGATATCACCCAAACACTTCTCGGCAGTTTTGGAACACGTGTTTAGACGTCTTGAATGGGACATCTATGGAATAAGTATTAATGGAGCGAAATTAAATCACCTGAGATTTGCAGAAGATTTAGTACTTATTTCATGCGACGCAAAAAGCCTGCAAGAAATGCTAGAACAATTGGTCTGTGAAAGTGGAGACGTTGGACTGTCAATGAACACCTCAAAAACTAAATTAATGACAAACGTAGATAAAATCCCTATCACGGTCCATGGTACAATGATTGAGTATGTTGACGAATACACGTATCTTGGTCAAATAATATCTCCGAAGGACACTACAGCAAAAGAGATTAACAACAGAATTAATCTGGCTTGGAAAAGATACTGGTCTCTAAAAGAAATAGTAAAGAACCCCAATGTTCCACTTAAATCTAAGAAAAAAATATTCGATTCATGTATTCTACCGATTATGACATACGGATGCCAAACATGGAGTTTGACAGAACGAAACATACGCAAACTAGAGACCTGCCAACATAGTATGGAAAGGAGTATGCTCAATATCCAACTAAGACACAGAATACGATTACAAACAATTCGCAAGCAAACTAGAGTTACGAGTGTGACATACTGCATAAAAAAACTAAAATGGAGGTGGACAGGCCACATGATGAGGAGCAAGAAGGAGAAATGGGCTAAGGACGTAACCAACTGGTGTCCAAGCCACTGTAAAAGAAAGAAAGGGAGACAGCGTCGTAGATGGGAGGACGACATAAAAACTATGACTGGCATTACGTGGAGAAGAAAGACACGAGATCGAACTCTGTGGCAAGCTTTAGGGGAGGCCTATGCTGGGAAGCAACACAATCTTCGCGAAACTGGTGTCCAATAATGTTATTAGCATGTAAGAAACATATATGTAAGATTGTTGAATAAAGGCTAATAATAATAAATAATAATAATTCACATGTACCTGTCTAGCGGGAACGTTATCAGTTATCGTAGGTAACACAAAACAAGTTAAATCATTAGCGTACGATTCATGCAACGATTTAATGTGCACTCGACACATTTTCTCCACATACGAAAGAGACTTGTTTATGCCTTGTACACATTTATCTGTGTTGAAATGGGGTAGATTTAGTTTATTAAATAAATTCTGTGTCATTAAACACGATGAACTACCTGAATCTAGCAGAGCTCGAGCGATGTGTTCTTTATTATTGACATCGTAGCACCTGACTAACGCAGTTGACAACAGAATGTCGCCTGTAATGCTCGTATGCGAATGCGCAGAGATATTAGCTGAGAGTGCAACGTGACTATTGTTTGCGTCGGCAGTGGAGGATGACTCAACCTTCGCCTTATCGGTCGTACCGTCAGCTGATTTGCTTGAAACAGTTTGTGGTTTGAAATCGGTGTTATGAATAAGCCTGTGATGCTTGCGTTTACATATTTTACACCCTGGTTTCTTGCAATTATTAGGATAGTGACCGTGACGTAAACAATTATAACACAACTTATAACTAGGTAGCAAAGACATTCTATCGTTGACGCTTAATGATAAAAACTGTGGACATGAATTTAGGTTGTGATCGCCTTTACATTTTGGACAACTTTGTGATGATGAAGAACTACTTGTGTTTTTTGTTGTGACTAAGGCTTTTATTTTAGTGTTGTGTTTTAAGTTAGCTGTAGAATGGCGTGACTTTTCCATTGTTTCTATTAAGTCAGCGCGATTACGCATAAATTCAATGAACTGATCAAAAGTAATTCGTTTAGATTTATCGATACGCCCTTTGTATTCCTCCCATTCTCGGAATGTTGTAGTATCAAGTTTTTGTCGAATAATATGAATAAGTAATGTGTCCCAACTATGAACAGGTTCACCTAATGTTTTTAACGCCCTGATATTTTTGTTTACATTATCAAAAATACCTTTTAATGCACTTGAGGACTCCTTAGTGAGTGACTTGACATTGAACAACGCTGTAACGTGATTCTCAATTAATAATCTTTCGTTATCGAATCGCTCACAAAGAAGCTCCCATGCTAGGTACTTTATAGTTTTGAGCAGAAAACTTAATAGACTGGATTACGACAGCAGCAGATTCTGTTAATGATGACCGCAGGTAATGGAATTTATTAATCTCGTCTATGTCGTCACTGTCGTGAATGAGACTTGCGAAGGTATCGCGAAATTCGAGCCAATTATCGTATGATCCTGTGAATTTGGGTAATTGAATTGTAGGTAACTTGACAAACTGACGCTTACCACTACTGTAATTCGATTTTACATCATCTTGCTCAGATTTTGAAAACTTACCTAACATAATTTTAGCTTGAGCTACTAAACCATAATATTGAGATTCAATTGTAGTTCTTTCGAGGGTCTCAGTATCAATGGTATCACACATGCATTCTAATTTCAATTGAACCTCGTTAAATTCATTAAAAAGATCATCTAATTTGCTGACTCGCAATTCTAACTCCACTACCTGAAAGGGGGTAGTTTCGGCATCCTTTAGATTACTTAAATAGGTTCCAAATACTGTTAATCTTCCTTTATAACTGCTTCGCTTCTTTTAAAGTTCTTTAATCTCAGTCATATCGAAAGGAGGGTGTTGTAGACCTGTAATTATACAATTATAATGTTAATATTTAAACTTTAACAAAAATACCAATCTTAGTGAATAATGACACTGTAAGCAAAATTAGCCTACTAAGTTTTTAATAACAAAGTTTACTTTCAAGTTGAATCACTGCAAATGATAATCATAGCTACTTTAGGAAAGTATGTTATGTAAGGTTTACTATTCCAAAGAAATAATGTAACAAACAAATTACTTCTTATCTACTTGTTAAATGATTTACAAAGCAACAATAAATTGTAAGGTTAAATTTGAAAATGCTATTTGTAATAGAAATTAAATAGCTAACTAATGCAGGTTAACAATAACACTACTGTACTGTATTCTAAGTAAGTACTGGTTAACTATATTTTACAAATGTGATTTAACCTAATGCTATGTAAATAATTATTTGTAAATATGTTAAAACAAACTAATAAAATAAGTAAATAGATTTGTAAAAATCTGATATGAAAATATGTTACTAACCTTATTTAAGTTTTTATTAACAATACTTACTTCCTATATTTTATTTTACCTGATTTAATATTAATGAGTGTTGGGTGAATTTAATATTATAATGGTTAAACACTTCCTGTTTTATTTCACTTAAAGTCCGATCCACTTTTCTTCGAAAAAACGTGTTCGTCATCTCTTCACTCCGTTACTCATTAATCCAATTTCCAGAATAATCAATTCCAGCTTATTCCACTTTGCTAGTATGTAGATATATTATAAATTATCCGGTTCGTATGGACCATGTACAAAACTGGAGGAACTTTTAGGAATTTTGGGAATTAGAATAAAACTCAGGATGTAGCACGCAGCGAGACACTTAGTATGTAATGTATGTAATTAATTTTTGAACAACCTCACATTCAAAAAGGATTAAAAATGACAGAAATCGAAACGCCTGATAAAACACTTATAGCTAATTGCTTATCATCTACGAATTTGCGCAGAGTTAACTTGAGCCAACGGTACTGGAACTGACGCTTAAACACCGTAGTTAGCTGGCCCGCGCGGAGATGCGTCTCTGGACACCTCGCCCGTGCGTCTAGCTCAAATAGAAGTTTGCAAACATTAAATTTTTCGTTGTTCTAAGCAATATCAGTACCTACGAAATCCACCTAACCGACACAAAATTCCCTATACTTCGAAATATCTTTGCAACCAGGTGTCGCATTTCGAAGCTGTTTTCAGCTGAATCGCTTGTATTTGGGTACCGTTAGACTACTTTGACTAAAAGAATTGACAAAACGCGAAAAAATGTTCGTTTTTCGCCATTAACATAGAAAAATTCAGAACATTTTTGTACTGAACCACATTTTTATTTTTATCTCAAAATTCCTACTGTGAACCCTGTTTTTATTAGTTTAAATAGCAACTTACCTGCCTTACCTGTATTCTGGCGAGCGTTCCGCGAGCTGGAGTCTCGTTCGGTGGAGTTATTAGAAGTTTTTCAAAAATTTTCCGTTAAAAATCACGTTTTTGGACCTTAATTTTGAATTTTCATTCCGTGAAAACTAAAGTAACGCCGTAGTTAGCTGGCCCGCGTGGAGACGCGTCTCTGGACACCTCGCCCATGCGTCTAGCTCAAATAGAAGTTTGCAAACATTGAATTTTTCGTTGTTCTAAGCAATATACCTATGAAATCCACCTAACCGATACAAAATTTGGGCACGCCACAATTGCGGCGGTAAGTCCCCTCTTTGAGGAGTGGATAGAGAGGCGTCACGGCGTCCTCACCTTCCGCCTGACGCAGGTTCTCACCAGGCATGGGTGCTTCGGTGGGTTCCTGTTCAGGATAAAGCGGGAGGATACGTCCGGGTGTTTCCATTGCGAGGATCGTCTGGAGGACACGGTGGAGCATACGGTGGAGGTGTGCCCTGCCTGGGCGGGGCACCGCCGTGTCCTCGTGGAGGCGATCGGCGGCGGCGACCTCTCGCGTCCGGCCCTGGTGCGAGCCATGGTACGGAGCGAGAGGGAATGGGAAGCCGTCACCTCCTTCTGCGAAGCAGTAATGCTCGCGAAGGAGGAGGCGGGGCGCGTGAGGGAGTGGCAGTCTCTGCGCCTTCACGTCCCTAGCCGCCGCAGGAGGAGACGCCCCGGGCGTCGGGAGTCAATAGCGGACTCCCGGCCACCGTAGGCGCGAGCTTGCGGGTGGCGAGCAATGGGTAGCTCGCCGCCCGGTAAGGACCAGGCTAGGGTCGACGGCGCGCAGTGTTCCACGCGCGCCTCAAAGAGATGTCAGCACCAGTGAAGGGGTCTACAAGGACCGATGCCTGCCGGGGTCGCGTGATTGTTCGAAAGAGATACCGTGACCCTGGCACATGGGCAACTGGTGGAACATGGGTGGGTTTTAGTCAGTAAAAGGCTGACACGCCCTCCCGCTCCGCCCAGAGCGGGAGAAGTCATTTGATGATTTCCCATCCTGAAAAAAAAAAAACCGATACAAAATTCCCTATACTTCGAAATATCTTTGCAACCAGGTGTCGCATTTCGAAGCTGTTTTCAGCTGAATCGCTTGTATTTAGGTACCATTAGACTATTTTGACTGAAAGAATTGACAAAACGCGAAAAAAATTTCATTTTTCGCCATTAACTTGAAAAATTCAGAACATTTTTGTACTGAACCACATTTTTTTTTTTATCTCAAAATTCTTACCGTTAACCCTGTTTTTATTAGTTTAAATAGCAACTTACCTGCCTTGCCTGTATTCTGGCGAGCGTTCCGCGAGCTGGAGTCTTGTTCGGTGGAGTTATTAGAAGTTTTTCAAAAATTTTCCTTTAAAAATCACGTTTTTGGACCTTAATTTGGAATTTTCCTTCTGTGAAAAGTAAAGTAACGCCGTAGTTAGCTGGCCCGCGCGGAGACGCGTCTCTGGACACCTCGCCCGTGCATCTAGCTCAAATCCCACCCTGTGGCTACTATATAGGGAACCTTTGTTTTGTCAATAAATTTGGTTGCAAATTTTTTTCTTTTAGTTTAGTTTAGTCTGTCACTTTACTGTGTAAGAATTTATTTTGACGGTTTTTAAATCCTTTAATCACACGTTTAGAAACTTAATTATATTTTGACTTAATTAGTATTTGACCAAGCGAAGTCCAAATCTATTGCTCGCACTTATTTTATTTTACTGCTGGTCCCCCATTTACAGGGATTCAGCACAGACAACTCGTTCTCTCTGACATTCTAGCCGTCCCGCAGACCCACACCCTCCATAATGTTTGGAATTAGGACACCTGTCAATAAGCCAAAAGTTTCAGAGGAGAGTTCGGAGACGGGGAGGCCACGACTGGCACAAGCGGGCTCGTCTGTGAGGCGCAGTATTGGTGAATGGGAGGCCGATAGACACTCTGGACAACCTCTCAGAACACCAACGCCTCCGAAGAAAGCCCCATTGACCCCCCCTAAGCTAAAGTCCAAATCCGCGCTCGCCCATCAGAGCAAGTCGGATGGACCAAAGCAGCCGGATATGACAGAAACGAGCTCCCCACGCGATACGCCACCTGTGAGATACTTAAATCGCACCACAGAGGCAAAAGCCTGTCTTCAGAAGGCGAAGATGCAACTTTTGAGTTCCCGAAATCTCAAAAAAGAAATAAAAGATGAGATTACCAAAGCAGTAGAGAGACTCTACCAACTTGTAAAAGAGTCAGAAACTGAAAAAGTAAAAGGGGCTGAGGTGGGAGAAACAGTGGAAACTCAAAAAGACCCTAAACCGACTTCCGAGGAACCAACAGACCTTATGAAAAGCCTTGTGGCTGGCCTCCAACAGCACAAGCAGGTGCTGAACGAGTGCCAGCAGCATACAAAGGCTCTGTCGGAGCAACTTCTGCTGGCCCCTCGCTACGTTGCCAACCAAGGCCCGAGTTTCGCGGAAATCACCGCCGGCCCGAAGCAGAACATCCGGGAACCTCTTCACTCAGTGATCATATCATCTAATAATGAACAAGACACTAGTGAAGAGGTTATCGAGAAGCTCAGGACGGCGGTTGATGCCCGAAATGAGGGCACCAGAGTGGAACGGTTGCGCAAAGCGAGGGACCAAAAGGTCGTAATTGGTTTCAGGACCAAAGATGAATTGACCAGGGTGACGGAGCGAATCCGAAAAGCCGGCAATCTGGTGGCAGAAGAGGTCAGGAACAAAGACCCGCTCGTCATTGTCAAGGATGTCCTCTCCTGCCACACAGATGTGGAGGTTGTAGAAGCCCTGCAGAGACAGAATGCCCACCTGTTGGCGGACATTCCTGCAGGTGATGTGAGGTTGGGGGTGAAGTACCGTCGAAAGACGAGGAACCCCCACATGTGCCACGTCATCCTGCAGGTGGCCCCTATAGTATGGTAGAGATTGACTACGGCGGGTCGCGTGCACATCGACCTGCAGCGAGTGCGAGTGCAGGACCAGTCTCCACTAGTGCAGTGCACTCGCTGCCTGTGTTTTGGCCACAGCCGGAAGCTGTGCACGCAGCCCGCTGACCTCTGCATTCACTGCGGGGAACCCCACTTGCGGGCGGACTGTCCGTCACGTCTGGCAGATGAGGCACCTAGGTGCCATAACTGCGTTGCCGCCAAAATGCTTAAGTCAGACCACAACGCCTTCGACAGCGTGTGCCCGATACGAGCAAAATGGGATGCATTGGCACGCCTGTCGGTGGCGTATTGTTAAGGTGGTATCAGCGTTCTTAGGAATAAATGGCCACAACGGTAATTATAGAGAAATTCATTTTCAGAAATTCGAATCTACCACCTATCCTACCTATCTAAATAACTTTAAAAAACCCAATTGGAATCAACTTCATGGGAAATTGGTCCAATTAAAATCCATAAGTAAAAACAAAATTATTATTAAAATAGATGCAGTAAATAGTAAAAACAGTTATTACGTTAAAACAGAAACCAAAATCAAAATTATAAACAAGCAAACCTTACCGTTGTGGTTAAATGAGTTCGTTGACCTGAAGCGGGTAAACAACCTAAAAAATGGCACTCAGTTAGTGGTTGTGAAACCACATGCCCAGAACAGGAAACGCCACCGTAAAGAGCACAACCAGCCAGAAATAGTGAAAATGTATAAAGAAGCAGCTGTCATTCTGCTAAGACTGACAAGCTATAAAACAGACAAATTTTTAAAACTAGTTATAAAAACATATAGGTTAGTGAATAAATACAAAAATAGAATAAGCAATTATGTCTATATGATATATTGTGTATATATTAGAATAGCCATAACATAAACATAGCGTTAATTAAGTAAGAGATTTAAGTTTATCTCAATAAGAATAAGTAGACTCATAAGGAAAAACAAAAAAGCAAAAAACAAAAATAATATAGACTCGTAAATAAAGTAGTTATTAAATAGATAATGATATTTAGCTTTATAAAAACCACCCACGACAAAGAAAAACTAAAAGCCTTTCTGGAAAATTAGATATGGTGAGGCAACTGCTTCCAGGAACAAATCGCTTCCTAAAATGGGACTGCTGAACTATAATATTATAACATGCAAAATGGAACAGCAATCAGAAAACCCTGAACACTAAGGTCTCTGATCATGTCAGAGGGATCGTGAGCAAAGGCAGGAGTGTGGTTTTAGCCGGTAAGAGTCCGGCGCTACCCAGACTGTGTCACACGTGAGACAGTCTGGGTGTCCATGAGGATTTCCCACTCCTGCCATAACAAAAAAAAAAAAACCTAACCTAACCTAACCTAACCTTTTTTTTTTTTTTTTTTGATCTCGAGGTGGAAATCCTCATGGATGTCCTCCGCCCTGGGGTGGGCGGAGGGGTCTGTCAGACTCTTACTGACTAAAACCACCCCGGTGTTCCGTCCCACACCTACGTCGGGGACCACGGGAACCAATATGTCTTCCGCGATCCCCGACTAGTGCCGGCCCGCCATTGCGGGCCTCCTCACGTTGGGGGGAGTGAGGTGTTAAACTCCCCCCCATACATCACAGAGAGGCGCGCGTGGAACACTACGCGCCACCATCTCGGGTCCTAAGGAATAGGGGGCGACGAATGTCCCCAGATCCGTCGCCCCTGGACCCATTTAGGGGGGACCCATTTAACCTAACCTAACCTAACCTTTTTTTTTTTTTTTTGATCTCGAGGTGGAAATCCTCATGGATGTCCTCTGCCCTGGGGTGGGCAGAGGGGTCTGTCAGACTCTTACTGACTAAAACCACCCCGGTGTTCCGTCCCACACCTACGTCGGGGACCACGGGAACCAATATGTCTTCCGCGATCCCCGACTAGTGCCGGCCCGCCATTGCGGGCCTCCTCACGTTGGGGGGAGTGAGGTGTTAAACTCCCCCCCATACATCACAGAGAGGCGCGCGTGGAACACTACGCGCCACCATCTCGGGTCCTAAGGAATAGGGGGCGACGAATGTCCCCAGATCCGTCGCCCCTGGACCCATTTAGGGGGGACCCATTTAACCTAACCTAACCTAACCTTTTTTTTTTTTTTTTTGATCTCGAGGTGGAAATCCTCATGGATGTCCTCTGCCCTGGGGTGGGCAGAGGGGTCTGTCAGACTCTTACTGACTAAAACCACCCCGGTGTTCCGTCCCACACCTACGTCGGGGACCACGGGAACCAATATGTCTTCCGCGATCCCCGACTAGTGCCGGCCCGCCATTGCGGGCCTCCTCACGTTGGGGGGGAGTGAGGTGTTAAACTCCCCCCCATACATCACAGAGAGGCGCGCGTGGAACACTACGCGCCACCATCTCGGGTCCTAAGGAATAGGGGGCGACGGATGTCCCCAGATCCGTCGCCCCTGGACCCATTTAGGGGGGCTGGAAGAGGGCGTTGTCCGCCCTCCGCCGACGCCCGGTGCGCCTGCTGCGGGCTGGGTGGGCGGAAGATATCTCCCGCTCCCTTTCCGCAGCCTCCTTCTGCGACATGACTGTTTCGCAGAAGGATACCACCGCGTCCCAGGACTCCCCGCTACCGACCATGGACTCAACCAAAGCCGGCAGCGATAGGTCGTTGCCTATTTCTGAGACGAGGGCACGACGCGGCTCCTCCCAAGCGGCACATTCTGCCAGCGTATGCCGCGCCGTGTCCTCCCGGCAGTCGACGCAGTGGTGACACCGGGCGTCCGGCTCCCTGTTTATGCGACACAGGTACTTCCCGAAGCAACCATGCCCCGAGAGCACCTGCGTCGTCCGAAACGACAGGGAGCCGTGCCTTCTCCCGAGCCATTGCCCGAGTACTGGCCGGACCGCCTCGACGGTGGCGAGGCCGGTGGTAGGGCGTGAAAGCCTATCCTGCCAGCTCGCCACCAGGGCTGCGCGGAGCTGCGACCGACGAAGCTCCATGTGGCGGTCCGTCAGTCGCTCGTCCCGCTCCCACGCTTCCTCGCGCCACCGGTACAGTGACGCGAGTACTTTCGCCTCGAGGTCCCACGGTGGGGATCCAGCCAGCACACAGGCCGCCTCGTAGGAGATCGTGCGATATCCCCTGATGACTCTGACGGCCATAGCACGCTGCGGTCTTCGCAGAACAGCGATGCTGCCGGCCGTCAGGTCAGCCGCCCAAATTGGGGCCCCATACAGGGCCATGGATCGCACGATCCCCACGTAGAGCCGCCTACAGGCGACGCTCGGGCCCCCCAGATTGGGAAGCAGCGTTGACAGCGCCCCAGCCACACCCATCAACTTAGGCGCCAGCCGCCGGAAGTGGGGGCCGAAGTCCCACCGGCTGTCGAGCACCAATCCCAGATATTTCATGGTGGACTCGACAGCGATCCGACACCCCCCGACCACGATGTGTGATCCGGCCGGCGGCGCCCGCCGGGGGCCATGAAAGACCATGGCCTCCGACTTGTTGAGGGCCACCTCCAGGCCTAGGCGCCGTATGCGGCTCACCACAAGTGAGACCGCAGCCGTCGCAAGCAATGCTGCCTCCCTGTACGAGCTCCCCCGGGCCGTGACCAGCGTGTCATCAGCATAACACGTCAGTTCCACGCCCAGCGGAAGCTCGCCCCTCAGCACCCAGTCGTACCCGATGTTCCACAGGAGCGGGCCAACGACCGAGCCCTGTGGAACACCGCACGACATGTGGCGCTGGTTTCTGCCATCACGTCCCATGTAGGTGACACCCCTATCCTCGAGATAAGCCCCAACTATGTGGCAGAGGTAGGAAGGCACCCGATGGTACAGCAGTGCCTCCCGAATGCAGCTCCAAGGCAGGGTGTTGAAGGCGTTAGATATGTCCAAGGACACCGCCACCATCACCCCGCCCCGGGACACTGCTTCCTCTGCCAGGACTCTCACCCGCGATATCGCGTGGATGGTGGAGCGCACGTGCCGAAAGCCAAACTGACTCTCGGCCAGGTCAGGCCCCTCTCTGCACAAGTGGTGGACGAGGCGGGCAGCGATAATTCGCTCGAATAGCTTCCCGACCTCGTCCAGCAACACTATGGGCCTGTACGCAGACGGTGAGTCTGCAGGGCGCCCCGCCTTCTTGAGCAGGACCAGACGACCTGTTTTCCACAAACTGGGAAACTGGCCCCGCTCAAGGCACGCTGTGAAGAGTCCTCTCAATTGGGGCTCTAGCTTTTTCAGAGCGAGGGCCAACGCACAGCCGTGTACACCGTCGGGCCCCGGAGCCACGTTCTTGGCCCGGAGCCGCAACACGGCCGCCCCCATCTCTCCTTGTGTCACCTCTGGCACGCTGATGGCGTTCTCTTCTGTAGGCTCTGCGGCCGTGGGCAAAGCCATCGGCGGCGGAGTGTGCTCCGCTCTTGCCGGGAAGAGGGCTGTGACGACCTCCTCCAGCAGCTCTGGTTGGAGACTCTCCGTGAGTGGAGGCGCCGCGGCTCGAAGTTTCCCTCGAACCGCCCGATAGGGGCGCCCCCACGGATCTCCATCGAGAGTGTCCAACATCTCCTCCCTGGCTCGCGTCCTCGCTTCGCCGATGGCCAGCCACAGAGCCTCCTTCGCCGCGCGGTACACCTCATACAGCGCGGCTTCTTCGTCAGGGACCCGACGACGTCTCCTGCGGTAGTGGGTGTACCGGCGCCTGACCGACACGCACGCGACACGTAGCCGCGCGATCTCGGCAGACCACCAGTACACCTGGCGCCTCGCTGAATGCGTGTGGACGCGGGGCATGGACGCGTCGCAGATGTGCGTCATCGCCCCGCGGAACCACAGCGCCTCCTCTTCGACGTCAACGGGTCCGTCCGTTGCCGACTCCCGGCTCCAGGCCTGGACAATAGCAGCCTCAACCTAACCTTTTTTTTTTTTTTTTGATCCCGAGGTGGAAATCCTCATGGATGTCCTCTGCCCTGGGGTGGGCAGAGGGGTCTGTCAGACTCTTACTGACTAAAACCACCCCGGTGTTCCGTCCCACACCTACGTTTGGGACCACGGGAACCAATATGTCTTCCGCGATCCCCGACTAGTGCCGGCCCGCCATTGCGGGCCTCCTCACGTTGGGGGGGAGTGAGGTGTTAAACTCCCCCCCATACATCACAGTGGAACACTATGCGCCACCATCTCGGGTCCTAAGGAATAGGGGGTGACGGATGTCCCCAGATCCGTCGCCCCTGGACCCATTTAGGGGGGCTGGAAGAGGGCGTTGTCCGCCCTCCGCCGACGCCCGGTGCGCCTGCTGCGGGCTGGGTGGGCGGAAGATATCTCCCGCTCCCTTTCCGCAGCCTCCTTCTGCGACATGACTGTTTCGCAGAAGGATACCACCGCGTCCCAGGAATCCTCGCTACCGACCATGGACTCGACCACAGCCGGCAGTGATAGGTCGTTGCCTATTTCTGAGACGAGGGCACGACGCGGCTCCTCCCAAGCGGCACATTCTGCCAGCGTATGCCGCGCCGTGTCCTCCCGGCAGTCGACGCAGTGGTGACACCGGGCGTCCGGCTCCCTGTTTATGCGACACAGGTACTTCCCGAAGCAACCATGCCCCGAGAGCACCTGCGTCGTCCGAAACGACAGGGAGCCGTGCCTCCTCCCGAGCCAATGCCCGAGTACTGGCCGGACCGCCTCGACGGTGGCGAGGCCGGCGGTAGGGCGTGAAAGCCTATCCAGCCAGCTCGCCACCAGGGCTGCGCGGAGCTGCGACCGACGAAGCTCCATGTGGCGCTCCGTCAGTAGCTGGTCCCGCTCCCGCGCTTCCTCGCGCCACCGGTACAGTGACGCGAGTAATTTCGCCTCGAGGTCCCACGGTGGGGATCCAGCCAGTACACAGGCTGCCTCGTAGGAAATCGTGCGATATCCCCTGATGACTCTGACGGCCATAGCACGCTGTGGTCTTCGCAGAACAGCGATGCTGCCGGCCGTCAGGTCAGCCGCCCAAATTGGGGCCCCATACAGGGCCATGGATCGCACGATCCCCACGTAGAGCCGCCTACAGGCGGCGCTCGGGCCCCCCAGATTGGGAAGCAGCGTTGACAGCGCCCCAGCCGCGCCCATCAACTTAGGCGCCAGCTGCCGGAAGTGGGGGCCGAAGTCCCACCGGCTGTCGAGCACCAATCCCAGATATTTCATGGTGGACTCGACAGCGATCCGACACCCCCCGACCACGATGTGTGATCCGGCCGGCGGCGCCCGCCGGGGGCCATGAAAGACCATGGCCTCCGACTTGTTGAGGGCCACCTCCAGGCCTAGGCGCCGTATGCGGCTCACAACAAGTGAGACCGCAGCCGTCGCCAGCAACGCTGCCTCCCTGTACGAGCTCCCCCGGGCCGTGACCAGCGTGTCATCAGCATAACACGTCAGTTCCACGCCCGGCGGGAGCTCGCCCCTCAGCACCCAGTCGTACCCGATGTTCCACAGGAGCGGGCCAACGACCGAGCCCTGTGGAACACCGCACGACATGCGGCGCTGGTTTCCGCCATCACGTCCCATGTAGGTGACACCCCTATCCTCGAGATAAGCCCCAACGATGTGGCAGAGGTAGGAAGGCACCCGATGGTACAGCAGTGCCTCCCGAATGCAGCTCCAAGGCAGGGTGTTGAAGGCGTTAGATATGTCCAAGGACACCGCCACCATCACCCCGCCCCGGGACACTGCTTCCTCTGCCAGGACTCTCACCCGCGATATCGCGTGGATGGTGGAGCGCCCGTGCCGAAAGCCAAACTGACTCTCGGCCAGGTCAGGCCCCTCTCTGCATAAGTGGTGGACGAGGCGGGCAGCGATAATTCGCTCGAATAGCTTCCCGACCTCGTCCAGCAACACTATGGGCCTGTACAGTCACGAGCAATAACATAGAAACGCCCTTAAAATTCAAATTTATGTAGCAACATTAAATCGCAAAAATAAGCATGCTAACTGTGCCCAAAAATTATGTAAACATTATATCGTGTCAAAATTAACTACACATTTTTATCAAATTTTCGTTAACAATAGATTACCAAAAAATAATATTAACTTTTAGTTACGTAATTATGAATCCAAGGAAATTTCAAAAACATGTTTACAGTACAGTTTCGAAATTATGTAAACAATTACAAAACAGCAGTTTCAAGCAACTTGAGTTCGGAAATAAGTCGCAATAAAATTGTAGAAATAACCTAACCTAATTGCCAAAATCAGAGTACATAAATAGTTATAGGACCTTATTGTATTATTTATTTTTAGATTTTTTTATCATTAATTTGCGTTATATGTAGATATTGTGTCATAGTAAGGTAAATGTAGCCGTCAGCGAGTGGCATCGACTCGTCCGTCGACTGTTTTTATTTCCGTGTACCGTCCTAAAACTATTGTGCTATTAGATTCGTACTATTTAACCGACAAAAAAAAAACGGAGGAGGTTCTCAATTCGATGCGTATATATTTTTTTTGTTTTTTTTTTATGTATGACCACGCATAACTTTTTACATAGTAGTCCGATTGTGATAATTCTTTTTTTATTTGAAAGGATATACTCCAAAGGTGGTCCCATATAAATTTAGAAAAGAAAATCGAACCCTAAGGATAGGAAAAAAGGGGATGATTGATTGTTTACTCACTGATTGTAATGTATGACCACGCATAACTTTTTACAGAGTAGTCCAATTTTGATAATTCTTTTTTAATTGGATAGGGTATACCTTGTCAAGTTTTATTAGGTGATTTTTTTTTGGATGAGAAATCATCTAATGACGTCTCCCGCTCTAGGTTGGAGCGGAAGGGCGTGTCAGACTTTTACTGACTAAAACCCACCCGTGTTTCTTCACTTGCCCATATGTCAGGGATACGGTACCTCTTTCCGAACAGGTCTCGCGGCCCTGGCAGATTAGTAGATTATAGCCACAAAAAATTATAAAATCAAAGCTTTTTAACAAAAAAAAATAAACCGTCGAAAAAACTGAAAAGCAAAAAATAATAAACCTTTCAGTCATTTTGAGTTGGCGTCAAACAATCAATGAACAAAGATCACTCAAAGTGCCGACTGAAAGGTTTATTATTTTTTGCTTTTCAGTTTTTTCGGCGGTTTAACCCGTATTAAATTGTGATTTAAACAACATGTCCAGTAATTAACGCACACCGTCTTAAGGGGTCATTGAACTCATCATTGGGAACAACTTTTACTATGGAACCAAACATGAAATTGCGAAAAAAAATCTGCTGTTTCATTCAAAAGTTCAATACTTACTCGATCAAAATGTTAATTTTTAACCCCCCACGCAAAAAGAGGGGTGTTATAAGTTTGACGTTTCTGTCTGTCTGTCTGTGGCATCATAGCTCCCGAACGGATGATGCGATTTCAATAAAAAAAAATATGTATTAAAGGTGACTTATCTGCGAGTGTTCTTAGACATGTTTGATGAAAATCGGTTGAGCCGTTTAAAAGTTGTGGGGGGGAAAGTGGGGAAGAGTAACCGAATGTCAGCAAATATACTCGAGTGGGGTCTCAAATGAAAGCGCACTAAAAGAGAATATTGATGAATTAATCGAGAGTGTTCTTAGCTTCGTTTGATTCTACATTATATTAAGTATATACCTATAAAAAGTACAAAATAAAAAATTAAATTAAAAATTTAAAAAACCCCCGACACAAAAACCTAAATTCCCTTTAAAAAGTAAAAAATAATAAAAAATAACTCAATCTTAAAGTACCTAAGAATGTATTAATAATTCAAAAAAAAAAACGTCGCGTTGGGGGACCGCTCCGCGAGTGCAGACGTCGTTGACCGCTTAGTTAGGTAATAAGACTATTGGTAATTAAATTGTTAGGTTTGAAGCGGTCCCCCAACGCGGCGTATTTTTTTTGAATTATTAATACATTCTTAGGTACTTTAAGATTGAGTTATTTTTTATTATTTTTTACTTTTTAAAGGGAATTTAGGTTTTTGTGTCGGGGGTTTTTTAAATTTTTAATTTAATTTTTGTAAGTTGTTTTGTATGTTTTGTTTTATTGCAGTAACCAACCCCTATTTATTTATAAAACTGTAATTATTACTTTAATAAACTTAACAAAAACAGGAAAAAGTAGGTATACACTTTCAATATCATTTTAATGTATCCATGACAATTCCTATAACACGTATACAATTGTATATATGTTATAGAAATTGTCATGAATAGTTAAAAATTACATTGGAAGTGTTTAGTAAACTTTTTACTGATTTTGTTTCGTTTATATTACTGTAAAACCAATGTATACCAAGTTTTGACAAAGTTTGATGGTTAGGTAATTTAGAAAAAAATATCGTACACATATTTTTTGAATGTTAGAAGTTAAGATATTTTAGAAAATGTGACAATGTATATATATTATTGCTCGTGACTGTACGCAGACGGTGAGTCTGCAGGGCGCCCCGCCTTCTTGAGCAGGACCAGACGACCTGTTTTCCACAAACTGGGAAACTGGCCCCGCTCAAGGCACGCTGTGAAGAGTCCTCTCAGTTGGGGCTCTAGCTCTTTCAGAGCGAGGGCCAACGCACAGCCGTGTATACCGTCGGGCCCCGGAGCCACGTTCTTGGCCCGGAGCCGCAACACGGCCGCCCCCATCTCTCCTTGTGTCACCTCTGGGACGCTGATGGCGTTCCCTTAGCCTCAACCTAACCTAACCTAACCTAACCGAAATATCTTTGCAACCAGGTGTCGCATTTCGAAGCTGTTTTCAGCTGAATCGCTTGTATTTAGGTACCATTTGACTATTTTGACTGAAAGAATTGACAAAACGCGAAAAAATTTTCATTTTTCGCCATTAACTTAGAAAAATTCAGAACATTTTTGTACTGAACCACATTTGTATTTTTATCTCAAAATTCTTATCGTTAACCCTGTTTTTATTAGTTTAAATAGCAACTTACCTGCCTTACCTGTATTCTGGTGAGCGTTCCGCGAGCTGGAGTCTTGTTCGGTGGAGTTATTAGAGGTTTTTTCAAAATTTTCCGTGAAAAATCACGTTTTTGGACCATAATTTTCGATTTTCCTTCTGTGAAAAGTAAAGTAACGCCGTAGTAAGCTGGCCCGCGTGGAGACGCGTCTTCCGACACCTTGCCCGTGCGTCTATCTGAAATAAAATTTTGCCCACCCACCCACTCTTGGGTAAAGAAAAAAAAAAAAAGGTACAAAACAATATTGAGCAAAATTTTTATTGAACCATTCAGCTTTTTCAGCAGTATCTATCTTATGAGATAGTCAAAATAAGGATATTGACGGTGCTTATCACAAAGTATCAACTCGTGATATATTTTTATGATTAATTGACCCGACCGAGCTCGCTATTAGGCTCGTATTTATTTCGTTTATTGTTCTTTTTATAACTTGCTGATCCTCCCTTTACAGGGAATCAGTATAGCTGCTCGTGTCCCTTGACTATATAGTCGTTCTGCTCTACTTGTGATCGAGAAAAATGTTCGGCTTCAGAACTCCTGTGAACAAAGCAAAGATCACGGAGGAGGGCTCAGATACTGAGAGGCCAAGATTGGCACAGGCTGGCCCATCGGTTCGGCGTAGTATCGGGGAGTGGGAGGCCGACAGACCATCTGGATGGCCTCTCAAAACACCGACGCCTCCGAAAAGGGCCCCAGTGTCCTTCCCTCCCAAACTTAAGTCTAAACCAACGCTCGCTCATCGGAGCAATTTGGATGGACAAAAACAGCCGGAGAGTACTGAACCCAGCTCGCCACACGAAGTGCTACCCGTGAGGTACTTAAATAGAACCACGGAGGCAAAGGCGTGCCTACAAAAAGCAAAGCTGCAACTCCAAGCCTCACGAAATCTCAAAAAAGAGATCAAAGACGAGATCACGAAGGCGGTCGAGAGGCTTTACCAGCTCGTCAAAGAGGCGGAGGGTGAAAAAGGAAGAGGAGCAGGGGTGGTAAAACAACCGGAAACCCTAAAGGAACCTAAGTCGACCTTGGAGCAACCGACAGAGCTGATGAGGAGCCTTGTGGAAGGCCTTCAGCAGCACAAACATTCACTGCTTGAGTGCCAGCAACACACTCAAGCTCTGTCGGAGCAGCTCCGGCTGAGCCCTCGCTTCGTTACAAACCAAGGCCCCACGTTCGAGGAAGTCGCCGCCGGCCCGAAGCAGTACATCCGAGAACCTCTTCACTCAGTAGTTGTATCATCTGTGAATGATCAAGACACGAGTGAAGAGGTTATCGAGAAGCTCAGGACGGCGGTTGATGTGCGAAACGAGGGCACCAGGGCGGAGCGGCTGCGCAAGGTGAAAGATCAAAAGGTGGTGGTCGGGTTCAAGACCAAGGAGGAGCTTGCCAGGGTGACCGCACGAATCCGGAAACCCGGCAATCTGGTGGCAGAAGAGATGAGAAATAAAGACCCGCTCATCATCATCAAGGACGTCCTCTCCTGCCACACAGATGTGGAGGTTGTAGAAGCCCTGCAGAGACAGAATGCCCACCAGGAGTGCAGGACCAGTCTCCACTGGTGCAGTGCACTCGCTGCCTGTGTTTTGGCCACAGCCGGAAGCTGTGCACGAAGCCCGCCGACCTCTGCACCCACTGCGGTGACCCTCACTTACGGGCCGACTGCCCGACACGGCTGGCGGAAGAGCCCCCGAATTGCCATAACTGCCTTTTGGCCAAATTGGAGCGCACTGACCACAACGCCTTCGACAGCGTGTGCCCTATACGCATTAAATGGGATGCATTGTCACGCCTGTCGGTGGCATATTGTTAAGGTGGCGCTAGCGTTTTCAGATCTAGGGACCGCAGCGGTAGTGCTTACAAACATCTATAGACAAAAACCGAAAGTTACAAATATCAACGAAATTGAAGGAATTCGCAACTCTGGGAAAGCAAATTGCAGCCAATTTCGTGAGAAATGGGACCAATTAAACGCAAATACCAAAATTAATTCATTCAAAAGTGAAGCAAAACTTACCGTACCGTTGTGGTCAAAATACGACGCTTTGAGGACTGCTGCACCAACCCAGATAACGTCAGTTGTCGAGCAGAATTTAAAACAAAAAAGGACTCATGAGTACGAGGCCTTGACAGCAAAATCTGAGTCCTGGAATCACCTCAGAATGAAGCAAGACATTTTACAAACAAACAACGAATCTTAAGCCGTGAGTCTAAAAATAAAACAAGAACCAAGCAAAAACAAGTATTTTATAGAAAACTAGGAGTAGAAATTTATAGGATAGATAATAAACGTAAAAAAACTAGATTATGAAACAATGCCTATATAATATATTGTATATATCTGTAGGTGAAAGCTAAAGGACCTTAAGTCCATTTTTTGTCATTTTTGTATTTTTAATGATTCTTATTCAGTATACCCGTATTGATTAAATGGTAAAAGACATTAAGTCTTACAGCCACTAATTTCGTGGATGTAAAATTATAAATAACATTAAGTCCCTAAGCGTGAAAAAGTAAACGATCGTACGATCACATAACATTGTTCACTATTTAAAAAAATAAATCTAGATAAAATGGTAAACGACATTATGTGGGACTTTTGTTCTTTACCCTTTTTTTTGGATAGGAAATCATCAAATGACTTCTCCCGCTCTTTCGTGTCAGACTTTTACTGACTAAAACCCACCCGTGTTCCTTCAGTTGCCCATGTGCCAGGGTCACGGTATCTCTTTCGAACAATCTCGGGACCCTGGCAGGCATCGGTCCTAGCAGACCCCTTAAGTTTGCTGACATCTCTTTGAGGCGCGCGTGGAATACTACGCGTCGTCGACCCGAGCCTGGTCCTTACCGGGCGGCGAACTACCCATTGCTCGCCGCCCGCAAGCTCGCGCCTATGGTGGCTGGGAGTCCGCTATTGACTCCCGGCGCCCGGGGTGTCTCCTCCTGCGGCGGCTAGAGACGTGAGGGTGCAGAGACTGCCACTCCCTTACGCGCCCCGCCTCCTCCTTCGCGAGCATTACTGCTTCGCAGAAGGAGGTGACGGCTTCCCATGCCCTGTCGCTCCGTACCATGGCTCGCACCAGGGCTGGACGCGAGAGGTCGCCGCCGCTAATCGCCTCCACGAGGACACGGTGGTGCTCCGCCCAGGTAGGGCACACCTCCACCGTATGTTCCACCGTGTCCTCCAGACGATCCTCGCAATGGAAACACCGGGTCGTTTCCTCCCGCTTTATCCTGAACAGGAACCCACCAAAGCACCCATGCCCGGTGACAACCTGCTTCAGGCGGAAGGTGAGGATGCCGTGGCGTCTCTCTATCCACTCCTCAAAGAGGGGACTTACCGCTGCAATTGTGGCGTGCCCATTCTTTACCCCTAAGCGCGAGTTGTTCGAGAGTCTCAAAGAAAAGACAGCACGTGAGTATTTAGGAGCACATATAGATATAAACTTAATGAATAAGTTATACTTAGAAGAGTGCAGAAAGGATAATAAGTTGATTGCTAAAATTTGGACGTACAGAAAGATTTTCAACAGTCATTTTAATTTAGGGTTTAAACCACCAGAGACTGACACGTGTGATGATTGTGATCGTTTTGTCGTTGTAATATGTAGTGCCCACTGACACTTAAGTTTGGCAATTCTTCGGGCTATGTCGGTAACCTTGGTTTTCCTACGGATCTCATCATTTCTGATTCGATCACGTAGGGAAACTCCAAGCATAGCCCTCTCCATTGCTCTTTGGGTGACTTTGAGCCTTCTTATGAGGCCCATTGTGAGCGACCACGTCTCAGTGCCATATGTCATCACTGGCAACACATACTGGTCAAAAACTTTTGTCTTGAGACACTGCGGTAAGTGGGACGAGAAGATACCGCGTAGCTACCCGAACGCTGCCCAGCCGAGTCGGATTCGACGATTGACCTCTTTCTCGAAGTTGGACCTACCTAACTGGACAGTCTGTCCTAGATACACATATTCGTCCACAACTTCGAGTGTAGCGCTTCCGATCTTCATTGGAGTGGGTATCACATGAGCACTGGACATGACCTTTGTCTTGTCCATGTTCATCTTAAGACCCACTCTTTCGGAAGCTCTACTGAGGTTAGCGAGCATTGTACTGAGGTCCTTCATAGTCTCAGCCATGACTTCTATATCTTCGGCAAATCGAAGGTGAGTGATGTACTCGCCATTGATGTTGATGCCAGCCCCTTTCCAGTCCAGAACCTAGAAGACATCCTCCAGTGCAGCGGTGAACAGTTTCGGAGAGATGACGTCTCCCTGTCTCACTCCTCGCTGCAGAAGGATAGGTTTCGAGGCTCTGTCCTGGAGCCGGACTGACATAATGGCGTTTTCGTACAAACATTTCAGCACTTCGATGTACCGATAGTCAATCTGGCACCGTTGGAGAGACTGCAGTACAGCCCAGGTTTCGATCGAATCGAAGGCTTTTTCGTAGTCCACAAACGCTAAGTAAAGAGGCAGGTTATACACTTCGGTCTTCTGTATAACCTGCCGCTGCGTATGTATGTGGTCCACGGTGCATGATGCAATGAGTTATAAAACCTCTTTAATTCAACAAGAATTCGATAAGGTGTCCTTAATAAGAAATAAAAAGAAAATCCCTAGAAGACTTTGCCATACTTATATTGCAGCCTATTCGAATAGGCCCCAAATCTATAAGCACTAAAAAGTTTCAGGATTTACAGATTCCACCCATTTTTCACAATTTTTATAATACCTTAGCCCACGATGGTACAGTATGTGACTTACTAGAATAAGTTTTTTTTGTTTAATTTCATTGATTTTTTTATTAAAGATTTTAAAGTTCAAAGTTTATTTAGGTGATTTGTTAAAAGTAAAAGGTTTTATTCAATGAATAATATTGAAATGTATAAAGTTATTTAATTTCTCAGGTCATTAAAACTTATAAGTGTGTGTTTCAATGATTTTGTGTCGTACCTAAGTTATAAAATAATTAAATTTACTATATACTATTGATACAGGAGAGACGTAACTACCGTAATACTATAAGATATTTAAAAAACTTCAAAGTTAAAGAACCTTAAGTCCGATAATACAGCCTTAATGAACAATATTTGTTAAAAAAATATCACAATATAATAGCCTAATAAAACTTCATAATCATACTTTTTATTCTACAACTATACACTATTAACTTTTCATACCCGGTCGATTTTAATATCTAATTTCGGGTATAGACATCTTTAATGAGCTCTACTGAATAATTTATAAAATGTGACATAGGGTCCTTTAGCTTTCACCTACAGATATATTAAAATAGTCATATTATAAGATATCATAGATTAAGAAAATGTTTAAAATACTTTAGGATAAATAATGTAGAGTCATAAAAAAAAAAAAAAAAAAAAAAAAAAACTAGATTAAGCGACTTAAGTGATAAGTAAAGAATTAAGTGAGTGTTATATATACGTAAGATGTAAGCTATTAAGACAACAAATATAAAGTGTTCAATAAAGCTGTAAGATTTACAGACAGAGTAGATGAAGTGAGGCAAAAACTGCTCCCATGAAGTCTCAATCTCAGTGGATAAAAAATTAAATTAAAAAGAAAAGAGCGACTTCAATCAAAACAATTTGAAAAACAAGGGCTCTGATCATGTCAGAGGGACAGTGAGCAAAGGCAGGAGTGTGGTTTTAGCCGGTAAGAGTCCGGCACTACCCAGACTGTGTCACACGTGAGACAGTCTGGGTGTCCATGAGGATTTCCCACTCCTGCCATAACAAAAAAACAAGAACACTACGCGCCATGAACTCGGGTCCTAAGGAATAAGGGGCGACGGATGTCCCCAGATCCGTCGCCCCTGGACCCATTTAGGGGGGCTGGAAGAGGGCGTTGTCCGCCCTCCGCCGACGCCCGGTGCACCTGCTGCGGGCTGGGTGGGCGGAAGATATCTCCCGCTCCCTTTCCGCAGCCTCCTTCTGCGACATGACTGTTTCGCAGAAGGATACCACCGCGTCCCAGGACTCCTCGCTACCGACCATGGACTCAACCACAGCCGGCAGCGATAGGTCGTTGCCTATTTCTGAGACGAGGGCACGACGCGGCTCCTCCCAAGCGGCACATTCTGCCAGCGTATGCCGCGCCGTGTCCTCCCGGCAGTCGACGCAGTGGTGACACCGGGCGTCCGGCTCCCTGTTTATGCGACACAGGTACTTCCCGAAGCAACCATGCCCCGAGAGCACCTGCGTCGTCCGAAACGACAGGGAGCCGTGCCTTCTCCCGAGCCATTGCCCGAATACTGGCCGGACCGCCTCGACGGTGGCGAGGCCGGCGGTAGGGCGTGAAAGCCTATCCTGCCAGCTCACCACCAGGGCTGTGCGTAGCTGCGACCGACGAAGCTCCATGTGGCGGTCCGTCAGTCGCTCGTCCCGCTCCCGCGCTTCCTCGCGCCACCGGTACAGTGACGCGAGTAATTTCGCCTCGAGGTCCCACGGTGGGGATCCAGCCAGTACTCAGGCCACCTCGTAGGAGATCGTGCGATATCCCCTGATGACTCTGATGGCCATAGCACGCTGCGGTCTTCGCAGAACAGCGATGCTGCCGGCCGTCAGGTCAGCCGCCCAAATTGGGGCCCCATACAGGGCCATGGATCGCACGATCCCCACGTAGAGCCGCCTACAGGCGACGCTCGGGCCCCCCAGATTGGGAAGCAGCGTTGACAGCGCCCCAGCCGCGCTCATCAACTTAGGCGCAAGCCGCCGGAAGTGGGGGCCGAAGTCCCAACGGCTGTCGAGCACCAATCCCAGATATTTCATGGTGGACTCGACAGCGATCCGACACCCCCCGACCACGATGTGTGATCCGGCCGGCGGCGCCCGCCGGGGGCCATGAAAGACCATGGCCTACGCCTTGTTAAGGGCCACCTCCAGGCAACCTAACCTAACCTTTTTTTTTTTTTTTTGATCTCGAGGTGGAAATCCTCATGGATGTCCTCCGCCCTGGGGTGGGCGGAGAGGTCTGTCAGACTCTTACTGACTAAAACCACCCTGGTGTTCCGTCCCACACCTACGTCGGGGACCACGGGAACCAATATGTCTTCCGCGATCCCCGACTAGTGCCGGCCCGCCATTGCGGGCCTCCTCACGTTGGGGGGGAGTGAGGTGTTAAACTCCCCCCCATACATCACAGAGAGGCGCGCGTGGAACACTACGCGCAACCATCTCGGGTCCTAAGGAATAGGGGGCGACGGATGTCCCCAGATCCGTTGCCCCTGGACCCATTTAGGGGGGCTGGAAGAGGGCGTTGTCCGCCCTCCGCCGATGCCCGGTGCGCCTGCTGCGGGCTGGGTGGGTGGAAGATATTTCCCACTCCATTTCCGCAGCCTCCTTCTGCGACATGACTGTTTCGCAGAAGGATACCACCGCGTCCCAGGACTCCCCGCTACCAACCATGGACTCATCCACAGCCGGCAGCGATAGGTCGTTGCCTATTTCTGAGACGAGGGCACGACGCGGCTCCTCCCAAGCGGCACATTCTGCCAGCGTATGCCGCGCCGTGTCCTCCCGGCAGTCGACGCAGTGGTGACACCGGGCGTCCGGCTCCCTGTTTATGCGACACAGGTACTTCCCGAAGCAACCATGCCCCGAGAGCACCTGCGTCGTCCGAAACGACAGGGAGCCGTGCCTTCTCCCGAGCCATTGCCCGAGTACTGGCCGGACCGCCTCGACGGTGGCGAGGCCGGCGGTAGGGCGTGAAAGCCTATCCTGCCAGCTCGGCACCAAGGCTGCGCGGAGCTGCGACCGACGAAGCTCCATGTGGCGGTCCGTCAGTCGCTTGTCCCGCTCCCGCGCTTCCTCGCGCCACCGGTACAGTGACGCGAGTACTTTCGCCTCGAGGTCCCACGGTGGGGATCCAGCCAGTACACAGGCCGCCTCGTAGGAGATCGTGTGATATCTCCTGATGACTCTGACGGCCATAGCACGCTGCGGTCTTCGCAGAACAGCGATGCTGCCGGCCGTCAGGTCAGCCGCCCAAATTGGGGCCCCATACAGGGCCATGGATCGCACGATCCCCACGTAGAGCCGCCTACAGGTGACGCTCGGGCCCCCCAGATTGGGAAGCATCGTTGACAGCGCCCCAGCCGCGCCCATCAACTAAGGCGCCAGCAGCCGGAAGTGGGGGCCGAAGTCTCACCGGCTGTCGAGCACCAATCCCAGATATTTCATGGTGGACTCGACAGCGATCCGACACCCCCCGACCACGATGTGTGATCCGGCCGGCGGCGCCCGCCGGGGGCCATGAAAGACCATGGCCTCCGACTTGTTGAGAGCCACCTCCAGGCCTAGGCGCCGTATGCGGCTCACCACAAGTGAGACCGCAGCCGTCGCAAGCAACGCTGCCTCCCTGTACGAGCTCCCCCGGGCCGTGACCAGCGTGTCATCAGCATAACACGTCATTTCCACGCCCGGCGGAAGCTCGCCCCTCAGCACCCAGTCGTACCCGATGTTCCACAGGAGCGGGCCAACGACCGAGCCCTGTGGAACACCGCACGACATGCGGCGCTGGTTTCCGCCATCACATCCCATGTAGGTGACACCCCTATCCTCGAGATAAGCCCCAATGATGTGGCAGAGATAGGAAGGCAGCCGATGGTACAGCAGTGCCTCCCGAATGCAGCTCCAAGGCAGGGTGTTGAAGGCGTTAGATATGTCCAAGGACACCGCCACCATCACCCCGCCCCGGGACACTGCTTCCTCTGCCAGGACTCTCACCCGCGATATCGCGTGGCTGGTGGAGCGCCCGTGCCGAAAGCCAAACTGACTCTCGGCCAGGTCAGGCCCCTCTCTGCACAAGTGGTGGACGAGGCGGGCAGCGATAATTCGCTCGAATAGCTTCCCGACCTCGTCCAGCAACACTATGGGCCTGTACGCAGACGGTGAGTCTGCAAGGCGCCCCGCCTTCTTGAGCAGGACCAGACGACCTGTTTTCCACAAACTGGGAAACTGGCCCCGCTCAAGGCACGCTGTGAAGAGTCCTCTCAGTTGGGGCTCTAGCTCTTTCAGAGCGAGGGCCAACGCACAGCCGTGTATACCGTCGGGCCCCGGAGCCACGTTCTTGGCCCGGAGCCGCAACACGGCCGCCCCCATCTCTCCTTGTGTCACCTCTGGGACGCTGATGGCGTTATCTTCTGTAGGCTCTGCGGAACCTAACCTAACCTTTTTTTTTTTTTTTTTGATCTCGAGGTGGAAATCCTCATGGATGTCCTCTGCCCTGGGGTGGGCAGAGGGGTCTGTCAGACTCTTACTGACTAAAACCACCCCGGTGTTTCGTCCCACACCTACGTCGGGGACCACGGGAACCAATATGTCTTCCGCGATCCCCGACTAGTGCCGGCCCGCCATTGCGGGCCTCCTCACGTTGGGGGGAGTGAGGTGTTAAACTCCCCCCCATACATCACAGAGAAGCGCGCGTGGAACACTACGCGCCACCATCTCGGGTCCTAAGGAATAGGGGGCGACGGATGTCCCCAGATCCGTCGCCCCTGGACCCATTTAGGGGGGCTGGAAGAGGGCGTTGTCCGCCCTCCGCCGACGCCTGGTGCGCCTGCTGCGGGCTGGGTGGGCGGAAGATATCTCCCGCTCCCTTTCCGCAGCCTCCTTCTGCGACATGACTGTTTCGCAGAAGGATACCACCGCGTCCCAGGACTCCCCGCTACCGACCATGGACTCAACCACAGCCGGCAGCGATAGGTCGTTGCCTATTTCTGAGACGAGGGCACGACGCGGCTCCTCCCAAGCGGCACATTCTGCCAGCGTATGCCGCGCCGTGTCCTCCCGGCAGTCGACGCAGTGGTGACACCGGGCGTCCGGCTCCCTGTTTATGCGACACAGGTACTTCCCGAAGCAACCATGCCCCGAGAGCACCTGCGTCGTCCGAAACGACAGGGAGCCGTGCCTTCTCCCGAGCCATTGCCCGAGTACTGGCCGGACCGCCTCGACGGTGGCGAGGCCGGCGGTAGGGCGTGAAAGCCTATCCTGCTAGCTCGCCACCAGGGCTGCGCGGAGCTGCGACCGACGAAGCTCCATGTGGCGGTCCCGCTCCCGCGCTTCCTCGCGCCACCGGTACAGTGACGCGAGTACTTTCGCCTCGAGGTCCCACGGTGGGGATCCAGCCAGCACACAGGCCGCCTCGTAGGAGATCGTGCGATATCCCCTGATGACTCTGACGGCCATAGCACGCTGCGGTCTTCGCAGAACAGCGATGCTGCCGGCCGTCAGGTCAGCCGCCCAAATTGGGGCCCCATACAGGGCCATGGATCGCACGATCCCCACGTAGAGCCGCCTACAGGCGACGCTCGGGCCCCACAGATTGGGAAGCAGCGTTGACAGCGCCCCAGCCGCGCCCATCAACTTAGGCGCCAGCCGCCGGAAGTGGGGGCCGAAGTCCCACCGGCTGTCGAGCACCAATCCCAGATATTTCATGGTGGACTCGACAGCGATCCGACACCCCCCGACCACGATGTGTGATCCGGCCGGCGGCACCCGCCGGGGGCCATGAAAGACCATGGCCTCCGACTTGTTGAGGGCCACCTCCAGGCCTAGGCGCCGTATGCGGCTCACCACAAGTGAGACCGCAGCCGTCGCCAGCAACGCTGCCTCCCTGTACGAGCTCCCCCGGGCCGTGACCAGCGTGTCATCAGCATAACACGTCAGTTCCACGCCCGGCGGAAGCTCGCCCCTCAGCACCCAGTCGTACCCGATGTTCCACAGGAGCGGGCCAACGACCGAGCCCTGTGGAACACCGCACGACATGCGGCGCTGGTTTCCGCCATCACGTCCCATGTAGGTGACACCCCTATCCTCGAGATAAGCCCCAATGATGTGGCAGAGATAGGAAGGCACCCGATGGTACAGCAGTGCCTCCCGAATGCAGCTCCAAGGCAGGGTGTTGAAGGCGTTAGATATGTCCAAGGACACCGCCACCATCACCCCGCCCCGGGACACTGCTTCCTCTGCCAGGACTCTCACCCGCGATATCGCGTGGATGGTGGAGCGCCCGTGCCGAAAGCCAAACTGACTCTCGGCCAGGTCAGGCCCCTCTCTGCACAAGTGGTGGACGAGGCGGGCAGCGATAATTCGCTCGAATAGCTTCCCGACCTCGTCCAGCAACACTATGGGCCTGTACGCAGACGGTGAGTCTGCAGGGCGCCCCGCCTTCTTGAGCAGGACCAGACGACCTGTTTTCCACAAACTGGGAAACTGGCCCCGCTCAAGGCACGCTGTGAAGAGTCCTCTCAGTTGGGGCTCTAGCTCTTTCAGAGCGAGGGCCAACGCACAGCCGTGTATACCGTCGGGCCCCGGAGCCACGTTCTTGGCCCGGAGCCGCAACACGGCCGCCCCCATCTCTCCTTGTGTCACCTCTGGGACGCTGATAGCGTTATCTTCTGTAGGCTCTGCGGAACCTAACCTAACCTAACCTTTTTTTTTTTTTTGATCTCGAGGTGGAAATCCTCATGGATGTCCTCCGCCCTGGGGTGGGCGGAGGGGTCTGTCAGACTCTTACTGACTAAAACCACCCCGGTGTTCCGTCCCACACCTATGTCGGGGACCACGGGAACCAATATGTCTTCCGCGATCCCCGACTAGTGCCGGCCTCCGTTGCGGGCCTCCTCACTTTGGGGGGAGTGAGGTGTTAAACTCCCCCCCATACATCACAGAGAGGCGCGCGTGGAACACTACGCGCCACCGGCTGTCGAGCACCAATCCCAGATATTTCATGGTGGACTCGACAGCGATCCGACACCCCCGACCACGATGTGTTATCCGGCCGGCGAACCTAACCTAACCTAACCCAACCGATAATACATCGCACGAGTAACATCAGCTCCGCGTAAAAAATTCACCAAAATTAGACGCGTTGAGTTACGGGCGTGAAACAGTTATCAGTGGAATTCTGTAGTGTTGATTCACCAGGATTAGTGTGGGCAAGTGTCTATCTCAGCGGGTTGCAGAGCAGGACCCCCGGAACTCTAGCAGTGAATAACTCAGCCAAGGTTAGTGGAGTCGGTCTACCTACAACAATCCTGGAAAACGCGGCGGAGACCTATTCAGTGACATATCGACCAGCGAGATCGGAGCACGGGCCTGGGAGTTATTAAGGTGCGAAAATCGTCAAAAAACGTGGTTTTTGGTGACAAAATAACCTCACTTAGGCCACACGTGTTTCTAAACCACGAGGCGTGACGCAAATCTAACGATCCTAGCCCTTACTGGAGACTCCGAAGCCGGCCGAGGATTCCGCCTGCAGATCAGAAACCAGTGTGACGACTCCACGGCTCACCACCAGGTAAGCCCCGAGGGAACTCCTGAACCCTTAGTCCCACCCCCCCCCCCCGAGTTTGAGCTCAATCGACTTGGGATTTCTGGACCTTGCCTGAGTCACCAAGGGTCCCCTCATCCCCAAAAACCCTTTACCCCTCACCCTCAATTACCCCCACCCCCTTCACCCAACCCTAAATGACCCCCCCCATCCCTCTCCCCAATCGTCTCCCGGCGAAACCTCAAACCCCCCCCAACCCCCCACCCCTTCACCCCCTCCCCCCTCAAACGTCTCCTCGTGAAACCTCCCCTCCCCTCCCCCCTCAGGGCTACCTCACCCCCCACGACCTATCTTCGTACCCGTAGGAGTTAGAAAGCCGAGTTTGGGCTCATTTTAAAGGGCAAAGAAAGTTCTACAACTTGGCCCCTACAGAATCCTGAATTTCGGCAGCCTACACACGTAGTGACTTAACGACCGCAGAATCCCACTGAAGGCCACCACCAGCGCGCCTCACGGGCTCAGAACATCGAGTCCCACAGTTATCGGGCTCCTCAACGGACAGCAGACGCAGACCACCAGCGGAGCATCCGTGAGTCCATCTTTAGTTTAAGTATTTAGATTAAGTTATCTTACACAGGCATAGTAAACCACACCTTACCGTACTAAAATGTCATCCAAACAACCCACCACCTCCCGCAAAATTACCACGGAGGCCGCGAAACCCCCGAAATCACTCCGCGAGAAGGTTTTGACAAATACGGCCAAGTCGGTGGTGTCAGAGAAGTCGGCGCGTCCATCGCATAAGCCACAACCACAGGCACCAAAGGCAGCCTCGGAGCCGGACGTACCAAGGTGCACACCACCACTCTCTGAGACTCTCTCCACAGAACATCGCAGCAGAGTCTCAGAGATCGTAATAAACTGGGAGCAATGCGGCATCTCCCCACCCCGCCGGATCATCTCGGACGAGGAAAGTTCGGTGGCGTCATCCGTCAGCAAAACTGACCGCTCCGAGAGCGGACGGCCGAGCCTCCTGTACAGAACGCCGAGAAGGGGCACAGGCGTGGAAATGGACCTGGCTACCAGAGAGGCCAACGACCTTCTCCAGAGGGGAAAGGATGCCCTGGAAGCCGCCGGCAACATGAAACGGGAGTGCAAGGCCACGGCCCATGAGTGTTTGCAAGGCCTGTATGAGACGGCTCTGTCGCTGGCGGACTCGAGGGCTCGCCACAAGTTCAATCTCGAGAAGGAGCGCTCTCGACACGCAAAAGAACTTCTGCGGGTCGAGAGAGCTCATACTCGAGAACTGATGAATTTGAAGGTGGAGCTCTCCCTCATGCAAACGGACGTCTCCGAAACACGAAAAGAGGCGAAAGGGATCTGAGAATGGCTCGGACACGAGCCCCTTGATGCCTTCAAAGGCATCAAAGAAATAAAAGACGAGGTCGCCGCAGCAGCCCTCAGGAACCTGAACAAGCATGAGAAGACGAGGCAGGAGAGCACAAGAGCCCCGGGAGATCCCAAGAGTGATCCTATGGGAGCAGGGCTTTCACGCCTCGACACAGCAATGGCCAGCATCTCCAACCAGCTGGACGTGCTCCGGAAGGTGCTTGAGAGACTCAAGGAGGACCTCGCACACCCAAGTAATACCGAGTCGGACCCTAATAGCCCGGAGACAGGCCTCCTCCCTACCATCAAATTTGATGAGGCCGTGGCTTCATTACAGGAACAGATACAGGCCATCGCCAACAAGCCTGTAGCCTCCCCACCACCACCACAACCACCAATCAACATCGCGAAACAATTACAACCAATTTCTGAAAGGCTGGAGCTCGTCTCAGCGGACCTCCGCGTACTGCGTGACAAAGAACCGCCAATCCAGGCGCCCCCGGCGCTGAATCTGGAGGTGGAACTAGCAGTCGGGGAGGTGAAGAAGAGCCTCCAGAACATCGAGAAAGGGGTGGCGGACCTGGGTAAAGCGGAGAGACCGCTTCAGCAACAGCAGGGCCCCAAAACCTTTGCCCAGGTCACGAGCACACCGAAACCCCCTAAACCACCCACACAACCCAACCACACCCTGATTGTCTCGTCGACGAATCCCCAGCACACTGGAGACAACGTGATCGAGAGAATCAGGACCGCCCTGGACCTAAAAACAAGTGGAGCCCGAGTCGACACAGTCCGGAAAGCGCGCAACCAGAAAGTGGTCCTAAGGTGCGCGAGCAAGTCGAACTTAATTAAAGTAAAGGACCATTTTAAAACCAACGCAGGGCTCAAGGTCCAGGAGCCAAAACCCCAAAACCCTCTCGTCTGCATCAAGGGAGTGCTGTCCAGCTACAGCGACGGGGAGATCGTCGATCTCCTTAAGGCGCAGAACAAACATCTTCTACAGGACGTCGCTGTCGATGGACAGACCCTAAAGGTGCGCTATAGGAAGCGCGCGAGGAACCCCCATGAGTGCCACCCTGTTCTGGAGCTCTCGCCGGAGCTCTGGAAAAGCTATACTCAGGCACAAAAAGTCCACGTGGGCATCAAGCGATGCTCGATTGAGGACCAGTCCCCACTAGTCCAATGCACGAAGTGCCTTGCATACGGACACAACAAGTCCATATGCAAGGCTGGAAAAGAAGCGTGCAGTTACTGCAGCGGTGCACACAATGTGAGGGAGTGCCTAACTCGAGCTGATGGCAAACAGCCCACCTGCATCAACTGCAAAGTGGCCCAAAGGACGGGCAGCGACCTGGCACATACAGCGTTCAGCGAAGACTGCCAGGAACGCCAAAAATGGGATGGAATAGCAAGGTCGCGCGTTTCCTATTGCTAAGGGCGACCAAGACACCACACACACCACCCAACCAGTCACCTCTCAAAACACAACAAGACCGACAGCAAGATTGCCGTTCATCCAGGTAAATCTTCAGCGCTCCAAGCTGGCCACAGAAGAATTACACCTGGCGGCGCAGGCAAAGGGAGTTTCAGTAGCACTTGTTCAAGAGCCCTATGTAGGAAGAACAGGTGTGATGAAACAAAACCCCGGCACGCGAGTCATCCAGTGTAGCCTGAATCGCCAGAAACCAGTAAAAGCCGCTATCGTTGTTTTCGGGCACAACCTGGAGGTCATCCACGACCCCCAGCTTGTGACCGAGAATATCGCGGCCGTTTTGCTGAAGGCAGGCCAGGTCAGCTTTGGGGTGCTATCGGTCTATTTTGAAGGTGACCAGGACATCGAACCATACCTTTCAGAAACACACAACACAATACAAAAACTAAACACCAACAACATCCTAGTGGGAGGAGACGTAAACGCCTGGAGCCAGTGGTGGGGAAGTGTTTCCGAAAACCATCGCGGAGCGGCGTACAACTCGTTCCTCAATGAGCGGGATCTCCACATCCTCAATACAGGACAAACTCCGACGTTCGAGACCTATAGAGGAGACAGGTGGTGCACTAGCATCATCGACGTGACGGTATGCAGCTTGTCACTGCTAGGCAAGGTTGAGGACTGGCGTGTAGAAAGGAGTCTAACAACTTGAGACCACAACGCGATAACCTTCTCGATGCGCTTAGAAAAGGCCTTAGAACCAATTAGGCCGATTTCGACGCGCATCTACAACACCAAGAAGGCAAAGTGGTCCGACTTCAGCACGCACTTCAAGACCAGCTTAGCAGAAAATGACATCACACCAGTCAGAGTCTCGAGCGTCTCGAATCCAGAGGATTTGGAGTCACTCATCACAGCGTACACAAGTTACATCCACCGCTCATGCGAGGAAGCGATCCCAAAACAGGGGTCGCCTAAGCTGAACGCCAAGCCCCCATGGTGGAGCCCTTCTTTAGATCGTCTCAAAAAGGACGCGATGACGAAAAAGAGAAGGATCCGAAATGCAGCCGCAAGACGGAGACACTTCACCATCCAAGAATACGTACTGGCCAAAAAAACGTACACCACAGCAGCAATGGAAGCAGCCACAGCCAACTGGAAGGAGTTCTGCTCGAAGCAGGACTGAGAGAGCATGTGGGACGGCATATACAGGGTACTTAGGAAGACAGCCAGAAGACAGGACGACACCCTCCTGAGAAACACCGCAGGCGAGACGCTCACTCCATGCAGCATCGAGACGTAGTAGTCATGGAAGCCTTGCTCCGGTTAGCGAAGTCCCTGGTCAGCAGACACCGAATTAACACCTGAATTCACAACTAACAAGTCCCACCCAAACTCCAAACCCAAACAAACCCACCAAGGATCACTCACACTAACACCCCCTATAAAACCAAATTGTAAAACTGCATGGCAGAGTGAATCTGTCATACTCGCGTAACTGTCAAGCCGATGGTGGCGCTGCGTATCCGGTCGTTAAGTTCCCTCAAAAATGGTTGAGCTAAGCGGCGCGGATGCGTACGTCATTTCCGTGAACGGAAGCCATCGGTGGGGCTGGTCGGTTCATACTGCCATGCAGTATTCCCACAAAAAAAAAAGTGTAGTAACGAAAAATTAAATAGTATATCAACAAAAAGCAATCAGTAAATTGTAAAATAAAACAACAAAATTAATATTAATATCAAATAATAATGCCTGTGTAAAATTGTAATATTATAGTATCAAAAAAAAAAAAGTATATATATATATTTATGCATGTGCATGTAAATAAAAAAAATATGTATTTTAAAAAGTATAAAAAAAAATATATTAAATAAATAAAAAAAAAAAAATAAGATGGACTCACGTAGTATTAAGTTAAGAAATAACCTAGAAATAAGTGTCCGACGTAGGAGTTTAATAACTGTAATTATATTTAAAAACCTGTAAACAAAAATTATCACTGTAAACAAAGGCGCGGACCACCATGTCTGCGGTAAAAAACTCACAATAAAAAAAAAAAAAAACCTAACCAAACCTAACCGAAATATCTTTGCAACCTGGTGTCGCATTTCGAAACTGTTTTCAGCTGAATCGCTTGTATTTAGGTACCATTTGACTATTTTGACTGAAAGAATTGACAAGACGCGAAAAAATTTTCATTTTTCGCCATTAACATAGAAAAATTCAGAACATTTTTGTACTGAACCACATTTTTATTTTTATCTCAAAATTCTTATCGTTAACCCTGTTTTTATTAGTTTAAATAGCAACTTACCTGCCTTACCTGTATTCTGGCGAGCGTTCCGCGAGCTGGAGTCTTGTTCGGTGGAGTATTAAAAATCATGTTTTTGGACCATAATTTTCTATTTTCCTTCTGTGAAAAATAAAGTAACGCCGTAGTAAGCTGGCCCGCGTGGAGACGCGTCTTCCGACACCTCGCCCGTGCGTCTAGCTGAAATAAAATTTTGGTCGAGTCGGTCGAGAGACTATACGAGCTGGTCAAAGAGGCCGAAAGTGGAAAAGGAAGGGAAGCCGTATTGCCTGAAAAAGCAGAAACCCAAACAGAGCCTAAGCCAACCACAGATGCAACGACAGAGCTGATGAAAGAACTTATGACGGGCCTGCTCGATCACAAACAGGTGTTGCAGGAATGCAGCAAACACACCCAGGCTCTGTCGGTGGAACTCCAACTGGCTCCCCGCTACGTCGCAGGCCAGGGCCCTACTTTTGCGGAAATCGCCGCCGCCCCGAAAAAGAATATCCAGGAACCTCTTCACTCGTTGGTTGTATCATCTGTGAATGATCAGGATACGAGTGAAGAGGTTATTGAGAAGTTAAGGACGGCGGTCGATGCCCGAAATGAGGGCACAAGGGTGGAGCGCCTGCGCAAGGTCAGAGACCAAAAGGTGGTGGTGGGTTTCAAGACCAAGGAGGAGCTTACCAGGGTAACCGCACGGATCAGGAAAGCTGGCAATCTGGTGGCGGAGGAGATGAAAAATAAAGACCCTCTTATCATCATAAAAGACGTACTCTCCTGCCACTCAGATGTGGAGCTCACGGAAGCCCTGCAGCGGCAGAACACTCACCTGATCGGGGACATACCTGCGAGTGACGTGAGGTTGGGGGTGAAGTACCGTCGCAAGACGAGGAACCCCCACATGTGCCACGTCATTCTGCAGGTGTCCCCAACGGTATGGCAGAGGGTAACTATGGCGGGTCGCGTGCACATTGACCTGCAGTGGGTGCGGGTGCAAGACCAGTCACCACTGGTACAGTGCACTCGCTGCCTGAGCTTTGGCCACAGCAGGAAGCTGTGCACGAAGCCCGCCGACCTCTGTACCCACTGCGGAGACCCTCACATGCGTGCCGACTGCCCGTCATGGCTGGCGGAGGAGCCGGTGGAGTTATTACAAGTTTATCAAAAATTTTCCCTTGAAAATTACGTTTTTGGACCCTAATTTTAAATTTTCCTTCCGTGAAAACTAAAGTAACGCCGTAGTTAGCTGGCCCGCGCGGAAACGCGTCTCTGGACACCTCGCCCGTGCGTCTAGCTCAAATAAAATTTTGTCCAAGTGTGCAAACACCCTGTGGTCTATAGATAGGTAGCCTAGAGTTTTTTGTAAAAATATATTTGTTTAACTATTGACCCTGTTAGACTTACTTTTACCTGTTCCTGGTAAAAAATTAGGGAAAGTGACGGTCTTCTTGATTTTGCGTCTCCTGAAGGCATTTTTATTGACATATTTTATTAGTACTGACCGAGTCCCCTTTTATTGGGCTCGTTTTTATATATTTTTTTTTTTCCTTTCCTCCTTAATCTGCAATCGGCTTATCTAGCCATAATCAGATGTGGTCTCGTTAGGTTAATTATATTTTGACAACAACACCTCGGACATCATGCTGTTCACACGGTGGTCGAGACAACGTATCAGCTACTACATTAGTTCGTCCTGGAGTATATTGGATTTTGAACTCGTATGGTTGCAGCTGTAGTGCCCATCGTGCTAAGCGACCAGTAGGTGTTTTAAGGTTCATTAACCATTTCAACGGTTGATGATCTGTAATAGTTATAAACTTTGTTCCTTCTATATGTATAACCACGAAATTTTGCAATTGCCCATACTATGGCTAGTGCTTCTTTTTCAGTGACACTGTAATTGCGTTCAGCTTGTGTTAAGAGTCTACTTGCGTATTCAACAGGGTGCTCATTGTCCCCCTCCCCCTGCACTAAAGCTGCGCCAATGGCATACTGACTGGCATCAGTCTTGATAGCAAAGGGTAAATGCCTGCACTTGCCTGTTTTAACACTGGTGACGTAGTCAAGGCATTTTTTAATTTCATAAATGCTTCTTGTTGCTCTCGTTCCCACTTCCAGCTTATTTTCTTCTTCGTTAGGTTAGTAAGTGGTCTAGCAATGTCTGCAAAATTATGTATAAACCTCCGATACCATGATGCGGTTTGTAAAAATGATATTAATTGTTTTAGGTTTTTAGGCGCCTGACGGTTTGCAATAGCAGAGATTTTCTCTAGGTCTGTTTTGATACCGTCAGAAACTATCAGGTGGCCCAGATATTTAATTTCTGAACACATAAATTTACATTTCTTTCTGTTGGCTCAAAGCTTGTATTCTCTCAGTTTAATAAATACTTCTCTTAAGTCTTTTATATGTTGACTGAAAGTACTAGATCTTATAATTAGATCATCTAAATAGCTTAATACACACTTCGCGTGCAATCCTTGTATGAATTTGTCCATTAATCTTTGGAACGTAGCTGGCGCGTTTCGAAGACCGAACGGCATTCGCTTGAAATGGAACGTTCCAAATGGTGAAACAAAGCGAAAGCTTGTTTTATCGTAATCATCTGGATGTACCATAATCTGCCAGTAACTTGACTGTAAATCAATTGTTGAAATGTATGGCATCGCTTTTGCCTGATGTAATAAGTCGTCAATACGAGGCAACGGATATCTGTCTGGTTTCGTTATCTCGTTAAGTCTTCGATAATCTACGCATACTCGAACATCGGTTTCTCCTTTTGGAACTAGAATTACAGGTGCTGACCATGGGGAATCACATTCCTCGATAACGTCATCATTTATCATATCATCCAGCTTTTCTCTTAATTGTTTTTGCCTTGTTGGTGACAACCTATAGGGCTTAACACTAATAGGCGGATGATTGCCTGTGTCGATTCTATGTTGTGTAAATGGAGTTGGTTCCGTGTTTTTCTCAAAGATGTCGCTGTGCTCAATTAACAAGTCATTGAACATCTTTTGCTCATTGTTTGTAAGTATGGTTCCTTCATCGGGTTTTAAATAAAGATCAACAGAATACAAAGAAGTTGGGTTTATTGGTAAGTAAACAATACGTGGATCAACACAAGATTTGTTGTCGGCGGGTTCTCGTGGACGTGTAGGACCTGGTGGCGTGTCGAATTTGTGTAAGGTCCATCTTGGTCGTTTGTTCACTGGTGGGCTGTCTTGTACGTCGGACACTGGTGTAACGGGTAACGGTGACAACATGTTCAGCTCGTTAGCCCAATGGATGAACTCTAACACTGCCTGAATTTCCACTGGCTCCTGTTTATCTTCAAATGTCATCCGCTTCACTGCCTTCATTGGTATGGCGTCATTGTTCAGTTGAATGAAGTCGTATATTGTCTCTGGCTCGTCAATAAAATTCCAACAGCGTTGCGGTGCATTAATCATTATTCCTGCCTATTCTAGGAATTCTATACCTAACGACGTACGGTTGTCAACAGCTTCTGGTATGACTGACAATGTTGTTGGTTATGTGCGTTTCCCAATACGTATGTCGGTTATCGTTGTCAACAAGTTTGATTTTTTCACCGTTCCATCTGCTAATTTGATTTCGGTTTCTTGCTGATGAAACTGTGTTTCTTTACGTCATAACGTTTTATAAAGTTGCATACTGGCAATACTGCGACGAGCAGCAGTATCTATATATACATAGCCTTTTTCGCCTTTTATATTTACCTTTATTGTCGGTATTTTCGCTTGTATTTTTAAGTTATTTTGTACTGTACAAAATGCAACGGGCTTTGGTGGCGTTTCCTTTGTTTTACAGGTATTGCAGCTGCTTCTGTAAACACCAGGTGCTCCACATCCATAGCACGTGATGACTGGTTTCTTTTCTGCTTCGGATACTGCCGTTTCTTTTTGTTCTGCTAACCTTTTGCGACATACTTCAAATAGATGACCCTTCTTGCCACAAAAAGAACATCTTTTCAGCGGCTTCCGTTCCGGTTGTATTATTGCTGTTACCTCACCAGCTTCCTTGAGCAGACTCTCAATATGACGACCACGATCCAGGAGTTCTGCAAATGTCTTCACATCCGTGCGTGCAATCTCCTTTTTGTAGGTTATGCTAAGAAGTCCGTAAACATAGTCCAAGTGTTCCTCTTCCCTATTTCTTTTTGGGGGTAACTGAGCGAGTAAGGCACGTTTTTCGCAAACAAACGTGTCAATTGTTTCTGTTGTTTGCTTCTTCGAATATACCTTCAAATAAATTTCGTGAGGCTGCATTTTCGGCGCAAACGCAGACTTAATGGCGTCGAGAGCTTGTGTCCACTTTTTAATGTCGCCTTTCACACCATTCCACCACGTAGCAGCAGCGCCAGACAATAACAAAGTTAAACCTTCCAAGGCGTCTTCGTCACTGATTTTCTCAATCTTTTTATAAAATGTGATACTGGTAACAAATTCTTCCACTTTATCAAAATTTCGTTCACCGTCGTAACGCTTTGTGCACGCAGCTAAACTTTTAAAATGTCGATTTCCACTTTCGTTCGCTTCTGTCACTTTTGTTATAAGTGCAGTAAATTGTTCCTGAGTCATCATCACCATTTCTTGTTTTTTCTCAGACATGTCAATACTGTCAAAATAATATTAATGTTCTTGAGGGTAGGCTCCTGTTTTATCCGCCAATATGTGGGTACACCGTCAAATATGTGGGTACTCCGATTGTACGGTGCAACCGCACATTCTGCAATTCAGCAGTTTACGCCACACATTCATTTCCATACACAATAATAAGTTCAGTTCGCGTTAGGCTATCAAGTCAGCCAGGCGTTCTCGTTACAGCCAACAAGGGCCGCGTCACTCACTTCATTGCACACATACCAGCAGTTCATTAAGCTCATTCCACCTTTGAGTCAATACAGTGTTATCAGTAATTTAACATCTTTCATTGCAATCAACCCGCATCTAAAAGTAATGTATATAGGTCTACCAAGAGATCATACATTCTTTTTGGTCCTTCGACAGTGAACATTGCACGCTATATAGTCCATTCGCGCGCGTGGACAGTGTAGCGGGAAGCTATCCAGTGACTCGTAAGTGTGTGTTGTGTTGAGTGACTATAATACTGTGGGACTAACAAGTGTCTCAGGGTCAACAAGGACTCGTAAACATTGAACAATCAGGAGATCAGTGCACGAATTTTAGACTTTGGGACAATCAGGTGTCTCAAGGTTTCATCATCAAGAGCTGAGGCTAGCAGGTGTCTCAGGGAGCGTTTCATCTTCAAGAGCTGAGGCTAGCAGGTGTCTCAGGGAGCGTTTCGTCATGGAGAGTTGAGGCTAGCAGGTGTCTCAGAGGATCACCAAGGATCCATAAGCAGTCATCAGGAACATTCAAGTAAGATCTTTCCATTTATTTCTTACTTCAAATAAGTCCTCGACATGGAGGCCATACATGAAAATCAGGACGAACTTTACACAGCCATCCTAAAGTTGGCTACAAATATCAAAAAGGACTCGGCAGATCGTAAGACTGCCGACTATTTCAAGCGACGTTTAGAGAACTTGAATCAGTGTTGGTCCGATTACCAATACAATCACGACCGTCTTTTTACGGAAGAAAGCAAGTCTCATCCGTATTTTACTGGCCGTGCATACGAACGGACAAAAGAGCTATACATCTCGACCAAGGCATTCATCAATCAACAATATCAAGTTTTGTTGATAAAGATGAAAGAAGCTCAACAGGGAGGTTCTACACAGGAGGAATAAGGTCCTACACGGTCTGAGCAAGAAGATCCGTTGGGACGTCAAACACCGCCCGTCGAGTTATGCTCCAGAGGTTCATCTAGCAAGCTTGATGAACAGCTGAAAAAACAAGCAAGCAATTTCAGGGCGCTGCAACGCACTGTGACAGGGATAAATTTGGATTTTATGTCCGAAAAGTGGGAGTTGAAAGATGCCTTACGTACTCTACAGTCTCGATGGTCTATCATAGATTCCTTACATTGGGAATTAGACAGCGAATTGGAAGGTATGAATCAAGAATATGAGGTGTCTTATACAAAGCAAGAAACTATTTACAATGAATTAAAAAATGCAATTAATAGAAAACTGGGGTCCGTAGTTCACAAAGAGAATTGGACACCAAAAATTGACATCCCGTTCTTCAATGGCAATTATCAAAATTGGGTGTCTTTCAAGGACTTGTTTGTGGAAGCTATCCACGGCAACGTCTCGTTATCAAACGCCCACAAGATGCAGTTTCTTAAAAGCAAGGTGCGGGAAGAAGCTGAACGTTTGATACAGCATTTACAAATCAGTTCCGACAACTACACTGTTTGCTGGGAGATTTTGAACAACAGGTACAATAACACATGGTTGATTTTTACAACTCACATAGATCTCTTGCTAAATCTTCCAACAGTCCAACAAGCAAACGCCCCTCAGATCAAAAACATTCATGATACTACACTAGAGTGTTTAAATTCAATAAGGAACCTAGGCGTTGATACAGACAGCTGGGATCCAATCATCGTGCGTATTTTATTGTCAAAATTAGATGCGGACACGCATGATAATTATTTGCAATCTCTGAAGAAACCCAGAGAACTGCCAAAATTGACGGAGTTTCTAAGCTTCCTAGAGAGTAGATTCACCGCATTGGAATCTTCGCGCAAGAAAAATGAAAATTCCAAGCCATCACCAAGCAAGCAAAATAAATCATCATCGTCAAATTTCAAGAATAAATATTCAGCAAGTAAGACTTCGGTAAATAATATCGAATTCACATATCCGTTGTGTAAAGAGTCACACGGAATATACTATTGCAATAAGTTTTTAAAAATGACACCAAGTGCAAAACGACAAACTATAGCACGATTACATTTGTGCAAAAATTGTCTTTATTCACATGAGGATAAAGAATGTACGTCAGAAAGACGCTGTCGTGAATGTCGTGGTAAACATAACACGCTTTTACATGAAGCGTTTAACAATAAGCCGTCATGTAATCAAGTTACGGAAAACAACACACCATCAATTTTGACAACAAGAACGCAAAATCAAGAATCAGGTAAAAATTACGTTTTGCAACAAGGCAACAACGTGATAGAAACTTTATTAGCAACCGCAATGATCAAAGTTCAAGCAAGTGACGGATCATACCACAAAATGCGTGCGCTAATAGATCAAGGCTCTCAAGCCTCCCTTATCTCGGCCAGGGCGACACAACAGCTAGCTTTATCAAGAAAGTATTGCAGGGCCGTCATCTGTGGGATAGGAGAGAAGGAGAGCAGTAGCTAGGGCATTACGAACATAACATGTTGTTCGCATTTTAATGATTTTACATTTACAACAGATGTAGTAATCATGGACACGCTGATTCATCAATTACCAAGATGTACATTTACCAAGCCAACATGGGCACACCTGGCCGGCAAGCAACTAGCCGATCCAGAATACAATGTCAGTCGTCCTATCGACATCTTATTGGGAGCCGATGTGTATTCCCATATCATTTTAAAAGGGATTATCAGCGCTGATTTATCATTACCGGTCGCGCAACAGACACGACTGGGATGGATCTTATGCGGAAATTTCAAAACTTTACACTGTAAAGTAGTCCTGAATCAAGTGGACGAAATACAAAAATTTTGGGAGATCGAAGACATAACAGAATCAACCAGTTTATCCGCAGAAGATCTACAATGCATGGAGTATTACAAGAAAACCACAAGATTGCCTTTTCAAGAAAACTTTGAGACACAGTTGGGATTGTCTAAAAATAAAGCAATGGCGCAATTTCAACAGTTGGAAAGGAAATTTCACAATAAATGAAGAATTAGCAAAACAATATAAATTATTTATTCAGGAATATAATACTTTAGGACATATGAAACTAGCGTCCGGTAACATGCAACCGGATTATTATTTACCGCATCATTGTGTATTGCGAAACGATTCCACTACGATAGCACTTCGCGTAGTTTTCAACGCTTCTACAAAAACAACTACAGGAAATAGCTTGAATGACGTCATGTTAAAAGGCCCAAATCTACAGCAAGATCTCCAATCTTTAATATTAAGATGGAGACAATATCGCATAGCTTTTACGGCAGATATTGAAAAAATGTTTCGTTTCATTAGGTTGAACGAACAGGATCAAAGATTTCAAAAAATCATTTGGGGGGATACCACTGACATGCGTCATCAGGTATATCAGCTATGCACTGTAACATATGGCACCAAGGCCGCACCATTTTTAGCTATGATGACTTTAAAACAATTGGCTGAAGATGAAAGACACAATTTTGACAGTATTGCAATCAATGCATTGGAGCAGTCATTCTACATGGATGATGTTTTACACGGGTCTCATTCTGTCGAGTTAGCAGTAAAACTAAAGCAAGATTTAATCACCTTGTTAAAATCAGGGGGATTCAATTTAAGAAAGTGGTCTTCTAATGCATCAGCGTTACAAGAAGATACACTCGGGGCGAGTAACAAGCAAGAAAATTTCGATTTCAAGGAAATGGAAACATTAAAAACCTTGGGATTGCGTTGGAATTCAAAAGCAGACTTATTCACATTTCAATCAAAAATGGAATCATCTAACAAAACACCAACTAAGAGATCCATGTTGTCAGACATATCAAAGTTGTTCGACCCTCTTGGTTGGCTGTCACCGATATCAACCAAGCTAAAACTGCTATTTCAGCAAGTTTGGATTTCAAGCATTCAATGGGATGACAAGTTACCCGATCAAATTAGCAAGGAATGGCTTGACATTAAAGGTGACATGCACAAAATTAATCAATTCAAGTTAGAGCGTTGGCTGGGTACAGGAGAAAACAACACGCTAGAATTACATGGGTTCTGCGATTCTTCTAATAATGCCTACGCATGCGTTGTTTATTGCAAGACGAAAAACAACGGCGAAACAAAGATCTCGTTATTAGCAGGAAAAGCAAGATTAGCTCCAGTAAACAAATCAGTTTCAATACCAAGATTAGAGCTGAGCGGTGCTCTATTACTGGCAAAATTGTTGTCTAAAATTCAACAATGCCTTAGCAGTCACAATATCAAGATATATAGTTGGACTGATTGAATGGTAGTCCTAGCCTGGTTACAAAGGGAGCCAGGACGATGGAAGCCTTTTGTCGCCAACAGGGTGCGACAAATATCAAACATTATACCTACAAACAGCTGGCGTTACGTCAAGTCAGCAGAAAATCCTGAAGACTGCGCTAGTCGCGGATTGGGTATCGATCAACTGAAAAACCATTCGCTGTGGTGGGAAGGACCGTCGTGGCTGCGGAACTACGAACCTGACCAAGAAACTGGGCAAGCAGTGTTTACCACAGACGAAGAAGTAAGAAAAGCCAATCATATTAATTACATATCGCAGCAAGAAAGCGATAACATTCTGGGTGAATTAATAGCAAGATATAGTTCACTCGCTAAATTAACAAGAGTTTAAGCATGGATATTAAGATTTATCAAGCAAGCAAGATACAAGAAAAACCGCACGCAAACTTATTTTACATTACAAGAATTAGTAAATGCTAAGCATAAAATAATTTACAGCGCAGAGAATTTGCCCAGGAAGTACATAACTTACAAGAAAATAAGCCGCTATCAGCAAAAAACAAGTTACGGCAACTAAATCCATTCCTTGACAACGAGGGACTTCTCAGAGTTAAAGGAAGACTAAGCAAGGCCAACATTAATCAAGATATGATGCATCCGATCATCATAGCTCACGAAGGACACTTAACAAACTTAATTATAGATCAAGCACATGAACTTACCTTCCATGGAGGAGCACGGGTGACATCAGCATTCATTCGCAAGAATTACTGGATCATAGGCGGTAATCGAGCGGTCAAAAAGCGTATACGTACCTGCGTTACCTGTCGTAAGCAGAATCCAAGCAAGATGGCACAGCTGATGGGTGATTTACCTACGCAGAGGTGTAACGTTGCAAAGCCTTTTGAACATACAGGCGTCGATTTCACCGGGCACGTGCTCATAAAGGCCAACAAGGGCCGTGGTATTAAGACTACAAAGGGCTACGTGGTGGTATTTGTCTGTATGGTGACCAAGCTTGTTCATATAGATTTGGTCTCAGATCTCACATCATCAGCATTCATAGCTGCGTTGCGAAGAATGGCTGGAAGAAAAGGCTCGCCGAAACACTTGTACAGCGACAACGGTACGAACTTTGTCGGCGCCAACAAAATTTTACAAGAAGAAATGGAGCAGATACAAGAAACATTCGATCAAGATTTCATCAAAGAAATTACTAGCATGAAGATCGAATGGCATTTTAATGCCCCCTCATGGCCTACAGCAGGAGGGCTGTGGCGGCGGTCAAAAGTTTAAAATATCATTTAAGAAGAGTAGTTGGAGAGCAAAAGCTCACCTTTGAAGAATTCAGCACAGTTCTGGCCCAGTTAGAAGCAGTACTTAACTCGAGGCCACTGTGCCCTCTGACTGAAGATCCAAACGACTTGGATTTCCTCTCTCCGTCAAGCTTTATCAATTTAAATCAAGACATGACTGTATTAGAAACAGAAACAGATATGCGGACGAGATGGTATCTAACTCAAAAAATAGTACAAGATATTTGGAAACGTTGGCATACAGAATATCTCACACAGCTGTCAACAAGAAGCAAGTGGAGACATTCTCAACCAAACATTCAACTAAATGACATTGTTACAATCAACGATGCAAACTTACCACCAGGGAAGTGAGCAGTCGGCCGCGTCGTCCAGCTGCATCCTGGTGCCGATGGCTACATCAGGGTGGTCACATTGAAAACAAAGAATGGGTTTATCAAGAGGCCTATTCTCAAGCTGTCTATTCTCCCTGTAAATGATAGAATCGACAAACAAGAGTCGCATTCCAAGGAAGTGAAAGATGGCAAGCCATATCAAAACAAAAAAGTAAATTACAGCTTCTCATCACTGGTAATGTTACTTTTGTATTTCATGAGCATTTTGACGACATCTCACTGTGCATACAATGTTACACAGCTAAAAGACAATCAAGGTCTTTATTTTGACAAAATTGCAAACATGCAATTAATCAGAGATGAATGGAAGATAGTCACGTACTATGACATGAATTCATTTTGGCAAGGTACAGAAGCATGCAGTAAATACCTTAGCTACTTGGATCAGTTATGCAACAAGTTTACAGAATCGTCACATTGTGACGTCATACAAGTTCAATTGCAGCAAGAATGCTCAGAACTCGAGTACTATAACCACCTGCTACTGAGTCAGCATTCCAGCACGCGACGAACACGAGTCCTGCGCCGACGCAAGCGAGGCCTTATCAACGGGATAGGCTATCTAGCAAACAGCTTGTTCGGAGTACTTGATGAGAGATTTGCAGAACAATATAAACAAGATATTCAGTTTATACATGACAATGAAAACCATTTGCTTTCGCTTTTAAAACAACAAACAACGATAATTGAAGCAGAATACAACGTTTTGAAAAGGAACGGGCAAGCAATTAATAAGCAACACAAGATGCTTAATTCACTTTCAATCAAGTTAGATAAGATCGAGAACGTTTTATTGAATGAATCAGAGAGAAATCGAGTCATGAACGATTTCAGTACGGGAGCAATTGCTACGAGCAATGTCTTAAGACAACTGTTCCTTACGCTGCTTGTAATAAGGTTCAATATATCTTGTGGACTGTATGAGATAATAAAAATACGTGTTGTCGATTCAATATTTTTATGCAGACTAAATAGGCTCGGTAATGAGTTGAACATACCGCCCACCAAAAGGGGCTTGACACTTTTAACAAAAAATAACGTATCTTGTAAATAATTTGTATACATTGTAAATAGTCTTTCTTAACCAATCTAAAATAATTAAATGTACATTTACAACATAATACAAAATCAAATTAAATAACGTTACTTCATCAACATGCCTTAAATTACATAAATTAATCATCGTTCCTATTTACTGGTAGAGAACATAATTTAGTTATACATCTTTTAGTTACATTATCCCCACTTTTGACGCTGTAAACCCTTGTAACATTATCAGGTCCAGGATGCTTTGCCATAATGCGACCCAGCATCCACTTTCCTGGCGGCAGATTGTCGTGTTTTATAAGGACAATGTCATTAATTTCAAATTCCTTCATTTGTTTTATCCATTTAGGCCTCTGTTGTAATCTAGAAAGATATTCATTCTGCCATCTTTGCCACAGTTCTCTCAACAGCCTCTGTGTATACTTCCAGCGAGACAAATGGTTTAAATTAACATCTCGCATGTCGGACGTAGGAATTACAATAGGGGCTTCTCCTATCAAAAAATGACCAGCTGTCAAGGGATTGATAGTGTCGACGTCATGATCATCTACAGGACATAGAGGGCGCGAGTTTAGGCAGGATTCGATCTCACACAGAAGAGTTGTCATTTCTTCATATGTTAAGTTTGTTGTTAAAATCCTTTTCATGTGGTACTTCAATGACTTTACGCCTGCTTCCCACAGGCCACCAAAATTCGGGCTGTAAGGTGGGATGAAGTGCCATTGTGTGCCATCTTGTGCGAGAGAATCTGCTACTTGACCCTTAAATTCCAACTTAGCATTGTTCCATGCTTCCACTAGATCCTTGTTAGCTCCGATGAAATTTCTACCCTGGTCGCTCCACAAATGGATGCATCTGCCTCTTCTAGCGACGAACCTTCTGAAGGCTGCAATAAAAGCTTCCGAAGTCAGGTCACCGACTAACTCCAGGTGAATAGCCTTGGTGCTCATGCATATAAATATAGATATATATGCCTTCATGGTTCTGCCTCCTCTTCCTTTTGATAGCAGAACTGTGTATGGCCCAGCAAAATCTACGCCACTGTGTAAGAAAGGGCGTGATGGTGTGACTCTAACACGAGGAAGATCTCCCATTATTTGAGTCCTGGACTTGGTTGAAACTCTAGCGCAAACTAAGCATTTGTGTATATGTGCTTTCACCGCATTCTTTGCTTTAACGATCCAGTATTTCGATCTCAAACAACAGAGCATCAACTGTACCCCTCCGTGGAGTGTTCTTTGATGTGCATCGGCGATAACTAACTTACTAAGACCGTGCTTACTGTCCAAAATAATAGGATGCTTATTATCATTACTAAGGTTGGCGTGTCTAAGTCTGCCACCAACCCGTAGTATATTTTCGTCATCTATGAATGGATTCAACGATTTTAGATGGCTTTTTTGTTTCACTTGTTTTAATCTCATTATTGATTCTATTTCTTCTATAAAACTTTGTTTCTGTGACTTTCTTATACATATCTTCAATGCATTTTCTAACTCTTCGGTAGTGAAATCTTCTAGAATATTATCGGTTTTTCTAAAATTTAAAAATCTTTTGCAATATACTAATGTTTTCTGTAATTCTTGTAGGCTATTAAAATGTTCAAAATTCAATAATTCTCTGTCTTCTACCTCTTGTACGGTATTTACTAAAACTTTCGTTTGTCTTGCCTCTAAATCTGTATCTGTTATGTTTGGTCTTCTAAATTCCATGTTTGTTTCCAAAAGAAACTCTGGGCCGAACCACCATAATGAGTTCTCTTGCAGATCTGATATCGTCGTGCCACGTGATGCAACGTCTGCTGGATTTTCCTCAGAGCGAACATGGTACCACTGGCTGTTGCTTACGTTTTCTAATATTTCTACCACACGATTCGCCACAAAAGGCTTCCATCGATTAGGTTCACCAACAAGCCAAGACAGAACTATGGATGAATCAGTCCATGCATATACTTGTGTGGGTGGTATCCTCATAGCCTCAGCAGCGTGATGTAACAACTTTGACAGAAGTAAAGCTCCGCATAACTCCAGTCGAGGCACAGATATCGGTTTTACAGGAGCAACCTTGGTTTTGGCAGCGACTATGCTCGTCTTGATGGCTCCGTCTGAATCTTTGACTCGAGAATATACAACTGCAGACATGGCGTGAATGGATGCGTCGCTAAATCCATGTAGTGTGATATTATGCTTAGCGGTACTAAGTGTGTTGAGCCATCGTTTGATTCTGATACTATTGACATGGTTTAAATCGTTTCGGATATTAAACCAGTGCTCTTCTAGGTCATTACCTATATGTTCGTCCCATCCAATGCCTTGTAGCCATAATCTCTGTACAAATATTTTGGCTCTAATAACTACAGGTGCGATCCAGCCAAGGGGATCAAACAGTCGTTGTAAATCAGCTAGAACTGTCCTCTTTGTTGTGATCGTTGGAATAGGTGGTAGTGTCAAAGTGTACTGAAAATCATCATCACCTAAATTCCAAGTTATTCCTAAGGCTTTTACGGTTCCTTCCATCTTGATATCTAAACTTGCCTTTGCCGACCTGTCATTGGGTTCTATGGATTGAAGGAATTCAGCATTATTCGATGTCCACTTTCTCAGTTTAAACTTGCCTTTGCTGAGAATGATTTGCAATTGTTGGCTGACCTCAATAGCTTCTAAAACAGTGTCGCAGCCAGATATGAGATCGTCGACGTAAAAATCTTCTTCAATCATTTTGCATGCGAATGGGTAACTTCTACCTTCGTCATGTGCCAACTGCATAAGAGTTTTGATGGCTAGGTATGGTGCCGAAGCAGTTCCAAAAGTTACCGTTAGAAGTCTATAGTCCTTGACCTCATCAAATGTAGAAGTATTCTGTGTCTGTCGCCATAATACTCTTTGGAAGTCACAACTTTCTTTGGTTACCAAAACCATTCTATACATCTTCTCAATGTCACTTGCAAAACAAATTTTGTGTAAACGGCATCTCATAATAATACTTCTTAAATCATCTTGAAGAACTGGTCCGGTCAAAAGTTCATCATTGAGTGATATCCCATTAACACCCTTGCAAGAAGCGTCGAATACTATTCGTGTCTTGGTCGTCTCTTTTTCGGTTCGTACAACTGCGTGATGTGGTAGGTACACTGAATTGTTGGGAATTTCTTCTTCTGATACTTCTTCCATGTGACCCATTTGAATATATTCTTCCATCACTTCATTGTATGCTTTTTTTAATTCTTGGTTTTTATTTAATTTTTGTTCTAGGTACTCTAATCTTCTTAACGCAATGCTTCGCGTATTTCCTTTTACTGATTTAGGATTATTAGTTTTGAATGGTAGCTTCACGATATATCGTCCTTCTTCGTTTCTTCTGTAGGTTGTTTCATATATCTTCTCACAAAGCTCTTCATCTTTTGTTAACTTTCTTGTTGTGTTTGTATCTATTTCCCATAAGACCTTTAACATTTCGTCAATTTCCACCTGATGATGCATGACGATCATAGATTGCTCTGGTTGTGTATTGTCATCTATTTTTCCAAATAAAATCCATCCGAGGCTAGTATTTTGCGCGCATGGTGAACCTGGAGGACCCTTCATGACACCGTTCAGTAGTATTTGTGCATACTCTTCATGACCCAAAAGCAAATCTATTGTACTTGAGGTGTAGTAGTTAGGGTCAGCCAGACTAAGCCCTGTGAGGTGAGGCCAGTCTTGTACCCTGATTGTTGTTTTGGGAATCGCAGTAGTTAGTTGCTTGCTTATGACGTAAGCATCAATCTTGAGGTTGAACTTCGAACACCTTGATGAAACCTCGACCTGAACTACTTGCTTAATTTTTGACTTCATCGATCCCATTCCTAATATGCTTCCTGTAACTGGTTGTCTTCGAAGCTTCAATATTTGAGCGGCTCTTTCGGTAATAAAACAACTCTCCGATCCGGGGTCTATTAACGCCCGCAACACAGTAGTGTGTCCATCTTCACTTCGTACTAATACTACTGCCGTCGCTAATAGTGCAATTCTCTTTCCTTTCCCGGTGTAAATTTGTGATTGTGACGTCATCACTGTATTGACGCTCGTTTTGACTTCTTCTCCACCTTCTCCAATGCTTTGCGTTGTTTCCTTTGGTTGTGTTTCATTACTTGGTGAACCTTGGGTAACTGTGGTTGTTCCCTTTCGGTGAAGAAGCGTGTGATGACGTTTCCGACAGAGTCTGCATGATGTGGACAGCCTACAATTTTTAACGGAGTGGCCCGAAACCAAGCAATTAAAACAGATGAACTTGGATTTCACTACTTCATATCTTTGCGTCGGTTCCATTTTTCCAAAGTCTTTGCAATGGCTGAGTGCATGGTCGCCCTTACACACAGTACATTCATTCTTTTCAGCAGTTGAAATATGCAGCGAACGTTCTCGAACCTTATCCTTTGACGAAGAAGGTGATATCAGCTCAAGCGTACGAAACCGTGATTCTAAAAACTTCATTAATGACGATAACGTTGGCAACGAATCACCGTCATTTATACTGACATGTTCTTCCCACTCTGTATGCAACTCCATATCCATCTTTTGCACGATAACAAACACAATCATTGGATCCCAAGTATCAATTCTAAGGCCTTGATTCTTTAGACTATGAAGGCACTCTGTAGTCGTATCGTGCAAAGACTTAATGTGGTTAGCAGTCTGGTTGGGCAGTTTCTTTTGATTAAACATGCGCTTGAGTAATGACGTAACAATAAGACGTTTGTTATGTTTTTATCTGAAATAAACTGATTAATAATAATAATATATCGTTTTTTCAGTATTTCCCACGCTTGGGTATAATTCTCATCAATAATTTGAATATGCTTGAGTAAGGCTTCAGCTTCGCCAGTGACGCTCGTCTTTAAATAATGCAGTTTCTGCACGCTGCTGAGTGTTGCGTTTTGATGAACCAATGACAAAAACAAGTCTTGAAAAGTTGGCCAATCTTCGTAATTACCCGTAAATGAAGGCAATTGTATTCTTGGTAATTTGACCTGCGGAGCTTGTACATTCTGGTTACTTGTGTTGGAAGGATCGAAAACCATTTTAGCTTGTCCAGACGTCGATGCTGCTGACGTTAACAAATCCTTCATGTCGGCTTTGATTTGCATAAACGTTTCTTCACATGAACTGTATTCATCCTTATTAAAATACTCGAACTGTTTACGTTTATCTTTCGTAACCACTTTTAATAAACTTCTATGTGCACATTTAAACGATATCCAATACTCGTCAATACACTGTATTTTTGCTTCTAAATAGCCGGTGGTTAAGCGTGCCTTGGGACACTTCTTAAAGTTCTCTTTAGTTTTAATAATGATGTTGTATAAATCTTCCAACTCACTAAGAATTTGATCGGCTGTTTCCATCGTTGTGGTGGTATTTTACGTGCAAATTTTACACCAATATGTAGCACAGTTCTTGAAGAATGAAGCTCAATAACACAGGTCACTCGTAATGTCTTTAAATCACCAATTTGTCCAAAATTGTCCAATACGACGAACACTTGTTTACGTTTTAACAACAACCATTTTTTTTGCATTGAACTCGGCGTTGGAATGCGGTTATCTTATCGCTTGATCTATGCGGCTCGTTTGGACCAAAATGTTCCTTACGCTGCTTGTAATAAGGTTCAATATATCTTGTGGACTGTATGAGATAATAAAAATACGTGTTGTCGATTCAATATTTTTATGCAGACTAAATAGGCTCGGTAATGAGTTGAACAACAACTAAAAACAATCCAAACGAGTTTATTAGATACCATAACAGATGTTTATCACGGGAGACTCAATTTTCATTTATTGTCACCAGAACAACTGAAGAACACTCTGAATACAATATCGAGTCATCTTTCAAAGGATCTTACGTTACCAATCAATAACTTACAAGCGAACTTTAGAAACATTTATCATTTATTGACAGTCAAAGCAAGAATGACTGAACAATTTTTAATCTTCGAATTGAAATTGCCTTTGGTGTCAAGAGATACATTTTCAATCATGAAAATTATTCCAATACCTCAACTTGTAGGGAACTCAAGCATGGCTATTTTAACTCCGATTGCTGAACATGTTGCAATCAATTTGAAGAAGGACTCGTATTTATCGATGTCTACCTACGACGTCCAGAGATGTCTACGTGAAGATGTGGATAATTATCTATGTCACATAGAGAAGCCGATTTATCATCTCAAAAATGATGAAAAATTGTGTGAAGTGGAACCTGATTCCAGCAAATGCAAAATCAGCATTACGACTTGTTCGAATCAATGGACAGCACTTAGCAAAATAAACAATTATGCATTTTTCTGCTGTAGTCAGTGTCAAATAAGATATCTATGCAATGACAATGTGTCATCGGGGCAGTTAGTAAAAGCAGGCATATTGGGAGTTGAACACGACTGTTTAATTAAAACCGAAAGTTTTACGGTTTACTCACATAATGAAGGTTTCAGCACGTTAGACATAAAACCAACTTTCAAGCTGCCAGAGATAGAACCAATCAATCATATCATAGACGTAGGTATCCCAACTCCACTGATACAAAACGATACACTCCTCTCAAGACACAAGGAGCTGGACGAAATCAAGAAGCAACTCCGCATTCTTAAAGCAAGTGAGCGTTTGCCAAATCAAATTTCTTATCACGATATCCATCACTACACAGCAATTTATGCAGCGATCGGAGTTGTGTTAGTGATTGGAGCAGTCTTCATAGTACGACGGCTGCGTAACAGGCGTACCGCATCTCTCGAGGTGGCAAGGGCCGCCGCAAGGGTGGGAAGTCTGCAAACCGCGCAACACGCGACACCAGCACGGGCAGAGGCTGGGGCTTCTAACTCATCGTCCTCAGTGAGCTATAGTGTTAGTGCGCGTAATCAGTGTGACAAGTGTACAGTGCCTATGTCCCGTAAAATACAATTCAAGTAGAGACTCTAAACATAGAATAAGGACCAATTGGAATCACCTTGTCAATCATTTAGCTTAAGGACCAATTGGCATCACCTTGTTACTCATCTTTTCATGTTCATCTCTCCGCTCGGGAGCATTTACGGTGCAACCGCACATTCTGCAATTCAGCAGTTTACGCCACACATTCATTTCCATACACAATAATAAGTTCAGTTCGCGTTAGGCTATCAAGTCAGCCAGGCGTTCTCGTTACAGCCAACAAGGGCCGCGTCACTCACTTCATTGCACACATACCAGCAGTTCATTAAGCTCATTCCACCTTTGAGTCAATACAGTGTTTTCAGTAATTTAACATCTTTCATTGCAATCAACCCGCATCTAAAAGTAATGTATATAGGTCTACCAAGAGATCATACACCGATAAAATTGTTGCGGGTAGAAGAAGATTTTTACGTTGGGCGCCAATGTAATGGTGCCGATGGAATAAAACCAACGTTGGATGACAGATAGGAGTTTATTCTCTTTACTTCAACACCTCAGACTTTAGCAAACAAAGTTAGACTAAGGTTAAACCTATTAGTGGACTTAGGGATGGACTGTGGGGCTATCCTATCCCTTCACCTCCTAGCTAGGCTATTCCTGAGGGCGACGGGGCCTCCGCTCAGGTCAAGCTTATGACAACAGTGGTGACTGCGGGGCTATCGACCACTGTGCCGTCTAAGTAACGAGTGACCAGCTTCTTTTTTTTTTTTTTTTGTAGGACATCTCGTAGTTAATCTGAAAAGATTCTTACTACTTAAACGGATTGTGGCCCGGCGAGTTCTAAAAAGTTACCTTTTTAGGCCTCCAGCCGGGGCTTATTATACTTAAAAACTAAAGCGAAAGCTCTAAGGGTTACCCCGAGGGGGGTACGAATCCATTGCGAGGATCGTCTGGAGGACACGGTGGAACATACGGTGGAGGTGTGCCCTGCCTGGGCGGAGCACCGCCGTGTCCTCGTGGAGGCGATCGGCGGCGACGACCTCTCGCGTCCGGCCCTGGTGCGAGCCATGGTACGGAGCGAGAGGGAATGGGAAGCCGTCACCTTCTTCTGCGAAGCAGTAATGCTCGCGAAGGAGGAGGCGGGGCGCGTGAGGGAGTGGCAGTCTCTGCGCCCTCACGTCCCTAGCCGCCGCAGGAGGAGACGCCCCGGGCGTCGGGAGTCGATTGCGGACTCCCGGCCACCGTAGGCGCGAGCTTGCGGGTGGCGAGCAATGGGTAGCTCGCCGCCCGGTAAGGACCAAGCTCGGGTCGACGGCGCGTAGTGTTCCACGTGCGCCTCAAAGAGATGTCAGCAAAACTGAAGGGGTCTGCTAGGACCGATGCCTGCCGGGGTCGCGTGATTGTTCGAAAGAGATACCGTGACCCTGGCACATGGGCAATTGAAGGAACACGGGTGGGTATTAGTCAGTAAAAGTCTGACATGCCCTCCCGCTCCGCCCAGAGCGGGAGAAGTCATTTGATGATTTCACATCCAAAAAAAAAAAAAGGGGGGTACGAACCTCGGCTTAGGCAATCCCTGGTAGGGGGACAGCAAGGGACTGGCTGGATCTGGGTTAAATTATTTAGGGGCTAATTTAAAGCTATCGGCACAGCATCGCGGGCTGGCTCTTGCAAGGGTCGGGAGGGACTGTTAAGTCGGGGTCGCGACGACGGACCTCGGCGGCGAGGTCGGTACGATTTGTGTTTGTGTGCTGGTCTAGCTGTACTGGTCTCTTTTCGACTCTCCTGGAGGAGAGTAGTGGGATCGTCAGGATCGGATAGAACGTGCCGCGAGCGGCGGACTTTACTGATACGGGAGGGGGTGTAAGTAGCTGCCGCCACAACCAGAGGGTTGCGGTGGGCTACGGCCCTATCGAAGAAACGCTTCGAAGCGCGTTTCATATATTGATGGATAGTCGGGAGTTTCATATCTAAATGAATGTACTTTGTGTTAAGGTTGATGTTTGCTTAGCAGGAATTTGGTAATTTAAAATGCGTGTTTGCTTTAAGACGGTTTAATTGCGACTAACGGTGGTGGGGGCATACATACTGTAATAAACACTTAACGATCACCTAATATAGACATAACATACCGCCCACCAAAAGGACGTAGTTCTTTTATTAATCTAACATATTATTAATTTAACTTTAACATTCTACTCTAACTTACTAACTTAAATTTAACATTTCACTCAAACTTCTTAAATCAACTTTAACATTTTACTCAAACTTAATAACTTTAACATTAACATTTTACTCAGTAGCAATGGGTAAAGGGCATAACTTTGAACAACATCTCTTCACTACACTGTTGCCACTTTTTATGCTGTAGACTCTGGTAATCCCATCTTCTCCAGGATGCTTGTTTACGACACGACCCAGAGAAAATTTGCCAGGCGGTAATCCATCGGTTTTTATTAAAACAACATCGCCAACCTTGAACTCTTCCGTTTTCTTTAACCAAATGGGACGTTGTTGCAATCGTGTTAGATATTCATGTTGCCAACGACGCCAGAAGTCGCCAAGCAATTTTTGAGTGTATTGCCACCGGGATAAGGAATGAATCGTTGTATCTTTGAAATCAGGTGACGGTACAACGATAGGAGCTTCGCCGATTAGAAAGTGCCCTGGTGTTAGTACTTCTATGCAGTCTGGGTCCTTATCATCGATAGGACACAGTGGCCTAGAATTGAGACAAGCCTCAATTTGGCACAGCACCGTGGTCATTTCTTCATAGGTGAGATTAGTGGTGAGCACGCGTTTCAAATGGTGTTTTACAGACTTTACACCTGCTTCCCACAAGCCTCCAAAGTTCGGTGAGTATGCTGGTATGTAATGCCATTGCGTTCCTTCCAGTGCCAATGTGTTTGATATTTCACCTTCAAATACGAGATTTGCTTCTTTCCATGCGGCCATCAGTTCTTTGTTGGCACCAACAAAATTGCGGCCCTGGTCGCTCCATATATCGCTACATTTTCCTCTTCTGGAAACAAACCGCTTGAATGCAGCGATAAAGGCTTCGGACGTTAAATCGCTAACAAGCTCAAGGTGCATCGCCTTGGTGGACATACATATGAATACACAGATGTATGCCTTTTGTGTTCTGATGCCTCTTCCTTTGGACATGCTTATTAGAAATGGGCCTGCAAAATCAACTCCGGTGTGTATGAAAGCTCGAGCAGGAGTTACTCTCGCTTTAGGCAGGTCACCCATCATCTGTGTCCTTGATCGCGCTCTGAGTCTAGCACATACTAGACACTTGTGTATGCAGGATTTTATAAGTGCCTTACCTCGTATCACCCAATACTTAGAGCTTATGTAACTTAACATAAGTTGAACGCCGCCATGCAATGTGTGAGCATGTGCATCAGCGATAATCAAAGGCACCAAATCGTTTTTGTTTCCTAGTATAATAGGATGTTTAACCTGCTCATCCATGTTCGCATTCCGAAGTCGACCGCCCACCCTGAGGATACCATCTCCATCAAGGTAAGGATTCAAGGTTTTAATTTTACTTTCTCCTTTTACAGCTTTATTTTATTTTAGTCTTTCTATATCATCTTTAAATTCTTCTTGTTGTACTAATTCTATGCATTTCAATAAAGACTTTTCTAATTCCTTTGTAGTCAATCCCTTTTCCGTGCTTCTTTTAAAATTTAAAAACCTTCGACAATAAGTTATTACTTGTATCAACTCCCTTAGATTATTGAATTCTTTAAATTGTAACTTTATACTTTCTTCAGGTTCTATTTTCAAATTTGTTTGTATCTTATCCTTTTTCTTTTCTAATTCAGTAGATGTGTTTTCTTGTTTTAATCTTATTTCTGTTTCAGAGAGCCAAGCTGGACCCTTCCACCACAAATCGGACTTTTTCAGATCAACTAGCAACATGCCCCGAGACCCAATGTCTGCAGGATTATCTTCAGATGAGACATGAAACCAACGGTTGTTGTTTACATTTTCAGCTATCTCTACAACTCGGTTAGCTACAAATGTTTTCCATTTGTGGGGATCGCCAGATAACCATGCAAGGACAATTGTTGAATCTGTCCATGCATAGATGTTTGATGTAGGTATTCGCATAGCGTGTTCTATTTGCTTAAGCAACTTCGACAACAACAGCGCTCCACACAGCTCCAACCGTGGTAAGGAAACAGTTCGTAGCGGTGCCACTCTGGTCTTTGCCGCTAGCAGCTTTGTTGACACAAGGCCATCTTGCATTTTTATTCGGACATAAGCCACAGCTGCGTATGCTCGCGTGGAGGCGTCGCTGAAGCCATGGACTTCAATCTTTTCTACATCCTTACTTAATGTGCCAAGCCATCGATCAATATATACTTCTTTTACTTCTTCAAAGTCTTCACGAAGAGTCAACCACTCTTCCATCAGTTGTTGGCTTATTTTATCGTCCCAGCCAACCTTTTCCAGCCATAGTTTTTGGATAAGCATTTTGGCCAAGATTAAACTTGGAGCGATCCATCCCAGCGGATCGAACAGTTTTTGCATGTCCGATAAGATTGTTCTTTTTGTGACATTATCTGATATCAGCGGTAAGTTGAGTTTATATTGAAATTGATCTGTTCCTAGATTCCAGATCAATCCTAGGGCTTGCACAGTTCCATCTAGTTTTATATCCAAGTGAACTCGAGTGGTTCTCTTATTCGCATCTATAGCTTGCATAAACTCAGTAGAATTGGAAGACCATTTTGATAATACGAAGCCACCATTTTGTAGTATATTAGAAACTTCTTGAGCTGTCTTTATGGCTTTCTCTGCCGTATCATCACCAGAGATCAAATCATCCATATAGAAGTCAGCTTTGATAATGCGTACAGCCTTTGGGTGATTTTGGCCTTCATCTTCAGCCACTTGATGAAGAGTTCTTACTGCTAGATGAGGTGCTGACGCTGTACCAAACGTGACACGAAGCATCCGATATTCTTTGATCGGATCTGACTCTTCCTCTCTCCACAAAAGGCGTTGATATGTATCGGCGTCTTGTTTATGTAGAAGGACTTGCAGGTACATTTTTTGTATATCACTTGCATAGCAGACGCGATATAATCTAGATCTCATAACAATATCTCTAAGGTCATCTTGTAGTTGAGGACCTACAAGCAGCTCATCGTTAAGAGAGACGTGATTCGAGCCTTTAGCTGACGCATCAAACACGATGCGTGTCTTCGAGGTTTCCTTTTCGACGCGGACAACGGCGTGATGAGGTAAGTACACCGCTTTGTTTTTCTTAGTTTCATTTTCAGGTATTTCTTCCATGTAATTGGATTTTATATACTCTTGCATGGCCTTTTGGTAGTCTTCCTTTAGCGTAGGTGCTTTTCTAAATCTTCTTTCTAACTGTAGTAATCTATTTCTTGCTATTTCTTTTGTGTTTCCGTAAGGCGATAAGGGATTATCGGTTTTAAAAGGTAGCCTTACTATATATCTTCCTTCGTTTGTTCTTGCATGAGTGTTTTCATATATAGCTTCACATAGCTTTTCTTCTCTTGTTAACTTTCTTTTCTTTTCAGTATCAATTTCCCAAAGGGATTTAACAGGTTCTCTACTTCTATTTGCTGATGAAGGACCAGAAAAGATTCTTCTTGTAAATTGGTGTTGACTTCTCCAAATAAGATCCATCCCAGGTTTGTTTCTTGGGCACACGGAGAACCGGGAGGACCCTTGATTAGTTGTTGTTGCACGATTTGTGCATACTCTTTAACGCCTAGAAGCAAGTCAATAGGACCCGGTTTGTGATAGTCCGGGTCAGCCAGGTTGAGTCCTTCTAGGTGTGGCCAATGTGTGACAGTAACAGCTTTGGAGGGGATTTTCGTGGTCAACTGTTTGCTCATGACGTATGCTTGTATGTTGATCTCGAAGCTTGGATTCCATCGAGATCCAACCCTTAGTTGCACCACGTGATCGACGTTGGTTCTTGTAGATCCCACCCCAATGATATTTCCTCTTGCTGTATGCCTGGTTAGTTTGAGCAATTGTGTCGCCTTCTCGCTGATGAAGGACGCCTGCGAACCTTGGTCCACTAGCGCACGTAGAACAACAGTGTGATTATGCTCGTTCCTTGATAAAACTGTTGCCGTGGCCAGTAGTGCTATACTTGTGCTTTGTTTGGCACTGTGATGCGACGCGATCGTAGTGTTGACTATTTCCTCCTTCTCTTCTACACTGTGTTGTGATGCTTTCGGTTGTTTAGAGTCCTCAGTTTGTCCCGATGAAGCAGAGTCCTTATTTCGGTGTAGTAGAGTATGATGACGTCGATGGCATATGCGACAGGTCATTTGCAATTTACATTGATATGCGGAATGGCCTGGTACCAAACAATTAAAGCAAAGTTTGTTTGACTTAACGTATTCAGATCTCTCAGCAGGTTGCAGTTTGGTGAAATCCTTACAATGGCATAGAGTGTGTTTTTCCTTACATAACACGCATGTTCTATCTGCCGACGACAGTGACGTGGTGGTTGTAGCAGTAACAAGGTGTGAACGTTCTTTTATAGGTTTTTCACGGGTACCCGATGTTGACATTATAAGTTCTAATGTACGGTATCTTGATTGCAGAAAATCCTTCAAATCATTCCAGGTAGGTAATTTATCTTCTTCATTTGTGCAAGCAGTTTGTTCCCACTCTTTATGAGACTCAGGGTCCATTTTCTGTATCACAAGAAAAATAATTATAGGATCCCATGAGCTCGTAATTATATTCAAATTTTGTAAGTTGTTCAAACAATCCGTTGTGACGTCTAATAAATTCTTTATTTGGTTTGCAGACTGCGTGCTTATTTTCTTTTGATTAAATAATTTCTTTAACACTGAATTGATTATCAATCTTTTATTTCCATACCTTGATTTGAGAACACTCCATGCTTGTTTATAATTACTTTGTGTAATTTGAATAGGCTTCAATAATGTCTCGGCCTCCCCGGTGACACTACTCTTCAGATAGTGCAACTTCTGAACATCACTGATCGCCGTGTTTTCATGTACTAATGAAATAAATAGGTCTTGAAATGTAGGCCAATCTTCATAATTCCCACTAAAACTCGGTAGTTGTATCCTCGGCAGCCTAACGAGTTGATCATTATTCGTACTTGTAAACGAGTTGTTTTTCGATGATGTGGATGACGCGGACGCTGTATTTATCGTCAACAAAAGGTCTTGTAAATCGGCTAATAACACAAGATATAAGTCTTCGTATATAAAGAAATCTTCGTTAACAAAGTATTGTAATGATTGTTTCTGTTCTTTCGGTGTTATTTTCACTAATTGTTGATGAGTTTCCCTGAACGTCGTCCAATATTCTTCTATACATTTGATTCTTGCCTCAACGTAACCTTTTGTCAACCTGGTTTTAGGACATTTCTTCAAATTCACTTGAGTTTTTTGTAATAATGCAGCTGTATCTTCTAACACATTCATTAACTCCACAGTAGTACTCATCGCACCTTTTTTTGCTAATGTTCACTAATCACCTTTGGAATGCGGCTGGCTATTGTTCGCGCCGGCCGCCCGGTACCTGACTTATCTTCGATAACTTGTTTTTTCCGTTAATTAGTCCGGCTCGATTTTGACCACTATGTACTTTGTGTTAAGGTTGATGTTTGCTTAGCAGGAATTTGGTAATTTAAAATGCGTGTTTGCTTTAAGACGGTTTAATTGCGACTAACGGTGGTGGGGGCATACATACTGTAATAAACACTTAACGATCACCTAATATAGACATAACAATGAAGATTGATATTCCGAACAAACCAAGGCGAGCCTGTGGCTTGACGGAGAAAACGGTTCTGGAGAGTCTGCATCCTATGGATGAATCGGGGCTTAGCATGTGCAAAGACTGGGCTTGCATATGTCATAATGGGCCTGATGCAAGCGGTGTAAAGTCGCTTCTTACACAGAAGAGACATTTTACTCCGCTTGTTCAGGACGCAATGGAGCCTACCGAGAGCGAAAGCGGCCCGCGAGTGGGCCTGCTTTAGGTGCTCAGAAAAGGTGAGGTGTTCGTCGAGGATGACACCTAGATATTTGGCTTGCTTCGCCCAAGGGATCTGCTTGCCGAACATTGAGATGGGTCGGGGAGGGGGGTGATTACATCGCGGTCGGGTGTAAAAGACCGCCTGACTTTTATCGGGATTTGACCAGCTTCTCGGTGGTGCGGGTTTATATAGGCGGTTTGACAGATGACAGTGTGTGTCTTCACCATCTCGTGCTTGTATGTAGTTGTAACCTTCGTTGACGTCAGGGACACTTCTCACATTGAATGTTAGACGTCGCTAGTAGTCTGCAGGTACTGTTCATGTTATCGTCTTATCGATGATTGATCTTGTGTAAGTTGCGATCTACTCGGGTGGCGTAGTGTTGAGCACAAAATCCGGTAGATGGCGTAAGGCGTCGTGTTATAATATGTATTATTTCAAGGTCAGTAAATATTTTTAGTACCATCTGTTATCGTTTCATTTATTGTTAGCTTCTGTCAGCAGCTTCACCCGCGTACTTGATTTTATGAAAATAATATTACCCCCCTACATACAAACATACAAATACCTCTGTAACATTGATATTTTAACGAACCTTTACCTTAACCCTCCGCCAACCGTACCAGACGATATCGTCCGTGCCATGTTTGGAGCTGATGCATATCTTTGGAAGGAGAAAAGGAAGGGGCCTCGAACCCCTCTGTAAAAAAACTTACACTCGCCCACACCTCACAGGCGCAAGCGCGTCAATAGCTATTGTAACGTCAGTGAGTACGAGCGTGTTCAAGTTTGTGGACGGACGATATCGTCCTATACGGTTGGTTACGTAACTTTTACGAATTTTAGGTATGTAAAATATTATTACGAGCTGGGGTTTCAGGATAAATTAATTCAAACCAATATTACCGAAACACACAAAACAGTTTAATTAAATAATCACAACAACAAGAAACGTCAAAAGGAATCACTTGTCTCGCTTGTACTGTATCACTTGAATCGCATTCGACCGCATTCGTAAACGAACTGCTCGTCGGTTTTTTTTTTTGTAGGACATCTCGTAGTTAACCTGAAACAGTTCTTACTACTTAAACGGATGGTGGCCCGGCGAGTTCTAAAAAGTAAACTTTTTGGCCTCCAGCCGGGGCTTATTATACTTAAAAACGAAAGCGAAAGCTCTAAGGGTTACCCCTAGGGGGGTACGAACCTCGGCTTAGGCAATCACTGGTGGGGGGGACAGCAAGGGACTGGCTGGATCTGGGTTAAAATTATTTAGGGACTAATTTAAAGCTACAGGCGCAGCATCGCGGTGTGGCTCATGCAAAGTAGGGAACTGCTCGTCGGCCCGACAATCCGCTATTTATATCCCGAGCAGAACATTCGCGAACATTCGACACTGTGCCATAGTTCACTTGTAGCGTAGAAGCTTCTAGGAACTTGTAGGGGTCTACTAGGACCGATGCCTGCCGGGGTCGCGTGATTGTTCGAAAGAGATACCGTGACCCTGGCACATGGGCAACTGATGGAACACGGGTGGGTTTTAGTCAGTAAAAGTCTGACACGCCCTCCCGCTCCGCCCAGAGCGGCAGAAGTCATTTGATGATTTCCCATCCTGAAAAAAAAAAAAAAAAAAAAAAGCTTCTAGGAACTATTTTTATTGAAAAATGTTCCCTTAAAAAATTTACCATTTTCGAGTGTTCAAATAAATATACTTTTTTGAGCGATGTAAGATCCAACTAATATTTTTTGAAAGGCCCTTATATGAAGAATAAATCACCAAAACATTACTCCTTATAATCAATGTATATCCAAGATATCGATTTTTTTTGTGAAACCATCGAAATTACGGTTTTTGGAGCGATTACGAAATTTTATTCCATCAGGGGGGCAAAGTATTCAAGTCAAAAACTATGGGAACAGGAAAAGAAACCTAGAACATTTTCCCTGATTTTTTTTGGATTTTTTCCTTACGTTTAAGTGGGTTAAATTATCGGTTTAGACGATATCGTCCGCGACGGTTGGCGGTGTGCAATAAAAAACACACGGTTGGCGGAGGGTTAATCAACTTTTACGTTATTAAGCATTTTTATGATGTTAACAAATTCCTACATTGCCCACCCGAATAAATTACGTAACATCAATATTAATATATCGATATACAGTAGCGCTCAAAAGTATTTTGACAACAATAAATTATTAAAAATAAAACAAAATAAAAAGAATATTGAATTGAATCAAATTATTTATTCATAATAAGGATATGTTTTACAAATTGGAACACTTTGATATTAGGAATTGCTTAAGAATAAGAAATATTAAATTTTTCTCTGATTGTTTTGGATCAAAAGTATTTTGACAATGAAAAAAAAAATATTTTCTTGATCTTATTTTTAATATTTTTGACATTTAATAATCTGCATTTAGTTGCATATCCACTTGCCTTTATGACAGCTGCGCATCATTTCGGCATTGAGTCTACTAATTTTCGTAAGTTGATTTTTGGAAGATGGGGATTTTGCTCCATACCTGCCATAGTGCTACATATAAGGCGTCCTTATTTGAATAGTTTCAACATCTCACGCGACGATCCAGCTGCTCCCAGAGATGTTCTATCGGGTTTAAATCAGCACTTTGGCTTGGCCACTCCAATAATTTGATTTTCTTGAGAGTTATGAAGTTACTAACATGCTTAGAATTGTGTTTCGGGTCATTATCTTGTTGGAAGTACCAACCAGGAGGCATATTATCTCGAGTGTACGGTCGCATTTGCTTCTCTAATATCTCAGCATATTTAAAACGATCCATAGTCCCATCTATCTTAAATAAAGGTCCAACTCCGTGACGAGAAAAACATCCCCAAATCATAAGATTACCACCTCTATCTTTCAACGTGGGTATTTGGTATCGAACATCAAATTTTTTGTTTGTCGGACGTCGAACATACCATATTCCATCAGATGACACCAAATTAAACTTACTTTCATCACTCCACGACACCTTGGACCATTCTGAACTAGTCCAGGATCTATGCCGTTTTGCAAATGCAAGCTGCAGCTTCTTGTTCTTTTCAGAAATCAGAGGTTTTTTGGCTGGACGTCGTCCATGTAGTGCGAAGGCTTTTAGCCGACGTTTCACAGTAGAAACATGTACATTCACGTTATAGTACTCTTGAAGTTATTTTTTTTTTGCACAGCTGATTTTTGCACATCACTCTTCAATAACTTTTTTACTAAATGGTTTTCATGGGGAGTCGTTTTTTGGGGACGGCCACTTCGAGGCTTATTTTCTACTGTCTTACGTTTAGTATAAACCTTATTCCACGCACTGACTAGCTGCCGAGACACATTAAAGTTTCGAGCAACTTCTGCTTTCGTCTTTTCACTTTTCAAAGCAGTTATCACAGCATTTTTAAAATCACTTGAATATTCTTTTGTCATAGACATGTTTAATAGATAATAACGATATTATGAAAATAAAAAAATAATAGCTAGGGCTAACTCTGTCAGCGAATAATAAGAACACAATATTTGTCAAAATACTTTTGAGCTGAATATGAACACATTTCTAAGAATATACGGAAAATAAACAAACAAGTTACAACTTGTTTTCATTTATATTTGCAGGCTCTTTGGAAAGATTAGTGTAGAATAAAATTTGTTTACCTAGGGGTACGCGACATTGAGATATTAACGGAAATATGCTTGTCAAAATATTTTTGAGCGCTACTGTATGTCTACATCTCTAACTTTTTTTTTTTGTACTCACCATAAGAGATTACAAGTGCATATGAATATGACATCTATTTCAAAGGGGCTAGCGTTCTGAATAGAATGAATTGGTTACAGCGCCATCTAGCGTTGAGTTGCTGAACTCGTTGTAAACTTGTCTATTTAATGTTTTTAGACGAAAAACAACTTTATTGTTTGTGTCACGTCAAATAATAACAACTTTCACTCGTTGCAATAAGGCGTAATTTTTGAAAGCAATAAGAAGATTATTTGTAAAAGTTGCGTTTGTAATTTGTAGCCAATCATAGTACTGTTTTTTATGTGTGTAATGGACAATTTGATATGCAAATGTGTGAGTTTGGCGACACTGGTTCCCGTGCTTAGCCAGTGTAGGGGCACTTCTCCTTTATTCTTTGTTCTGTGGCGTCGGGGGTCGGGTTACCACCTTCCCTCAAATATGGCGAGGGGGGTAATGGCTGACCTTTGCGTTATGCTCGTGAACGGGTGCTGCTTGTGGTGGCTGGTCGTCTTGCTGACCATGGTTTTTGTTATTGTTACTTGTATTAAATGTTATTTTATTTTACTCCGGAGGTCCAAGTATAACTATTGTAACTTCCACTTAGCTGTATGTATATGTATCATTTTGCATCGTTGAATATGTAAGCGGGCACTCCCTTTATGTCTGGAGGCTTTATTTACGTTTTAAGTTCTGTTTATGATTTTGTTTTATTATTTATTTCAGCTTGAGTTTAGTTTTCAATGTTTTGTTGGTGATATATTGGCGTGTGCTAGCTGACATATGGTGAATAATGTATAGCTTGGCAAAAAAGAGTCTGTCGTGGTAACCATTGGAACTAAAATATTTTTTTGGTGGCAACACTGCTTTGTTTATCATCAACAAGTAGCTAATCTGTCATTGTGTTATGTTTCTAGTTGTATTTTACTTATTTCTAATTAACTATCAATTATTAATGCCTTTGAACATATAAAAAATGAATAAAACAATAAGGAGTAGTGGTGTGAGCTGTGATATACTAAGTTTTCGTAAGAAATTTGGCGGAATCTGAAGCTGAACAAATTTTGTCTCCGATTGACAATGTTTACGAAAGAACTGCCGACACGACAGGTATTTATCCAAGAAATTTATCTTTTATTCAATGCCAGTCATTGTGTTTCCTTTCTAATGCTAAGTTTTATCGGTATTATAAGTTTCAAGCCATTTTATTGTTTTATTTACTAATAGATTATTGAGGTTATGTTTTCTAGTTTGCGCGTGTACGTTAACTCTTGATGTTTGATACTTGAAATTGAAAAATGTACCTACATGGAATTAATATGATTGTCTTTATGTTTTTTTCAAGGTAAACCTCACAGTACAATTAGAGAAATTGTTAATGAAGGTGATAAAAATTAAGGATTTTTTCTACACCTGGAGGAACACCAAAACAGTTGGCGGAAGAAAGAATTAGACGGTTTTTGATCTGTGTGCAATTAGACAAAAAGTTCAACACTATAACGAAACCGGCAAGTATTTTTTTTTTTTTTTTTGTTTATGCCATTGTCGCATACCACTGTAAAAAAAAGTATAATTTTTTTAAATAATATAATATTCCACAACTACCACACAACGCCATCTAGTCCCAAGCTAAGCAGAGCTTGTGTTATGGGTACTAGACAACTGATAAACATACTTATATATTTCTAAATACATACATATTATAGATAAAAATTTATATTTATTATTTTTCAGGTGCCTATTCTACGTAACATATTACCTATAGTTTGAGGAGACGGGTTATAATGGGAGCCGTAAACGTGTAAGAAAGATTTTTACACTATTTAGATTTCATAAATAAGAAATGTAAAACTGACACATCAGTGTTAATGGAAGAAATCTATCATACCACCGAAAAGGAATACAAGAATGATGTTATGTCACGTTTTTATTTTAAATAAAATCTAAATTTTAGCGTGTTATTTCATTTTCATTGTCATGTGAATAGTGATAATGTTATGTACCCCACATAGACATACCTGACGCTTTCATTAGTCAACTGTTCAAGTTTATTCGATATTGCCTGTACCTTTCGAATGCGACATGTTATAGGTACTCTCTGACTTCCGATTAGTTTCCGACAGTAAGCAGCTGTAAGTCGCCTTCTTGTCGATAAACTGTCAGCATTAACAGGATTCGTTCAGTATCATTCATGTCAAATTTGATACAGGCATACCAACCATCGAATGGTTGTGAATACCCTAGATGGTGGCCGCAAATGCGATTGCTGAACATTATGTCTTGTATATCGGGTTCAATCAGCAATCCCTGAGTGTAATTTAATTAATTTTTAAACTGAACAAGTTTGCCTTATGTTATTATCATGGCACTCTTAGATAAAAGGTTATTCTAGCGAAATAATGCGCAATCTACTAAATACAATGAAAGTGAAAGACTGCTCGTGTAGGAATTCGCGGCGCCCCCGTCAGGGGGCGCGGCGGGCGGTGCCAGAGCATTGCTCCCTGGCCGCGGAGGGTGCACGGTGGCCCGCTAAAACGGGCCCCTCAATGTGTTGCCCATTGGGCTTTAGAAATATTGAACGCGTTAATATTAACGCGTCCATGTGAGTGATTGCTATTAGTGTCTCTGTAGGCGCGCCGCGACGTTGAGTTACTATCAACGCCGCTTTCTTCACGACATCTTGGCGGTCTGTCCCCGCCAGGTGAGACCCCCGGTTACCCGGGGGAGGCCCGGCGAGAGACGACCAGCGACAAGATGCCGACTCGACGCTCCTACAGAGTAGAGTGCGCGCCCCCGCTTATCCCGTTTTCCAGAGCGAGCCGGTAGCGGTCTAAGCTAAGGGGCAGTATGTGCGTGTGGGCGGTAGTGTACTGTGTAACACCGCCCATGTTAGCGCGGCACGCGGGCCCGTCCGCGTGCGCGTGTGAGTCTGAGTGCCTGCTTAGAGGTGAATGTCTGATTTACGTTACGTGACATGCCTATATTAACTTAGGACACGCCACGCAGCGGATGTATGTAGTGTATGTGGAGTGCTATTTGATACAGGTAAGCCGCGTGTAGCCTGGTTACGGCTTACCTGGGAGTCAATCCGGTGATGGTGTCAGTCGCCCCTTACCAGATCGCGGGGCAGAGGTCTCGCGTCGGGGGGCCGCGTATGCCAGGGCGCGATCTGTTTGACATGAGGCCATTCAGACGCGCCGGCACGCGCGAACAGCCCCTTCGCAAGGCGCCGCACATGGTCATCCAGGCTCTCGATCCCGAGATCCCGCTGGATGACATCGTTCCTCACGTAGCGAGGAGCGTCAACTATGGTCCGCAGCGCCAAGTGTTGTTGGGCGCGGAGCGTTTTCCGGCTCGACTCGCTCGTGAGGGCGAACCAAGCGGGGGCGGCGTACGTCAGTATCGGGCGTATGTACAACTTGTACACGCCCAACTTGACGCGCGCCGGAATTCGCGACGAGAGCACGGGCCGGAGGAGATAGCGGGCGACTCTCCCCTTAGCCGCGACCTGGCGGACGTGCTGACCCATTTTGAGCCGACGATCGATGGTGACCCCCAGGTACTTGACCCGGGGCGACCACTCGATGTCGGCTCCTTGTAGCTTCAAGGGTGGTGGGAGGGACACATGGCCGGTGATCATGGCCTGCGTCTTACCCACGTTCACCGAAAGCCGCCATTTGGCGAGCCACTCGGGAAGGAGCTCAAGCGCTCGCTGCACCTTGACGGCCGCGTACTTCGAGTTCATCGAAGTAGAGATATACGCGGCGTCGTCCGCATACAGCGCGAGCATCACGTCCGGAGTGGTGGGGATGTCGTCGGTGTAACGCGAGTAACACGCCGGCGAGACGCAACTGCCCTGCGGTACGCCCGCGAGCACCGGCCTGGCGCTGGAAAGCGCCCCATCGACCACCACCCTGAATGTCCTGTTGGAGAGAAAAGTAGAGACCACTTTGACGACGCGACGGGGCGCGTCGGTGGTGGCCATCTTGTAGATTAGGCCCTCGTGCCACACACGGTCGAAGGCCTTCTCCATGTCGAGGAATACTGCTACCGCGTACTCCTTCTTGTTCATCGCTGCTGCGAGGTGGTGCAGTACCCTCGACAGCTGGAGCGTCGTGCTGTGTTCTGCCCGGAACCCGAACTGCTCTGGGCGCGGCGTCACGTGCGGTAGGAGATGTCGCAGCAGGAGTGCTTCGAACACCTTGGAGACTGTCGGCAGCAGGGTGATCGGCCGATAGCTCTCCGGCTTCAGGACGTTCTTTCCCGCCTTCGGCAGCATTATGACGCGCCCTTCCTTCCACGACTCGGGGAAGGCGCCGGTGCGCAGTATCGCGGTAAACAGGCGCGCCAGCGCCGCTACCATTCGGTACGGCAGGTGGCGCAGCACTGTGTTTGTGATACCGTCCGCACCGGGGGCCTTCCTGGGCTTCGTCCTCAGGATGGCGCGTCGTACTGCGTTGGGCGAGAAAAATATCGGCTCTTCATCGGGAGCTATCGGCATCGCGAAGTAGTCCCCGAGGTGTTTCTCGACTGCTGCGACATGGTCTGTGTCGGTAGTCGGGTTTGGGCGGAACTGACGCTCCAGGTGCTCGGCGAAGACCTCCGCCCGGTCCTCCGCTACATATTTAAGCGCCCCGTCGCTGTTCAGCAATGGACGCACCGGGGCTGGGGTGTTCGTAAGTTGGCCGCAGAGTTTGTGAATCGACGGCCAACTGTCCGTCGTCTCGTCGATTCGTTCCTCCCAGCCCGCGGCGGTCTGGGCCTGCAACTCGGCCCTGACCTTCTCCGCGAGACGGTTGAGCTGCCTCTTCTGTGTGGGACACCTCGATTGCTGCCACTGCTTGCGAAGGCGCCTTTTCTCGGCGATCAACCTAATGAACCGCGGAGGTAGAGGCGGTAATAGCCCCCGCTCCCGCGGCTGCTCGGTGGTCGCCGTTTGAAAAGCGCGTTGGATGCAAGCAGTGACGTCGCGAGCCGTCCTGTCCACGTCCGCGGAAGTAGTCATAGGCCGAGTCGGCACCGTGGTCTCTACTTCCTCTTGGAACTGGGTTCAGTCGGTACGTCGACGTGGCGCCAGGGGTTTCAAACGGGTCGGCACACCCGAAAGGACGACGAGCACCGGGTGATGGTCCGAGTTCAGCTCGTCGTCGATCTGGCCGCTTAGATAATCTCCCAGTAATACCTGGGTATAACTTATTGTATACCACAACAAACAGCAATCAAAATGGTGGTGTGGTCGTTTTTTCTAAAGAATGTTTAAAGGCAACAATCGAGGAACCTACTCTACAAGACTGTATGAGTAACTGTTTAGTCATTAAAATTGGTGTGACTACAGCAATAATCGCTATGTATAGGTCACCTTCCACGAGAAATCTGGATTTCTTTCACAATTCCTTAAACCAGATATTTCTATCGTTAAGCTCGTTTAAGAATGTTATTCTAACAGGGGATTTAAATATAAATATTGCTTCCGAAAACTGTGATCCAGGGACCCAAAATTACCTTAATATGTGCTCATACCATGGCTTTCTCCCCGCTCACACATTGCCTACTCATCAAAGCGGTTCCTGTCTCGATCATATGATGATCAAAACCAGCTTATCATATATTACGCTTGTTACTAACGCAACAATTACTGACCATCACGCTGTCCTACTTTCCGTAAATTTAACGCTGCCTAAGCTAAATCGTCCCTTGACTAAAAGCAAATTAAACACAAATAAACTTGAATATGACTTAAGCAACCTCGATTTATGTTTTGTTTACAATACTGCTGACGCTAATTTGGCTTTATCGTACTTAATAAAACATGTCCAACAAGCAATATTACATAACACCACTGTTTCTATAGTGGATAAAAAACGTTATAATATTAAACCTTGGATTACTCCTGGACTAATTCGATGTATAAGACACAGAGATAAACTCCATCAGAGAACAAAAAGATACCCTGATAATATAATCATTCATACCACCTATAAAAGATACAGGAACTTCTGCAACAATCTGCTAAAGAATTTAAAAAATAATTACGATAAAAACGAATTAAGCAGAGCAGGTAACAATAGCAAGCAACTTTGGAAACATATTAAAAACGTCACCAATATGTCTAAACCGCGTGAGTCAAATTCAAGTTTACTGCTTACTAATCCTTCGCCACTCATGTCAGCTAACAATGTTAATAACTTTTTTGTCAATGTTGGGAAAACTCTTGCCGAACAGATTCCGAAACATTGTTGCGATCAACCTCTCCAAAAATCAAGCAAAATGTGTCACTTGAAATCTTTTGCTATGCTCGACACCGACGAAGACGAAATAACCCGAATTATTTCTGGTCTAAAAAATGATTGTGCTGTTGGATGGGATAATATAAGCAATAAGATCCTTAAACTCTATAAGCATATTTTGGCACCTCCCTTAACGCACATATTTCGAATCTGTCTTTCCAATGGAATTTTCCCTAGATGCCTAAAGAAGGCAGTTGTAATCCCTGTGTTTAAATCTGGAAATAAGGACTTAGTTAATAATTATAGGCCAATATCGTTACTCCCCTCAATATCAAAAATATTAGAGAAAATTATAAACAATAGACTTGTGAAATATCTCGAACATAATAATTTCTTATCCCCTGCGCAATTTGGTTTTAGAGCTAAATTGTCCACAGCCGATGCGGTACATAGTTTGACCGATTACATTTCAAAAGAACTTGACAAAGGGAACCAGACCCTGGGTGTCTTCCTTGATTTAGCCAAGGCCTTTGACACAGTGTCTGTTTCTGTTCTTCTGGATAAATTACAGACTATAGGAATAAGGGGAACGCCACTAAAACTATTCGCTGACTATTTACATGACCGATACCAATGCGTTAGAATAGATACAACCTTGAGCGATGAGCAGAAATTTACGGGTTTTGGTGTTCCTCAGGGAAGTATTCTGGCCTCAACGCTCTTCCTGATTTATATTAACGACCTGTGTAATCTTAATATTAAAGCCGGCAAAATTATATCATATGCCGACGACACGGCGTTAATATTTAGCGCTAAAACCAGTACCGAACTCTTCGAAATCGCACAACTAGGTTTTAGTACTGTGACTAATTGGCTTCAAACAAATTTACTAACATTAAATGCTGACAAAACTAAATTTATTCACTTCTCCATGCGCAAGCCCCAACTTACCTTTACTGACCCTCACCTATATGCTCATCAATGTGGTAACCGCTCAGTCAACATGTGTAATTGTCCTGTTATCCTCAAAACAAGCAACATAAAATACCTCGGCGTAATAATAGACGACACTCTGTCCTTCAGAAAACATATTGAAAGTCTCGTTAAAAGAGTGCGCAAATTAATATATGTTTTTAAAAAATTACGTACATTCGCTGATTCCAAATTAATCACACAAGTTTATTTGGCCCTCTGTCAATCAATAATTCAATACTGCATCACATCATGGGGTGGCGCTCCAAAAACGAATCTAATTCCTCTTGAAAGAGCACAGAGAGCAATTTTTAAGGTAGCAAACTTCCATCCCTTTTTCTTTCCCACAGATCTGTTATATAAATCCTGCAACGTGCTGACTGTGCGCCAACTTTTCATAATGCACTTAGTATTAAAACAGCACACCATGCTTACCTACACTGCTGACAATACTAACAAGAGGCGGAATGATATAGTATGCACATCTAATGCATCCTCAAAACATGTTTTTGTAGAAAGATTTTTTACATTCTTAGGTCCATTTCTGTACAATAGGTTAAATAGAAAACTAAGTATCTTTAAATTAAGTTACTTTAGCTGTAAACAAATTATACTTAAATATTTAGTAACCATCGATTATGCACAGACAGAAGATCTACTTGTTGTTTGCAAATAGAACGACTAACATAGTGCTATTTCACTTTTACTTTCCTAATTTTAATTTAGTTTTTACTTTATACTCCTTGTTAATTTATTAAACTAAGTATTTATGCACTTACTAGCCTGAAACACAGGTTCAACCTAGTTCAGGCAAATGAGCAACTGTGCTCTATTTTAATTATTAAGGTAACTTTGTAAATGTGCCCCTTTTTATAAATAAACGATATTATTATTATTATTTTTATATTTATTTTCATACATATTTCGTTACATTTTTAAATATTTTTACAAAATAAATATACAAAAACATTTAAAAATATAAAAAATAGCGGTCCATCGGTAGCGGGAGCAGGATCCAAGCTACCGGTGGTTAGGGCTCCAGAGACAGAAACCTCCTCACAATGCGAGCCGTGCCAAGGAGTACTGCCTTCTGAATCAGGCTCTTGATCCAACCGCCTAACGATAGCCTCGACAGGTGTTGGTCGAGGGTATCGGCCATCAGCCCATTGGCTGATACGACAATCGGCACAATGACAGCCGAGTCAACATTCCACATGTCAACAACCTCGTGTGCTAAGTCGAGATATTTCATCTGTTTCTCTTTCTCAGCTTTCACGAGGTTGCTGTCATGCGGAATGGTAACATCGACTATCATTGTGCGGCGCGCTAACCGGTCTATCACCACTATATCAGGCTTATTGGCGACAATAGTCCTATCAGTAATGATAGACCGATCCCAGTACAACGTGACATGGTCATTTTCGAGAACTGGGTCGGGCACATACTTGTAATACGGTACCTCAGAATCCACTAGTTTGTATTGCAAAGCAAGTTGCTGATGAATAATCCTGGCTACTTGGTTATGCTTGTGCAAGTATTCGCCGTTAGCCAGACGAGAACAACCAGAGATAATATGTCTGATGGACTCACCCGGATGGTGACATGCCCGACACACGTCAACCGTCCCGTCCTTCATAATATGTCTCCGGTAGTTATTCGTCAAGATAACTTCGTCCATAATTGCACAGACGAAACCTTCTATTTCCCCGAATAGGTTACCAAAACGTAGCCAGGATACGGACGCTAAGAAATCTACACTGGGCTCATGAAGAGCCCGGTAAAAGCGCCCGTGAAGCTCCTTGTTTCGCCATACTTCCTTGCGGTCATCGGTAGTAAGTACTACAGGTTTGCGCCAGTTCTCTTTAGCCATGGAGAGCGGGGTGAGTCCCTTGTCCACTGCGACCACATCACGGTGCATACCCACTTCGGCTTTTAAGAAATACTCCCTGAGACTGCACACCTCGCGGTTGTGGAGGGTCTTTGCATTTAAAAAACCTCGACCCCCGCACTTCCGCGGGATGTACAGTCTCATCACCGATGATCGTGGGTGATGCATCCGGTTTGCGGTCAGCATTGTACGGACCCTCCTATCCAGGGCGTCGAGTTCTGTCTGAGTCCATTTAAGTATGCCGAAAGAGTACATCAAAACTGGCATGACCCAACCGTTGAAGGCGCGCACCTTGTTTCCGCCTGAGAGAAGACTAATTAATACCTTCTTCAGGCGACCAAAGAAGCGCTCCTTCAACGATTGCTTCATGTCAGCATCGTTGATGCCTAACACTTCCGACATACCCAAATACTTGTAGCTTTCGGATGAGGAAAGGGATCTGAGGTATACGGAATCCGAAAGTTGGATTCCCTCGGATTCCATAACCTCGCCTCGCTTTACATGCATGACTGCACATTTGTCCACACCAAACTCCATCCTGATGGCGCTACTAAAAGTTTCAGTTACCTTCAGTAGCTCCATCAGTTGCAGTTTGTTGGGGGCAAAGACTTTTAGGTCATCCATGTAGAGGAGGTGAGATATAACCTGACCACCTCTCCTCAGCCGATAGCCTAGACCTGAATCCTCCAGCAGTGTGCTTAGAGGATTCAGGGCTAAGCAAAACCAAAGTGGACTCAGACTGTCGCCCTGAAATATTCCCCGCTTAATCCATACAGGCTCATCATTTCGCTGGATCTGTGGACATCCTGGATAGCGAAGGACTGTCCTCCATTGCCCCATGCACGACTCTAGGAAGGTGCGTAGAGTTGTATCAACCTTGTACAACTCCAGCACCCTCCTGAGCCATGAATGTGGCACTGAGTCGTAGGCCTTCTTATAGTCTATCCAGCATGTCGACAGATCCTTGCGGGATCGACGAACCTGTTGGCTTATGGCCATGTCGATGAGGAGTAGCTCCTTAGTACCACGGGACCCGTTCCTACATCCATTTTGAGACGCAGACATAATGGAATTATTATCAATATGCGAACTAATTTTCGCTCTCAAAATGGATGTAAGAAGTTTATAAACCGTCGACAAACATGTGATCGGTCTATAATTCTTAGGTTCCGCGGTACTACCTGACTTATAGAGCAGGTGGGTGACGCCTGTTGTTAAAAACTGCGGTAGCGACCCAGACTCTAAGGATGACTGGAAATGAGATGCCAGGCAACTGTGTGAACTGGTGAGCCATTTTAACCAGAAGTTGTGCAGTCCGTCCGGTCCCGGTGATTTCCAGTTCGGTAACGGACGGACTGCTCTGGCTACATCTGTTGGCGTAATTAACACCGGCTCCATTTCTGGTAATGATTCACACACTCGCTCGACATCTCGCATCCAGCCAGCCTCAACGTGACAGACGGGTACTGACCAAATGCCCCGCCAGAATGCATTCGTGGCGGCGTCATCCGGGTAGCGCACGTCTGTCACATTTTGTTCGGGTCGCTCCCAAGCTCTATATACCCACCTCTCATCGCTCTGGAACATACGATTCTGCTTGTATCGGTCAACCCGCCGTTTATACCGCCGAATACGGCTTGCCCATGCACAGACTTTCTGCTTCAGGAAGTCGATGCGCTCTGTAACACGGGACATGTATTCTGGAGGACTGATTCCAGTCCCCGAGAATGCCCGCCTTACAAAGCGCATCACTCGTGGTCGGGTATTGCCCTCCCTGAAGCAGTATAGTTTGCCGATGAGTACCCTGGCCCCATCGATACGACGCTCGATCCTGCTTTGCCAGGCTGGTACGGTTGGCATTGGTCGAGTAGCTCCGTCACAGTTTGGAAACTTGACGTTAGCTAAACGACATGCCGCAACAGCCGCGCAATACAGGATCGAGTGTGTATCGACGAGATTCTCGCTGCTCTCGAATAAATTCTTAAGCTGCGAGTCCAAGGCACACACCAGCGCCCTATTTTTCTTGTGCATAGGCAACCGTGGTAATCGGGGTCTAAGTTCGGTTGGGATAGACCTATACTCGCGAAGCGCATCCTCCAGAGCGCTCCTCAGTCGGTTGTTGCACTGGCTACTTACTGTGGCAACTATATCATCCTCTTCTTCAACATGATGGAACCGCGGCGAAATTGCATTAATAGATGACCCTTGTGCCGCGGTTTGTGTCGGAGTCGAGACGACACAGTTGCTCAGTACTTCTGAGCGCAGCCTTTCAAGTGCGGTGTCGTCCAATCTGTGATTGCGTTGGATAACCCGCACCTGATCCGATAGTCGTTGGGCCGAGACGTTGACGGTTGGTTCTAGTTCCTGGAACAGAGACAGCATCCTATCACGATACGCAGTGAGGTTAGTTCCCCCCTCTGTAGACCCGTAATATGCGCGCATGACGTTCTCGTTCATAGACTGAGTCCATTTCATGCGCCGCACACAACCACCGGCAGCGGGGACCCGGCTCGGGGCCGGTTGGCCCCTAAGTCCCAAGCTCCTCGGTGGCCGGCCTCTCCCCTGCCGACGTACAGGTGTTGGCGACGTCGGCGGGGAAAAATATTCGTCGCTCGAGCTCGACGCAACTGCCACGGCCGGTGTCACAGCACTCTCGATGGCGCTGGGTTCCGGCGGCGGCGAGGCGGAGCTGAACGACGAATCCGGAGGTGGTGGGCGTGCGTTCCGCGTAGCTGATCGTGTCAACATTTCATCTTAATCGTGCCATTTTACATTCCTAGTTATTTTATATTTTCATTTTGATTTTATCGGGGGTGACATCTGTCACGTCACCCCCGATTCGCCAGTTTTAAAATTAGTTTTTTTACATTATGGTAAATGGTGGTCTTTTATTATTCCAAAATGTTTTTTCTGTTGGTGATTTTCTTTCGATCGTAAATTTCTTATAAAATTGCGTCCAATTTATTGTTTTTCTTGAAATTAGGAACATAAGACGTCCTGTCAATACAGTGTTGCCAGCTCTATTATTATTATTATTATTATCACATGCTGCGTGATCTGACAGTGTAGCCCTCGATGGACCACAATGTCCAGCACGTCCGGCATGTAGGAGACTGCGTCTGGATAATGTGTTGGCGTCTCTGGGCCGGACACTGTGTAACCGAAGGCTTCGGCATCAGCTAAGAGCCGTCTTCCCCCGGTATTCGTGCGGCACGAGTTCCACGCCGGGTGCTTGCAATTCAAGTCACCGGCGAGGAGAGTGGGACGCGTAGAGCCGGATATAAGGGCCCGCAACTCAGATGTGTCTAAGTGGGTCGCGGGCGGCTTATAGCAAGCGTACATGTCTATATCCTCGCCGGCTACGTGCAGCTGTACACCCAGCGCGTAAAACGTGCCGAGTGACGGCGAGGGGAGTTCTTGATGGACGACTCGTCGCCTTACCAGTACCGCCAGACCACGGTAATTCTGATGTGCCGACCGCTCGTCCTGTCTGTAAACGAGGTACCCTGGAAATCTAATCCTATCCCCGGGGCCCAGCAGCGTCTCGCTTATCAACGCCACGTCGACGTCCTGTTCCCTAAGGAGATGTCGGAGAGGGGCGACCTTGTCCCGAAGGCCGCGGGCATTCCAGTGGATTACCCGCAACGGCCTAGCCATGGTACAAGGTTAGTAGCTTGGCCAGGCCGTCGAGGATAACCGTTTCCACTTCCTGGCCCTGCCTGATGGCCTTTATCAGGTCCATCAGTAGTTGAATGGCGCAGGCCGTGAAGTCCTTGCGTTGGGTTGTGGGCGTCTTAGCGGGGGCGCCGGCAGCGCCGCCACTCATGTTGGGCTCGGGGTATTTTGCTCTTTCTCTTCGCAGTTTTGCCGGCCGTGGCGCTATGCCGGCGCTGGTGGTGGGTGGACCCACCTCTACGGCCTGCGCCCCGCTGGAGGCAGGGCCTGCCCTCGGGACATCTGCAGTGGTGGTAACGGTCTCGGTCGCCGCGGGGGGTTTGGGCTTCTTGCCTTTCCCTTTCTTTCCCCCGCGCCTCTTCTTCCTCCGACCTGAGGAGGCCTGCGCGTTCCTTTGTGTGGGCCCGTTGGCCGCCGCCATCAGCGACGCGCCCTGGGGCCCTTCTGGCTCCACATCTGTGTGCCTCTCGGTGGCCGCAGTGGGCCGGCGTGTTTGGGCGGAAGTGGCGGCGGTCCCCGCCCGCCTATTCCTTATCTCCGCTTGGAAGGCGGGGCACTTTATGTTGCACGCGGGGTGCGGGCCACCGCAATTAACGCAGGTGGCCGGCTCTTCCCGCGGGCGCGGGCAGTCGCGTGCCGTGTGCTCGCCTCCGCATCGCACACAGGCGAGCGGGCGGTGACACAGGTGCGAGCTGTGTCTAAACTTTTGACACCTGTGGCACTGAGCGGGCCCACGTTTCCCGCGCCAGGCCTCTATTTTCACGCCCCGCATGTACATAAACACGGTCGTGTCATAGATGGCCCGGACGTCCGGGGTCTTCTTTAGAATAGCGTGGAACACGCAGCCGGGTCGTCCTTGTGCGCCCTTAATGTGGCGCACATACTCCGGCTGGTATCCCAGCTCGCGCAGTTCCTCCTCGATCTCCTTGGGATCGGTGTCCGCAGGCAGCCCCCTTATGGCCACCTTTAGGTTCCGCTCCGCTGGAAGGGAGTACGCGAACCAGGCGACGCCATTGTCCTTCTCCAAGCCGGTCAAGTAATGCTGGACCAGCCTGTACTCCTCTTCGCTGTCGGGGGTGAATCGAACACCCCCGCCAAAAGGTCGAGCGTTCGGAGGCCGGCCCAGCTTAGCGGCGATGGCCCGAAAATGCGTCGCCCAGTTGGGCAATTTCTCTACCACCAGCGGAGGGTAGCGGAGCTTTTTAAGTTTGGGTTGCTGCTTACCCCTGTTTTCCCCCGATGTCGTGGTCTCCGGGGCAGCAGTGGCAGCAGTCGGTGTGGTGGCAGGGGTGGCGGGGGCCTGCGCGGCGGCGCTGGACCCAGTCGTTCTGCCTCGGTGAGCTTCCGTCGGAGAAGGCGGCGTGCGGCGCGCCGCCTCGGAAACGTAGGCGACGCCGGTGTACCCCGACCCCGCGGCGCGCTGTCGCGCTGTGGCCGCGGCGGGTCGAGGCAATAACGCTTCGCCTCCTCCAATTCCTCTCCCGAGCTGCGTCTCCTCCGGTGTCGCTGAGGCTTCGGGTCAAGCTGGAACTCGAACCCGAACCCCAGCGATGGCGTCGGCGAGAAGGCCGGGGTGGCCGCATCGGCCTCCGCTTCTCCCTCGTAGGGCCGCTGTCCGGATCGCGGTGTCGTATCGTACGACACGTCATCGCGACCAGAGGCGGCCGAGCCCGCGGACGCCAGCGACATGCTCGATCCCGCATGGGACGAGCACGCCGACAGCATCGCGGGCGAGTCGAACGCGGAGGCTCGCGGGGGTGCGGGCGAGTCCGGTGCGTAAGGCACCGCTCGCACCAGGCGGCTGTGTGGCCCCGTGCTGGCCGGGCGCTCCTGCTCCCTCAACGCGCTTGGTCCCGCTGGCAAGAAGCGGGGGTCCAACGCGGAGGTGCGAGGAGCTGGGCCAGCACGAGACGGCGTCGGTGTCTTGGCTGGCTGGGCGCCGCTGCGCGCCGGCGGCGAAGTAAATCGCGGCGGCGGCGCAGCGGGGCGCGCGGGTGGCGCGCGGGGGCACGCGGAAGTTGCGGTGGGGTGCACGGGTGGCGCGGTGGCGCGCACACCGTGCACGGGATGCGCGGGGGGCGCGCTAGTGCGCGCAGCAGGCGCGGCTGGATGCGCCGTTGGCGCATGGTGCACTGCGGGCGCAGGGTGCGTGGGCGACGCGGCGGAGCGCCCAGAGGGCGCGGGCCGCGCGGCCGGCGCAGCGGGGCGCACGGGCGGCGCGGCGGAGCGCCCACTCGGCGCAGCGGAGCGCACGGGAGCGGGCACGCGCGCGGGCGGCGCTGCGGTGCGCGCTGGGTCGCGGCTCGTACCGGCGGCAGGACCCGGGGCCTGGATGGGCACCGGGCGAAACGCCGCGGGGCGCACGGCCACAGCGTGGTGCCGACCCGACGACGGTGTAGGCGCAGCGCGCGCAGGCGCCAGCGTCGTCGACGGGCCCGCAGTCGCAGCGGCGCTCGTTGCCCCTCCTCCTCTTCGGGGGTCTTCTCCCCCCCCTCTTCTTGGTGCGGCCAGCGGCGCACCGGACGACGCGGCGCCGATGTTCGGCAGCGACGTCGCCCGGTCCAACGCCGGACGCCCCTCCTCTTCTACAGCAGTCCCGGCATCGCGGCCCAATGAGCCGCGCTTGCCGGGCTTCGGCATCACGGGGGCGTAGGCCTCCCGCAACCGCTGCGGCGGCGAGCCGCCGGGCAGCGAGCCTCCGCTCGTGTCGCCCCAGGTGCCGGCTGGTCCCTGGATCGACACGTGCGGAAGTGGTTAAAAACTGGTGCACTGATGAGCACTAGGTGCGGTCCGCGCAGGAATGGGCAGTGCGTGTGTGATAGCGCTGCCTTGGCCACTGAGCCAATCCAAAAAAAAGACTGTGTGCCTATCAAGTCTTGAAATCTTGATTGATGAGAATTTCCGGGATCTCGTGTTTATGGATTAAAACAACAAGTATCTTATCACTTTTAGTCCTAGTATACAGGGTGGCCATACCTGCTAAGCAGGCGCCCTCATTTTTTCCAGACTCTTTTTTGCCAAGCTGTATGTTTTGTTTTATAATATTAATTAAGGTGTCTTCACACAGCGGGCGGGGCGCGGCGTGACGTGACGGCAACGCGACGCTGAGTAGTTGTAATGTACTAGATACAACGGACGCTTTCACACAGAGCGCTCGGCGCGACGCGCCACGCCGGCGCCGCGCCGAGTCGGAATACAACTCAGAGGGGGCGGGGCGGGGCGCCGGTGCACAGTGTATCGAAACTGCTATATGACGGACATTCATTTTTAATTACAAATTGTTTTTTTTATATGTACTTATCGAAAGATCTCGAAATTCCAATGAATAATTGTCATTGCAAGTTAAAGAAAAGAAAGAAATTATTATAGTTTTCTTTAATGGAATGAAACAGAAACTGCTAATTATAAATGTTTTAATGTTCTATCTATGCCCTATTAGTTTAATTACTTATATAACTGTGTTAAATAGTGTATGTAATTCTAAACTGTACTACATCATCAAAAATCAAAATCATCAAATCATTTATTCGTAAACATAGGTGATAATTATATACAAGATCTTAAAGATTAGGTAGTGCGCTATGTTTTGCCAATTGACATACAAATTATTAAAATAAAAAAAAAAAAATTATACTGTTAAATTAAAATATAAATTCGTCATAATATGAATACGCAACGCAAGCAAGTAAAATTTCAATATTCATAATCAATTTCATTTCATGCCAAAATTTATAGTTAATTCAGAAGATTAATTTAAAAATAAAATAAGTAAAAAATATATTAAAAATGTCAAGTATAAGTAAAAATGTCAATATTATAAAGTTACAGAGATTCGTCATTAAGAAATTCACCTAGAGTATAATAACATTTTTCAAGAAGTAACCCATTAAGCGTTTTTTTAAACTTCTGCACTGGCATACATTTTATTTCATCGGGTATTTTATTATATATTTGCGGTGCAATACCAAAGAAGCTTTTCCTCATAAGAGAAGTTTTACATTTCACAAGGCATAAATCATTATTATATTGAGCACGCATGGGTGTTTTCTTTACTGTACTGAATTTCTTGAATAAACGTGTGTAATAATTATAATATTATTACCTACAAGCATGATTCTTACTTTCGGCTTCCACAACCTCACCTACAATACTCGTAAGAGGACACAGATAGAATCCTTTCACTTATGTCCCCAAAATATTATTAGTGAAAAAGTACTTTTGACTTAGGTACTTTTTTTTTTTCATTTTTCCGAACCTCATAACTCTTGAACGGGCAACTATGAGCGCGCGCTGTTAGCGTAGAATTATAGCCAGCAAGTCAAAAAATAAGAATATAGTAGTTTGAAAGCCTGGTCTTACAAGACATGGCCAAATTTAAGCAGTTTGTTTCAATTCTTACAAAAATATCTATAATATTTTTCCGGAAACAATATTTAAGATATTTTGCTACTTGTAATGATAATTATTTATTGGAATGACGAGATCTTTCGATAAGTATTTAAAAAAAATGCAATTTGTAAAAAAATACGAATGTCCCTTATATAGCAGTTTCGATCCACTGTGCACCACTTTGTGTTGTATAGTTTACGTATGTAGTAGTACGCTCGTACCGTGAACGCAAAAATATACTACGACTACAACATTTTGCTACTCTTCCCATTTATTTACTTTTGTAAAAGATAAGTTTCGTTTACTATATACTATATATATACTTTTTTTACTTTATATAAATGATCTTCCAGAGGCCACTTTGCATAAATGTATACTTTTTGCAGATGACACTACAGTTGTCCTAAAATGTCAGAGTAAAAGCGACTACAAATCAGCTTTGGAAAAGACGCTAAAAGATATAATAAGTTGGATGCAAAATAATGACTTAAATATAAATATTAGCAAGACAAAATTAGTTCAATTTAACTCCTTTATCAGCAAACCATTAGCTTTGGATATTCTGTATAATGGTGAAACGGTACAACAAGTTGATCAATTGAAATTTTTAGGAATCAATGTAGATTAAAACCTGAACTGGAAAAGCCATATAGAGCACGTATGTCAGAAATTAGATCGGTTCGTGTTTGCTTTAAAAAAGCTGAGACAAAATGTATCAGTAGATGCTGCTCTTGCAGCTTACCATGTGTTGGCGACTATTCAGGCGCAGGGGTTCCGGTAACAGGAAGTAGAAGTAAAACGCAGAGGCTTCAAAGGCAAAGCGTATACTCTCGATTCACACACGAAGTAGTTGTTTACAGGACGGCGGACTCTTCAAGACTGCCTGCTGCGTGTTGGATTTCGCTACGTCCCCGTAAGGGGGCGCGGCGGGCGGCGCCAGAGCTTCGCTCCCTGGCCGCGGAGGGTTCGCGGTGGTCCGCTAAAACGGGCCCCTCACTATGTTGCCCCTTGGGCCATAGATAATTTTGGACGCGTTAAAAATAACGCGTCCATGTGAGTGGTTGCTATGAGTGTCTCTGTAGGCGCGCCGCGGCGTTGAGTTACTATCAACGCCGCTTTCTTCACGACATCTTGGCGGTCTGTCCCCGCCAGGTGAGACCCCCGGTTACCCGGGGGAGGCCCGGCGAGAGACGACCAGCGACAAGATGCCGACTCGACGCTCCCACAGAGTAAAGTGCGCGCCCCCGCTTATCCCGTTTTCCAGAGCAAGCCGGTAGCGGTCTAAGCTAAGGGGCAGTATGTGCGTATGGGCGGCATTGTACTGTGTGACACCGCCCATGTTAACGCGACACGCGGGCCCGTCCGCGCGCACGTGTGTGTCTTGGCGCCTGTTAAGAGGTGAGTGTCTGATTTCGTTACGTGACATGCCTATATTAACTTAGAACACGCCCCGCAGCGAGTGTGTGTTATGAGTGTAGAGTTCTGTTTGTCAAGGTAAGCCGCGTGTAACCTGGGTGCGACTTACGTCAGTCGTCCCTGACCAGGTCGCGGAGCAGAGGTCTCGCGTCAGGGGGTCGCGTATGTCAGGGCGCGATCTGCTTGACATGTGGCCAATCAGACGCGTCGGCACGCGCGAACATCCCCTTCGCGAGGCGCCGCACATGATCATCCAGGCTCTCGATCCCGAGATCCCGCTGGATGATGTCGTTCCTCACGTAGCGAGGACCGTCCACTATAGTCCGCAGCGCCAGATGTTGTTGGGCGCGGAGCAACTTCCGGCTCGACTCGCTCGTGAGGGCGAACCAAGCGGGGGCGGCGTACGTCAACACTGGGCGCACGTACATCTTGTACACGCCCAGCTTGACACGCGCGCCGGGATTCGGGACGAGAGCACGGGCCGGAGGAGATAGCGGGCGACTCTCCCCTTGGCAGCGACCTGGCGGACGTGCTGACCCATGGTGAGCCGACGATCGATGGTTACCCCCAGGTACTTGACCCGGGGCGACCACGCAATGTCGGCTCCTTGTAGCTTCAAGGGTGGTGGGAGTTGGACGTGGCCGGTGATTATGGCCTGCGTCTTACCCACGTTCACCGATAGTCGCCATTTGGCTAGCCACTCGGGAAGGAGCTCTAGCGCTCGCTGCATTTTGACGGCCGTGTACTTCGCATTAAGCGAGGTAGAGGCGTACGCGGCGTCGTCCGCATACAGCGCGAGCATCACGTCCGGAGTGGTGGGGATGTCGTCGGTGTAACGTAGGTAACACGCCGGCGAGACACAGCTGCCCTGCGGTACGCCCGCGAGCACCGGCCTGGCGCTGGAAAGCGCCCCATCAACCACCACCCTGAAAGTTCTGTTACAGAGGAAAGTAGAGACCACCTTAACTACGCGACGGGGCGCATCAGTGGTGGCCATCTTATAAATGAGGCCCTCATGCCACACACGGTCGAAGGCCTTCTCCATGTCGAGGAATACTGCTACCGCATACTCCTTCTTATTGCGCGCAGCTGCGAGGTGGTGCAGTACCCTCGACAGCTGGAGCGTCGTGCTATGCTCCGCCCGAAACCCGAACTGTTCCGGGCGCGGCGTCGTGTGCGGTAGGAGATGTCGCAGCAGGAATGCTTCGAACACCTTGGAGACTGTCGGCAGCAGGGTGATCGGCCGATAGCTCTCCGGCTTCAGCACGTTCTTTCCCGCCTTGGGCAGCATTACGACGCGCCCTTCCTTCCACGAATCGGGGAAGGTGCCGGTGCGCAGTATCGCCGTGAACAGGCGCGCCAGCGCCGCTACCATTCGGTACGGCAGGTGGCGCAGCACTGTATTGGTGATACCGTCAGCACCGGGGGCCTTCCTGGGCTTCGTCCTCAGGATGGCGCGTCGCACTGCGTTGGGCGAGAAGAAAATCGGCTCTTCATCGGGAGCTATCGGCAAGGCGAAGTAGTCTCCCAGGTGTTTCTCGACTGCTGCGACATGGTCGGTGTCTTGAGTCGGGTTTGGGCGGAACTGACGCTCCAGGTGATCGGCGAAGACCTCCGCCCGGTCCTCCGCTACGTATTTGAGCGCCCGGTCGCTGTTCAACAAGGGACGCACCGGGGCTGGGGTATTCGATAACTGGCCGCACAATCTGTGTATCGACGGCCAGCTGTCCGTCGCTTCATCGATTCTTTCTTCCCAGCCCGCGGCGGTCTGGGCCTGTAACTCGGCCTTGACCCTTTCCGCGAGACGGTTAAGCTGCGTCTTGAGTGTGGGGCAGCGGAGCTGTTGCCACTGCTTGCGTAGGCGCCTCTTCTCGGCGATCATCCTTGACAGCCGCGGAGGTAGAGGCGGTAGTAGCCCCTTCGCCTGCGGCTGTACAGTAGTCGCCGTTTGCAAGGCGCTCTGTATGCAAGCAGTGACGTCACGCGCCGCCCTGTCGACGTCCGCGGAAGTAGCGATGGGCCGAGTCGGCACGGTGGTCTCTACTTCCTCTGAAAATTGGGTCCAGTCTATACGTTGACGTGGCGCCACAGGTTTCAGGCGGGTCGGCACACCCGAAAGGACGACGAGCACCGGGTGATGATCCGACTGGAGCTCGTCGTCAATCACATGCTGGGTGATCTGGCAGTGTAGCCCTCGGTGGACCACAATGTCCAGCACGTCCGGCATGTAGGAAACAGCGTCTGGGTAATGGGTGGGTGTTTCTGGGCCGGACACTGTGTAACCGAAGGCTTCGGCATCCGCTAGGAGCCGTCTCCCCCCGGTATTCGTGCGGCACGAGTTCTACGCCGGGTGCTTGCAATTCAAGTCACCAGCGAGGATAGTGGGACGTGTAGAGCCCGATATTAGGGCCCGCAACTCAGATGTATCTAAGTGGGTTGCGGGCGGCTTGTAACAGGCGTACACGTCTATGTCCTCGCCGGCTACGTGCAGCTGAACACCCAGCGCGTAAAACGTGCCGAGTGACGGCAAGGGGAGTTCTTGGTGGACGACTCTTCGCCTTACCAGTACTACCAGACCACGGTAGTTCTGGAGTGCCGACCGTTCGTCCTGCCTGTAAATATGGTACCCCGGGAACCTGATCCTGTCTCCGGGGCCCAACAGCGTCTCGCTGATTAGCGCCACGTCGACGTCCTGCTCTCTCAGGAGGTGGCGGAGAGGGGCGACCTTGTCCCGAAGGCCGCGGGCGTTCCAGTGGATCACCCTCAACGGTCTAACCATGGTACAGGGTGAGTAACTTGGCCAGACCGTCGAGGATGACGGTCTCTATATTTTGGCCCTGCTTGATGGCCTTAATTAGGTCCATCAGCAGCTGGATCGCACAGGCCGTGAAATCACTCCTGGTGGTGCCAGGAGACCGAGTAGTGGTGCGAGGCGGTGCGGCGTGGGCGTCGACGTCGGCAGCGCCGCGACTCGGTTTGGGCTCGGGGTATTTGTGTATGTTCTTATTTTTCTTCGGTTTGACCGGTCGCGGCGCTGTGCCGGCGCTGGTGGTGGGCACCACCTCCTCGGCCTGTGCCCCGCTGGTGGCAGGGCCAGCCCTCGGGACAACTGGTTCCTCGGTTGTCATGGTCGCCGCGGGGGGTTTGGGCTTCTTGCCTTTCCCTTTTCCCCCGCGCCTCTTCTTCCTCCGCCTAGTGGAGGACGGCTGCACATTTCTGGGCGTGGGCCCGTTGGCCGCCGCCATCAATGATGATGCGCCCGGTGGCCCTTCTGGCTCCACCTGCCTCTCGGTGGCCGCCAAGGGCCGGCGTGTGGAGGCGGATCTGGCGGCGGTCCCCGCCCGCCTGTTTCGTATTTCCGCTTGGTAGGCTGGGCACTTTATATTGCACGCAGGATGCGGGCCACCACAGTTAATACAGGTGGCCGGCTCCTCCCGCGGGCGCGGACAATCTCTCGCCGTGTGCTCGCCCCCGCATCGCACACAGGCGAGCGGGCGGTGACACTGGTGCGAGCTGTGTCTAAATTGCTGGCACCGGTGGCACTGAGCGAGCCCACGCTTCCCACGCCAGGCCTCGATTTTGACACCCCGCATCATCATGAAGATGGAGGTATCATATATGGCCCGGACGTCTGGGGTTTTCTTCAAGATTGCGTGGAATACACAGCCGGGTCTTCCTTGTGCGCCCTTGATGTGACGCACGTACTCCGGCTGGTATCCCAAATTGCGCAGCTCGTCCTCTATCTCCTGAGGGCTAGTGTCCGCTGGCAGCCCCTTATGGTCACCTTAAGGTTCTTCTCCGCTGGTAGGGAGTAGACGAACCAGGCGACGCCCTCTTCTTTCTCCAGGCCAGTTACCGCTGGACCAGCCTGTACTCTTCCTCCGAGTCGGGGGTGAAACGTACCCCCCCCCCCCCCCCCCCGTAAGGCCGAGCATTAGGAGGCCAGCCCAGCTTGGCAGCGATGGCCCGGAAATGTGTTGCCCAGTTCGGCAACTTCTCCACCACCAGCGGAGGATATCTCAATTTTTTAATTTTCTTACCTGCTGGGGCCGTCGTCGTCGCGGCGCCAGAGGCAGCAGTGGCAACAGGTGTGGCAGCAGGGGTGGCAGGGGGCCGCGCAGCGGCGCTGGGCCCAATTCCTCCGCTCCGGGTGGACGCCGTCGGAGAAGGCGTAAGGCGCGCCGCGTCGGCAAAGGTGGGCGACGCGGGCGTGTCCCGACCCCACGGCGCGCTGACGCGCTGTGGCCGCGGCGGGTCGAGGCAATACCTCTTCGCCTCCTCCATGTTGTCTCCCGAGCTCCTTCTTCTTCGGTGTCGCTGGGGCTTCGGGTCCAGTTGGAATTCGAAACCGAGCCCCAGCAACGGCGTTGGTGAGAAGGCCGGGGTGGCCGCATCGGCCTCCGCTTCTCCCACGTAGGGCCGCTGTCCGGATCGCGGCGTCGTATCATATGATACGTTGCTGCGACCGGAGGCGGCCGAGCCCGCGGACGCCAGTTACATGCTCGATCCCGCATGGGACGAGCACGCCGACATCATCGCGGGCGAGTCGAACGCGGAGGCTCGCGGGGGTGCGGGCGAGTCCGGTGCGTGAGGCACCGCTCGCACCGGGCGGCTGTGTGGCCCCGTGCTGGCCGGGCGCTCCTGCTCCCTCAACGCGCTTGGTCCCGCTGGCAAGAAGCGGGGGTCCAGCGCGGAGGTGCGTGGAGCTGGGCCAGCACGAGACGGCGTCGGTGTTGCTGCAGGCGGGGCGCCGCTGCGCGCCGGCGGCGAAGTGAATCGCGGCGGCGGCGCAGCGGGGCGCGCGGGTGGCGCGCGGGGGCACGCGGGTGGCGCGCGGGGGCGCGCGGATGTTGTAGCTGGGTGCACGGGTGGCGCGGTGGCGCGCACACCGTGCGCGGACTGCGCGTGGGTCGCGCCGGAGCGCGCAGCAGGCGCGGCTGGGTGCGCCGTAGGCGCATGGTGCGCCGTAGGCGCAGGGTGCGTGGGCGACGCGGCGGAGCGCCCAGTAGGCGCGGTCCGCGCGGCCGGCGCAGCGGGGCGCACAGGCGGCGCGGCGGAGCGCCCACTCGGCGCAGCGGGGCGCACGGGAGCGGGCACGCGCGTGGGCAGCGCTGCGGTGCGTGCTGGGTCGCGGCCCGAACCGGCGGCAGGACCCGGGGCCTGGATAGGCACCGGGCGAAACGCCGTGGGGCGGACGGCCACAGCGTGGTGCCGGCCCGACGACGGTGTAGGCGCAGCGCGCGCAGGCGCCAGCGTCGTCGACGGGCCCGCAGTAGCAGCGGCGCTCGTTGCCCCTCCTCCTCTTCGGGGGTCTTCCCCCCCTCCTCTTCTCGGTGCGGCCAGCGGCGCACCGGACGACGCGACGCCGATGTTTGGCAGCGACGTCGCCCGGTCCAACGCCGGACGCCCCTCCTCTTCATCAGCAGCCCCGGCATCGCGGCCCAATGAGCCGCGCTTGCCGGGCTTCGGCATCACGGGAGCGTAGGCCTCCCGCGACCGCTGCGGTGGCGTGCCACCGGGCAGCGAGCTCCCGTCTGTGTCCCCACAGGTGCCGGCTGGTCCCTGAGTAGACACAAACGGAAGGAGTTAAAAACGTAGCACTATAGGCACTAGTGCGGTCCGCGCAGGAATGGGCAGTGCGTGTAGGATAACACCGCCTTGGCCACTGAGCCAATCCACTGCCTGCTGCGAGTAGCGGCGCCGTATTTATACGCTCGGTCGTGGGTAGCAGGTAGCTCTTTTCAGGATTAACTACGAGATGCCCCACAAAAAAAAAAAAAAAAAAAAAAAAAAAAAAAAAAAAAAAAAAAAAGTAGCAGGTAGGGGGTGGAACGCGCGCCCATGCAATTTCGCTCTCCACCAATCACGGCCGGCGTTCACAAATAGACTAACATAACTTTCTATACAATCTACATTTACATTTGCTATTTTTCTATCTTATAACTGTGTCGATGAACATCAAAAGTGGAAAAATCCGTTATAGATGCTTTTACACAATGACGTATTTTATTCTATACTATTAATGCAGGTTCTATTTACGTCTCTTTTGAGCAAGATAAACCCATATGGGTCAGAAAAGGATGCCTAATATACAATCTCACCTTAACTGTGGATAATTAAGGCGCAAAAAGCAGAAATTGATTGGATTTTACTAGGTTTGATATACACGCTTGGATATTACCAGTTTTGGAAAAAATCTACTGTGGATATTACCATTTTTGATACAATTTGTCATTATGCATCATTATCAGGGCTGTCACTAAGAATTTTAACAACAATAGTTTGAAATTAAAATTTCTCTATAAGTAACTTAAATAAATAGATACCCATTCTTTGCAATTTTTTTGCGAAAATCAAACAAAATCAATAAATTAGATGAATATATTTTATCATTTATTTTATAAACATTCTACGAAAATCAAACAAAATCATCCACCTCTTCCATCTCTTGACCATGACAATTCTCAATTTCTCCCTGGGGTAAATTATTGTCCTTTTCTAATAAATTTAAAAAAAAGATTAAGTCCTCTATATTTTTCCATTCGTCACCGTAGTGTTTTTTTAAAAGATTTTGGACATCAGTCAATTTGCCTGGGCTACAGAAACTCCACAAGGCAAACGTTCTGGCTGTAATTGCGTTATTACAAACTAAATATTAAAAACACTCCTTTTGACGCAGTCCCGTAAAAACCAAATGAAGTACCTATTTAATTTTGCAACAATTCACTCAGCTTCGGACATTCTATTGGAAGTCACAACCCTATTGGTTTTAGAATTCAAACAGGTAGTTACTGGTAGGCATGTGATGTTTACTTGGGCATTTTCAGAAAAGAGTGTACCCTTCTGTAAAATTCGATTATATTTTTTATATTTTTTGTTTTTGCAAATTTCGCCAAAATATAATATATATAGTTTATTATAGAGGAAAATAAAAAGGAACGCGGAATTAGAGGCAGTTTTTCCATAATATCGAAACAAAACGGACTTTGTAGCGAAACTGATTCCGTTGTGTGACTAGATTTAAAAGCGAAATTTAAGGAAAGTATGAAATTAATAAGCGATTTTCAAATTTATTTAAACTAATAATACATGTAATTAATAGATAAATGTAAGAAAACAGCCTTATTTTAAAGGATTAACTCAAAATAATTGTTTTTTTATTCGGTTTTGTGACTCTGTCGAATTTCAATGGGTTATTTTTTAATTTTACTCTAAAATCGTAATAATTTACTTAATATTTGTATATTTTTCGAATATAATACGTTTACTGTAAACGTTTTTGTGGCCGCACAGGTTTCAAAGGTAAAACCTCTATCTAATTTTATAGATTTCATTCCACCCATTTGGAGGGACAGTGACAAAATGGAAGTCTTAAAATCAATAGGCTGTGTGCACACAACTTAAAAATTGTCTAAATACCATTATTAGTAGGTAAGAAATAAAACAATAATTGTAACTATTCTTATATTACTATAATTATCGTTATAAATTGCACTGATTGACATAAGTCTTATTAACACTTTGCAGGATAATAGGAACTCCGTAGTTTCTAATCACATAATCTGTACTATAATATTATAAAGCTGAAGACTTTGTTTGTTTGTTTGGTTGAACGCACTAATCACAGGAACTACTAGTCCGAATTGAAAAAATATTTTTGTGTTGGGTAGCCTATTTATCGAGAAAGGCTGTATAACGTCACGCTACAACCAAGAGGAGCGGAGCAGTAATGAAAAATGTTGCAAAATGGGGAAAATCGCACGGGTAGGTGCGACGGGAAGGGTCTGGAGAGCACGAAATTTAACGCGGACGAAGTCGCGGGCAGAAGCTAGTGATAAATGATTTTATTTCTGTAAGTAGGTGTGTTCAAACACTTTTACATGTCAATAATATTTAAAAAAAAAACATTGACATGTGAAAGTGCTATGTTCAAGTTTTGTCAGTAAAGTTCAATCTGTCAATTTGAATGAAATAATATAAAAAGATAGATTATGTGTAACTGTATTCATAAATTTGGTAAGTAAGGTTTTGCAATGTGAACTAAGTTTTATGCATTCCGACCTGTTGTGACTTGCCGTTCCGCTATATGTGACCGTAGAATAAGTCACAAAACGGAGGTCACATAATGGCACCTTATTGTAGTTTTAAATTGTTTTAAAATTACCCATCGTACTTAGCAATATTCACTTTGTAGTTTCATATACTATACCAATTTTGCAAAGTTTTAAAAATATCAATAATTTTTTAAAAGTGATTCATAATGGTAAAACTTGGTCACATCTCTGAGCAAAGAAATTGAAACACAGAACACTTCAACACTATGCGTCAGCGCTGGCTACTAATTAGTTAGACAATGAAAGCAAAATGGTGTCTCCGATGAAGAACGACATATTATTTTGCCATTTCGTGCCGAATTATTCAACAATTGGAAGAATATTTGCAAAAAAGACCGGTCACAAAACGGAATGTTCCGGTTAGCTTAAATTTGCGATTTTAATATAGATTTATTTTTAATAGAAAATATGAAAAATAAAAAATCTATGATTCTTTTAACTGATAAATTGGACTTTTAAGAATTCAAATCATATTTACTAAACCACTCGCACATACGAATATTTTTAGAAATCAAAGATTTTCTGAGGCCTGCTGGGAAGGGGACAGCTAAATTCGATGGTGTTCAGTATTTTAAAATCTTCGTAAGTTTTATATTTAGTAAAAAAACAACTAAAGGACAAATTATAAATATATTTTAAAATATGTTCTTTTCACTTCAATTAAAATATTCTCCTAGACGTCATTCATCACAAAAAAAATAATTAACAAAGTTGAGGGACACGGCAAAATACGGGGGTACAAGATTTTTTGAAATTGCCCACTTACAGTTTCTGCTTCTCTTTGCAACGTTTCGTTAAATTTGGATTACGTAATGGCTTTCTGGCTTTGTCTGGCGCAACTATTTGTATGCCACTCATTATTTTACGTATTATTTATCAATGAAAATCAATAATAACTGAAGAGCTGCAGTGTATAGTCTCGTTTTTTTTATTGACACTGACCGCCATGATGGACGCGTCATGCCCTGTGATTGGCTGTCGCGGATATTACCACTTTTGATTTATACCTAATGCTGGATATTACCTACTTTGAAATACTGATGAATTTAAAACCTGTTTTTCTATAGGAAATTCATGGATATTTCTAAATTTTAATTTGACAAGCTATTCCACTTGTCATCAGCTATCGACAGAATATGAAAAAATACTTTTTGTCCAAAGTGGATTTTACTATTTTTGATATTTACCGACACAACTATCCACGATTAATTTCAGTTTATAATACACTTACACATCTAAATCGGCCACACGGCTTTTATTTAATACATCTTACTAGCTCTTTTACACACGTGGTCATTTATTTCTTTTACGCACGTGTTTATTCATTTCTTTCACGAACGTGGTTATTTATTTCTTTTACGCACGTGGTTATTTAATTCTTTTACGCACGTGGTTATTTAATTCTATTACGCACGTGGTTATTTAATTCTATTACGCACGTGGTTATTTATTTCAAGAGATCAATACACGTAAATTATACACTCAAGAGACTTATGCAAGTAAATTAGGATTCAAAGAGACTAACACAAGTAAATTATACATTCAAAAAACTACATTGTTGATTCAGGTTGCTGTGCTCCTTAACACCATGGTTACGTGTCATCTGTTCTGAGCTATGGACTAATCTTGTGGGGTAACTCGACCGATAGCGACAGAGTTTTTAAGCTCCAAAAACGCTGCATCCGGGTAATAAACAGGGCATGGTTTTTAGATAGCTGTAAACCACTATTTCAAAAAATGAATATTCTTCCATTACCCTGTATGTATATTAGAGATATCTGCACTTTTACAAACAGACACATGCATTATTTTAAGCAACATACCGAGGTAATACCACGTCAGAAAAGGGCTATGTTTCGCAACCTCTTATATCATCCAGCTGGACATAAAGATATTTATAAGAAAATGTGTTCAATATGTGTATCCTTATTTATAATACCACTTTGACAAATTTGTTTTTAAAACAAAATTGTCAAAGTGGTTACAAAAAAAGTGTTTTTATAGTATTAAGGAATTTTTAGAACATAAAAATATTTGATTATAGTATTAATTAATTTATTGAAATAATTTTATGTATTTTCTTTTGTATGTAATAATAATTTGTGATAATTAATGTAATAATAATGTCATAATACTGTAATAATATTAGGGTAATAATTTGCGTGACATTTAAACAATAATAATTTGCACGCTTGCTTGCAGGCAGAATACAATGACTTTTAGGCTGTAAGATCTTCCCTAGTAAACTATGTATTTTCTTGCAAATAAACATTTTGAATTTGATTTTTTTTTTATTTGAATATCAAGTATTATTTCAATAGAATCATATTTTATTTTTGTTTTAATTGTTTAGCAATGGAGTGTGAGGGTCGTTTATACCATTGTGTCAAAAAAAGACAAAATAAACACTCTGCAGCCGTACCATAATTGCTTATTGCCAGAAATCATAGATCCTAGAAGGGCAAGATATGATAAATATTTATTTAACGAAGTGTAAGTTATTATTACTTGACAATAATATGTTTTTGCTTTATTTTTTATTTTTGTCATATATGTACTTCACATACATACATTTTTATTTTTATTAGTCTAGAAAGCTTAATAAAGCTTTCTAGACTAATAAAAATACAAATACAGGATAAATGAAAATAAGTATTTTTATAAATCTCTAAATACCGCATTATAATTCTAACGGCTCAAGATTGTTTAGTCCGTCTCGACACTCGCGTTACACTGCTTGTATTGTATATGTGTGCTGGCGGGACGGGACGCGATCGCGCCCGCAGTGTGAAGGCTCTCACCGCGCCGGCGCACAGTGGGCCCATACTGAAAATTAGTGGACTTAGGCAACAAAGTTCCTATGTCGATGCGATTTTTTTTTTATATGACGTGTTATATTATTCCTGACAACTTTTATTCTTATAAAATTTCTTCTAAAGTTGATAGTTTGTCTTGAAAAAAATGTATTAGATTTTTTTGTATGGAGCGAATCACGTTTAATTTTTTTTCTTCAATTGTACTAAAGTTGATAGTTTGTCTTGAAAAAAATGTATTAGATTTTTTTGTATGGAGCGAATCACGTTTAATTTTTTTTCTTCTGTTGTGTTCTAATGTTGAGTGCGTGGCGTGAGTATATGATAGCTAGGGTCATTCTCTATCCATGAAAAAAAAATCAGCGCCGGCCATCTGCGGCAGCGCGAGTAATCATTCGGTAAAAAAAAAATGATTTGGAAGAATTTTTTTGTCATTTAAAATAAATTCAAAGCATATTTTTTGTCTCATTTGGCTGTTTTCACCTTCTTTTTAGTTAAATAAATAGTTTTTCGTACCACTTGCTCAAAAAAGTGACATTATATGCCACCAAAAGCAATAGTCATTTTTAATCTGTTAAAAACAGGGAAAGAAAATTGTACTGAATTTCATTCATCCTCTAGGGGGAGAATGTGATTTAAATTTGGAACACTTAGGTACCGAAATTTATACTGAACTACATCTGTTTTTACACCATTGAGTTTGTATATAAAGCATTATACATATTTTTGAAAAAGGAATACGCATTTATTATGCAGTTATGATTATTAGATAAAATTACGAAAACCGACGAGGCCGTATGAGCTTGATGCCTTTGCTTTTCCAAAAAAATATTAGTCTAGGAATTTGCCGCGTTTTTGTTTTCTTCAAATACATAAACGTTAAGTTTATTTTACTTTTAATTGTCATTATTTTTAATAAATGCTTATCTCATATTATTATTGTGTTAATTTTTTCGCAAATGGTACGAAAAGTAGAGTATTTTCCTCGGTGATAAAGCAGTCTTAGTCTTGGGTGAACTTAAATCCCTCGCTACACTCAAGACTCGTCTTAAATCCCTCGCTTCGCTCGTGATTTAAGTTTTTAACACCCTCGCTACGCTCGGGAGTAAAACTCGAGTCCTTCGTTACGCTCGCGATTTAAATCGTCACCCGCGACAGAAGACACTGCTTTATCCCCTTGGTTAATAATCTACTATTAATAGCGCATACGTACTTATAAGTAGTAATTCTGGTAGATATTTAGTTATTATTGCATGTTATCGGTAGCACCTGCATTGTGATTGATGACTCATTTGTTTGTGCACTCGGCTAAGCGCATAACTAATGAGTCATCGAAAAATGCTCGTCTCTGATTGGCTGAATAATTTTCACTCACTGTTATGTCCACTACTTGAGTTATTAACACTAACTATAAATATAAAGACATTCATTAAGTCCATCTCGTTTCGCTCTTGTCGCTTGTTTGTGAACACAGTGAAATACTTGTATTTTTATATTTACATTAGAACTATGGCTGGATTTTGTACCAACCTAGATCTTTTTGTGAAATTAAGAAGTGGCGGTGATCTGAAAAATCATATGTTTCTGTATGAAAGTATCATTTCTGTCTTGACTAACGAAGTTTCTGAAGAAGACAAGAACCGAATCAAGGAGTTCTGTCGACTTTTTTGTGTAAATTTAAATAAAAAGTGGATAGAGTCAAGTAGAAATCAAAAAACTTTTATGAATCGTGTAATTAATCGCAAGTGGTTGGAAAAAAACATCAACTGGCCTGTTTGTGACAGTGTTGATCTGAGAAGTGTGATGGGCTTTTCGGACGCAGCCTTATTTGAGCTTGTGGATATAGATTGCCATGTTCCTACTCTTGCAGTATGTACTGCGGAAGCGGGAACATCTACAGAAAAGGAGCACAGAAAACCGTTCGAAGAGTTAAGTAATAAGCAAAAGAAAAGACGTTCTACTTCCATAGTAGAAGAAAATTCCGAGGAAGAGTTGCAGCACTGGTACATAACAAAATTGAAAGACAACGGCAAAACGAATCTGGCAAAAGTGGTCGAATACCTTTCCAGTAATCCAGATGCGCTATCCGAAGTAGAAGAGAGACTATTCAAAAAGCAGAGCTTAAGTACTGTCTCTGAAGATAAGTGTTTAGCTCTTTATACATCAGTTGCGCTCTCGAAATGGAAGTACTTAGCTCTTCGACAATTTCTGAAAGAAGAAAACTGTGCTGCCTTTCCATCTTATCCAAAGCTTGTAAATGCCAAGAAAAGATGTTACCCACCACAAGAGAGTATGGAGATTACCGAAAACGGAGCTCACATTAAATTGCAAGCGCTATTGGACCACACTATGGAGAGGATATTACTTGATATAAATACTGTTGATAGGTCTCAAAATGAAGAACTGAAGTTGACATGGAAATGGGGACTTGATGGTTCTTCGTCGCAGAGTAACTATAAACAGAAAACGTCAAACACAGCTACAGAGTTCGATGATTCATCAGTAGTCATGATAAGCATCGTCCCTCTTCGGCTAGTTTCTAATAGGCCAACATCTGGGAATGAAAATCTAGTTTGGGAGAACCCCACACCTTGCTCAACTCTGTACTGTCGACCAGTGAAGTTCACTTTCACTTCGGAGACAGCTGACTTTATAAAGTCTGAAGAGTCTGAGATGAAAAAACAAATTGATGAACGAATATCTACACAGTGTGGAAATATTATTGTATCACATGAATTGCATATGACCATGATTGATGGAAAAGTGGCCAATATTATTGCTGGAGTACCATCATATGCAACGTGTCCCATTTGCTTGGCAAAACCGAGTGAGATGAATAATTTAGACGCTTTGACTTCTAAACCACTTCGTGAAGAAATTTACAAACAAGGAATTTCTTCACTGCATATGAAGATTCGGTGTATGGAATGTCTTCTCCATATATCTTATAATCTGGATTTTCAACGATGGACTGCTCGCGGCGAACATAAGGCTTTGAAACAAGCTAAAAAAAATACCACACAGCAAGAGTTTCGTGAGCAAACTGGAATGCTGATTGATATAGTCAAACAGGTATGTATTTAATTTTCGCTCTCTTTATGTTGTTTGTGAATTATATCTCTATGTATTGTATATTACAGTATTGTTTTCCCATTTTAGAGTTTTGGAACTACAAACGACGGGAATACATCGAGGCGCTTTTTCCAAGATTACAAAAGATCTTCCAGAATAACGGGAATTGACGAAAATCTGATTTTCAGATTTTCCGTTATTCTACAAGCCATATCATCAGGCAAAAACATTGACTGTGAAAAATTTAGAAGATACTGTAGAGAAACAGCTGATGTGTACGTGCAACACTATTCGTGGTACTACATGCCAGTTAGTGTACATAAACTTCTAATGCACGGTGCAGACGTCTGTAACCACTTTGGTGTTTTGCCAATCGGTAAGTAAAAAATAAATATAGTTTGATGTATTATTTGACTCGATTGCGTTTTGAAATTAAAATGTATGTACTTATTCGTTTTAGGTACCTTATCTGAAGAAGCTTCGGAAGCCCGTAATAAGGACTTCAGAAACGTCAGGGAGAGGCACACTCGGAAAACGGGGAGAATAGCAACAAACGAAGACATCCTCCATGGACTTCTAATAAGCTCTGATCCCCACATATCCTACATAAGGCCTAAAATAATGAAACAGGTTCATAATGAGTTGTTGCCTGAAGCAACTCAGTTGTTACAGACTACTGAGCCTCCCTGTGACAGTGAAATTATGGAGGAAGAAGAATGCCTCATAGCAGAGTCCGAAAATTTGCCGGACCCACTAGCACTTCTGGAACAAGAAATAATGTGATCCGGCTCTAAATTATTCCCACAAAAGCCCATCAGGGTTAGGAATATGACAAACAGCCCTTTTCAGGGCTACAATTACTTCACAGTTTCATATTCATCATACGTACGATAACTTATACTATAATAATATACATACAGTTGATTATGTAGATAATTATCAACGACTTGCCCGTACAAATTTAAATTATTTCACCTATCATTAACAAAATTACTATAACCTGAAACATTACGATATATTTATTCAACAATAGATAACGTGCAGTTAAAAAATAACACAGCCAATCAGAGACGAGCATTTTTCGATGAATCATTAGTTATGCGCGCACAAACAAATGAGTCATAAATCTCAATGCAGAGTACCTGCATTGTGATTGATGACTCATTTGTACCGATAACATGCAATAATACCTAACTAAATCTCTACCAGAATTACTAGTTCTAAGTACGTATGCGCTATTAAAACTATTTATTTAACTAAAAAGAAGGTGAAAACAGCCAAATGAGACAAAAAATATGCTTTGAATTTATTTTAAATGACAAAAAAACTCTTCCAAATTATTATTTTTTTACCGAATGATTACTCGCGCTGCCGCAGATGGCCGGCGCTGATTTTTTTTTTCGTGGATAGAGAATGACCCTAGCTATCATATACTCACGCCACACACCCAACATATTAGTACAATTGAAGAAAAAAAATTAAATGTGATTTGCTCCATACAAAAAAATCTAATAAATTTTTTTCAAGACAAACTTATCAAGTTTAGAAGAAATTTTATAAGAATAAAAGTTGTCAGGAATATTATAACACGTCATATAAAAAAAAATCGCATCGATATGGTAACTTTGTTGCCTAAGTCCACTAATTTTCAGTATGTGCCCACTGTGCGGCGCCACGCCACGTCGCGCCCGGTCACGCCGCGCTCGCTGTGTGAATAGAGCTTTACTTACACAATATTGTATAGAATCAAGTTCTTCTAACTTAACAGACAGCTGTGCTGCTGGGGAGTTTGTTCCGCCACTTCTTCTTCCCAGCTGAAGCACTAGGAAGTGTCGAAGGGTGGGCGTTTTGGGGGGGACTGTCTTGTGTAACTTTGACGTTCAAAAAGTGCTGACTCTCAGCCTAGTTTGAATAAATGACTTTTGATTTTGATTTTGTATTGTGTATGTGTGGATAGCTACGCACACATACATAAAATTGCCGTCTTTTACCTAATCTCGAGCGTTCAAATTTTGTGAGAGGGCTCTTAAGAACACCAACACACATGATATTCTCATAAACTATGAATTCGAAGTAATATGAATTATAATCCTACTTACTACTAATTTCATAAATGTGAAAATATGTATGATTGGGCGTGTGTCCGTTTCGACTGCTCGGCCACTATGTCGTAGAAAAAAAAAACTTATGTCAGCATTTCGAAGGAATTTGTAAAAGATGAACAGTGAAAACCGCAAATTCGAAGAGTCAATAATCAGAAAGTTATGTGGGTTTAACCGTGGCCGCGCAGTCCGCATGAATTCAACTGCGCGGCCACCAGTTCTCTTAAACGGAGCGTTGTAAAAGTCTAATTCCTTTTGCTAATCACTGACAGGATTTCGAAGAAAATGTAGATCATAAAAATAATGCCCTACTGTCTGTAGTTCACGACCTGTTTCTCAATCACGCAAAACGGCTGAATGGATCTGGATCGAAAATGGCACACAGGGTATACTATACATATATTACCTATACTATACCCTGGATTACCACATTCTTACCGCGGTAGTACGTCCTCCTGCGTTAATTTCCGACATCCAGGCGGGCGAAGCCGCGGGCAAAAGCTAGTACGTTTATAAAAATAAAAATAAATATTTTTTTGTTGGAAACAGTTTATTAAAGATATTATAAATATTACACTAGCTAGTCAATGACGATCCCGGTGAACAGTGTGTCGACAAAGCTCGTGTTACTTTGCTCAGTGAGCGAGTACACGACGCGAGGAGCGCGCGGCTGCAGATCGTTACGGAGCACCATCGCCAGCGCTTCCGGCTGGCGGCTCACGTCCGCCGGCTCGTCGCTTGCGTCCGTGCCCGCGCTGCCGGCGGACTGCAGCGAGCGTTCCTCGGGCGTGTCGACCGGCGGCACGCGGCGTCGCCGTCGCACACGCCGCCGCCGGGGCCGCGGCACCGCCCCCGCTACACGCTCCGCCGCGGGCTCCACCGCACGCTCCGCCGCGGGCTCGCTGCACAATTGCTCCAGCATCATAAGCGCCTGTCGCTTGGTTTCTGTGAGATCATCCGGATGGACGGGCGAGGGCGAGCGCTGATGCTTTTCTACACTAATCACCTGCACTTCGTCTACAGAATCCACGACGTCTGAGGCGTCTGCAGAGTCGTCGGGCTCTTTATCGCAGCGCTGCGGACAGCCCAAGTTAGGCTCGTTGGGCACGCAGTCCACTGGGTCGTCGGGCTGCAGCAGCGCGAGCGGCTCCTGCGGCGGCAGCAGGTAGCCGCGGCTGAGCAGGCGCAGCGGCGGCAGCGCGAACAGGCGGCGCAGGCGGCGCGCCAGCCAGCGCACGCGGCGGCGCGGCGACACGCACACGTAGGCGCGCGCGCGCACGTCGCCGGCGCTGTAGAACTGCTCCATGCACACGCGCACGCGGAACCGCGGCTCGGGCGCGTGTGACGTGCCTTCCGGTTCGGATTGCGACTCTTCATGTTTCACCATTATGAAACCACTTAAAAATATCTTTATTTATTAGAACATTCTGTAGTACCTTTCTTTGTAAACCGATGAGTCCAAAGAGTTTTCTGCAAACCAAAGGGTTTTATTAATGATTGGTTTCCCAAGGCTCCAACTGTAGTGTGACTACTAAAGTTGCCTAGTTTATTTAAAATTACTTGTTCACTCATCAAAATCACATTACTGTTTGCATGGGGCTTTAGACAGCTCAATTGAGTCAGTGGATGGTCTTAGATTGGTAAGGCCAAACTGGATGGTTTATTATTCTAAATTAAAATTAATAAACAATTGTTTAAAAATTGTGTTTTTAAACTATAAATCCCTTCTTTATTACTTGGATACTGAAACAACAATTTCTAAATTAAAGCATGTTTTTGGAACATTATGACATCAAGAGTTCAAATATTACTACCTATTCATGAATAGGTAGTAATATTTGAACTCTTGATGTCATTACATTGACATTACATTGTCATTACAGACATTACATTGTCTTGTGACATTATGAATTCACATAGCCCATAGCATGCTTTGTGCTATGTGAATTCATAATGTCACATTTTCCTATTGCATTTACTGTATAGACAGGATCCTTTATAAATAAACTGGACAATTTGAAGTCACAACTAAGTGGAAGCCTTGCCTACAACAAACAGCATTACTTAACCAATAATTTATAAATTAATTATGACATGGACTTCTCTGATTACATGACACTTAATACATTAAAGTGGGAGAATAAATTCATACCCGATTTCAGGATGAACTAGTTCGCCTAAACGAAACCAGTTCTCTCTACATGTGATAGCAGAAACCAATAAAGACCTATGCAGAAAAGACAAAAGAAACAGCATGTACAGTCAGTTAAAAATTTAGCGTTGTAGTGTCACGGTATCATTCCAATGTGAAACTTTTGAGTCATTAAGACGATGAGAAGGGAGCGAAACTAGTTTATCCTAAAATCGGGTATGGCCGTAACATATACTTAAATATTTCACCTAATTATCAATCCGGATTTTATAAAGCCATGTGGAAAGCTGGATGTCTACAAGTACGTTTACTATGGCTCAGAGTTCATACCCACTTCCGCCCCTAAGACGACCCACTGACCCACTTGGGAGAATGAACTAATGAACTATTGAACGATCAGTTCAATGGTTCATTTGTTTATTTTATTTTCTTTTATTTAATACTAACATTAGAGTAAGTTGTTTTTACCTACTAACATTATATGGATTTATTTCTGAAATAAATATTTTGAATTTGAATTATGGTTCTTAATTTTTCCTCTAGACTGTTGTGCTGGGCAATTTAGATAAGGGGCCAATAGCCACAGAACATCGATTTTTAATTAAAAGAAAATAGAAGTTAAAAGTGGTAAGTACCTTGGAAAGAGCTGGATTTCGTTTTCCAATAACTCTTTAAACGTGCTTTAGATCTTCATCTTAGATATTCGAGGAAGTACCTAACACAACACATAAAACAATTTACTCTTACAAAGTGAAAACCAAAATTTGTAGTAAGATTTGTTTTCTTACTACAAATGGAATAATTTAAGTTCACTTTAGTAGCTGTACTAAAATAGTATTCTGTGAATAAAATTAGAAGATAAAATTCTTAACTTCATGTCAGTCAAGGAATAAGAACAAAACAACAAGCAATACAAAAAAACTCATATATTGACATCTCGCTCTATGCTTTAAATCTTTAATAGAGAGAGATGTCAGTGTCAATAACGTCACTGTCAATTGACGTAGCACAGAATACACAACCTCAGCAGTCAGCACACTCTACTAATACTTCGCCGCGTTCTCACATCGATTTGTGCGTGCTAAAGGCTCGTGCAGACTACCGATGGGATGGTCACGCGCGATTCGACGATTTATATCTGTAGAACAATTTCTTCCTAATAGTATGTACAGCTTGGCAAAAAAGAGTCTGGAAAAAATGAGGGCGCCAACTTAGCAGGTATGGCCAGCCTGTATACTAGGACTAAAAGTGATAAGATACTTGTTGTTTTAATCCACAAACACGAGATCCCGGAAATTCTCATCAATCAAGATTTCAAGACTTCATAGGTACACAGTCTTTTACTTTCATTGTATTTAGTAGATCGCGCATTATTTCGCTGGAATAACCTTTTATCTAAGAGTGCCATCATAATAACATAATGCTAACTTATTCAGTTTAAAAATTAATTAAATTACACTCAGGGATTGCCGATTGAACCCAATATACAAGACATAATGTTCAGCAATCGCATTTGTGGCCACCATCTAGGGTATTCACAACCATTCGATGGTTGGTATGCCTGTATCAAATTTGACATGAATGATACTGAACGAATCCTGTTAATGCTGACAGTTTATCGACAAGAAGGCGACTTACAGCTGCTTACTGTCGGAAACTAATCGGAAGTCAGAGAGTATATATAACATGTCGTATTCGAAAGGTACGGGCAATATCGAATAAACTTGAACAGTTGACTAATGAAGGCGTCAGGTATGTCTATGTGGGGTACATAACATTTTCACTATTCACATGACAATGAAAATGCAATAACACGCTAAAATTTTGATTTTATTTAAAAAGAAAAACGTGACATAACATCATTCGTGTATTCCTTTTCGGTGCTATGATATTTTTTTTCTAATAACACTGATGTTTCGGTTTTACATTTCTTATTTATGAAATCTAAATAGTGTAAAAATCTTTCTTAGACGTTTACGGCTCCCATTACAACCCGTCTCCTCAAACTATAGGTAATATATTACGTAGAATAGGCACCTGAAAAATAATAAATATAAATTATAATTTTTTTACTGTGGTATGCGATAATGGCATTAATAAATAAAAATAAAAAAATACTTGCCTGTTTCGTTATAGTGTTGAACTTTTTGTCTAATTGCACACAGATCAAAATCGTCTAATTCTTTCTTCCGCCAACTGTTTTGGTGTTCCTCCAGGTGTAGAAAAAATCCTTAATTTTTTTCACCTTCATTAACAATTTCTCTAATTGTATTGTGAGATTTACCTTGAAAAAAACTTAAAGACAATCATATTAATTCCATGTAGGTACATTTTTCAATTTCAAGTATCAAACATCAAGAGTTAACGTACACGCGATTTGTCAAACTAGAAAACATAACCTCGATAATCTATTAGTAAATAAAACAATAAAATGGCTTGAAACTTATAATACCGATAAAACTTAGTATTAGAAAGGAAAAACAATGACTGGCATTGAATAAAACATAAATTTCTTGGATAAATGTCGTGTAACCTGTCGTGTCGGCAGTTCTTTCGTAAACATTGTCAATCGGAGACAAAATTTGTTCCGCTTCAGATTCCGCCCGATTTCTTACGAAAACTTAGTATGTCACAGCTCACACCACTACTCCTTATTGTTTTATTCATTTTTTATATGTACAAAAGCATTAATCATTGATAGTTAATTAGAAAGAAGTAAAATACAACTAGGAACATAACACAATGACAGATTAGCTACTTTTTTTTTTTTTGGAATTTTATGACCTGGTAACTGAACCTTTAGGTCAAATCTTATTTTATTATCGAACACTGCACTATCACTTCATTTTTAAATTGTTTTAATAGTATTTTTAATGTATTTATATATCGGTTTGTACGTATTTTTGTCTTTTAATAACTCTTCAAGTGGCGGCGGGCGGGATAAAGAATCGCACTTGTTCACTTCACTAAGTTCACTAGCCAACACTAATCTGTCAAGCAAGAAGTTTTGACAGTCAAAAATAAGATGTTCAATGGTTTTTTACTGGATTCTCGCCACAGTGTTCTTGGTTAGCACGTGTGTTTTGAATTTGTAGTTGTTTTATTTAGTGATTGTTGATATTTTTGTGACTTGTTAGCATATAAGTGGGCTAAGTTTCGTATTACCTGACGGCGATTTGGGAGTTCCATTTTTTTTTTTACGTAAAGATCATATTATTAGAAACCTCCACGTAAAATTCTAAGTGTCGAAATTAAATAGTTACCGAAAAAAAAAAATTAAAATCGTAAAATTTTGCAATATGTATTTTGTCACTTTGACATTTCGTCTCGCCATTAAACGTTTCTTTTCAAGAAAGGTAAACGCACTAAGATGTTTGACTTCATAATTATGATGCAAAACACATGTAAAAATTTACCGACTATTACCGATAATTGAAACCAAACGTAAATCTATGCTATTGTTTGCTGTTAAGCGATCTGTCAGTCATCGTTTGTGTCCCTAGCAGTTGAGAGCGTTTACGTACTACTATAAACTAAAAACCCTCCGGGGCAGATCCGACATGGTTTGGGAGGTTAGGTTAGGTTAAAACTGTGACCTCCTATGCACGCCAGAAGCGACATGGTTTGGGGAGGTTAGGTTAGGTTAGGTTAAAACTGTGACCTCCTATGCACGAGCCGAACGAGCGAAGCGAGCGGTGCCGCGGTAGCGGCCGGCGAGTGCCAGAAGTGACATGGTTTGGGGAGGTTAGGTTAGGTTAGGTTAAAACTGTGACCTCCTATGCACGAGCCGAGCGAGCGAAGCGAGTGGTGCCGCGGCAGCGGCCGGCGAGTGCCAGAAACGACTTGATTCTGTTGACGAGCCCTGTCAGTGAAGTGTCCTGTCGAGCGTTGCTACTTCCCCTTCGTTTTATTCGTCAACTCCACACCTCTTCCGGCCTTTAAATCGACGTTGATACACGAAAATTCGAAAGTTAGGTTAGAATATTAAAAAAAAAAATCTCAATATTGGAGGGGTATCGACGCTTTTCCTTCACAGGGGGGGCTCTACACCTCCTCCCCCTCCCGCCCTCCCCCCTACCACCCCTGAAATCGACGCCCGGCTATCCGAAGTCCTACCTATAAGTGTGTTGTCTTTGTGTTCGTAAACAGGTTTGGGGAGTAGGATATTATTGGGCATCCTACTCCACCTTCGTTCCTTCGGCTCACTCCGTTCGCCTCGTCACTCTCGGTGGATAGAATGCCCAATAATATTAATATTTCTGATATCGATGGCTGACCTCGTGAGTCGATGGAACTGACGGTGGAGTAGAATGTTCAATAATATTTCTGATAAAGATGTCTTACCTCAAATTCAACTGTCGGATTCATTTCAATATACTCACCAGCTTAAAAACACCTACCCACCTGCTTTAAAACTTTACACGTTAACATAATCAGGTCTATATCTGAACGAACCAGTTATCTAAAATTCAGGACAGATTGTCTCATGTCTCTCCACATACTTGGGGATGGTGCATTGTGGTTTAGTGACACACATACCCGGTATCGTGACCAGATTGACTCGAGAACATCTGAACTTTAGGATACCGCATACATTAAACTAAATTAAGGACCGATTGTCTCATGTCTCTCCACAAAAGTAAAATAGCGCGCACCCTTAGGTTCACACACATTTATTCTGTGACCAGATTGGGTCGAGGACATCTAAATTTAGTTTAACACATTACAGACGATACATACTTTTATATCAATACACCCATCTGCTTTAAAACTTTACACGTTAACATAATCAGGTCTATATCTGAACGAACCAGTTATCTAAAATTCAGGACAGATTGTATCATGTCTCTCCACATACTTGGGGATGGTGCATTGTCGTTTAGTAACACACATACCCGTTTTCGTGACCAGATTGGCTCGAGGACATCTGAACTTTAGATACCGCATACATTAAACTAAATTTAGGACAGATTGTCTCATGTCTCTCCACAAAAGTAAAATAGCGCGCACCCTTAGGTTTGTACACATTTATTCTGTGACCAGATTGGCTCGAGGACATCTAAATTTAGTTTAACACATAACAGACGATACATCCTGTTACATCAACACGTAAAAATCAAGTGGCAAGCGCGGTCCCACGGATAGTCGATCCTTGTCCAGTATGCATAAAGCTAAGGCGCTGATACACTTGACAACGGCAGCCGGATCAGAAACGCATCGACGGTTAACAATCATTAGTGCTTATATCAGTTTTTACGTAACACTATTGATTCATAACCGTCGGTATCTCACATTATTCAATCTGGTGTACAAACTGTATGTGGATCCGCTGTTGTAGTCTGTTCCGTAGACGGTACCCGTACCCGGTGGTTGTCAGTTTTATGTATATAATCAGCTTTATGTATAAGTCAGCTTTATTAGTTCGAATCGGCAAATTTCAATGACAATGGAATGCACGCTTCCCACGTTCACATAAATTGCATTCCATGCATTTATATTGTTAAGTAATATGACCATCATGTTGTAAACACTAAATTAGTCTTTTATAGAACTTCCTACATATTATTTTCGTAAATTTATAAAGTTTGTAATCGCTTCTAGTTTTAACGTGTTTCATTCTTCTACGTACTAAGATTATATATTTTTATTTATATGAATGATATATTTTGTATCAAGTACGACATGAATTATTGGTCGAACCATCTACCACTTGTTATCGAGTGTGATTTAAAATTAATTAAGAGACCTTGAAAAAAGAGAACACTGAGGTTATTAGGGATAATAAGAGTAAAGAATAAATGAATAAATACATTGGAGAAGCATTGAAATCCTAGAGTTAATGTTATTAATGATAAATTGGATAACTATAAAACTATAACTCAGTCACGTACTTCCGATTCCTACACGATACCTACAGTTTCTTGGTTTCTTTCATTCCAAGTGTAAGTGATTATTTAATAATACGAATGAAAATGTTATTAGTGAGTAAACTAACTTACTCTGCACTAGTTTTTATATGATGATAACAACTTCCGAGTTTAACTGCAACTTAAAATTACTTGGGATCGGGTTCACTTTGTCGGCTTTATTTTTCAATTCTCAATACTTATGACACAGTAAAAATAAAAGAAGCAGAAGTATGTCTCGGCAGTGACATTGAAAGAAATTCATTCAGGTGCCATTTAAGCGAATGCCTAATGTGGAATACGTCGAAATGCCGACTGAGTTGATAATGTAAAAAATGATATTTCTGGTTTCAATATTGATGAATTCAAACACACAACACTGAATAATACAATTGATAATTTCGTGTCAAATTTCAAGTAACTAAATGTTGCACCCTCCGCGTATGTGCGTAACTACCACCCTCCGAGGCTGTTGCGTATTGTGCACACTGAAATTTCGAAGCGCGTCATCTCGACCGTTTTCTATGAAGTTAAACTACTGTAATTTTTTATTCTGTGTCAATTAACAAATTACAATTTAGCAAAATTGATATGCAATCAATACGGTTAGATATGACGTAAACGTCATTTTTTTTTATACAACTGTAAGACTTGTACTTAGAGTTTAAAATTGAAATTATCTATTTTTGTGCTGAAATTGTATTTTTTGTGTATATAAACGAATTAATTTCAATCAATAAATTACATTCGCTCCGGAATCTTCAAAGTGACAAGTAGTACTAGTGGTACTTTAATATCGACTTTCTAACATGTAAGTGAGTACTTATAAATTTTTTAATTTGAAGTTTTAATGCTCAGCTACGGACCTGGTTTTTGCCTGCCGGCTGTTGTAATTATCATGCCCTATTTATCCATCGTGACTGCTACTCAGCTACGTACCTGACCTGGCTTCTGCCTGCCGGCTGATGTAACTGTTATCGATCTGTCATAATTTGATAGATTTCTTATTTATTGTATTTCAAAAAAGACCTTGTAGGTTTTTGTTTTGTTATATTAAACATGACTTTTTTTGTTGTACATTAGGTCTGACTCCGACGTTTCCCGTATGTCTGACTACATAAAGAGCCCGGCAACTGATACAAAGGTCGTGTCGAGAAGGACCCTGCCTACGAAAAAAACTACAAAGCGCAAAGCTTCGTCGGTCGTAGAATCAGGATCAAGGTAGTTTATCAATACTCTTTATCTGACTTATCCCTTTTCATTAGTCTCACTTATTATATTATAACATAGATCTCAATAGAGAACTTTTATTTGTAACAATAATTTTAAGTAAATATATACTTACTTATTTTATCATGCAACATAGTTTGTATCTAGAAAAGTGTTTCTTCTAGATTATTAAAATAAAAATTTTAATTGTTTACAGTGACCAGAAACCGGGGAGCACCGACCTTTTCGGTTTGGAAGACTTTGGTGGCCTTCCTCCGAAGTCGAAGTTAGGATCATCCTTGCTGTCCCGCGTAGCCAACGGGAAGGTACGACGGACAGCAGATCTAAGCGGTGCCTTTTTTGTGGAACTGAAGGTATTCCATAAAGAAAATATCATCTCCATTGCTCCTGAGGAGCGTTGGAAGAAGGCAGAAGTTGCTTTGAAACTTCAACTGGAGAAAGGTAGTTCACAGTGGAACTCACTACAAAAATTCATGCATAAGGCTCATGAGTTGTTCAATGACTCAGAGCCTGTATATTATAGTGATAAGATAAATTTTAAATCTAGTTAGGTAATCACTTAAAATTTAAATTGGGACACCTAAAATTAATGTTTATTTTTAAACTTAGTAGGTAGAATGTCTTAAATTCTTGTTCAAGGCTTAGGAGTTGATCAAAGACTCAGAGGCTGTATATTATAGTGCTAAGATACATTTTAAATGCACTTAGGTAATTAATTTAAAATTAATATTTAGGACATCCTAAATAAATCTTTATTTTTAACTTAGCCGGTAATTAATTACGTTAGAATGCCTTTCTGCACTGTTTGTAACACATCTGTTGAGCGCAGTCACTGGACAGGTCATCTACGCAGTACCAATCATAAAAATAAAAATATTTCATACGTTTGCGAAGGTGTTGAATTAATTAATTCTGCATTCCGAAATCGTATAGCTTCTTATAGAATTATTGACACTAGTGAAAATTATTCTTTAGATTCGTTTTTGAGTAATAATCAAGAAAAAATCAAAACATTAATCAACAAATCTCTGAAAGATCATGTATGTCTAAAAATTAATTTTGAATATTTTGCTTTGTTTTTGATGGTTAAAAATGATAGTCAGGAGATGAAATCATTTGCTACAAAGAATTATGTGGTACATCAGAATTATGAATATGATTTATTGACATCTCAGGTTAGAAACACGTTGAAAAAAAAATTAGAAGAATTTCAAGATCGTGACAGTGGCTGGACATTTTTAAACAGTTCGCATTTGGAAGTTAATGTTAACAAATATCAACCTTTACGCGGCTCAAGCTTTATCGAGTTGCCGACCGTAGTTAAATCAAAAAAAGCATGTATTAATATTCGCAATAAAGATAATTATTGCTTTTTATGGTCAGTTGTTGCTGCTTTATATCCAGCAAAAACTCATCCTGAAAGAGTATCGTCTTACCCCAATTTTCAAAGTGTGTTAAACATAAAAGACATTCAATTTCCATTGAGTTTCTCAGATATTGCTCGATTCGAATTAAATAATCCCGATATTTGTATATATATTTATGGCTTAAAAAATAATACCGTGACTGGACCGCTTTATAAACCAAAATTTTTGAAGGAAAAAGTGATTCATTTACTTTACTTAGAAAAAGATGATTTATCACATTATTGTCTCATTACGGATTTACCGCGTCTTGTTAAAAGTCAAATAACAAAGCACCACAGTAAATTATACTTTTGTGATGTTTGTTTAATGTTCTTTGATAGTTGTGATAATCTTACTTCACACAGTTGTGGAGGAGTTGCTACTGAACTACCACCAAAAGGCTCTTTCATTCAGTTTGAAAATTATGGTAGAAAGCAATTTGTACCATTTGTTATATACGCCGATTTTGAAACAATGCTAGAGCGGTACGACTCCTGCGACCCTGACCCAACTCAGGCGAGCACCGTTACGAGACAGCGACATGTGCCCATCGCTTTCGCTTATCATATTACGTGCACTCTAGATGAAACCTATAATCGTTATGTCTCGTATCGTGGTTCGGATTGTGTTTCAAAATTTGTGAAGTCTATCTATAAAGATACCAAAAAAGTTTATAGAATTTTAAATAATACCGTTCCCATGATTTACACGAATGAGAATGCTCTCGACTTTGAAAACTCTGATACATGTCATATTTGTGAGAATTTCTTGCTAGGTGATAGGGTACGCGATCATTGTCATTTGACTGGTAAATATCGTGGCGCAGCTCACAGTTACTGTAACCTGCAATATAAAATGCCTAAGTTTCTACCTGTATTTTTTCATAACTTATCGGGTTATGATTGCCATCTTTTCATAAAAGCATTAGGTAACGCTCCGGGATCTATTAAAGTCATACCTAAAACAAAAGAAAACTATATTTCTTTCACGAAGTATATTCCGATTTCCGATAATGAAAGCATACAGGTACGATTTGTAGATTCATTCAAGTTTTTAGGAACTAGCTTAGAAAAGTTAGCAAGAACAATGAAAAAACAAGACTTCAAGCAATTAAAATCTTATTTTCCTGAAAAAACACAATTTGATCTACTTACCCGTAAAGGAGTGTACCCATACGATTACATGTCTCAATGGAAACATTACGAAGATATATGTTTACCATCTAAAAATCATTTTCATAACTCCTTGACTAATGAATCAATTAGTGATGAAGACTATAAACACGCTCAGACCATTTGGTCAGTATTTAATATTCAAAATATGGGTATGTACACAGATTTATATCTTAAAACCGACGTTCTTTTGCTAACAGACGTGTTTGAAAGTTTTCGAAAAACTTGTAAACAATACTATAATCTCGATCCCGCGTTTTATCTTACAGCACCAAGTCTTTCATTCGATGCAATGCTTTTGAAAACTAGAATTAAATTAGAATTGATAAGTGATGTTCAAATTTTTAGAATGATACAAGAAGGCATTCGTGGAGGTGTTTGTATGTGTTCCAAAAGACATGTCAAAGCCAATCATAAATATTTGGATTCTTACGACTCGTCTCTGCCGAATTCATTTATTATTTATTTAGATTGCAACAATTTATATGGTTATAGCATGTGTCAATATTTGCCTTATTCGGATTTTAGATTTATGAGTAGACAGGAAATAGATGATTTGCAATTGAGCTTAACAGATATAAGCGATACCGCGGAAAACGGCTATATTCTTGAAGTTGATTTATTGTATCCTAAAACATTGCACGATGAACATAACGACTTTCCATTTTGTCCAGAAAAATTTGTTGCACCGGGTGGTAAGAATAAAAAATTAATACCGAATTTGTATGACAAATACCACTACGTTATTCATTACGTTCATTTAAAAAAATGTTTACAACATGGATTGGTGTTACGAAGGATTCATCGTGCAATTGTTTTTAAGCAAAGCTGTTTTTTAAAACAGTACATCGATCTTAACACTCAACTACGACAAAAAGCAGAATCAACGTTTGAGCAAGATTTTTTTAAATTATTAAATAATAGTATTTTTGGGAAGACTCTGGAAAATGTTGAACAAAGAGTAGATGTAAAATTAGTTAACAAATGGTGCGATTCAAACAATAAAACGAAAAAGACTATTTGTGCTGAGAAATTGATAGCCAGTCCATATTTTCATAGCGCTTCTGTGTTTTCTGATGATCTAGTAGCAATACAAATGAAGCCTTCGCGTGTTATACTTAATAAACCAATATATATAGGGTTCACAGTGTTAGAATTATCTAAGACCCATATGTACGATTTTCACTACTCTGTCATGAAACCTTTTTATGGTAAGCGAATTGAATTGTGCTATACTGACACAGATAGCTTAATTTATGATGTCCAGAGTAATAACGTTTATAAAGATTTCAAGCTCAATTTTTTAAAATATTTTGATACCTCTAATTATGACATAAACAATGAATTTCACTTGCCCATTAATAATAAGAAGATCCCAGGACTGTTTAAGGACGAAATGGGTGGTAAAGTTATTAAAGAATTCGTAGGACTGCGCTCAAAACTTTATTGTATTAAAACCTTAAAAAAAACAATTAAAAAAGCCAAAGGTATAAAAAAATGTGTAACGAAACATTTAAATATGATTGATTATAAAAATGTTTTGTACAATTGCAATGTCATTCGTAAAAAAAATGTAATGTTTAGGTCAATAAAACATGAAATATTCACTCAGAACGTAAATAAAATAGCACTTTCAAGCAATGATGATAAACGGTTGCTATCATTTGATAAAGTATCTACTTTAGCTTGGGGTAATGCAAATATATTTATGTAATGTATTACCATACTTAAAAATGTAATTAGGAACTTACAATAGTGACATTTCTATCAAGTATTTTATTGATTGTAAAACATCCTAAATGGAAAGTCAGATAATTTTATAACGTAGCTACTATCTTACTTACTAATTTAAAAAGTTTGTTAATCTTTAAATATGAAATATAATATTGTCCTGTAATTTAATTCAAATAGTATCGTCTGAAGTTACTTTTGAACCCAGCTATAATATTATAGCTGGTATTATATCTATGTAATTCTAAAATGTGTGTATTCTTGGTGTCCCTTGTAATTGTAGTTTTTATCTGTATGTACCTACTAAATATATACTTAAATAAATAATATTTTATGATTTTATCTCTGTTTCATTTCCATTCCTGATTGATGACAAAGCATACAGGGCTTACACCATGTTGTGCACGAGGATACAGGTTCCAACTGGATAAAACATGCAATGTTCATTTTTGATGACATAGCACTCATGGCTCGAAGTTCACACGCGCGGTGTAGAATATGACACCGATCAGGTGCTCGTGCACGAGCTCGAACGTGTTGAAACTTGAAATTGAATCACAGCGCTTTAAGGCTTTATGGAGTCTCATTACACATTAACCACGTTCCACAGTCGTATTATTGTGTAGAACATTCATTATTAGACAGTTAGCCGGAGCGGTCATATCACGTCGAATAAGAACGAAACGAATTGTAAGTATTGTAGAACTACCCATATATTTATAACGTTAATTCATCATGTTTTTATGTAATTATATTTAATTATTATTTCGGTTGTTTCAGATCATTGATAATGTGTGATTCACCAGATATTATCGACTTCTCGCAATACGCGCAAGGTTTTCCGACCCCGAGTTTAAGCTGGCATATCCCAGAACAACAAAGACCTGTTCACAAGGAGCCTAGAGCAAGACAAGACTGCGGACCTGTCAACAAGAAGCCTAGAACAAGACGGGAGTGTGTAAAACAGAAGTCAGCTCTGCCTACCTGTCAATCATTCGTCATAAACAATGAGAAGAAAAAAGGATTACGACTGATCCAGGTACAAGTGTTGGACATCAGTGAACAACTAGAATCTGCAAGTGACAATGATGATGTGGTAATTTTAAGTGCGCAGTATATAGTGACTGAATCGGTGGACCATGTTATGGAGGAGACGCAATCGTTAATTAATAAAATATCAAAAAAACTTTGTGGGGACAGTTGTTATTACTGATGAACTATTAACTGGTGTCATTATTTTGTAAGTATCTACTATATTGTTTAAGTTTTATAGTAATAAGCAATAATAAATTATGTAAGTAATATTATAGTTATCAGACTATATTATTATTAGGTATATATAACATTTATTTGCTTTCTTATTGTTTAGTGTTTAAACATTTGTGGTTTTTATGGTGTGTAAGTTTTGAATGTATACATTTTTAAAATAACAAATATGTAAGTTTTATTTTAATTAACTTTTGTATTTTATCCTGTATATACCTAGTCTAAAAAAAATATAATAAAGTTAAATACATATAAAAAGAAAAAATATGTAATGTAGATTTCTTTGATTAATCTAGTTGGGCTACTGTTCAATCATCACAAGTTTTTTAAGTATGTAGGTAACATTAAATAAACTATGTGGGGACAGCTATTATTATTATTATTGGGTAGGTAGTTATAATTAGTTTGTAATAATTGTAAATAATGTAAAAAGTAAATAAATATAAAATGATAAAATATGTACTTAATGTAGATTTCTTTGATTAATCTAGTTGGGCTACTGTTCAGTCATCACAAGTTTTTTAAGTTAAGTATGTAAGGTAACATTAAATAAACTATGTGAGAACAGCTATTATTATTATTATTGTGTAGGTAGTTATAATTAATTTGTAATAATTGTAAATAATGTAAAAAGTAAATAAAAATATTTTGTAGTTTATATTATGGTTATTTTGTATTACTTATAAATACTCGAACTTTAAATTAGCTCTAGTGTAATGATATACATATAGGTTATTTGCTTTCAGAATGTTTTATTAGAATAATTCGTTTAGAATACCGTATGTACCTATATTTGAAATAAAATTTATTAGGATTATCATTTTGCTGCAGCTAATTTAAAGTTTGTTATATGGGTCTGATTATATTAAATAAAACACTCTTGAGTACATAGACATTTTTAATTAACTGTTCAACACAATAATTATTAAATAAATAAATTAAATACAGACATATTATTATCAAAATACCATTTTCTAATACACACAGCATTATTCAATGCACAATTCAATTTATGGTTCACACAATTAAAATCAGTTTTATTTTTACAGAACTTTTTTTTTAATGTCGCAAAATTAGGACATCCCTTCTCACCTATGTCAATCACTTCACAGTTTGCACATAACTCTTTAATCCACGTAATCTTTTCCAAACCCTTTGTCATAATTTTTTTATTTTCTAAATATGGTAAAATAACACGTTTAAACTCTTTGTAGTCTATGTAGCCTTCACTCCAGTAAATTCCTCGATTTCTTTCTAACCATCTCACCTGCTTTTTTTCTTCTAGTGTTAGGTAATGGAATGAATATGGTGGTTTCACCAAGAACGTCTGTGTATGATCATGACTCGCAATGGCCAATTCTTTGACAATAAAATGATTTAAAGAATCTTTAAATCCTTGGAGTTCCACTATAAGGGTGTCCGACTTCATGATATCTTCTTAACAATGTTACTTAATGGTTTGTATTCAACAATGCAATCGTTCAGAATGAGACAATATGCTGAAGTTTGATCTGGTATCTCCGAATCACTTTCAATTTCTACTCTCACGTCCACAACTGGCCCTGTCTTTAGATTATCCGCTTGTCTAGAGCAATCAATGACAAACAGCGGTGCTAAATCTCTAAACTGTTTTTCGCTTAATATGGGTTCCGGTCGACGTCCGTAATACGACTGTTGAAATCTGGTGTATTGCTCGTATAATAAAGCGATTCTGTTATTAGCAAAACTCGTATTTAGGTTTTCATACGGAAAATAAGTTGAATTGAGATACACTCTAACGTCTCGAACATGACAGTGATCGAATTGAGACATGTCCGAACTTGCATTGCTTTTCCTATTTGTCTGTAACCCGATAATAATGTACCTTGGTTTTTCTATTTGAGATGAAGTTTTGATTGACCAGGTATGTTTTGTAGTTTTAGGCAAAGCTGGATATTCGTACAGATCCCAATTTCTGTATACCATTTGAAGTGATCTATCTTTTTCTAATAGTTTTAACAAAGTTATTTTTTCTTTGTCTGATACTTTAACATGCGGTACGCGCCATATAATTTTGTTGATCTGAACGTCGTCCACTATTTCGCCGGTGTTAAGTTTTACAGCGTTCAAATTAGTATTACTTCGTAACAATATCAGTTCATGTCTGCTATTTATCACAACTTTTTTATAATCTTCAGCAAACCCAAGGATGTTACTTAGTGGAATAGAAACAGAAAATTTTCCACCATTAATATTTTTTATACCATCGATATTCCAGCCCCAAGCATTAGACATTTTTGATTCACTTTCATTCATTGATATTAATGATTTCATGGTTGTAGTTATACCTGCATTTTTTATTTTATCAATCTCCACTCCATTTAACTCATACCTAATATCTTGAAACAAGTACAGTAGACCATTGTTTGTGAAATTGATACTAGTAGCTTTGTCTTTCGTATCTTTTTTGTTTACGATAACAGTGCCTTCTAAATAGAGTGTGCTAGCTGAAGGAAGTATGTACAAATCCTGTTGGTTGATCGGAATGCGGATTTCATCGTTCCTATTGAAACTCGTTACGTACGGCTTGTAGGAATGAAATTCGATTCCTTCTATAGTATTATCGTAAGTTGGAGCGGATAAAACGTCTAAGATATTCATTTTAACAATCCGATAGCTCTAAGGAACGCTTTATTGTCTTTAGTTAATTTTATTATCTTCTTAGAGAAAGGTCTTCTTCGATAGGTAGCTCGGGCAGAACTGATATTCTTTACTTGGTGAAACACATTTTTATTGTAGTCAATCATCTTTTTCTTCTAAGATGCAGATATACCTGCACTTCTTCACCACGTAAATTGATTAATTGTTGGTTTATATCTAACAGTCTGATATGTATGCAGCTTATGTTGTTTTGATTGATTGGAAAGTATATTGCGTTCTTCGGGATTTCTATGATCCTGTATCCTGGCGGCACATTAAGTGCAAATTCGTGAATAATATGACTTGGTTCACCGTTCACAAATGAACCGCTTACAATATCACATTCAATCCTGACTACGGTCGTAGGTAGAATGTTGACTGGAGACTGTGACACATGCCATTTATTTGCTGTTAAAATTTGTTTGTTAAACCCCAATAGTCTTCTAAAAGAGTCTCCTTTGATAAAATTAATGTCTTTTGTACAGAATATTGTAGTTTTTAAAGTATTATTATTGCACCGTAGTTTGATCGCTGCATCTTTTATTTCAGATTTTAAATAATCGCTAATATCTTGTAATTCATAAGTGCCTTCCGGTACTTCAATAACTTCATTAATGCCATAATAGAACTTATTATTACTTTTGTCAATGTTTGGAATAGAATTAAATGTAGAAAAGTGTAATAAAGCACACTCATACTCTCCGTCTAGTTGTAAAGTATTAGGATAGTATGTAGTTAACACTGACGAGTCTCCAGTTATCGACAAAGTGAGTGACATCTTGCAAATGACTGATATAAAAGAAAAGCATTTATTTTATAATACTTTTTTATTCCAAAAAGTCAACAAATAACTTAAACATAAATGACCACAATTGACTGCGTTTAATTTTTGATATCCTGTGTAGTTATATAACACATCACAATTTTTGAAATATTGCATCAATTCCATTGGAGGTTTTAAATTTCCATAGCTATCAAAGTATTCACAGTGATTGTATACTTTAGCATAAGCTACCCAATGCGTTCCTTCGTTCTTAGAATCGTCTAAGTTAACGATACCACATTCAATGTCTTTCGGCTTCGAAGGTAGTCGATCCTTCATGTAGACCCCCCGAAAATATGGAATGTGTCTTGAATACTTTCGGATGTCTACATCAGTTAGAGGGCGATTGGGTAGCATATTTTTCAGTTTTTTGAAGATGATATAAACAATCCTTTACCACTTTTATACGGTCTAATGTATAAACCCTTACCCAACACTAAAGCCTCCATAGCTTTATTATGTCGTTCTGTTTCTTGCAAATTTTGTTTGCTTGCTTTGTAATCATTAACGGTTTTTGCAATGCCAGCTGCACCACCAGCTAAAGTTCCTAAAGCCGATAAACCAGCGAAAATTGGAATTAAAGGTAGAACTCCTCCAGTCTTTGGTATGGGTATTACTCGGGGTACTCGAATTCGATGGTGAATGTTTGGAAATAACTTTTTTGCGGTTAAGTAAGCTGCTTTTATTAAAGTCTTATTATCTTTGTGTTTGAGTTTCTTAATTTTTGATTTTATTTTCGAAACTAAGCTTTTAAATGTTTTAATGCCTGATCCAGACTTTAGTTTCGCTTTCATAACTTTGCTCACCAACCAAGAGCTTAATTTTTCACCTTTCCCTGCATCTTTTGATTTAAGTCTTTGTTTAGCCATATCAAGTAGTTGTAAATCAGCTTTGTGACGATTTGATACGTCTGTATGGTTTGTATACGCAATGTCGTGTTGCAAGCAAGCTTCGTCTAGCTTATTTACACCTCGATCACCTCGCGCCAAGCGTTTATGAAGTTTGGTTCCTGGTCCGCAATAATTGTATCCTGGCAAATGCACTTCGAATGGTAGATTATTAATTATGTTGTTAACTAGTCCACCCCCTTGCATTACTCAAATTAGAATGATATGATTTCGAATGAAAATGGTTTTATAATAGTTAGTTCATTAATGCAGCTTTTTCAATCCAACTGTTTTCTGCACTGCTTAGGCCTAACCATTTAACATACAATTTATTTCCTTTCTTTTTCAAAACCTTTTCTATCAAATACACATCAGGATAATTAGATCTTTGCAGTTCTTGTTCGTAAAAAGCTCCTAATATGTTTTGGTTTCGTTGATCTTCTATGTGATATGTCACTGGTAAGGTTTTATTTATCTTTTTTATAATAAATAATTCAGTTGACCAATTAGGAGTGTAACCTTTCTCAAAATTATGTTTGTATTTACTTATACGAACACAATCACCAACTTTGAATTTAGGCTTCCACTGAACGAAATCATGTTTGTTTATTTTTTCTATATTTTCTTTGATAACTTGTTCATTACATTTATTCACATCAACCGGTTTAAATTGAATAGTACGATGTTTGGTGTTGTTATATCTCTTCAATGTATCTTCCAATGGTAGACCTAGCCACTTATAGTTTCCATTGAGACTAAAATATTTATATAATTTATTTTTTAAAGTTCTTATCAGTCTCTCTACAATTGATGCTTTTTTAGTAGAAAACGATGAGTAATGGTTAATGTTGTGCTTTTTCATAAGCGTTTGAAAAGTGATGTTATAAAATTCGGTTCCCATATCAGTCTGTAAATTAACAGGATCATTACAACTACTAAGCAGTATATGTTCGAATGCACGAGTAACATCAAATTTATTTTTCGATTTTAACGGTTCAGCCCAGGCATACTTTGAGAAGCAGTCAATCACCACAAGAATGAAATTATAGCCTTTGTTATATTTCCTCAGGTTTTGCATGTCCATCAAGTCTGCTTGCCATAAGTCATGGATTCCTTTCAGAATAACAGAACGACGAGGGAAATTTCTTCGTGTTGCTTTGTGTATTTCATTTACAATTTGCTGTTTTACCATTATGGAGTTTTCTGAAGTAATTTATCTACCTCTGCTTTAGTATAAAACTTATCTTGCAAATGAGTTGAAACCTCAGGTAACCTTGCTTTTAAAGTAGCTTGAACTGTACCCTTTGCATCTTTTATGATTTGAGTACGCAATGTAGCAATCAGATTATTAAATTCTTTAAACATATTAGCATTCAACCGATCTACATAATCCTTATTCACAGCCAGATTATTTAATTCTTTTAACGTATTAGCATTCATTCGATCTACATAATCCTTGTTAACAGCATCGTTTGCTTCTATTGGAGATGTAATTCCTGTCAGTCTTGATGTTTTTAAATCAAAATCTCCGTTTTCTGATTTTAACAATGCATTTTCATTAAAATCAAATAACTCTGATAAACGCATTCTTTTGTGAATGTAGTGTCCGAATTTATCTACGTTCATGTTTAAGGTGTATTTTATCGAGAGGCTGATGACAAAATAAACATATTTTTAAACACTTATTTATTTATAATCTTACATTCACGCAATTCTTCAATGATAGATATAATTTCATTATCTAATCCTGTGTTGCCAGCATCTCTAGATGCAATTAATAATTTCAACCTTTCCACTAGTTCATTAGGATTATCCCAGTACACTAAATCTACGTCTTTTCTCCACTTTTTTAGTAACGGTAGACCCTTTCCCTGAACTGCATTCTTCAGTTTAAAAAGAGGTTTAATAACTTGTAAATATTTTTGTCCTTTATTACTTTTTATTGGCTTACTGGGCTCAAAATCTCGACGATGTGCATTTGTATCAAGTAGCATCAACTTATAATTTTGCATATCACTATCTGTAACCAAGCTTAAGTCTACATCTTTCTTAAGCAACAACTGTTTTAATCCAGGTGTATTTCGGTATTTACGTCCAGCCACGGTGATGTATTGATCGTTGATCGTTATGGAAGCAGAACCTAAAAGCAGTTTCCCACGGTCTGCTCTAACTCCAAATGGAATATCTACCAACGCTTCTGAAGACACTGACCAGGATGACGTATCATAATCTTGGTTACTTTCAACTACTGATTCATAAGAAGAGTCACTGTTGATATCGGATTCATATTTGTCTTCACCGTCATGATTATCATTACTTCCTGCGCTATCAGTTCTTTGTTTCTGCAATTTTTCGTTAACAAACGGAACATCAGCAAAATCATCACTAACACGCAGGAGAGGACTTTGCTTACTAGCATTAGCAATTATGTTGAGAGGTTCTGTTACAGGTTTGAAAACAGATTCCAGTGCTTGTTTATTGTTAATCTCAGTATCTCTCATTTTTCGTACTTTTATCTTTACTGCTTCTGCTGCATCAACAATTTGACGTTTCAATGTTTTTTCCATATTGGTAAAACAGGTTGTAATTGATTAAGCGTCGTACGGTGAATAATACTATCAGACAGGTTATAGTCTTATATAGGTATAAAGTCATGTTCTTAATCAAAGACTACAAACGTGTCAAATTTACTTCTATAACATCCTTTGTTTTTGGAACAATCTTTATTAATTACAACATAATTGAAAGGTATACTCCATATTTTTGAACACATTTCCCGAAATTCAATCCATGTCATGTCAGTGTTGACGTGTTCTTCATACACATGTCTCATATTTCTTTCATCTTGTTTAAAAAGTACGATTAGATTTGCGTTGTCTCTTACTAACTGCTTAGGGATTTTACTATACGTCTGATTTAGATAAAAACAATCGATGAACTTGTGTCTCCCCATAGCAAAATAATCACGCATACTATTTTGATTTTCACAAGCAACATCATCAAATACGATTACAGAATTTGGTTTTGCGGTCTGAACACTCAGCACTTGTTCATTTTCATGATATTTCTGAAATGAAATGCCTGGTACACGTTGCAAGACTTTTTCTAAAAACACGTTCTTAGGTTGTTGCAAGGTTTTAGAATAAACATAAACATTTTGAAATCTTAAACCATTCTCATGTATAAGAAGACCAATTAATAAATTAGTTTTTCCACAATTTGATGGCCCACAAATAATACATCGTACCGATTTAGGTAATAATTCTCCATGACGAAAACCAGTCTCCTGAGAATTAGCATAAAGTTTGTTTACATGTAACGATTGTGGTTGTTTTACAAATTTCATGATGACTGCTTGAAACGGTTAAATTAATAATGAGTCAATTGTTGTTTTACATTAACCTTTATAACTCATAATCACTAACTGGAATCAATGTACGAGCAACCTGGCCATGGACGTCCTTCAATATAAAATAGTGAGTGTTATGGTAAAATAAGGAAAAAGTAATATTGAGTTTTAGAACTAAAATAGTGGAAAAGACGTTGAACCATAACATTTCATTTATATTATTGGGCATTCTACTTCGCCGAGAGTGACGAGGCGAACGGAGTGAGCCGAAGGAACGAAGGTGGAGTAGGATGCCCAATAATATCCTACTTTGGGGGTCCCTTTAGTATCGTTTGGCAGGCGGAGGGGGTGGTGATGGGGAGGGGGGAGGGGGGGAGGTGTCCACTCTCCTCTGGTACCACTCCCGTGAAAAGGTATCCCACCGTTTTTGAGAAAAACTGATATTTGTAATCTAACCTCAAAACAATAAAATCACCTACTGCGGTCAAGGAAAATCACGTGCGGTTCTAAATTTGCTTCAAATCAGTACTAATAAAGGCGTCGTCGACGGAGCCCCGCTTCGCGGGGCTCCTACTTCTGGGTGGTTTAAAAAAAAATAACCACGAAGGTGATGGCCGGGTCTTTCAGACCCCGCCATCCCCTTCTAACCTAACCTGTCCGAGTCGGGGTGCCCTAAGTCCCGAGCTCGCTTCGCTCGCTCTTGCATACTAAGAGGAGTGACATTGTAGTAGACTCTATAACTTTCTAGGTTGTTATAAAAATGAAACCACAATAAATATCAAGGAGAAACGGAATAAAAACAAACGTCACAATTTCACAAATGACACATGAGTCACGACGCAAAAACCAGAGACTTTTTTTTGCGTTCCTTTTCAATGATTTGTACACCACAGACGATATATTAGAACACATTCGGTTGTCAATCGCCCATTTTATCGTTCCGTTTCACCTAATAACGTTTACATTACGCTTTTTATCTGATTTAAGGTTAGAAACAATTTTTGTGAATTTCTGGAAAAATATCCATTACCTTGTAATAAGAGTGGTAGCGTTATAATCGGGGCCCCACCCTCTACCAGATTTAACCACTTTTAGCTCCCACCGCCTGCCAAACCAAACTAAAGCCAACCCCAGGTTTGTATTGTGATTGTCGTATTTTACACTCGTTCTTATCAAAGATGGATAAAAACAAACCCCCTGATCCTGACCCCCCCAACATTCCAGATCCTTTATTACCGCTATCCCCGAATCCTCTATCGCAATTTGCGGATGTTGTATGTAGCATCACAGAGATGGATGTATCTCCATCCCAATTAAACGGATCTTCCCGTAAACGTCCTGGTAACGAAGATACCTTGACTCCATCCCCACCAAACAAACATAAGAAAACTCAAATTGGTCGTACCAAATATTCAGCAATGGATAAAGGTCCTTACGTCGTCCACGTCTCCCGCATAGAAACCCAACCTAACTCAGGCACCACCTTACATCCAGTTAATTTCGGAAAGTTCTTAATTAACAACAACATTGCGAACATAGTTCGCGGTGGTGTTAATAGAGTTGGTAGAAACCGCGTATCCGTAGAGTTTGCTTCTCCTCAAGATGCAAATTCTTTCCTGGTTAACGGTCTGTTAACCAAGTACAGTTATGTCGCCTCCTTACCTACATTCAATATCACAAGGATGGGAGTAGTAACTGGAATTCCATCTGATATTTCAGAAGAAGAGGCTATCACCTATTTGTCTGTGCCCTCAGGTTGTGGGCAAATCCTAAAAGTTCGTCGAATTAATAGGAAAGTTCAGAGAGACGGAGAAAATGAATGGGAAGCAACTGAAACATGTGTAATTACGTTTGATGGACAAGTCCTTCCTAAGAGAATCTTCTGCTGTTACACTTCACTTCCTGTAGAGCAATATATATATCCCACCATACAATGTCGCAAATGCTGTAGATTTGGTCATGTGGCTAATGTATGTAGGTCTAAACCACGCTGCAGTAAATGTGGCCACGATCACCCAGGTGATGGTTGCAACATTTCTGAGGGCGAGGCCTTCTGTATTCTATGTTCGGGTGACCACTTCGCTTACAGCAAGTCTTGCCCCGAGCATGGTAGACAGAGAGCCATTAAGACCATTATGGCTGAAAAATCCATGCCTTACGCTGAAGCCAACAAATTAATTCCAACAGCATCTCGCAACTATGCCAATGTTGCTAAAACTCCAATATCACAGTCTTATCGAAAGACAGTACACCTAAAGCCTAAGTCTCATGCCCCTCTCTCCCCGTCTTATGACAAAGCTGCCCATCAACATATTATTAGTTCCCCCCAACTTTCACAGCCTAACGGCTGCGCTCTCAACAAAAATGACACTTCCAATAATAGTTCCTCTTCTATTGTTGAACTACTCATGAAACTCTTACCTATTATTATTTCTTCTTCTACTACTAACACTCAATCACCGTCCAACGTTGCCGACCAACTTATAACTCTTCTTTCCGATATTAGAAATGGCGTCTCGCCAAGTTTTCCTACAGTGGAATGTGAGGAGCGTGTGGCATAAAAAGCACGACCTCATATTCCTATTAAATAAATACAAGCCATTGGCTTGTTCCATAGCTGAGACTTGGCTTACCCCAAGTCTTAGCTTCCGTATTCCCCATTACAACATATTCAGATGTGACAGATCAGATGGCTATGGAGGGTCAGCTCTCTTGGTCAACAACCGGGTCCCATTTTCGCCTCTTACTTTGCCTTCACTTACTGGAGATATGAGCATTGCCGCAGGGATGGTTGAAGGTATCACAGTGTTCTCCATTTATATTGCACATCCTCATCATGATCATTTAATAATTCTAAGAGATATTTTTTCCAATATTCATGGTCCGATACTGGTCATGGGCGATTTTAACTGCCACCACTACAGATGGAGATCTGAACGCTGCGATACCTTTGGCTTAGCTCTGGTTGAGATTCTGGACGATTTGGATCTCTGCATTTTAAATAATGGATGCCCAACACGCAGACCTGTTCCCGGTCAACAAAAGAGTTGTGTTGACTTAACCTTTTGTTCAGTTGAACTAGCAGCGTCAACCATCTGGGAATGTACAACCTTGTCGCATGGTAGCGACCATTACCCTATTGTTATATCTTTGCTCAATAAAACTTATTTAGAGAAAACTTCCCCTCCACTTTTGAAGTATAACCTGTCCAAACCTGACTGGGCAACTTCATTACTGGAGGACAAAATAGACGTACTTTCAAATTTAAATTCAAATTTATTAATTGCTCCTGGTCACTACCATGCCAAGACATGTTATGAGGGTTTTGTTACGGCCATCACCGCCAGTGCAGACTCCTGTTTTCCGTTGAAAAACTGTGCCCGTGACAAAATACCTTCACCTCCATGGTGGGATCCAGAATGCACTTCGGCAATCAGAGATAGAAATGAGGCAGAAATGTGTTATAATGGGAATATGAGTACCGAAAATCTATTGGCATATTTGCAGATCAATGCCAGATCTAAACGTTTTCTTCGTAAGAAGAAACGTACGGGTTGGATTAAGTTTTGCACTTCCTTATCTCCCTCTACTCCAGTTTCTATTGTCTGGAAAAATATCAATAGATTTAGACGTGGATGTTCTCCATCGATCTCTTCACCCATCACTAGACAAACTGCTGAACTTTTTTTTGACAAAATAGCATCATCATATGTTCCATTTTCAACTGAATGTCAAAATACTCCCCTACATATAGTAACAGATGATCCTTTCAATGCGCCATTCACCTTGGAGGAACTGAATGTGGTACTCAAGCATGTCCGGGACTCAGCTCCTGGTATTGATGGTATACCATATTCATTCATAACCCATTCTGGCGAAAAGGCTAAGATCTTCTTTTTAAATATTTTAAATTATTGTTATATTCATGGTTGGGTTCCAGATCAATGGAAGCTACAGATAATTATTCCTATATTGAAACCAGGCAAACATGCAGATGACCCGAATGGCCTTAGGCCAATCGCTTTGTCTTCAGTCCTAGCCAAATTACTGGAGCACCTTATTAAAAATCGTCTGGAGTGGTTAGTTGAATCGAGGGACTTGCTGCCGAACCATCAATTTGGTTTCAGGAAAGGGCTTAGTACAATGGATAGCATTAGCATATTAGTTACGGATATTCGCTTAGCCTTTTCTAGAAACGAATCCGTTGTTGCCACATTTCTTGACATCTCCTCTGCGTATGACAATGTACTTCTTCCCGTACTCAGGCAAAAACTGCAACAGCTGAGTCTTCCGGCCAAGATGATACAGTGCATATGCGAGCTTCTGTTGTCCCGCTCATTGGTTTTGAGAGTCCAGGGTGAGGAGTTTGATGAAAGGGTCATATGGAAGGGTCTTCCTCAGGGTTATGTCCTCAGTCCCATACTCTACAATCTCTATACGGCTGATATTTTTTTTTTTTATTTTTTTTTTTTCGCTTTTGGCAATTGAGCCGATGTCGACTATTTTGCCAGAGTCACGTTTAGCGTAGCGCAAACTGACGCAAACTGTCGACTTTGTACTTTGTGGTAGGTTTACAGATTCTGTTAGTCGTGAAGTTAGTCGTATTTAAAATTTTAGATTATTGTCGTTTAAAAAAGTTGTTAAAATTTGAATAATTTTGGGGGAGAAGTGAAATCTTAGAGCATTAAACCAAGAGTGAAATAGAAGGGAATGAAAGTTAGTTGGGAGAGGAATGTTACACTCGGAAATTTCTTCATTGAGGTCGAAGGATTTGGTATTCAAGGAGCAGGAGAAAAATATATGGTCCAAAGTACCGTCTGCAAGACCGCATTCACAGAGGGAACTATCCTTAACATGGATCTTTTTCAGAAACACTGGGCTACAACAATGTCCAAGTCGCAATCTGCAAAGCGAGGAAACAGTTCTTTTGGCCAATTTTGGGTACTTAAAAAACCAAGGCTTCGGCTGGATGTCAGGCTGTATGGATGAATAGTAGATACCCTTGACTTTTGAGGACTCATTCCACTTTTTGGTCCATGAGTCAAACAGTTTGGGTTTGGCACCATTTCGCAAATCGTAGTTATGGGCTACGTAGTGCTTTCGATCAATCGGATTTGATGTGGCATACTTTGCTAACGAATCAGCGCACTCGTTGCCAACAATCCCTGAATGACCGAGGCTTTTTGGAGTTCATTATGGCGGATGAAGTTTTTTTTTAAAAAAATGGAAAGTCTCGAAAAGTTTCACTCAACTCGGAAACGGTCCACTAGGAATCGGAAAAATTAAAAGAGAAATAGATTTCTTGGAGATTTCAAGATATATTTTCTTAAATTAATTAAATTTTCCCAATTTAGCACAGTCTGTCAGGCTGTCGTATCGTCCGTCAAGTCCAACTGTAAAACCTACGGCTGATATTGGGTCCTCGTCCTGCCTAAATAACAATTGCCAGATGTTACAATATGCCGATGACATTGTTCTCTGTATGTGACAGATTCTTCCATAGATGACGGTGCGTCATCTTTGTGCCTCTCTCTGGATTCTCTGAATCAATGGCTTTTAAGCCATGGGCACTGTCGGCACCGAAAAGTTCGGCAGTAATTTTCTCTCGAAAAAGACTCATCCCTCATATTGCTATAAATATTTCAGGCCACGACATTCCTATAGTTAATAAAGTAAAATTTTTGGGCGTTATTCTTGATACTAAATTAACTGGTAAACATCACATAAATTATCCAGATTATCCAGAAAATGTGAAAGAGTTTTTTCAATTTTAAAAGTGCTTGCGGGTGTTTGGTGGGGCGCTCACCCCTACACCATGAAATTAGTCTACAATGCTTTAGTTCGCAGTATTTTGGACTATGGAACATATCTCCCTGGGTCCTTGTAATAAGGGTGCTTTGGCTGGGCTGGACAGAGTCCAGTCCAAGTGCCTTCGGATCATCTCAGGTTGTATGAAGTCCTCTCCCGTTAACGCGTTGCAAGTCGAATGCGGTGCACCCCCTCTTGCCCTTAGACGTCAATATCTGGCCTCTCGTTTTGTATCTAGACTAATAGCTAGATCCTCCCATCCTCTTATAATAAGACTGAACGAGTTAGATGCCTTATGCAGAAGCTCAAATTATTGGAAAAACAAAGAAATCCCCTTAATCCTAAAATCCTATCGGCTACTCCTAAATTTAGTATGCCCGATCGTCCAACTCCCTAGATTACCCCTTTTCAATTTCTCTTATGAAGTCCTAAATTATATCCCAAAAATTTTCTTTGATATTGGTATATCCAAAAAATCCCCGTCAGCGAATTCGGCTTTCAATGCGGTGGTGGGCGAGCGATGGAATGGTTTTCAATTATTTTTTACGGATGCTTCGAAACTCTCCGATCTTAATTACACTGGCGCTGCGGTTTATTTCCAAAGCTCCAAAATTATCTTACAATTCAAGTGCCCTAAGGAATCTTCTGTATTCACTGGTGAGTGTGTGGCTATATTGGAAGCTAGTCTCTTTATTGAGTCCCACCATAATATTCAGAAAGCCGTAATATTTACAGATTCCCTTAGCAGTTTGCAAGCTTTAACCCAAAATCCTTTTAAAAGTAAACTGCACAGCTCCCTTATTTTAAAAATTAAAAAATCTTTAATGTCCTGTGCTTGTAATCAAAAAGATGTTCAGCTGGTTTGGATACCTAGCCATTGTGGCATTAAGGGTAACGAATGTGTTGACGCCTTGGCTAAAGATGCTTGTTCATCTTTAACGGCAGACCTCACATACAACACTCATCAGGGGTGCGATCTATTATCCCTTCCAAAATTAAATCTACAGTGTTCCTGGCAGGAGCAGTGGAATATTTCAAGCAAGAAGAGAGGCAGCTTTTTCTATGCAGTACAACCGACCATTAAACCAAAACCATGGTTCTCCAGTTACAAAAAAGTATCCAAAACTGTCATATCTGTTATATGTAGAATCCGCTTAGGTTTTTGTTGCACTCCCGTCTTTTTACACAAAATCCGTGTTCGCGACTCCTCTCTCTGCGAGTGTGGATTGGCGGAGGGCACCCTTGAGCACATATTCTTTGAATGCTCTAACAACGTCCCACCTCTAGATTTGTATAACCGTCTCACTAAATTTAAGATCCCTCTTCCGATTAATTTCCCCTCTCTTCTAACTTATTCCTCTCCTGAACTGCTTTTGGCGCTGATGATTTTCATCCGCCACAATAATATAAAATTGTGATTTCCTTTCCCAATCTGTGTGGATATGGTATATTTATATTTAATGTTCTAACAATTATAATATTTATGTAATTTACCTATATTTCTTTGTTTGTTTCAGTCCAATACTAACCCCACAAGATCAACATTAAGCCCAACTGTATCATCGAAGATTATAATCGTTATTGTTGTTTTTTTTTTTATTTTTTTAAGCACGCACACTTGCTATTTCAATTCACTTTAGACATTGGCAGAATAGTCGACATCGGCTTTGCTTGCCATTATAAAAAATAGAATAGAATAGAAGATGTTCAATGGTTCCGAAAAAGCGCGGGAACCTTGAAATAATAGGCGGTCTTTTTTTTACTTCTTGTAATTTTACTTTAATTTTAATTTAGTTTGTACATATTTTCCTGTTTTTATTCTACTAACTTAGTTTATAAAACAAGATTTAAGATGCCTAAGAAAAGAAAAAAACCCAAACAAGATCCTGGTGGAGAAATTGTTACTGGTCCTCCGGATTCATCTTCGGAGACAAGTGAGTCTGACTACGTCGACTCCTGCACTGCGGAAGAAAAGGCTACAGAGAAGTATGCCCCGTATAGGGTTACAGACTACAGTCGCAGGTACCCTGAGGATGCCGTAGCTGGGTATGACTTTATTGTATTTATCGAGAGCACAAATGAAGAACAACCAATAGGCCAAAGAGATATGATGTACCTGAGTGGATGCTTCACTAGATTTGTTAAAGGGATTAAGTACTTGAAAAAAATTAACAGATACAAAATCGGCGTAGTTTTCGATCGCCCGAATTTAGCCAATTCATTCTTGGACAATGTTACTTTTCTGAAAGAACAGTCGATCAAAGCGTCGATTCCGGCTGGAACGACAGAATTGTCTGGAGTTATCACGTCAGTACCTACGGATATGTCAAACAAAAAAATTTTTAAGGCAATATCAAGTTCAAAAAAAATTATAAGCGTTAGAAGAATAATGAAAAAAGTTAGAGTAGGTAGCTCATCTGAACTACAGCCTACCCAAACTGTAGTTATTACTTTTGCTTCATCTACATCTTTACCAGATTACGTTCATATTAAGATGTGGCGGCTTTCAGTACTGCCCTATATTCCACCAGTCAAGCAGTGTTTCCGTTGCTTACGTTTTGGGCATTTAGCCAAATTTTGTAAAAATTCGCAAAGATGCTCAGTATGTACTGAGGGTCATTCCTTCAAGGAGTGCTCTGTACCTGCTGAAAAAGCTGTATGTGTTCATTGCAAAGGTAATCATTTATCCATATCTGGCCAATGTCCCATTAAGAAAAGAAAGATTGCTGAAAGCAGAAATACATCGAAAACCCCTTTTTCGGACTTATTTAATAAAGCTAATTTCCCATCACTGAACAAATCGGAACATTCGACAGATATTATAAACTTGATGTTGTCTAATAGCACAGCATTAAGTTTGTTGACAGAATCTATTGTTAACTTGATTAAGTTAAATAAAACACAAAATGAAAGTATTTGTACACAAACTATAACATCTGCTATTAGAGAGACTATTAAAGGTAAAAATATTATAATATAAAATTCACTAACAAAATTTTAAATATTGCTCAGTGGAATGCACAAAGTTTGCTAAGTAATAAACTACAGTTTCAGCAGTTTCTCTATAATAATGACATACATTTAGCTTTAGTTTCAGAAACATGGTTAAAACCACACATACAATACAACATTCGTGGCTATACCACAGTTAGGAATGATTGTGGTAATGATCACAATGGTGTTGCTATATTTATACGTAATGGCATTGAATTTAGATTATTAGACACATATTTTGACGATTCTATTCAAAATATTGCAATTAAAATTAAAATTAATAACAAATACATTTCAGTAGTTAGTTTTTACAGTCCTGGAAATTGCAGTCCTACTTTTGAAAAGAACAAATTTGATTCACTAATAAATAGTATACCTAAACCATTGATAATTGCTGGGGACTTTAATGCCCATCACACTTTTTGGGGTTGTTGTAGTGACGACTCTCGTGGCAGAGCTATAATGAATTCCATGGATGAAAATGACTTGATACTCTTAAATGATGGTCAGCCAACTACTGTAGGGTCTCATCTATGGAGACCAAATGGTCTTGATTTAACTATGGTTTCTTCTTCCTTGGCTTTGTCTTGTGAATGGCAGGTTTATCAGGATTCTATAGGCAGCTATCATTTGCCTACCATTACAAAATATGTTATAGATACTGCTAATGATGTGGATCCTTCTAATGTTTCAAATATTCCTCTTCATTGTAATCTGAAATTAGTTGATTGGTCTATTTATAAAAAGATTGTAAATGACATGATGGAAAGTTTTCAGTATAATAACTCGAGTCATATTGATACATATAATAATTTTTGTTCAATAATTCTACAAGCAGTTCAGATGTCAGTAATCAGTTTTAATAAAAACAATACCACTTGCGACTCTCGCAGATCTAGGAGGAAGCTTCGACTCCCTTGGTGGAACGAGAAGTGCACTAGAGCTGTACAAGATTGTAAGCAAGCATACATCTTATTTAAATCAAATCCTTGTCTAGACAATTTTATAAGTTTCAAACATATGCAAGCCCGAAAAAAACGTATCCTACGACAGGAGCGTCGTGCATGTTGGTTAGAGTTTTGTCATTCTATTAATAGACTCACTCCAATGAGTCAAGTTTGGGCAAAAATGAGGAAGTTAAAAAATGTTTCTACAAATAGCAGTTTGTTTTCTAGTTATGAATGGATCTCTCAATTTCTGCATAAGTATACTCCTGATTCAGTTCAGAATTTTTACACAGTCAGTCACAATAACTTACAAAATTGCACAAATAATTTCATGGTGAAAACTTTTTCTATTGAAGAGCTAAAATCTGCTTTAAGATCAAGAAGAGATTCGGCATGTGGCTTAGATTGGCTCTCATACAAAATGTTAAAATTATTAAATTCACACAGTTTGTCTATATTTTTAAACATTTTGAATTCACTTTGGCATTGTTCTATTATTCCTGAGGAATGGAAAACAGATTGTTTAATACCTATCCTGAAACAGGGTAAAGACCCTAACAGCGCTGACTCATATCGTCCTATTACTCTAAGTTCGTGTGTTGGTAAAATATTTGAACAGCTTCTAAAACAACGTTTGATATTTTACATTGAAAGTAATAGTCTACTACCTTACAATCAATTTGGCTTTCGATGTGGTCGTTCTGCTCGGGAAAGTCTTAGTCATTTATCTCTGGATATACACAGTGCTCTTGTCGAGCATAAAATGTTGGGATCTGTTTTCTTCGATATTGTTGGTGCTTTTAATAATGTAAATTTAAGTACATTGTCATCCATTCTCCTTTCACTAAATGTTCCCGAAAAAATAGTAAGTTGGATTTTTGAGTTTTTAAATGAACGTAAATTGTATGTAAAAGTCAATAATCAATTAATAGGACCTAGGTATTCTTATAGAGGAGTTTCTCAAGGAGGAATATTAAGTCCTCTATTATTTATTTTATATATTGCTAGATTAAATAATGTGCTGGGTAGTGATGTCTGTAATTTACAATTTGCTGATGATTTGGTTGTGTATTGTTCAGGAGAAAACCTTAACAGCATTGAAACAAAACTCAATGCTAGCTTGGAAAAATTGGGACATTATTTTGAAAGTCTTAGTTTGGAGGTCAGCTATGAGAAAAGTAAGGTTGTTGTCTTTTCCAAAAATGTTGTTGGTTCTCCTAGTATTAAAATTTATTACAATAATAGCCTTATGTTAGTGGATAGTTCCATAAAATTTTTAGGTGTTACTTTTCTCAGTAATTTTAAATGGAATGTGTATGTTGATTACTTAGCAAACAGAGCATTAAAAGCTTGCAATATTTTGAAATCTCTCGCTGGCACTTATTGGGGTGCTGATCCAGGGACATTACTGATTTTATATAAGTCCTTAGTAAGAAGTCACTTCGAATATGCATTTTTTTGCTATAGTGGTGTACAAAAACTAGTAGAAAAACTAGACAAAGTGCAAAATAGATGCTTACGTATTATTTTGGGAGCTATGTGTTCAACACCTATAGTGTCAATGCAAGTCGAATGTAGTTTGCCTCCATTGATAATTAGATTCAATTACCTCAGAACAAAATTCTTCATTAAGATTTCTTCTATCAGTGATCATCCTCTTCTATTGCAGTTAAAGAAGGCTATTAATGGGATCAATCCCCCTTTTCTAGTACAAGGTTTATCTGAAATTTTAAAAGATTGTTCTAATCAAAATTATTTTTCTAGCTCCATTTGGCCTTGTTATTTATATTCCTATGAATCAAAGTATTGTCCATTTAAAATAGTAATTAATGAATCTTTGAAGTTTAAAGAGGATGTTTACAGAATGCTTGAGGAATGGAATGGTTACAATCAATTGTACACAGATGGCTCAAAAAATGATAATGCTGTATCTATGGCTATTTATGACGTTCAGGCTCGAAGTGGGTTTGGAAATAGGTTGTCTTCAGTAGCAACTGTGTATACAGCAGAGGCTATGGCAATACTCAGTGCTTTAGAGTATATTGAGACTAGGCAAGAAAATAAATGGATTATTATCACTGATAGTATGAGTGTATTGAGAGCACTAGAAAATCCCAGTTGTAATGCAAAAACAAGTTACATAATTTATAATATCAGAGAAAAATACAATAATTTACATAAGTTCAAAGATATCGTCCTTTTCTGGACTCCTTCACATATCGGGGTAGTTGGAAATGAACAAGTTGATTACCTGGCTAAATTCATTGTTAATCATTGATATATATGTTACACTAGATTAGCAATTACCGCGTCAAAGCGTTGCCACTGGACATAAGGCCACAGCCTTATGCGTAGCTGACGTCAGTTCAGTGCTCTATGTGACGCCAACCGAGTGACGCGTGACAGAAAATATCCCCAAAATGGGTAAATGCGTTGTGAAAGAGTGTGATTCAAGATCTCAAAAACATAATAAATTAACCGGAATTACTTTCCACACGTAAGTTTATTGTTTCAGTGTTTATATCAAAGCAAAAACGCAATAAAATGTAAAATTTTGTTAATTAGGTTCAGTGTTACCACTAAAAACTTAGTTTTAGTTTCCCACATTTGTGGGAGTTTTTAATTTATGGAATAAAGGTTTTTTTTAATAATAAAATCGTTGCAGGGTGCCTAAAGATGCAGTACACCGTGACAAATGGGTAGAAATAATCCGATTGCTGAGACGAGAGACTAACTGGCTACCTACTAAATCGACTGTCATTTGTTCAAAGCACTGCCAATACAAAGAATATTCAAAAAGAAAATGTCTTAATTAATTTTATTAATGATAAAATTCTAATACACATCCAATAAGAAATACATAATTCAAATAATTTAACTTAACGTTTAACAATTTTTTTAAACGTTTTTTTATGGCTTAAAAAGATGGGTAATTCGAATGGGTAGGCAACCCCATCCCGTCATTGCATGTTTATATTGCGGTCTTTGTCTAATCTAAGCGCCAGTATTATTCTTGCGACTTGTGTGAGTGAGACAGATATATGTTTACTTTTAAATGTTTAGTAGTGTCAAAGCTACGTCGTCGCGTTTAAATAGTGGTAACAGTTTTTTGACATATTTTATTGAGGTTTGCATCTCTAGTTATTTAACTCAATGTTGTTAATCATCATCAGGAATGTCCAATTTTGCATAAGCCCATTCCAAATTCAGATGCGTTGACTTATTTCAAATCAAAACTGGCACGTGAATTTCACAATTTCTGGCAGCATGTAGTTGAAACCAAAGGAAAGTGGCTAGCTGAAATTAAAACAAAGATTTCTCCTCCTTGGTTTACAGGAGGAAATATCTATCGGAACAGAAAGTTTTATACAACGATTTGTCGTCTACGGCTAGGTCACTGTCGATTTAATGCACATCTGTTTAGAATTGGCATTCTGTCTTCCCCAAATTGTGATTATTGTAATTCTGCTATACAAACATTGGATCACATTGTATTTGATTGTCCTAATTTTGCTCTTCAAAGGATCATTTTAGTTGATCGCCTGCTAGGTATTTATGAAAATGCTGAAGATATCCCGCGCTCGCTTCAGCAACTTTTGACGAAAAAAGATTGTTTTTTACCAATTTACGATTTTATTGTATCAACTGTTGATGAAATTTGAATTTGACAACTACTACACTTTTGACATAAAATTATATGATATTGAGATATTGAGATATGGATAATATTAAATAAAACATGAAAGAAGACTCGGCTCCGGTCTAACAAAAGGTACTGAACTTGAATATATTAAAAGAAGACTTGGCTTACGCCTAACTATTGGTTATTGAAGACATTGATAAAAATAAGACTTGGTTTCGGCCTGACTATTGGGTATTGAAGACATTGAAGAAAGAAGACATGGTTTCGGCCTTGATTATATTATAGAAAGACAAGAAAGAAAAAAAAAAGAAGAATTGGAAGAAAAAGAAAACTAAATCAGACTTGGCTGTATGGGCTCAGCTCCCTTTGCCTGTCCCAAAGAGGGACGAAAAGAACCAAAAAAAAAAAAAGTTCAATGGTTCCTTCTTGGGATTCACAATGTGGGCATGTATTGCTTGTAATAATGCCTAGTCGAGCAAGGTGTGATGGAGCAGTATTATGGCCAAAGCCCAATCTATTTATCGTAGTGATAAAGTCTCGGCTGGCTTCCTTCAATCTATTGTACCAGGGTCTAACAGGTAATCTTTCTTGAATACTTCCATACCACTTTCCTTTGATGTCTTGGTCTTTCTTCCACATTTCTAACCATAACTTACATATATTTTCATTAATGCATTGCAGGAAGTCAGTCATAGGAATGTCCATTGCATTTCTAACATCAATGGCATTATTACCTTCATAAGCGGTTTTATCAACTACTTCATTGCCAGAGATGCCTCGGTGAGAAGGTACCCTGAGGAATACAATTTTTATGTGCTTAAGGTAATATTGATGAATTATTTCTTTGATGAAATACAGAATATAATTTGACTTAAACGAAACTGTAAGGTTAGTTATGGCTTTTATAAAACTCAGTGAATCAGAAACAATCAAGAAGTATTTAGGGCCGATTTTTCAATCCTCAGATAAAAGTACCAATAGCTACCTAAAGCATAAAGTTATTAGACTCTTTATTCGTCTGATAAGTGGTCGTCAGTTTTTCAATCGTTATTTTATCTAAGAATAACTATCTGACCGAATATCACATCTGTGAATACGCTAACTTCAGGGAGGTGAAACAAATATACAGACTAAACCAATGTTAGAACGGGACGGACTATTTCATTGTTTACTGTCAATGTTATAAAAAAATCTGCGGCAGCCAGATGTCCCTTTTTTACGTTGAGAGGTTGTTTTTTTTGGTTGTGTGGTATTTTTATTTGCAATTCCGTGATTTCTTATTGTATTAAAATAATCATGGAAAGCAAAACTGAATCCCACACTTTAAAGTGTTCGACACTCGGTCTTACAATTCTTTCTTTTCGTTCATATTCTTTCTTTACTTTCATTCATATACTTATATTTATTAATTATGACTTCATCCATACTTGCCATTTCGCCAATACTATCGCAAACATCCATTTTCATTAAGTACACTTTTTAAAACCGAAAACTATCCTCAAGTTTGGTAACGCCAACGTCGTTTATCAATGGAACAAGCGGTTATCTGGCCGTCCAAGGGCCAAATAGATTTATTCCTCCGTTAAGGGAATTATTCGACCAATAAAGCCTATTTGACGATTGAACAACACAGTTTTTAACTATCTATTGAATAAACCCTATCCGTCTGTTTATCTGAGGATTGAAAAATCGGCCCTTACAATTGTTAATTTGGCGAATATATAATAATGCCTGATAAACTGCATATGCCTCTGCAGTGAATATAGTACATGAATTGTACAGAACAAAGCTTTGGGAGAATTTAGCATGTGGATCATATATAGCAGCACGTACATAATCACTCCCCTTACTGTCATCAGTGTAAATAACATGATAATTCTTATTATCTGCCAAAAACTGTAACATATCTGAATTATTATTAATGGGATTTTGTAATTCTTTAACGGGATGCGAAATACACTGATAAGAGAAGGAGTAACATGGCCATGGGCACTGTTTTCTAATACCAATAAAACTGTTTTCTGTTTCCAGCAATATTTTGGACAATGTTGGGGATTTACCATTCAAGAGATCCTCTCCTGTTGTTAGAGGCCCAAGAGTTCTACTTACAGAAGGTACAATTTTGTTTATTACTTTCCTGTTATTTGCAGCAATTAATTTAAGACAGAATCTCTCTGCAAGTAGAATGCGTCTCAAAATTAAAGGCATAGTTTTAGTCTCCACTTCCATGGCCCTTATGGGAGTAGAGCACATTGCACTAGAAATTGTTCTTAAAGCTCTGTTCTGCAATAGATCTAGTTTATTTACATGAGTACTATTTATATACACTAGTGAACTATAATCAAAATGACTTCTAACTATACTTTTATACAAAATTGATAATATTTTCGGGTCTGCTCCCCATGAGACACCTGCAAGACATTTAATTACATTTAAACCTTTTAGAGCATTCTTTGATATGTATTTAATATGTTCCTCAAAGGTTAATTTCCTATCTATTACTATGCCTAAAAATTTCTTTGAATTTACTGGATTTATAGATTCTCCGTTATAAACTACTTTTGAATTTGTATTCTCATTTCCAAATATCATAACACTGCTTTTGGAGGGATTAATTTTTAAATGTAGCACATCATTGTAATAGTGAAATAGTTGGGACAAGGCTCTGTTAATATTGTCAATTGCAATTTCTACATTATAATTACTACTGTACAAAACAATATCATCAGCAAACTGCAGAATATCTACATTACTATTAACAAATTTACAGATTTCACTTGTGTAAATATTGTATAACAAAGGAGATAGTGTAGCACCCTGCATTGTACCCCTAGATGCACATTTTGGTCCATGCAATGTGTTATTATGTCTTACATAGAGTGTTCTACTAGTCAGAAAATTATATATCCATTTACATAGTTGGCCAGGCACACCTAACCTAGACATAACTTCTACAAGTATAGCTGGATCCAGACTGTCAAAAGCACCTTGAACATCTAGGAATACACAAACAGTGTGTAACTTTTTATCCTTTGCATGTTTCAGGTCTGAAACTAAGGAAGTGAAGCTGTCTGCACAACTTCGCCCTCGACGAAATCCATATTGTACATGTGGAATGAAGCCGTTAGATTCCATATACCAATCCAAACGATTTTTAATCATGTTTTCAAATAATTTACCTAGACATGAAGACAGTGATATTGGTCTATAAGAGCTGGCAAACTCTGAAGGTTTATCTGGTTTGAGTATCGGAATGACACATTGTGTTTTCCATGATTGTGGAATACATTTACAATGCCAAAGTAAATTAAGAATATTAAGAAACATTTTTTGTGCTGATTCATCTAAATTTTTAATAGTACAATAGGGGAGATCATATAAACCAGGTGTAGTGTCTTTCCGAGATAACAAACTCATTTTAAATTCAGACCATGTAAAAGGATTTAGCAAAAATTTGGAATTTAGATTATCATTATTTGATTCGAAAATATTGCCTAAACTATTAATATTATTTAGATTGCTGTTTTCGGATAATTTATCTAGAAATTGGGAAATAAACTCATCTTTATATGATTTATTGCCAGCTCTTATACCTTTAAACATTTTTAGAAGATTCCAAATCTTACTTATAGGAGTAGTTCTATTAAATGTGTTACATAAGTTATTCCAACCTATTCCTTTTTGTTCCGATATGGTTCTTTTTTTAAGTGCATCTTTTCTTTTATAATCTAAATAGTTCTCCATACTAGGTTCACTTCTATATAGTTTCAATGCATTGTAGGAGGCAATTACACTTTTTTCACAAATGTCATTCCACCATGGAGCTGGAAGTCTGCTTTTAAAATTATTTGGTTTATTAAGTTTAGGATTTGTCATATCTTTTAAAGTATCCAATCGAGAACAAAAATTATTATAGGTTGAATTAGGGTCATACAGTTTTAGGACTAAATCATTGAATATTGTTTTAGAAATAGTTTTATACTTTTCCCAATCTGCTTTTTTATATATAAACCTATCAACAGGGGGATTAATATGATATTTATCTATATGCAGTGAAATCTCTGTTATTGTTGGGTAGTGATAGCTGCCCATGGCATCATCATGTACAGACCACTCGCATATTGCTGCGAGGTTAGCACTAGTAAAGCTAACATCAATTGCAGACGGATTCCGTCGCGGGTTGTTAACAGTTGTAAAACTACCATCATTTAAAATACATAAATCCAAGTCATCGATGATATTAAATAAATCATGACCTCTGCCTTTAGTGGATAGACAACCAAATGCAATGTGGTGTGCATTGAAGTCACCACTGACAAATATGGGCTTTGGAAGATCATTAATAATATTATGTAATCTATTGATCCGTATATGTCCACTAGTAGGAGGACAGTATACACAAAGAATAGTCAAGCTACCATGTACAGTAGATAAGGACAGAGCAACAGTTTGTATGTCTTCATAAAATCTAGTGTTTAAAACTTTGTACTTTAAATATGGTTTAATCAGTATTGCTACACCATTATGAGTATTTTTGGAATTTTTATTATAAATATTATATCCAGGTATTCTAAAACTATTATCTTTAAACCATGTTTCGTTAAGTAAGCAAATGTCAATATTTTGTTTTTGTAAGAATTGAATCAATAAGGGTTTTTTAATATTAGCACTTTGAATGTTATATTGAGCAATACGCAGCTTAGACAGTTTTACGCTTAGTAGATTTTCACACTAAAATAGAAAAAAAACAATAAATTTTGGGGTTCCCCATACATAGAACTGAAACTCAAAAATGTTTTTTTTCATCAAACCCATACGTGTGGGGTATCTATGAATAGGTCTTCAAAAATGGTAATGAGGTTTCTAATATCATTTTTTTCTAAACTGAATAGTTTGCGCGAGAGACACTTCCAAAGTGGTAAAATGTGTGTCCCCCCCCCCCCCCCCGTAACTTCTAAAATAAGAGAATGACAAAACTAAAAAAAATATATGATGTACATTACCATGTAAACTACCAACGAAAATTGGTTTGAACGAGATCGAGTGAGTAGTTTTTTTTTAAAACGTCATAAATCGTAAACCGCAATTTACCTTACATTCAATCAACTGAAATATAAAAATTAAAAAATATATATATTTTTAAACCGAAAATACCTACAGGTTTGTACGGAACCCTCGGTGCGCGAGTCCGACTCGCACTTGGCCGGTTTTTTTCTATTTGCGCAGCCGGAATAAATGCTTTCAAGCCATATTTGTTAAGAAAAGCGCTGTTGTTAATAAAGTTATTGGCCGTATTATACTGTTTAAATATTACTGCTATTTTATTTGCGTTTATTCGTTGTATAGCCGTCACCCCTTTTATTTCGCTGGAGAATATATGATTGAGATAGATAGGGCTCTTATTGCCTATTCTATCCTTATTATTTGAAGCTTCAATGAACACTTTAAAGTCTACATAAGTGGCATTTTCTGGATATAGTCTTTTATAGTCTGGTTTTAAATAAGGTGAATAGTCAGATAGCTCACCGCCGCCGCCATCACCACAGTCCATCCCAGTCCCTGCGTCTCCGGCCTCAGGCCGAGGACGTTTATGTGAAGTGGGCGGGTTATCCCCGCCCCCTTCATTTCCCACCATATTTTAGGTTTGTACACCTAGGGCAATTGTTTTTTTTATTAACTACTATCAAGAAACTAGAAAATATTTAATAAAAAATGAAAATTGACGAAAATTTTTGACCGCTCTTTTTAGGGTTCCGTTGCCAAATGGCAAAAAACGGAACCCTTATAGATTCGTCATGTCTGTCTGTCTGTCTGTCTGTCTGTCTGTCTGTCCGTCCGTATGTCACAGCCATTTTATTCCGAAACTATAAGAGCTATGCTGTTGAAACTTGGTAAGTAGGTGTATTCTGTGAACCGCATTAAGATTTTCACACTAAAATAGAAAAAAAAACAATAAATTTTGGGGTTCCCCATACATAGAACTGAAACTCAAAAATGTTTTTTTTCATCAAACCCATACGTGTGGGGTATCTATGAATAGGTCTTCAAAAATGGTAATGAGGTTTCTATTATCATTTTTTTCTAAACTGAATAGTTTGCGCGAGAGACACTTCCAAAGTGGTAAAATGTGTGTCCCCCCCCCCCCCCCCGTAACTTCTAAAATAAGAGAATGACAAAACTAAAAAAAATATATGATGTACATTACCATGTAAACTACCAACGAAAATTGGTTTGAACGAGATCGAGTAAGTAGTTTTTTTTTAAAACGTCATAAATCGTAAACCGCAATTTACCTTACATTCAATCAACTGAAATATAAAAATTAAAAAATATATATATTTTTAAACCGAAAATACATACAGGTTTGTACGGAACCCTCGGTGCGCGAGTCCGACTCGCACTTGGCCGGTTTTTTTTTAAAGTTCCCGCCAGAATCAGATAAGCTACTTGTTGATGATAAACAAAGCAGTGCTGCCACCAAAAAAATATTTTAGTTCCAATGGTTACCACGACAGACTCTTTTCTGCCAACCTATAATATAGCTTCTCTCTTCCAATAAACAGTAATAATAATCAACCTGAGAACGATCATTTGGATACAATCTGACGCCTATAGATGCGTAATGAGTCTATTTTTAATGATTATAGCTGTATTCACATGTCGAGGTTTACCTTCAAATATCTCGGTAACGAGACACTTTGGGGTATTTGTTGTTCGTCATGTGTCCTCTACCTATACATATCATTTTCATCGTGTGCCGCGATTTCGAAAACTAAACAAAATGGTGGCGAGTCGATATCCAGTGCCATGGCCAGCTCCCATACAAAAAAGTTCAAACCCCTTTGTTCGTTTGGTAATAAGGCTAAACCTTATTACCAAACGAACAAAGGGGTTTGAACTTTTTAGTTTGTAAGGAAGTTGATTTAACTTATAGAGGTGTTGCTTCTTATGGCTTTATTTCAATACTAATTAGCTACTTGGTAATACAGATATTAAAAGGATCGTTTCTTACACACACACATATATACTATTACACACATGCATGCAGTATAGATTGAACGGTTCGAACATGCCGCCCACCAAAGGGCTTTTAAAGATCTTAAAAAAAACATAAATACAATAAATGCTTGTAACTAATTAGTTTAGATTTTATCATTAAGCATATATGCACACGTCATAGACATTAATGGACATACTCATGTAATTTAATAAATGAATTGTATAAATTGATTTGATTGAAGAGAAACATTCGACATAATTACAATATTAATCATCAATGTCTATAGGCAAAGGACATAACTTATTAAAACTTCTCATAACTACATTGTCACCACTTTTAACACTGTACACTCTTGTAACACCATCATCACCTGGATGCTTAGCAACAATCCGACTTATCGCCCATTTGCCAAGAGGGAGTTGATCATTTTTGATGAGTACAGTGTTGCCAATATCAAGCTCTTTGCATCGTTTGACCCAATTCGGCCTCTGCTGTGAGCTGGTTAGGTATTCTGCTTGCCATTTATGCCAAAAATCTCCAATTAACTTCTTCATGTGCTTCCAGCGTGATAGGTGGCTAATTGGAAAGTCTTGAAGGTTAGGTTGAGGGACATTAATTGGCGCTTCACCAATCAGGAAATGTCCTGGTGTTAAAGGTGTTATGTTGTCTGTGTTCATCATCTATTGGGCTTAGCGGCCTGGAGTTTAAGCACGCCTCGACTTGGAATAGCAGGGTGCTCATTTCTTCGAATGTCAGGTGATTGATCGAAATTTTTTTCATGTGATACTTCATAGATTTTACACCTGCCTCCCACAAGCCTCCGACATGAGGGCTGTAGGCAGGTATAAAGTGCCACTGCGTACCATCCAGTGCAAGTGACTCTGCTACTGGACCCTCGAGTTCAAATCGACGGGTTCCGGGCTATTTGTATTAACCGACATTTTTGAAACTTTACACCAGAGCAGTTTAAAGTTTCGATTTTTAGAAAAAAAAATATAACTTTAGCAAATCGCATTATTTCTATAAAAAGACGGATAGTACTGTTTTTATAACATATTCCCCATAATCAGATTATTTTTTTTTCTAATATCCCTATTTTTAACGAAGATAAATGTCGCTTAATACAAAATGATCCATATTTTACTTTTTTTTGTTCCAGGCTAAATGACTTAATCGCCTATGATTATTGTTTCTTATTCCAGGCTAAATGACCAAACCGCCTAGGTTTATTATTTCTTGTTCCAAGCTAAGCTGTTGACTTAACCGCCTAGGCATGCAAATAATGGCTCTAAGCTAAGTGCTTTAATCAAAGAGTTGGTCATATTTCAAACCCAAGCTAATTGATTTAAATACCATATCTTAAACTTATTAATGTATGGCTAATTAGTTTAAGCGAATGATTTTTTTTTAAAATTAATTGGTCGTAATCATACTTGAATAATGAAGTTTGCAAAAATTGGTGGTTAAAACATTGATAAATTAAAAGGTACATACATAGGGTGTACCTACCTATCTTGTTAATAATTATGAAATGAGAAATAAAACACATTATAAATTGTTTAAAGACAAGTTTTTAATTAAAATGACAATCACCTAGGAACAGCAGTAACTTCTTAGCTTACCAAGGTAACAACCAAAGTTTTTATCACAACTGTATAGGAATCAGAAGTTAAACGGTCTTTTTATTACGTAGTCTCATGATTTGCGTCAACTAAAACGAGGTGGGAGACGCCTGAAGCGCCCGCGCGGAGTGGCGAGGGCATTTAAACTCGCGTGGTTTATCGCGATGGCGCCAATATCATTGTTTTAACCAACGTCATAATAGTCAATCCATATAAAATTTTGATTGTATTAATGTGTATACTATTCTTATTCCGTTTAAGTTAAACTGTTTGAAGTACTAGAACTTTACTCTTGATATAACTGAAACGACACTGCGAATCAAATATTGAATAAAACAAATAGGTTTAACCATAATCTTTAAATGTTTACTGTTGAAATCTTAAATAGTTCATGCGACCGACATATCATTATCTACTGCAAGCTAAATGGTTGAAGTGAAAACATCTAACATTTCATGTACAGAGCTAAATGTATGGATTGACACTGGTTATGAATTTGACAAAGAGGCTAAATGTATTAAACGATATTCTTGTATATTAACAAGGTAAAGCTAATTGTATTAAGCGACACTGGATAAGAATTTAACAAAGAGGCTAATTGTATGAAGCGACATTTCTATATATTTATAAAGTCAGGCTAAATGCTTTAACGTACGTTGCCTGTAAATTGTTGCTCCAGGAAAAAATGTTTAAACGACTGCCTGGTATTTGGTAGTCAGCTTAAGTACAAGTTCCTAAATTTGTCAATATTTTATGTCGCTTCATTCATTGCAGTCCAAAATGGGCCCCAAAAATGCGGTTGTACTAAGCGACAAAAAATTGCTCCGATCGTCACCAAACCTAGCTCAAATGACGCAGAAAAATTCGCTGATTCCAAATATGTATAAAAGTCTATATCGCTCAGAGTGTCGCTTAATGCAATTAGCCCGGAACCCGTCGAAATTTTGCCTCCTTCCAAGCAGCTGCCAGTTCCTTATTGGCTCCTACAAAATTTCTCCCTTGATCACTCCATACCTGTGAGCATCTTCCTCGTCTAGCAACGAATCTCTTGAAAGCACCAATGAAAGATTCGGTTGTGAGATCGCCGACCATTTCTAGGTGAATGACTTTGGTTGACATGCAAATGAACACGGCAACATACGCCTTGTTCGTCCTGACTCCTCTGCCTTTGGATGCTAAGACTTGATATGGTCCCGCGAAATCCACCCCAGCCCCACTGTTCAGAAATGGTTTGGCTGGAGTTACTCTGACCTCTGGTAAGTCACCCATAAGTTGATTTTTGTTGCAGCATTATGCTTGGAGCATATTAAACATTTGCGGATTCTGAATTTGATTAAACTCTTCGCCTTGATTATCCAAAAAAAAATTCTTAGGTAGGCCATCATTATTTGTATTCCACCATGTAAAGACTTGAGGTGAGCATCTTTCACGATAAGCATAGATAAAATGCTGTGATTGTCTAATATTACTGGGTTTTTTGAGTCTTCAGATAAATTTGCATGCCGCAGTCTACCGCCTACCCTCAGAATGTCCAGGTAGGGTCGCAGAAATTTTAATTTTTGTTTTCTTTTTGTACTTCCTTCCCTTTGCTTAAATTCACAATTTCAGAGTAGAATTTTTCCCTATGTGTTATTCTAATGCAGACCTTGAGTGCTTCATCTATTTCTTGAGTTGTTATGACTGCATCTTTGTTTACCATTCTTTTCCCCTTCAGAAGTCTTTTGCAATAAGTAATTGATTTCAAAACTTCTTCCAAGCTATCAAATTGGTGAAATTGGTTTTCCAGTCTTTCTTCTTCTACTTTTAAGTTTGTTTGTATTACTTCTCTTCTTTCTAAACTTGTGGTTAGGTTGTTAGGTTTATTGAATGTTATTGTTTTCTCTGTTAGCCATTTTGGGCCCTTCCAACATTGCTCATCTTCCTTTAACTCCAGAACATGTTGACCCCGTGACGCAACATCTGCAGGATTATCGTTTGTTTGCACATGAAACCAGTTGGATCCTGTGTTATCCAATATTTCTACTACCCGATTTCTTACAAAAACTTGCCATCTCGTTGGATCTCCAAGTAGCCAAGAGAGTACTATTGTTGAGTCACTCCATGCAAATATTTTATTATCTGGTATTCTCATTGCTGTTTTAATTTTCTTGAGCAATCGAGATAAGAGAAGGGCACCGAACAACTCTAATCGCGGAAGAGAAACAGGTTTAACTGGAGCTACTCGAGTCTTTGCAGCTATTATCTGTGTTTGTATTTCTTCATCATCTCTTTCAACTTTGACATAAGCAACAGCTGCATAGCCTTTGGTAGAGGCATCACAAAATCCGTGAACTTCTATTTTTGTTTCTTTATGATTAGTGGTTCCCAGACATCTTTGTACTTCAATTTCATTAACGTGATGAAGATTATTCCTCAGTGCAACCTAGTCTTGTCTGACATCATTGTCTACTTCTTCATCCCAGCTGATTCCTTGCAACCACAGTTTTTGTATTAGTAGCTTTGTTGGTAGCATAGCTGGAGCTAACCAACCGAGTGGGTCAAATAGTCGTTGAACGTCGGCCAGAATCGTGCGTTTGGTTATCGTATTGTTCATAGGGGGTAAGTTAAGACTGTACTGAAACAGGTCATTGCCCCAGTTCCAGCGAAGGCCTAGAGCTGTGATGGTGCCATGGATGGTGATGTCTAGATTGGCATGCGATGTTCGTTTTGCAGGTTCAAATTGTCTCAAGAAGTTAGCGTCGTTTGAGTTTGCAGTGTGAAGCCTCCCTTCTGTAGTATAGCCTCTACACTCTTTGCTATGTGTATGGCATCTTCTAGATTGTCATTAGAAGCCGTGAGATCATCCACATAGAAGTCTTCTTTGATCATTTTGGCAGCTTCAGGGCATATGGTTCCTTCATCATCTGCAACTTGATGTAAAGTTCGAACGGCTAGGTATGGAGCAGACGCTATGCCGAAAGTGACGCGCGTAAGTCTGTAGTCTTTGACTGGTTGGCTAGGGTCACTCCTCCATACTATTCTTTGCAGATCCCTGTCTTCTTTTGTGACCAAGAACATGGGATACATGCGCTGTATGTCAGCCACAAAACAAATCTTCTTCGTACGCCGTCTCATGATGAGGCTCCTCATATCTGTTTGTAGTTGAGGTCCAACTAGAAGTTCGTCATTTAGAGAAACATTTTTGTTTCCCTTTTGCGATGCATTAAAAACTATTCTGATTTTAGTGGTTTCTTTGTCTTCCTTTACCACTGCATGATGTGGCAGGTAAACACTATCTTTGTTTATTTCATCTTAAGATATATCTTCCATATGATTCATATTTATGTATTCATCCATGACCTTTGTATATTCTGTTTTTAGCGTAGGATTCTTCTCTAGTCTCTTTTCCAATTGGTAAAGTCACTTTATAGCTATTTCTCTTGTTCCTCCTTGTATTGATAACAGCTTGTCGGTTTTCCTTGGTAGTTTGACAATATATCGTCCGTCTTCTGTTCTTGAGTGAGTGGATTGGGTGGGTGAGTCTTGTTTTATCTTCAATATCCAACTCCCACATTGCTTTTAACATCTTGTCTAAGTCAAGGCTGTGATGCATCACAATGAAATCATTGGTATTTCCTTTTTCATGTATGTTTCCAAACAGGATCCACCCAAGGCTGGTATTTTGAGCGCATGGAGAACCTGGGGGACCTTTGATGATATCACTTCTTAATATTTGGGCACATTCTTCGCCACCTAGCAGAATATCAACTCTTCCTCGCTCATTGAAGCCTGCATCGGCTAACAAGAGACCTTCTAAATGAGACCAGGTGTTGGTTGGAATGGTGTGTGATGGTAATTGCGTTGAGATTCGTGTTGACATAATATAAGCCTTCACTTTTAACTTGAAACTGTCGTCGTGTCTTGATCGAAGCTCGATATAAGCAGCGTGTTTAATGGCAGCTGTGGTCGAGCCAACCCCATTGACTGTTGCGTGAGCAGGCATTCTCTTGAGTCGTAACAGCTGGGCAGCTCTCTCACTAATGAACGTGGCTTGTGACCCCTGATCAATGAGCGCACGCAGCACTGTGACATTCGTTAAAAACTGGCAAGAGTACTGTTGCCAATAATGCTGTGCTGGTGCTGGCGGTGAAATGTGATGCAAGCTCAGCTGATTCCCTAGCTTCCTTTGGTGTGGTTTCTTGATCACTTTTATGTAGCTTGTTATCTGATTGATTGCTTGTACTTGATTTTGCATGTTGATGAACAAGAGAGTGGTGGCGCTTATGACAAATGCGGCAGGCATGTTTAACCGACACTGCCTAGCTGAGTGGCCTGGTGCCAGACAGTTGAAACATAAGTGGTACTTCTTAACATAATCACACCTCTCTGTTGGTTTCATTTTAGTAAAATCATTGCAATGGCATAGCTTATGGTTATCCTTACAAAGCAAACAACTTCTTGGTTTAGTAGCAGCAGGTACTGTAGAAGCGTGGACTGTATATTCTTTACCTTTTGATGGTTTTTCTCTTGAAGGCGGAGCGATCAGTTCTAGTGTGTGAAATTTAGTTTGTGAGAACTTCACTAGTTCTTCCCATTTGGGTAATTCTTCTAAATTGTCTTTATAAGCAAACTGTTCCCATTCCCGGTGTCTGGATCCAGTTTCTGCTCAGTCACAAATATGATGAATGGATCCCAAGATTCAGTGGACACATTTAGGTTTCATAAGCTATTGATGCACTCACTTGTTATGTCTAACAATGTCTTTATATTACAAGCAGTTTGTGACGTAATCTTCTTCTGCATCATTAGTTTTCGAATGAGAGAATTCACTATAATCCGACGGTTTCCATACCGAACTCGTAATAAATCCCAAGCTTGATCGTAATTACTTTCTGTTATTTGTAAGTGCTTTAATAATGATTCTGCTTCCTCGGTGATGGTACTCTTCAAGTAGTGAAGCTTTTGAACTTTGGATAACGTGGAATTGTTGTGAACTAACGATGTGAACAGATCTTTGAATGTAGTCCAATCTTCATAAATTCCGGAAAAGGTGGGTAACTGTATTTGCGGCAGCTTGAGATTTCCTTCTTAAGTTGTACCGGTATTGTAAGCAATATCACTTAATCTCGGGTTATGGTTAACCGATAAAAGATCTTTCAAATCACCCTGCAGACATAAGTATAAATCTTCAATAACAAAGTAGTCTTTATTTGCAAAATACGAAATCTCATTTTTCTTTTCTTTAGGTACGACCTATAATAGGTTATGATGCGCCGTAGTAAACTTCTTCCAATATTCTTCAATGGATTGTAATCGTGTTTCAAAGTATCCTTTTGTAAGTCTTTGTTTGGACATTTCTTTAGGTTAGTTTGCGCCATCTGCAGTAATAACGCAACATCTTCTAACTCCGAAAGCAAGTGTTCCGCTGTAGTTGTCATAATTCCAAAATACGCAATGTAGATCACGTATTTGAAGAGATAATCCAATCTTAATATTTCGTAAAACACACGTTAATTACTTGTTCTTTTAATGTGCACAAATCACTCATAAAAAACGAGTTCATTATCTAAGGAATGCGGCGCTTTGTATTCGCACTGACCACTCGACCACCCAGGTAGTTTTATTCATCCGGCTCGAAGGACCATGTTCGTTTGGTAATAAGGTTTAGTTTAGTTTGTAAGGACGTTGATTTAACTTAAAGAGGTGTTGCTTCATATGGCTTTATTTCAATACTAATTAGCTACTTGGTAATACAGATATTAAAAGGATCGTTTCTTACACACACATAGATACTATTACACACATGCATGCAGTATAGTTTGAACGGTTCAAACACCCTTTCCATGGTAACTTTTTACCTGGCAGCTTTGTTTATCAACAACAAGTAGCTAATCTGTCATTGTGTTATGTTCCCAGTTGTATTTCACTTATTTTTAATTAAATATCAATTATTAATACTTTTGTACTTATAAAAAACGAGTAAAACAATAAGGAGTAGTGGTGTGAGCTGTGATATACCAAGTTTTCGTAAGATCTTTGGTGGAATCTGAAGCGGAACAAATTGTGTCTCCAATTGACAATGTTTTCGAAAGAACTGCCGACATGACAGGTATTTATCCAAGAAATGTATCTTTTAGTCAATGCCAGTCATTGTTTTTCCTTTCTAATACTAAGTTTTATCGGTATTATAAGTTTCAAGCCATTTTATTGTTTTATTTACTAAGCGATTATTGAGGTTATGTTTTCTAGTTTGACAAATCGCGTGTACATTGAATTTTAGCGTGTTGTTTCATTTTCATTGTCATGTGGATAGTGATAATGTACCCTACACATACCTAATGGCTGAATTAGTCAACTATTCAAGTTTATTCGATATTGCCCGTACTTTTCGAATGAGGCATATCAGTGGCGAGGTGTATTTTTTTCTAAAAGAGAAGCCGATGCGAAGTCGGCTTTAACTTACTGACTTATCAATAAAGAATACTTACTATCATTCTAAAATTAATATAGGAATGTAATGAATTAAATACAATTATATTGAACAGCTGAAAACCGAATAAAATAAGCAATATTCCTCTATCTCGTTCTCGCTGACGCATTTTTCTATACCTGTCTCTGTCATAACCCGTTGTACAGCGGCTTGCTCTCGTACATATCAAGCGGTGCCACGTGACCTAAAGTGACATCATTACGGGATCGCTGTTGTATGAATTTTTAGTTCCCGATTATGACGTTTCGGCGCCGGGTTAATTTAGAACATTTCTCTTTTGTTGTAATACAAAGCTATAAATAACCTTTTTTGTTGTTTGAATGTTATGGTGAATTAAATACCCGTAGTGTAACTATATTTATTGACAATAGTAGCCACTTACATACTATTGTATTTTTAATAGTGATAGAGTTACCAATGCGAATCCCCGAAGGCAAGCCGGTAGGAATCGTGTTATATGGTGCTTTCGCCACTGAGGCATATTATAGGTACTCTCCGACTTCCGGTTAGTTTCTGACAATAAGCAGCTGTTAGTCGCCTTCTTATTCGCATTAACAAAAATTACTTGCCTGTTTTTTTGACATCGTTGATTTTTTTGTCTAATTGCACACAGATCAAAATCGTCTACTTTTTTCTTCCGCCAACTGATTTGTTGTTTCTCCAAGTGTAGAAAAAATTCTTAATTGTTTTCACCTTCATTAACAACTTCTCTAATTGTACTCAAAATCAAATCAAAATCAAAAGTCATTTATTCAAACTAGGTTGAGAGTCAGCACTTTTTGAACGTCAAAGTTACATAAGACAGTCCCCCCAAAACGCCCGCCCTTCGACACTTCCTAGTGCTTTAGCTGGGACGAAGAAATGGCGGAACAAACTCCCCAGCCCTCAGCTCTCTGTTAAGTTAGAAGAACTTGATTCTATGCAATTGTAAGTAGGTAACACAATGTCAGATTTACCTTCAAAAAATATAAAGACAATCATATTAATTCCGTGTACATTTTTCAATTTCAAGTATCGATCATTAAGAGTCAACGTACACGCCATTCGTCAAACTAGAAAACATAACCTCAATAATCTATTAGTAAATAAAACAATAAAATGGCGTGAAACTTATAATACCGATAAAACTTAGTATTAGAAAGGAAAAACAATGTCTGGCATTGACTAAAAGATACATTTCTTGGATAAATACCTGTGATGTCAGCAGTGCGTTCGAAAACATCGTCAACCGGAGACAAAATTTGTTCCACTTCAGATTCCGCCAAATATCTTACGAAAACTTGATATATCACAGCTCACACCACTACTCCTTATTGTTTTATTCATTTTTTATATGTATGTACAAAAGCATTAATAATTGATAGTTAATTAGCTTAGACATAAGTGAAATACAACTGGGAACATAGCATAATGACAGATTAGCTACTTGTTGATGATAAACAAAGCTGTGCTGCCACAAATAAAATATTTTAGTTCTATTTTTACCACGACAGACCTTCGACAGACTCTTTTTTACCAAGCTATACCATCCGTAATAAACAAAAATAGTCGATTTTGCAGTGATTTTGACAATGGCACCATAGAGTGGTGCACGTTTATTTGTGGTTTGTTGAATGACATATCTATAGACATTGATTTGATGGAATTGAAATTCGTTATAGGTTTATATTGTGAAGAATTGTGATTTTTACGCTGGGCTTCCAATTAATACTATATATGTTATTTTGATAATTATATGTTTCATAAAAAATATCGTATGTTATACTTTGTAATTCAGAATCGAAGCCACCAATAGAGCGTCCAAGTGTAGAGCTATGGTGTTCGGAAAGTATAAGATCACGGCTTGAGCGTTCAGAGCAGCTCAGCTCAGCTGTAGGCTCCCGGGGCACTCGTCGCAGGTGCGGTAGACGGTCTGGGTGGCGGCGGCGGCGACGGCGGCATGTCCAACGTGGAGAACGTGTGCCCGCAGACGCTGCGTGGCGTGGCGCGCGAGCTGCGGCGCCTGGCGGCCAGTCCGCCCGCTGGCATGAAGCTACTGCTGCGTGACGACGACCTGACTGACGTGGTGGCGACCATGGAAGGACCCGGTATATACCGCGCACCCCACACCACACACCACCTCCTGTGCCATTTTTACTCTCCTTGATCACATTTTCACACTTTTTACATTTCAACTGACCATTTTTCGATCATATATTACCAAGGTTAACTTGAAGCAGTTAATACAAGACATACTGCAGTTAGCCCGTTAAGAAATACTAGTATTTTAAGAGTCCTCTGTGCCCTGCCAGGGTCCCAAGATCGTTCAAACGAGATACCGTGGTGCTGGCACATGGTTAACAGAAGGAACACGGGTGGGTTTTTGTCAGTAGAAGTCTGAGAAGTCATTTGATGATTTCCCATCCAAAAACAAAAAAAGAGTTCTCTGTGTGAACAGTCTGTTTTGAGGTAGGCTACTGCAAGTGACCCAACATATTAATGTCCATTTTAGAATGTTGACTAGGTACTTTGCCCAGATATGGACCAGCCAGTCTAACATACTGCAACCATGTCACAATATCAACTGCTACTGATGATTTTACAGCCTCTGCCCCTAAGAAGCCACACTGACCAGCTTTAGTTTACTGTTTAACTGCTCAAGTACAGTTTGTATTTAAACAATAAGGCGCAATCCACACTGGCAGAAATAAATAGTGGATTAAGGATTCAATCACTTCGTCACACTTGCTATCACACTGGCAATCATTAATGTCACCTGCCTGAACTATTAGTGTGCTTGACAACTAGACCAAATGAAAAATATAAGTGATGTTATTATGAAGGTGATACAATTCAGTTTGAAGTTCTTTGATATCTCCAAACAAATATTGAAAAAAAGAGTATCGGCCCTTTAAGTTTAATAAGAAATTCTAGGTAATATTTTGACCAAAGGATTGTCGTGACAGGGGATGGTCATCGAAAACACCATACAGGCAACGCCCGGCAAACGGACTCTTTGGAGTTGATTTTGACCCACTTCAAATGGTCTGATTTCATTTAAACTTTCTACACTTATCGAGGATAGATGACAATACAATAATTTCATAAATTTGTTCCATTATCCTTGCCAGGGCCACCAGAACAGAAAAAAAAACACTCTTCTGTAACAAAATAGAAAATAAATAATAATTAGTAAACACACTTCCATAGAAAACCAAACTAAAAAGTAGAAAATAATTGAAAAACAAAAGCATTGGGTGCTTTTGAGGTACTATACCTACCTATTTTAATTGGTATCGTGCACCAAATGCTTTTGTTTTTCAATTATTTTCTACTTTTTAGTTTGATCTTCTGTGGAAGCCTGTTTTATAGTTTTTTAAACGATTATTTATTTTTCTATTTTTCTATAATGCTTTGAAATGAAATAGTTGATAGTTTTTAAGGCTCACTTGCTTAAAACATAATTCTGTTTCTGTTAATCGCTTAAAAATGAAAACGAGAAAGAATGATGTCTTAAATATTTTTGTCGTGCAGCGGGCACGCCGTACTTCGGCGGCACGTTCCGCGTGCGGCTGGTGCTGGGCCGCGAGTTCCCGGCGGCGCCGCCGCGCGCCTTCTTCCTCACCAAGCTGTTCCACCCCAACGTGGCCGTGGACTCGGGCGAGGTGTGCGTCAACACGCTGAAGCGCGACTGGCGGCCCGAGCTGGGCCTGGAGCACGCGCTGCTGGCCGTCAAGTGCCTGCTCATCGCGCCCAACGCCGAGTCCGCGCTCAACGCTGAGGCGGCGGCGCTGCTGCGGGACCGCTACGACGATTACTTCGCGCGCGCCAAGCTGCTCACCGACATCCACGCGCGCGCGCCCGCCGCCGCGCCCGCGCCGCACCGGCGCCGGGTGAGTCACGCCGCCGGTCGACGCGCTAGGGCGGGCGCTCACTGCCGCGGAATACCGAAGCACAATCTGCCGTGCCATGCCGTGCCGTGCCGGCAGTGAGCGCCGGCCCCTAGTCGCATATAGCCAGTCACGCTGACGGTCGTTCTGTCTGCAGGAAGGCGGCCCCGAGCCCGGCAGCGCGGCGCCGGAGCCGGGCGACAGCGGGCCGCAGGCCAAGCGCGAGCGGCGCGCGGGGCCCGCCGGCGCGTCCGGCAAGGCGACGCGGCGCGTGCTCAAACGGTTATGATGGGCGCCAGCGGGCCCCTGGCCAAGCGCGAGCGGCGCGCGGGGCCCGGCCGCCGCGGTGCGAGCTGGAGCGCGAGCACCGCTCTCGTCTGTCTGCACACAAGGCTGACGCCGTTTGCATTGATTTCCTGGTAATGCCATCTAATTAAGTTCTCCTATGTTCGGCGGCTATTATAGGAATTGTAAATAAAGGTATTATTTTGTTCTTAAAATATTTTGCGCCATCTAAGAATATAATTAAATAGCGCCGCGATATAATTACTTATGGGCCGTCTTTAATTACTAATGTAAGTAGGTGTAGTTGTAATAATTATGATATTTGTATTGCTCTAGACTAGATTAATTAATATAACAGTTTCAAGATCGAGTTGTTTTATTAGTAAACTGTGCCGTAGCATAACCGCTAGCGGCGTCAGCGACCGCCTTTTTTTTTTTTCATTATGGGAAGTCATCAAATGACTTCTCCCGCTCTGGGCGGAGCGGGAGGGCGTGTCAGACTTTTACTGACTAAAACCCACTCGTGTTCCATCAGTTGCCCATGTGCCAGGGTCACGGTATCTCTTTCGAACAATCACGCGACCCCGGCAGGCATCGGTCCTAGTAGACCCCTACACTGCTGCTGACATCTCTTTGAGGCGCGCGTGGAACACTGCGCGCCGTCGACCCGAGCCTGGTCCTTACCGGGCGGCGAGCTACCCATTGCTCGCCACCCGCAAGCTCGCGCCTACGGTGGCCGGGAGTCCGCAATCGACTCCCGACGCCCGGGGCGTCTCCTCCTGCGGTCAGCGACCGCCTGACAAACCAACTACCGCCCCCACCTAGGGTGGGCAACTTTTTATATCAAATATATGACGGGAGATCAAAAAGTTCACGGAATGGAGAGAACGGGGCGAGAAATTAAAAACAAATAGATTTTTCCTTTTCTATGTATTCCCCTTAAGCCTAAAACACTTCTCAGATCTTTCATAAAGTTCAAAATAATTAAGTCTGAATAGGCGACTTCACTTCGTCATCATCGGTACAAATAATCCTCGAAGCGCTTTTTTCAGTTTTGGAAATAAATAATAATCTGAATATAAATCTGGAGTATTGGGTTCAGTGTTCCGAAGCCGCATCTGTGTAGGGTAGCCATCGCAACATGACTCTTGTGAACGGATGCATTGTTCAGCAAGAGGTACACAGCGCGAGTCAATTTTCCTCTTCTTTTTTCCTTAATGGCGTCTTTTCATTTTTACACGCTTTATATTAGCTTCACTTGTATGTTTGTTTGTAACCGACTCCTTATAGCGCGATTTTGACCCACTTTAAACGACCAGATTTCATTCAAACTTTGTACACCTGTCAAAGACCGATGACAATACTGTAATCTCTTATAGGCCCTAGGGGTATAAGCATAGTGAATTTGCCCTTGAAAGATATTGGCACGATACTTAGAGGATTTTTAGGTATTAACAAGATAATAAGATCCTGAAAGTTTCAGATGTCTAACCTATTTGGTTTTTGAGAAAAAGAAACAAATCTGACAAAATCAGAAAAAAATAATTTTCTCAAGAACGCGTGATTCAATTGATTAGAATTTTGGATATGTTTTGGGGGCTGATAGTAGCTTCTAGAAAAAAAAATAACACTTTTAACGGTTGATAAGAACCTTGAAAAAAATTGCACTTTTTTTTTAATTTCGATTTTTAACTATGATACAATTTTGGCACAATTATGAAACTATTTTCAAATTCCTCATTCATTTTTCTATAGACTTATATGCTTTTAAGATTTTAAAAAAAGGTACGCCATATTGCAAAAAATAAAAACCATTTTTTGTGCAAATATTTACTTTACGTATTTTAAGCCTGAATCTTTATTTGTGTCGCTCGTTTATGTCTTTTATTCTTATTTGAAGTAAACATGTCTAAACCAATAGTTAAATCTTAAAATATCAGTGAATATCAACTAAAATATTATAAACAATGTACGCACGGCGACAAATCAAGCGATAGCAGCAATGCTTGATGAAACAGGTAATCATACCATTCAATACGTAAAAGACCAGTCAAACATACGCGAAGCTCAAATTCAGTCTCGTCATATCAATAAGAAGGTTTATAGATGTTTTATTGAGTATAAAAAAAAACGCTATTGGTCCCAAAAGCATATTGAGGCATATTTGTGAGTGGGCAAATGGTCTTAGAACAATCAAAATCAAAATCAAATCAAAAGTCATTTATTCAAACTAGGCTGAGAGTAAGCACTTTTTGAACGTCAAAGTAACAAAAGACAGTCCCCCCAAAACGCCCACCCTTCGACACTTCCTAGTGCTGTAGCTAGGAAGAAGAAGTGGCGGAACAAACTCCCCAGCAGCACAGCTGTCTGTTAAGTTAGAAGAACTTGATTCTATACAATATTGTGTAAGTAATCAATATTATAAAACAAAACATACATTATTCGCCATATGTCAGCTAGCACACGCCAATATACCAACAAAAAAATTGAATACTAAAGTCAAGCTGAAATAATAAAACAAAAACGTAAACAAAACTTAAAAACTAAATAAAGCCTCCAGGCATAAAGGGCGTGCCCGCTTACATGTTCAACGATGCAAAATGATCCATATACATACATTGATGCATATAGCTAAGTTGAAGTTACAATAGTTAAACTAGCACCTCCGGAGTAGAATAAAATAACAGTTAATACAAATAACAATAACAAAAACCATGGTCAGCAAGACGACCAGTCACCACAAGCAGCACCCGTTCACGAGCATAACGCAAAGGTCAGCCATTACCCCCCTCGCCATATTTGAGGGAAGGTGGTAACCCGACCCCCGACGCTACCGCAAGCAGTGACATCTAAGGGAGCATGACGAACTTGCTGCCGGTTGGTCAGGCAAGAATATTATGAACAGCTGACGAGGTCGCTAGCTAACTACATGTTGCAATACAACTCATTTAAAATCATTGTAATGAGTAGATTATGTCCACAATAAATGAAATTAAAAGAAAATAAAAATAAATAAATAAATTAACAAAATCTGTTAAATAAAAAAATAAATAAAAAAACAATTATATGAACTACTCATATAAACTGTCAGTAGGAAAGCTAATTCTGGATTGAAAGAACATAAACATTGTCTTGAGTTTGTCTTGAGTTAATCACAGCGACCAACTATTCTTATCGTTTAAGTAGTCGTTGATAGAATAGTATGCCTTTGAACAAAGGTTGGATTTTACTTTAGCTTTAAACTCATTAAACTGCAAATCTAGTAAAGCAGAGGGAAGCTTGTTATAAAAGGTAATACCAAGACCAACAAAAGAATTATGAACCTTATGAAGCCGGTGAAAGGGAGCACGTAGTTTGTCCTTATTTCTAGTATTAATATTATGAATATCACTGTTTTTAGTGTACAGGTGTATATTTTGCCTAATATATAAGATGTTGGCGAAGATGAATTGTGATGCCACCGTAAGAATACCAATATCTTTAAACAAATCTCTCAGAGAAACTCTAGCACCTAGTTGGTAAATCGCTCGAACAGCTCGTTTTTGAAGAACAAAAATATTTTGAATGTCCGCGGCTTTGCCCCACAGCAGAATGCCGTAGGACATTATGCTATGAAAATAACTAAAATAGACTAATCGAGCTGTATCAACGTCCGTATACTGTCTAACTTTCCTTACTGCGTAGTTGGCCGAACTGAGCCTTCCCGCTAGGCTTGATATATGTGATCCCCATTGAAGTTTGGCGTCTACTGTTATGCCCAGAAAAACCGCCGAGTGTACAGTTTCAAGCACCTCATTATCTAAAACGACATTGGGTCCCAGATTCCTAACATTCGGTAAGGCGAACTTTATACATTTCGTTTTCTTAGCATTGAGAACTAGGTTATTTGTGGTAAACCATTCCGTAGCCATTGAGAGCGCACTATTTACGTCGTCAAAATCTTGTCTATTTTTGTCTACTTTAAAGATAAGTGAGGTATCATCAGCAAATAGTACAATGTCACAGATATTCTTTAAATAAAATGGTAAGTCATTAATATACACTAAGAATAAGAATGGACCCAGTATTGATCCTTGAGGTACACCTAACTGAACTAGTAGCCCGGAAGATTTTACACCATTGACATCTACACATTGGTGCCTATTTTGCAAATAAGAACTTATGACACTGAGAGCTTCGTTTTGAACACCGTAATGACGTAGTTTACGCAAAAGTGTGTCATGGTGAACGCAATCAAAAGCTTTGGAGAGATCACAGAAAACTCCGATAGCATTTTGCGAGTTCTCCCATGCGTTGAAAATATGTTTCAGCAGAGCAACACCCGCATCTGTTGTCGAACGACCTTTTGTAAAGCCATATTGCTCATTATGAAGGAGGCTATTTAAATTAAAATGTCTTAGCAACTGCTTGAGTATTAACTTTTCAAATATTTTACTAAATGCAGGTAAGATAGAAATGGGCCTAAAATTGCCAACGTTATTTTTATTACCTGTTTTAAATAATGGTATGACTTTACTGCTCTTCATGAGGTCAGGAAAAGATCCCAAATCAACACATTTATTAAAAGTTACAGCCAGATAGGGGGCTACGATATCTATTATATTACTTAACAGTTTAACAGAGATGCCCCAGTAATCACCAGTGTTTTTTGACTTGAGTGTGTTAAAAATATTAATCACATCACGAGGCGTTACATGTTCGAAACTAAATAAGCGACTACATCCGGGCACACTACTATGCAAAAGGTTTTCAGCTTTAGACGGGGACGAATTTAAGGAGCAGGTCGTAGTTATAGGTATGTTGGCAAAAAACTCATTAAATGCCTCAGCTATGTCGGCTGCTTTATTAACCAATTTGTTGTTAATCATAATCTCTAGTTGTTTTTCCTGTTTAACCGGTTTACCTGTTTCATTATTAATAATTTTCCAAGTAGTTTTTATTTTAGTATTGGATTTTTTTATGGTATCGCTTAAAAACTTTGATTTAGCTAAAGCGCAGATCTTTTTAAATAATTTTGAATAATTACGGACATACTCTAGAAAAGGAGTATCAAATCTGTATTTTTTCAAACCATATAACTCGTATAGTGTTGCTCTACTTTTATAAATTCCTGGAGTGGCCCATTGGTTGAAGCTAACGGAAGTGCTATTAATGTCAATAGTTTTGGTCTTGAAAGTAGATTCGTATTCTTTTTGCACAATATCAAAAAGGGCTTCATAGATTTCATTAGGATTCTCGCGTTCTACTATAGATGGTGTAATCCTATGAGCTATATTATTTTTAAATTTATTACAACGACTAGCTGTATAAGGCCTGCATTCTATTTTATGCGGCTTTTTAAGTAGTGGCAAAGGGAAGCTGGCTAATAATCCACAGTGGTCAGACGTTAAGTCACTTAAAACTAACTTATTTTTGGCATCACAATCACTAAATATATTATCGAGACAAGTCGACGAAGAAGCCGTGATCCTAGTTGGTTCAAGGAACAAGTTTATTAAATTAAAAGACCTAAACAGATTGAGCAGTCTAATAGTTAATGGAGTAACATCTAAAATATTAATATTAAAATCTCCACATAAAATTATACATTTATTAATTGATTTTAATTTATTGAGTGAATCCTCCATTACCGACTCGAAACGAATAAAATCCCCAGAGGGGGGCCGATAAACGCATATTATGACGTAACGCTCCAATTCAACGCAAGACAACGCAATAACGCGCTCAATGGAAAGATTAACTAGATCTAACCGTTGTTTACATTTCAACTTGTTCGAAACAAGAACTAATGATCCTCCGCGAATAGCACTTTTCCTCACAAATGCACTTTGCATAGTAAAAAAATCATCATTCATAAATACTACTTCATGTTCCTTCAACCAGTGTTCAGTCAAACATAATACCTGAACATCATAGTTTTCAATAAATAAACTTAACTCTAGCTCTTTGCCGGACAGACCCTGCATATTTTGATGTACAACATTCAACACATGCGGCTTACCCGTTGTCGCATCTAACAGTTTAAACTACTAGGTGTATCAAAAGTGGCGTTAGTACCACTACTAACAGTAATCGCTGGTACCCTACAAGTACCAGTGTCACGGTGTAAATTGTATGCTAAAAGATTAGCAATTTGTCTCCTACAACTAGGTGGCAAATACAAAGTATAATTTGTTAGTTTGTAATCAGTAATAAATTGATTACAATCAAAAAATGAAATAGCGTCACTGTGACAACTAAAACTGAAATAGCGTCACTGTGACAATTATGTAGATGCTACTCTCGCGTTGCTGGTATTGTTTATTATTTGTCACACGAAATATATTTGAACAGATTCTGAGGCCTGCTGAAACACTAAGCAAATTATTTGATGCAGACAATGTTTCGCCTGTGTTTTTTTTTGTCTGTGGCAAATCATCAAATGACGTCACTCGCTCTGAGCGGAAGGGCGTGTCAGACTTTTACTAACTAAAACCCACCCCCTTCAATTGCCCATATGCCAGGGCCACGGTATCTCTTTCGAACAAATCTCGCGACCCTGGCAGGTCGCCTGTGATTGAAGATGATAGTGATGAAGACCGCTAAAATGTGATTATAAACTTTTTTGCAAATATACGTTTCAAACATTTGTTGCTTTTATTTATAATTTATGAATTAAAATCTGTTTCTTATTTTAGAAGTGTATACATTGCTACATATCAAGCTATACATTTCCAGTTTTAGCTGACCTCCTATTGTATAGACTTTTCGTACAATGAGAAGTCCACTTTGACTGGAAATGCTCGATTTGTCGCTTTGTGTACAATATTTATAATATTTTATTTGATATTTACTGATATTTTAAGATTTAACTATTGGTTTAGACATGTCTACTTTAAATAAGAATAAAAGACATAAAAGAGCGACACAAATAAAGATGCAGGCTTAAAATACGTGAAGTAAATATTTGCACAAAAAATGGTTTTTATTTTTTTTGCAATATGGCGTACCTTTTTTTAAAATCTTAAAAGTTTGTAAGTCTATAGAAAAATGAATGGGAAATTCGAAAAAAATAGTTTCATAATTGTGCCAGAATCGTATCATAGTTAAAAATCAAAATTAAAACAAAAGTGCATTTTTTTCAAGGTTATTATCAACCGTTAAAGGTGTTAATTTTTTTCCTAGAAGCTACTATTAGCTTCCAAAACATATCCAAAATTCAAATCAATTGATTCACGCGTTCTTGAGAAAATTATTTTTTTATGATTTTGTCAGATTTTTCTTTTTTTTTCTTTTTCTCAAAAACCAAATAGGTTAGAGATCTGAAACTTTCAGGATCTTATTATCTTGTTGATACCTAAAAATCCTCTAAGTATCGTGCCAATATCTTTCAGGGGCAAATTCACTATGCTTATACCCCTAGGGCCTTTGTGCCATTATCCTTGCCAGGGTTACCAGGACAGCAAAAAAACTGTCTTCGAAAACTACGCTGACATACGTCTCAAAATTCGAAATACCCTAAAAAATAGAAAATAAATAATAGTTTAAAAAAACACGCTTCCATAGAAAACCAAACTAAAAAGTCGAAAATAATAGAAAAAAAGCGTGGGGTGCCTGATATCAATAAAAAAATACCTTAAGGGGAGGCAGAGCGAAATCATTCAAAACAGTCGTCACTGTTAAAGTAATACAATCCATACTTTTACCACAATTACCATAAAAAATATGTAATAAACACCGCAATAAATGTGTTAACCGATTATAGTTGGCAAAAACTAAAAATATTGTATAGTTTAATAAACAAAAATTCGTAAAGTTGAACAAAAATCTTAAAAAAGCATGCTGGGGTTTAGTTGAATTTTGATAGTAAACTGTTAAATTTTTTCACTAACTTGAATTCATACAACAGCAGCCTATAACGTTCCCACTGCTGGGACACAGGCCTCCTCTCGGTGAGAGGGAGCGGGCCATAAAGCGCGGGAGCGGGCTTGAATTCATATTAATCTCTTATTATTATTATACTACAATTTATAGTTTTTACATTTTCGAAATGTCCCTTATTTATTTTATTATTAATTTTTGTTTTGATTCCCACCCTGTTTTGAGTCATACGCAACGTACACGAGTCGAAAATTCAGTCGTCCACGAGAGCTCGGAGAGTGGTTACGTCGCATCGTGGAGCGACGCGCCGGTAACGATAATTCGCGATCTATTGTGTACGTTTACGTTGCCGAAAGAGTGAAATAGGGTAAGTCACATTTGTGTTTTTTTGAGTATGACTTATATTTAGCAGGCATAACTAAATTTTACTATTTGTTGTTTTTTTTCTGCTTCCGTATTACTATAACATTTTTCTTAAATATTTGTTTTAGTAAATATGGGAAAACGTAAGGACAGCTATTGTAAGAAAAAAGTTGGCGCTCATTTCCGTATAAAAAGCCGTTATCATATATATGTACGTATTTATATTTTATGATATTAGTTCCTTTAATTTTTTTTTTTCTCTAACATTCGATGAGTGCTTCGGCTTTTGGGGGTGGCGTTTGCAAATCTGGCATTCAATTTGAAATACAAAATGGTGGATGTAGCTTTTTCTCAAATGTTCGATATGGGTGTCGTGTAACGGGTTTTGGGGGGGTGGCGATTGCAAATCTGGCATTCATTTTAAAATTCAAGATAGCGGATTCCACTTCAACTTTTCCGATACACTCTATATATTATATATACCACATTTACCTATGATTTTCGCATGTTTTTGTAAATTAAGCAAGGTTTCTATTACATTAGGTAATTATACTTTTTTTATCACAAACTGGTTTTATTACTACAATACCAACCACTTACCCATCTACCCTGCCTACCTACTTTACCGAGTAAAATTCCCGGGCGTGCAAGTAAAATTCATAATGCCAAAATTTCATAGCAATCGGATGAGTAGTAACTGATAATGTAGGTAATTTCCTATATTAATTAATTCATTTATTCATAATTCATTTATTCAATTTCGGACAACAATAAAATCCATCTTGTTAGTGAAAAAATACTTATAACTAATGTTAGTAATCAATACACAAACAAAATCGGCAACACACAAAAGTTTCCGAGGCAGGTTGCGCAGAGAATGATCAAGCAAGAGAACAGCTACCTAGTTGACCATCCTCTCTACAAAATGCCTCAGAACAGGAGAGTAAGGACTCTCCGCCACTGTTTTCAGGATACTATTGTTACTGACCCGCGTCCGATGCATCAGTGAAACAACTTTTTTGCGTATCAGGGCGTGGAACCCGTCAGTTCGGTTTTGCGAGAACATCTCTGATGCACTACAGAAACGGGGCAGTCCCAACAGCATCCTAAAAACATTGTTATATTGGACGCGTAAGGCATCTAGCGATCTTTTGGCGTAGCTGACCCATAGACCCCCCGCGTACAAACCCTGACAGAAAGCCATGAATAGGGTGATTTTGACTTGGTCACTACAACGGGAGAATCTACGGGCCAACATATTACCTCGGACCGCCAGTGCCCTACGTTCCCTCTCAATGTCAACATTGTCCTTAAGGTCGTCGGTAAGCATGTGCCCCAAGTATTTAAATTGATCCACTTTGTTAATGCTCATGCCATTTAGGGTGAAATTAGGAGTATAGTTAGGGCACTTGCCGGCGGCCTTAAACACCATGTATTCGCATTTTCTGACATTATAAACCAGACCATGCGTACCGGCGTACTTCTCACAAACCTTCAGCATATCTCTGATAGACCCCTCAGTCGGGCCCAGCAATACCATGTCGTCCGCGTAGCTAATGTTGTTAACACTAACACCACCAACCCGGCAGCCGACACGCATACTGCTGAGCTCGGCTATGAGATCATCTACATACAGGTTGAAGAGCCTGGGAGACGTCAAACCACCCTGTCTCACACCGCACTCCAACCCGTACGACTCAGAGAACGTTCTGGACCACTTTACATGGTTGGTCTGGTTTGCATACCAATACCGCAGGATTTTTAGAACTTCCGCCGGCACATTCCTGTCCCCCAGCTTTCTCCACAGCACATCATATGACACAAGGTCGAAGGCTCTGGAAAGATCCAGGAAACAGGCATATACCGGCGTTTTGCGGTCAGTGTAATATTGAACAGTATTCTTTAAGCTCAGTATAGCACTTTCTGTCGATAATTTAGGTTGAAATCCGAATTGTGCGTCGTGCAAACACAGATATTTTTTCAAACATGAGTCAATCATACTGTCCAATATTTTAGCAAAGGTGGTCGCCAGAGAGATCGGTCGGTAATTTCCACAGTCCGAGATATCACCTGTCCTGTTTTTAACAATAGGTACAACTACAGTTCGCATCATCTCGGCTGGTAAGTGAGAATGACTAATGCACATTGAATAAAACCAGGACAGGACCCTCGGCAGGTGGACACCAGCATATTTAAAATGCTCAATGCTGAGTCCGTCGTGGCCGGGGGATTTACCTCTGCTCATGTTTTGAATGGTAAGTTTGACTTGTTTAGCCGGGAAATGTGTTAGTGGTTTCACCCCTTCACGGCCAGACTCAGCATCACCCATAGTAACAGAAGGACCCAGAGGAGATTGCACCCTAAAATGTTCCATGAACATATTCGCAATTCCCTCAGAGTCACTGATCCCTCCTACGCTCAGCGGAAGTCCAGGCCTATTATCCAACTTACGAGTCGATTTCCAAAATTCACTAAAATTACATGAGGCTCTTTGTTTTGCTATGATGTCCATTTTCATTTTTTCTTTATGTTTTTGGCACCATTTCAGTCGACCCTTAAATATTTTACGAGACTTACTCATTTCTTCAAATACCACTCCACTTGTCGGCCTCTTATGCAATACCCATAATTTGAACTTAAGCCTGGCCTCACGATGAGCGTCCCGGACATGACCATTACACCCACATAACACTTTGCCTCTCCTTGGCCTGCGCCCTTCCACAATGTTGGCCTGCTCTGCAGCGTTACATAAAATACCTATAATATCATTATACACACCGTCTAACATACTTTTGTGTGCTATTGAGTTACACGACCCATAACTACACTCTGCAAACTCTGAGGGAAAATCAACGTCACGCAATGCATTGTTACAATGGTCATGATACCGTCTGATCTGATGTTCATCCCTTTCCCCCCAAATAACTTTAGAGCGCGGTGTATTTAGTGTAATTGACTTAGGCCTTACTATATGCAAGTCGCACTCAATGCATAACGGCAAGTGGTCTGACATAAATAAGTCTTCCTTAATGCCTACCTTACAAATTGTTTACCAAGCAGCCAACGTCACTACACAGTGGTCTAGCCACCTCCTACACCCGTGAGCTTCGCTTACAAAAGTGTAGTTATCTGTCCCGTAACCCAGTTTTTTAACATCGGCACAAATCCATGATTGGTCATTGCAAAAATTATTTAATTCTCTAAAAAATAACTCATGAGGGTGCGCGTTAAAATCGCCTAGTACAAATACACTCTCAATATCTACGCTGACAACTATGGCACTAATCTCACCTAAAACCTCTGTAAACATGGCAAGTTTTCGGTCGAATCAGTCGGCATATAAACTGATATTACAATAATCGAGCGATCACCTATAGTAGCTTTGATGGCAGCTAAACGGGAGCTTGTGCATGCTAATATTGATACATCTTCTATGATATTGTACTATATTTACACCTACATTATCCGCTCTATAAACTACAAACGTTATTTTTTATATAATACAGATTATTAGATTTAATTTCTGGATTTATGTAGGTACCTACATAAAATCATCGAAATAATCAATATGTGTATTTTCCAGTCACTCAACACAACGAATCAAATTTTAAAAATTCTAGGTTATGACCTTTTGTCGTGCAACTGCATGCGGGCTTCGAGCAAACTTGTCAATGTGTGCGTGGCGACGCACACGACTAGCGCGCTGTAGTAAATACCTATTTGCCGCACGCCTCGTACGGTCGGCGCAGTCTTAAAAGCACCCCACGCTTTTTTTCTAATAATGTGGCGTATTATATTCTCCTCCGGTAATATTGAAACCTTTTTCTTTATAAGTGATCAGTAAAATGCCCTCTGCATCCCAAAAAACTGTAGCCATAATCTTTCCGGCCGATTGTGACACTTTAAATTTCTTCGGAGGTGCTGCACCTTTTTTTGCCACTGCATAGACTCCTGCTTTGTCTCAGGTTCATAGTGATGAATCCAAGTTTCGTCTCTAGTAACAATTTGCTTCATAAATTCATCCCTGTTTTCACTACACAGACTCAAACTCGCGTGAACACGATGCGTTGCTGTTTCTGAAGCGGTGTGAGCATTCTCGGAACCCATCTTACGCTGACTTTAGACATGCCTAGATGATGATGAAGTATACTCAAAATGGTTGTAGATGAGACTCCAACCATTTCTCCGATTTGTTTCTTCTTTAAACAACAAGTTCTTCAACTTTTTCGACAGTGTATAAGGACGTCGCCTCAGTCGGATGGCCTAAGGGTCGGTTCACATCTGACAGAAGATGCGTCGCGTATCATCGGTCGCGTAACGCCAGATCAGACAATTATATGAGAAAACATTCAACCTTTCACACTTACCCGAAGATGCGTTAGTGCGTCGAGCGTACAACGTCTGTTCCGTTTCCGTCAACGCATTGTCGGCCGACGTAAAGAGCGGCAACGTTCCGCCACGTGTATTTTGACTGATGCATTCAGACTAGGCGTAATATCAGCGGAGATCGTTTGTGTACAGACCATTCGAAGTATTTTTGCATTGAAAATATTTGATACAGAACGATTTATCGCGGAAGTACAAGTTACGCCTGACGCATCTTCCGTCAGATATGAAAACACACTATTAAACCGAATAGACGCGACCGATGATACGCTCGACGCATCTTCCGTCAGATGTGAACCGACCCTAAGCGCGAATCATCTTCAATCGACTCTCTACTCTACTTGAAAAGGGTATGTCACTTATAAATCATTGTTTTTTCAGGCAAGAGTCCCCGTAAACAGACGACATCCCTTCCATTATCACGTGTGGTGATTTTCCTTGCTTAGTAAGGAACTTAATCACGGCACGATACTCAATTTTCTCCACAGTTGATGTTTTCTTCTCGATTGATGTGTGTATATCACAAAGGTATGAACCGATCGTAGAGTTCGCGACGCCCCCGTCAGGGGACGTGGCGGGCGGCTTCGGAGCTTAGCTCCCCGACCGCGAAGGATATGCGGTGGCCAGCTAAAACGGGCCCTTCAACGTATTGCTTTATAGGCTTGTTGGACGCGTACTTAACGCGTCCATGTGAAAGATTGCTATAAGTGTTTCTGTAGGCGCGCCGCGACCTTGAAGTTATATCAACGCCCGGCCGCTTACTTCACGACATCTTGGTGGTCTGCCCCGCCAGCATGCGTAGCATGACCACCTTAGAAAGGGTTTTGTCGACGGACGATTAGACAAAGTAACGTTTCAGTACACAGTACGACAGCAGCAAAGTAGAAAAAGTCAACTGCACTTTTGACGTGAAACTTATATAGGCGAGGGTAAACCTAAATTTTGGCGTGGTGAGCGTGGCCACGCACAGTGGCTCATACTGAAAATTAGTGGACTTAGGCAACAAAGTTTCAATATCGATGCGATTTTTTTTGATGTGATAATTAACATATTAACATATAATTAATACGTTATTTTTGATTATACCATATGTTGAACCCGTTCACTTAGCACCACTGAACACAGATACTACTACTACTGCAGCACTCACAATCGCAACTAGGATGAATATACAGTAAAACAATTAGGTATACTTATAACGTGTATTGAGATCAAATTAGGATAAAAAACTTCGTTGACCCAATTAAACGGCGGTGTTCGACGCCAGGCCAAGGCCCTGGCCATAGGATTTTATCAGCGCATTGGGAGCATGATGGTGGGCCCTGGGACAAGAGTGGTGACGAACTGTCCGCCGTGCGCGGAGCTGCTTAATACAAATATTCAATCACTCTCCTGGTTGAGGAAAACTGGTTCTGGAGCCTACCTGGATTTATGTATGTAAATGAGTGTATATTGTATTGTGCAGTGAAGCTGTAAGTATACCAGGATACCAGGCCGCTACAATACGCCAGAGATTTTCTCAGCATGCGGTCCCAATGGAGCACTATCACATCAAACTATTTCAATCAAATACCAAAATAAACCCGTTCTATATCGTCAAAAGGGGTTGGTTACACACAAAACAATTGGATCACGACAAATTGTCCACAAACCGATCGATTCAAGAAGATTAACAACAACAAAATACGACGACCGTCCATCTTTCAAAGACCAAAACCAAGAGTCAAAATCAAAACTGTGACAGTTGTCACTCCGTTACACGCCATGGTGCGTAGGCGCACAGAGTAAACAAGGTCGGTCCGTCTGTTGTCACGGGATGAAACATCAACCCCCCCCCCCCGGACGGGCCTTCCCGTCCGCTAATCAATTGGCAATCTTGACAAGGTTGCGACTGCTCTCTTCACGACCGATCCGTCCACCAAAACCTCTGCAAAACGAGGAACCCCGTCGGTGCCAGCCACCAAATTGAGAATGCGCCCCCGGCGCCAATACAAAGGCTTAAGGTTGGCATCATTAATCAGGACGAGGTCTCCAATTTTGGGCGGATGCGTTTTATCAGTCCACTTGACGCGCTGCTGGAGGATGTGCAAATACTCTAAGCTCCAACGCTTCCAAAGACTCTGAGCGAGCTGCTGCACCAACTGAAACCGCGGTAGCCGATTTTGGCTCACATTGACAAAGGGGTACTCCGGCAGGGCGACAAGTGGCTGTCCAATCAAAAAATGGCCCGGGGTTAGGGCCTCCAAGTCGTTCTGGTCCGAAGACAGCGGGCACAATGGATGCGAGTTCAATACAGCTTCAATGCGGCAAAATACCGTAGCTAACTCCTCAAAGGTGAGAACGGTGTCTCCCAACAATCTGCGCCAGAGTCCCTTTGCCGCTTTCACCGCGGCCTCAAAAATACCCCCCCAATGGGGGCAGGCTGGCGGGTCAAACAACCAAGTGACCCCTCGGCGAGCTAATTTGTTACCAATGTCAGCTTGGTTCTCAGCAAGGAAGGCGTATACCTCTTTCAAATAGTTACTTGTACCCTTGCAGTTGGTACCGCAATCAGACCTGATCAAAGTAGGTAACCCACGGCGAGACACAAATCTATCCAAGTGCACTGCCTTAGTTGACAGACAGACAAACACACACAAATAAGCCTTAACCTCTTCAGACCTGGAGTACACGTATGTGTACCTTAACTAAATATTTTTTTTTACTATTAGCGACATCTCTTGGCCGCTTTTGGTACTATTCAAATGTTTACTGATAGTATTAGTTCCTAAAAAAGCCGTTAACAAAGCTGTTCAGTAACAATAAGTGAATGAAAATTTCGTTTGAATTCAAAAGTGCAACGTTTTATTTTGAAGACCTCGACGCAGAATCTTCGTAAAACAGGTAAATATGTAAAAGCATGACAACTGACAGATTTTTTTAAATTGTTGAGTACATAAAACGTTGCTTTCTAATACTTTTGCAAAAGATTTGAAAAAATATTGTATATTCAGTGATAAATCGTGCTTTCATTTCGAAGTACACATGTGTGTATTTCGGGACGGTATTATTGGATTTTTACTAGTGAGGAAAAATAATAAAAAATTATTTGCTTGGCAGATCATGGATGACGCAGCCATCGCAGAAGCACTTAATGCTAGTGACATGGACATCTCAGGAGATGGGGATGAGCCGGAGTATTTGCCACCTGACGTTTATGGATCCTCGTCTTCTGAGTCAGAAGAGGAGCATGTAAGCAGTGGAGAAATTACGTCTTCAGGTGAAATTCCTTCTACCCGTCAATTCTGGCTTACCAAAGAAATGGTTCCTCGCGGCCCTGCAATAAGTGAAGATGTACTCCTCAGCCAAGGCAGCTCAAAGACCAACTGTCTCTATACATTTTTTGAGTATCTTGATATAGACTTTTGGAAACTGACCGCAGAGCAAACCAACTTGTATTCTGTACAGTTGCGAGATTTGAGATCTGTTAATACTAATTTTATAGAGATGACAATTTACTGGAATACAGATTATCATAGGGACTCTTAAATATCCTCAAGCACGGCTTTACTGGAGCAGGGAACTCTGTGTGCCCCTTATTAAAGACACGATGAACCGAGACAGGTTTTTCGAGTTACGCAACCATCTCCATTTTGTAGATAATACAGCAGTACGTACTGATGGCGATAAACTATGGAAAATAAGGCCTATTCTACAGAAAATCCTGCAAAAATGCCACAGCTTACCTCGATCATTGCACATGTCCATCGATGAGCAAATGATGCCTTTTGCTGGAAGGTGCGAATACCGGCAATACGTTCCATCAAAACCAAATCCACTAGGGCTAAAGAATTTTGTTTTGGCTGCGAGAGATGGTCTGGTGCTAGACTTTGAAATCTATGTTGGTTCAAATACCATACCCTAAGAAGATATGGCAAATCTAGGACTAGGAGCAGGAATCGTAAAACTACTCTGCCGCACAATTAACGAAAGCTGCGTGTTGTACACAGATAGATTTTTCACGAGCCTGAAGCTTGCCAATTATCTGATTGAAAATAAAAACAATGTTCATTTGACTGGCACTGTTATGAGCAATCGGGTTGGAGATGTATCGAAGAAATTGAAGACAGACAAACAGTTGAGACGTGGTGAATTTGATGTGAAAGTAAGAAATGACGAACAAGTAAGTGTGTTGAAATGGATGGACACGAAAGCCGTAACAATGCTTTCGACTTGCACCGGAAGCTCCCCAATGACTACATGTAAGCGCTGGTGCAAAATACAAAGGCGAAAAATAGAAGTACCGCAACCTTCAGTGGTCAAAAACTACAACACCTGCATGGGAGGTATCGATCTGTGTGACAGGCTCATAGCCTACTACCGAACCGCTATGCGTACAAATAAGTGGACTGTTAGAGCCTTTAGTCACTTTGTGGATCTAGCAATAGTCAACAGTTGGATAATGTATGTCCGTTGCTGCAACCAGGAGGGCATTGCAGTCAAAGACAGGCTCAGCCTACTGCAGTACAGGCTAAATGTAGCTACAGCCATGGTAAAATTTGCAGGTGGTAAGGTTGACTCTGATTTTACATCCAGGCCCAGCACAAGCAGAGTAGAAGTTGATGAGCCAGTTCATTCGTCCAGATATGAGCAGGGGGAGCCTAAAAGGGTTTCCTTTTAGGCTCCCCCTTTTAACCTCAGGTTTCGGAAGGGCCACCACTGCTCGGTGTTTACCGAGCAGTGGTGGCCCTTCCGAAACCTGAGGTTCGGTTGGATGGCGTCGGACATCTCCCTCGCTTCCTGGATGACAAGTTTGCATCAAAATGTCGACACCCGCACTGCTCCTCACAATGCCGTACCATGTGTACGAAGTGCCAAGTATACTTGTGCCAAGAGGCGAAATATGCAGACTGTTATGTTATATAGACCTGAAGTACACATATGTGTACCTGTGTTTTTCCAAAAACGAAAATACATTTATTTTTGAAAATAATAAAATTGTCTTATTTGAACCCTAATTAATCCTATTTTAGCATAAATTTAATTATATTTCATTTTTATAATGCTCAGGTCTGTAGAGGTTAACAATTTTACTATTGCGAAGAGGAGACGTCTTCACCAAAAAGGGACCAGCAAAGTCCGTTCCGACGCCTGCAAAGGGTCTCGCCTCATTGACACGATCAGCCGGCAAGTCTCCCATCATTGGCTGCATAGTAGAGGCCTTAGTCCGGTAGCACGGTAAACAACGGAAGACGATGCTACGAATAGTACGACGGGCCGACAATATCCAAAAATCTCGATGCAGAATGGCCAACAGCGCATTGCAACCGGCATGCGAGTTCTTAATGTGACGATCAGCCACCAACAATTTAACCAAATGGCCCTCCTTAGGCAACAAAAGGGGGTGGCGGGCCCCATAAGGAAGGCTAGAGTGCCTCAACTGTCCCCCAAAACGCAAAAGACCCGTATTGTCCAAAAAGGGGTTCAACTTACTAACGGCTCCCGACAATTTAGCCTTACCAGACTTCAAAGTTTCAATCTCCTCAAAGTGTGCAGCCTGCACGGAGCGGACCCAAAGGAGGAGTAATTCCTGTCGCTACTGAGGAGAGAGAACCGGTGACAGGCGTTTGTCCCCGGGATTCCTAGAATTATGACCAAAACGCCTAATCCACGAGGTAACGTTCAACAATTTGTCGAGGGAGCTGTATCGATTCAACAAAAAATCAGGGTCAAACGGAGGGTCCTTCGTTCCAACAGCGAGCACCTTGAGCCCGGGCAAAGGACCCGACATCAAGACTGGCTTCGAGGCCAATCATCCTCGGGGTGAGTCAGCCAGTCTGGTCCCCACCATAGGGGGTGAGCAATCAGGTGGGGTGCCATGCATCCACGTGAGGCCACGTCGCCTGGGTCCAGATCTCCAGGCACGTGCCTCCAAATCAAATGCGTTTCAGAATTTTGAATCTGGGACACTCGGTTCGCAACAAAGACCTCCAAAGAGCGGACGGACGTCTTCAACCAACACAAAACAATTTGACTGTCCGTCCAGGCGTAAGAAGCCCGAATGTCCACAGTTCCACCCAAAGTGTGAGCAACGTGGTTCAATAGACGCACAAGAAGCGCCGCCCCTGACAACTCTAACTTAGGGATGGTCAGTGCCGTCCGGAGGGGGGCCACCTTGCTCTTGGCCATGACCAGTGACAACTTCACCTGGCCTGTCGTGCTGTCGGTGCGCAGATAAACAACAGCTGCATAACCGTGCGAAGACGCATCACAAAACCCATGAAGGGTAGCAGTGTAGCTCCCAGGGGGGAGAATAGCGCGGGGTAACACGACCTCGTTGACTGCAGGGAGTGCGGATACAAATTGGAGCCAATCTTCCAACAGGGTTTCCCGAAGTGGCTCGTCCCAACTAAGTTCCGCAGTCCAAAGGCGCTGAAGAAAACATTTCGCCCAAAACAATACCGGGCATATCCAACCATTCGGGTCAAAGGTCCTCGCGACAGTAGACAACACCAGTCGTTTAGTCCAAGTGTGAGGTGACTCCAAGTCGACATCGTATGTAAAGATGTCTTGGACTGGTCGGTACTGAACGCCGAGAACGGCCATCATAGCAGGGTTGTCAACATTTTCAAACAAAAGCGGGTCCTGCCTATGATCCTCCGGCAAACCTTCCAATAGCGCTGGCGAGTTGGACACCCATTTACGCAACTCATAGCCAGCGGAAGCTAAAATTCCAATCAATTCGTCACGCAACAGGACGGCTTCACCAACTGTGGGAGCTCCAGTACAAACGTCGTCAACATACAAGTCCGTTTTCAAGATGGCAGACGCACGAGGGAACTTCAAACGCTCTCGGTCTGCGAGCTCCCAAAGTGAACGAATAGCAACAAAAGGGCTCGATCGGAGGCCGTACGTATTCGTATTGAGCTCGTATACTATCATGGGGTCCTGGGGATTCTCTCGCCACAGGATCAAGGATCAACTGATAACGTCTGTCATCCTTGTGAATAACCGTTTGGCGGAACATCATTTTGATGTCGGCTACAAAAACTACCTGATGACGACGGAAAGACGTAATGACGTCACAAAGATCCCTCAACAATTTGGGGCCTGGATGCAAGCAATCATTCAAGGAGACACCAGACGAAGTCCGCGCAGACCCATCAAACACCGTGCGCAGCTTACCGGTGGATGGCTTGAGGACCGCGTGATGCGGCAGGAAATAATGCTCACCTGAGCGTCAATCCAAATTTGACACCGACATGTGTCCCAAATCTGCGTATTCCCGCATGAAATCCAAATATTTCTGCCGCAGCACCGGGTCCCTGCCCATGCGGCACTCCATTGCCAACAATCTCTTCTCGGCCGTAGGTCTGGATTCGCCGAGAGGTGGTCGCACCGCAACAAAAGGCAACCTAGTCACAAGCCGGCCGGAACGGAGTCGACCTGTGTTGTTCTGGTAGAACAACTCGCACTCCTCGTGTTCCGGGTTCAAACGGGCTACCTGAGGGGGCTCTTCAACCTCCCAAAACCTCTGAACGGCGTCAGAGAGGGCGGAGCCGGACGACAACACAAGATCAGGTTCTGGTGTAGGGGGAACCCTCAACACTGGTCCCATCAACGCAAAGCCAAAGATGGTCGAGACAGCTACCAAACCGTCTGGCTGCAGAACCTTTATATCACCCAAAAATATTCTCCCTAGTACATCGGAACCCAACAACAAATGCGCTGTACTAGGGGAATCAAACCGGGGGTCAGCCAATTCCAGGCCTGACGTCAACCGGACAATTTCTGAAGACAGCTGACATTGAGGATGACTACCCAAAATATCCGTCAGAACAATGGCCGAAGCAATAATTTTATGCTCCAAACAATTCAGAGGAGTGAACCTAAACCAAGCCTGTCCCTTGGTGGTGACAGCTGCTTCGCCCACTCCCTTAATTGTGCGTGAAAAGTCACGCACATCAAGGCCCACCTGTCCCGCTAAAGAAGACGACAAAAGGGAACCCTGGGCTCCCGTGTCCAAAATGGCACAGACCACAACAGAGTCCCCCGTGGGCCCCCAGACCCTGACCGATGCCGTTGGCAACAAAACCGTGTTGATCTGAGGGGGTACCTTAGCGGGGCAGGCGCCAATGTCCTACCAATGCCTGGGCGGTGACCGATCGCCGCACCAAGGCTCAAGTCTTTCGCGACGAGGATGGAGGTCAAATTCCTCGTCCGCGCGGTGTCCCGAGCCACTCGCCATCTCTGGAAGGGCATATCCCACCGGATGCCTGAATGGCGGGGGGCGTGACTCCAACCAGGGACGTTCCGCCAATGGAGGGGAGGGAAGGCGGTGCTGGTCTGGACAGCGCTGCCTAGCAACAGCTCTTCGCCCTTTACGGGGAGACCAAATGGCGGTTGCGCGGCTCCCGATCAACTTGCGCGGGGGGTGGAGTGCGGCGCTCAAAATTGCGAGCCTCTTGCCGGTTCTGAACCGGCGAGCCAGAAGCCCGGTGACCTACTCCATGGTAACCCCCCGTGCGCGAACCTCCAACAGAGGCTGGTCTGCCAGCGTGGTTCGCGTTAGTGCACAAAATGTCCAAATGGGACCCCCTACAAATTGTACAAGGGCGGGGGTTGGGGCAGTCCCGATGGAAGTGAGCCCCCAAACATGAGAAGCACAGACGGCGTGCATTGGTAATTCGGCGGCGGGCACTCACGTGCAATTTCCAAAAGGCCGTGCAAGTTGCCATACCATGTTTAATTTTGTTTTCTTTCGTTCTCAGTAATCATGATCTGGCAGTTTGAGTAATTTATGTGGCCTACCCAAATGTCCTTTCTTTGGTACTGTTCGTCAAAGCGTTGGGCTCCTTATGTTCCGAGTTGAGCTAAATGATTAGTGACAAATGCTTGCACTGACTGGACAGGTCCACTCAATCTGTGTGGTTCTTTCTTCAAAAGACCATTTCAGTCACCAATCTACATGATCTTCACATGATGTGAACAAGATTATGTCTGGACTTTAAAAGAGACTGTGACCTCTGAGTTTGTTTCGGCCTTTCTTCTCAGAGTAGTCAGTTAGGAAACGCCGAACTCATCTAGTTTAAAAAAAATATAATTGACATGTAAAAGTGTTTGTACAAACCTACTTACAGAAATAAAATCATTTATCATTTATCATGCCCGGTGTCCCTACAAAATTCACAAGCAGGACGATTCTGGGTGCCAGCAAAACGGGTGGCGGGGCGACTATCAACTGGCCAGTGAGCCCTAGTCCGTCCCTGGTCTCGTGGCCGGGAAGACGGTTGGCGTGACTCGGTGGCAACGCTAGAGTTATCCACAAACCGACACTCATCCTCCAAAAATTGGACGAGGTTACCAAATGGGGAGAGATGTGTGACACTATCCCCACCATACTTTTGCTCGAAACGAATCCTCAAATCGGCAGGACGCCGTTGCAGCACAACATGCACCAAAAGGTAAGACCAATGGTCCACCAGCAACTCCAATCGCTTTACGGCGTTGGTCGCTGCCACCAACGGGTTCAACAGGTCAGTACGCAATGCTGACAATCTAGTAATGACCGGTAACCCCAAAATCTGTCTAATATGAACGTCAGCCAAACAACGTTTGTTTTGGTACCGCCGGGTGAGTAGTTCCAAACCGGTAGGGTAGGCTGAGTCAGTCACCGACAAATGCTGTACCAAGGCTCGGGCCTCACCTTTCAGGAGGCCAACTTTTGGGCGGGTCTGAGGTCCGAGCGTGCATCAACCAAACTTTCAAAAATGTTTTGGAAACCCAACCATAGGTCCAAGCGACCGTCAAAGTGTGGCAGTTCCAAAGTCGGCAGTCTACTCAATAGTCCGGGACCTGAAACAACCGAGGTCTCCGGTTTGACCTGGACTGGTGTCCGGCTCTCCAATATTTCCCGAGCACGTTGACCAATGACATCCCCCAGGTCCAAGATCTGGTCGTAGTCGGCAAGGACCTTATCGCGTGCTGCCTGGTCCAGCACTTCCAGATCCACTTCACAAATGAACTCGTTGAAGCGGGTGAGTAGAGTATCAACGTTGCCGAGTCTCACGTTCAACTGCTCGAACCGAGCAAGCGTGACCCCTTCAAGATCCGGGCGCTCAGCGGTCGCTGCAGCTGAAGTGAACCACCGTAGCTGTGTGGTCAATCCACTGATTGCCTCTCTCACCGCTTTGTGTGCCATTGCACAAACAAAACAATTCAAATAAACAAAGCCAAAAAATAATTTTATAACAAAGTTCAACAATAAATAACAAAGGAAATCAAAAGCAAACAATTAAACTGCTAAACTGTTAGTCAACAAGTCAAGAACACAACAAAATATTGGTTCCAATTTAATGAACAACAATAAACTTTCATTTCAATTTAAATAATGTCAATGTTCAAAAATGCCAATTTTCCCAAACAACTATGTCAATGGTACAACAACTCCTACATTTTAATGTCCTCCAGAAATCCAACAACAACAGGTCATAACCTACAACAAGGGGCTGCAACATAGCCTAATCCAATCAACTTTATTAGCATATGCAACCCGGCTGACCCTGGTAACATCAGTTTACCCGTCTCAACAATTCAAACAAATTATTTCAATAAACAAACAAGTACAGCTAACAAACATTTACAGCGAACTACTACTTCCATAAAGAGACTGCCAAGCAATTAGCTTACTGTAAATTACCATTTTTGTTGGTTGTATATCTTACAACCACGCTCTGCTACCAAGAATGTTCGACGCCAGGCCAAGGCCCTGGCCATAGGATTTTATTAGCGCAGTGGAAGCATGATGGTGGGCCCTGGGACAAGAGTGGTGATGAACTGTCCGCCGTGCGCGGAGCTGATTAATACAAATATTCAATCACTCACCTGGTTGAGGAAAACTGGTTCTGGAGCCTACCTGGATTTATGTATGTAAATGAGTGTATATTGTATTATGTAGTGAAGCTGTAAGTATTCCAGGATACCAGGCCGCTACAATACGCCAGAGATTTTCTCAGCATGCGGTCCCAATGGAGCACTATCACATCAAACTATTTCAATCAAATACCAAAATAAACCCGTTCTATATCGTCAAAAGGGGTTGGTTACACACAAAACAACAGATTAACAACAACAAGGGTCGCAAGGCAAAATACGACGACCGTCCATCTTTCAAAGACCAAAACCAAGAGTCAAAATCAAACTGACAAGTGACAGTTGTCACTCCGTTACACGCCATGATGCGTAGGCGCACAGAGTAAACAAGGTCGGTCCGTCTGTTGTCACGGGACGAAACAGGCGGAGAATCTTAACACCGAGATTCACGATCCATGACCAACGCCATCTATAGGTACAATTAGGAACTATTTGCTCTAATATTCCGCCCACCAAGGACAAATACAAACATTTGGCCTTACATTATCACCGACTATTTTGCTATACCGCCCACCGGTGAACTATCTTAACTTATGGTTAAAACAAGCTAACAAACTTTTATTACATAAAATATCTTAATTACTATACTTATGGCTACGTTGTCGTGGACATTACGGGTAAGATACAAATCTTAGAAATAGACCTTTTTATTACAGAGGTCTTTGTGCGTAAAGATACAACTCTAGTAATACCATAGGCCCCAGGGTGTTTTGCAACCACACGACCAAGCAGCCAGCGAGAGGGTGGCAAATCATCGTCTTTAACTAAAACTAAATCACCAGTACCTACTTGGTTCCGGAGTTAGTTTATTCCATTTATACCGATTTAAAAACATAAGTAGACAAATACTCCTGCGACCAGCGCCGCCAAAAGTTCTGCATCATTCTTTGAGTTAATTGCCATCGACGTAAAGAGGACACAGCGGAAGATTCAAAATTGTATTCCGGAACGGCGACCAAGGACTCACCAACAAGGAAATGACTCGGAGTCAATGCATCTAATCCGTCCAGACCGTCATCCATCCTTGACAGTGGTCGCGAGTTGAGGCAGGCCTCAATTTGTGCCAATACGGTTGACAACTCCTCATACGTTAACGTTGAGTCACTAATAACTCGCCGGAGGTGAAATTTTATAGACTTAATTCCGGCTTTCCAAAGACAGCCAAAATTTGGTGAGTACGGAGGAATAAAGTGCCACTTCGGAGACATATTGACTTATTTCGTTGTGAACAGACGTGTCAAAGATTTATTAAAAATAAATAAATAATAAGTTGCTGAATCGTGACCTAGTTTTCACCAAATAGCCGGTAGTAACGCAAACTGTCCCATACGTAAGCATATTATGTTAGGTATGTGTAAATTGTTAATGTGAAAATGTGTAAAAGTGTTTAACAAGTAAATAACTTGTATCCAAATGGCAACCAGCCCCTTCAGCCGGGGTGGCAGATGTGCTCGGAGCCCGCCTCCTACACCCGTGCCCGTGCCCGCACCTGCACCTGCACCTGCACCCGAGCCCGCACCCACTTCTCCTCCTAAACCGCCCAGCCAAAGAGTCGATGACGGGATTGAAGTGATAGCAACGCCGGAAATCCAGAACTGGATGTCATCCATTGAGCAGTGCCTCAATGAAGTATGCTCTATTACATCGGAGGGCAAATTGAACATGGAGCAAAAACTGCGGATAAGTACCCTATGCCGAAAAGTTAGTCACGGAACATCGCAGATGGCAGTCCAGTACCAGTCCTTAAAAATGAGAGCCGTCCGGGCCCACTCCACTGTCCAAACACTCGAGGACCAAATTGATCTGTCTCAACAATTACAAGACCTGAAGCTGAAAATCGGAGCCTCAATTAAACCAGTGACGGAAAATTCCTTTGCCGACATGGTAAAAAAAGGTACCAACAATTTTATACAGCCAATAAATTTAAGCTCTGTTGCTATATATCCTAATGATAAACTGAAGTCTAGTGAAGAGACCAAATCACTTGTCCAAAAAATTATTTGCCCCGAGCAAATGAAACTCCAAATAAGAGGACTACGTAAAACAAAAAATGGCGGTGTTATTATCAGCACAGAATCAAAAGACGACATTGAGAAGGTAAAAAAATCGATGGAATTATCAAACTCAGGCCTTACAGTAGACGAGCCCCCAAAAAGGAAGCCAAGAGTAGTGGTAATCGGAGTGCCCTCATCTATGCAAGAGAATGAAGTTTTCACCTGTTTATTTAACCAAAATCTAGCCGAGAACCTTAACAATTGCAGCCTCGAGACATTTCTGACCTCCATTAAGTTGAGTCACAAGTCAGGTAAGAAGGACGCTGAAACCTGCAATTATATAATTGAAGTATCTGCAGAAATACGTAAAGCCCTGATAACTAAAGACAGAGTGTTTGTAAATTGGTCATCATGCCCCGTCAGAGACTTTACACTTGTTACACGTTGTTATAACTGCCAGCAGTACGGACATGCGGCCAAATCATGTCGGGAAACCACCAATACCTGTGGCCACTGTGGTGATCAGGGTCACTCAATCAAAGATTGCACAAAGAAGGCTGAGACACCTAAATGCGCTACTTGCTTGAAATTCAAAAAGCCGAGCAACCACAAGACAAGTGCTGATGATTGTCCAGCGAAAATAATGGCAGAAAAGAGGTACATAAATTCTATCGACTATGGTGGTGCCAAAGAGCGCCGTTAATTAAGTATTTTTCTAGCCCTTGTTATTGTTATTTTATAATTATGATAAGTAATTTAATTAATGACATAGATAAATTCTCTGTAGCTGAAACCCATGCTTGTGACGTTGAACATTGTAAACAATATCTCTCCTCCTACTCTAGTCCACTAACCATACCAACCCAAAATATTCGGAGTATTTCTAAGAATTATGACACTTTTTGCATTTTCCTACAACGTCTAGACATAAACTGTGACGTTATTGTCTTAACCGAATGTTGGCTTTCAAAACAATATAACATACCACTAATGCCGGGATATAATATGTACAAAAGTAACACAACCCACAATCAGAACGATGGAGTGATTGTTTATGTAAGAAACCATCTCAATGTGTCTGTCGAGGAACCGAATATGCACGACTGTAGCAGATTGATAATTAAAATTGGTTCAGAATTCGCGATACTAGCCTTATATCGCTCCCCTTCTTTTAGAAATATAAGCAATTTCACTGTCTCTCTAAACGAAGCCTTACAGAATATATCATCTTTCAAAAATATCATTTTGATTGGAGATATTAATATCAACATTCGTCCAGAAAGTGCTGACGCATCCGCTGAGGAATACCTTAACCTGTGCGCCTTCCATGGTTTGCTTCCCACTCACACGCTTCCTACCCATCAAAGTGGCTCCTGCTTGGACCATATAATACTCAAATCGAATTTCCCTGCTCTTGCCCTTGTAATTAACTCAACAATAACCGATCACAGTGCTTCCCTATTCATTTTAAATTGTAAATTGCCTAAAGTGGTCACTCGCACGATTACTCGTTTAAACGTAAATAAACTTGAAGAAGACTTACACAATATCGACTTTGACCCAGTCTACGATTCCGCTGATCCACAGTTTTGTACATTGTACCTAATAAAAAAGGTGCAACATGCAATTCAGAAAAACACTGTCGAATCCCGGCTAAGTAACAAAAACTGCAACATAAAACCATGGGTCACGGCAGGACTCATACGTTGTATGAAACATAGAGATAAACTGCATATGAAAACTAAATCTAGCCCAGATAATTTAATTCTACAACAGTCGTACAAACGATATCGTAACTTTTGTAACGATCTCCTAAAAAAAGTAAAACGCAGCTACGATAAAATTGCACTTGAAAAGGCTGGTACGAATAGCAAAAAAATCTGGAATATTATTAAAAGTGTAACGTACAGCTCAAAACAAAATCAGTCATCTTCAGGTTTATTACAAGCACACTCATCACAGTTAACATCTGCCAACATTGCAAATAATTTCTTTGTGAATGTTGGGAAGTGTTTAGCTGAAAAAGTTCGGGGCCAATCACAATATCTAACAAGCACACCATTTCAATGTAGCACTATTTTATCATCCTTTGCGTTGTTAGACACTGACGAGGCTGAGGTAGAGACGATAATTATGAGTTTGAAAGACGACTCTGCAGTAGGCTGGGATAACATACCAAATAAGATTATTAGACAGTTCAGGCACATTTTGATACCACCACTTACATATATCTTCCAAAAATGTTTATCTACAGGTATTTTTCCTGACTGCCTAAAAAAGGCTGTTGTTGTCCCTGTTTATAAATCGGGCAACAAAGAACAAGTAACAAATTATATACCTATTTCCTTACTTCCTTCTATGTCTAAAATATTAGAAAGAATTATTAATAAAAGGCTATACAAATACTTGGAGGATAAATTAATTTTATCGAAACGGCAGTTTGGATTTAGGCCAAAAATGTCAACAGACGATGCCGTACACCATCTGACTGACTATTTATCAAAAGAACTTGATAATGGTAACCATGCAGTAGGAATCTTCCTGGACCTCGCGAAAGCTTTTGACACGGTTTCTATTTCTGTTCTGTTGCGCAAGCTTGAAGCCATAGGTATTAGAGGGACCCAGCTGAAACTATTTAAGAGCTACCTAGAAAACCGTACCCAATGTGTAAGGATTGGTAATGTTCTCAGTAATGATCAAAAAAACACGTCCTTCGGAATTCCCCAAGGAAGTATTTTGGGTCCTACACTTTTTTTGATTTACATAAACGATCTTTGTAATCTAAACTTAGAGCACGGCCAAATTGTTTCTTATGCTGACGATACTGCCCTACTATTCTCAGCTGACTCAGAAAACAATGTCTACAAATTTGCGCAACACGGATTTAATGTTGTTAATAAATGGCTTCAATATAATTCACTCACACTTAATGCAGACAAAACAAATTACATTAAGTTTTCGATGCGTAAGCAAACATCAACTTGCCCTACCTCGACAATATATGCTCATTATTGCGCTATGCCTACAGATAACCAATGTGTTTGTCCTGTCATCAAAATGGCAAATACAACAAAATACCTTGGTGTTATAATGGATGAAACACTTTCGTTCAAAAAACATATTGAAACTTTAAATAGCAGAATTCGCAAGTTGATATTTGTTTTTAAAAAATTACGCCATATTGCTGACCCAAAAATAATTAGACAAGTTTACTTTGCTCTATGTCAATCGATATTAACTTACTGTATTACCACATGGGGTGGAGTGGGTAAAACATTGTTATTAACTATCGAGAGAGCTCAGAGAGCGATACTCAAAGCGTCTACTTTCCGCCCTTTCCTTTTCCCTACTAACCTACTATACAAATCTTGTGAAGTATTAACAGTTCGACAGCTATTTATAATGGGCATTGTATTAAAACAACACGTAGCTCTACCCTACAGCACTGAATTTACTAATAAAAGACGTAAAGATATAGTCTGTCCACAAAACAGAACAAAACATGCTTTTATGTCCAAATTTTATGTGTACCTCGGCCCCCTCCTCTATAATAGATTAAACTCTATAGCTGAAATTTATTCACTGAACTACACAAATTGTAAGAGAACTCTCAATGATGCTCTCCAAAGTATGTCTTACGAAGAAACAGAGAATTTATTAACTGTGCTAAAGTAATTATTCACTTATGTACGTTAGGTATTTAATTCTATTAAACTTTACTAACTAAGATATAAACTAATTAACATTTATATAATAATTTGACTACTCTCAACTTTTGATTATTTATTTATTGTATAAGACTATTTAGCCTCTTCTTGCCTGAAACACAGGATTGCCTAGTTCAGGCACGTAAATCTTAGAATATAATTTACATATAAGCAAAACTGTACATATTTTTAAGCCTTTTATTTTTGAATAAATATTATGTTATGTTATGTTATGTTATTAAATATAAATATAAATATAATATAAACTTCGTGCCCTGTGATGCTAAACAGTCAGCCAACTCTTTTGGTAACTGAGATTTTTCCGCAGCGAACAATCTTCTTAATTCCTTTGATGCCCCTACGAAGTTGGTTCCATTATCTGACCAGATGTCAGAACAATAGCCTCTTCGCGATACAAATCTTCTATACGCCGCCAAGAAGACTTGAGTTGTTAGATCACTAACAGCCTCAATATGTACGGCTTTTGTGGCCATACAGATAAATAAACAAATATAGCCTTTATAGGCACGATGAACACGGCCCTTGGAGGTCCTAATGTTTATTGGACCCGCATAGTCTACCCCGGTACATTTGAAGGGTCTGGTAGGCGTCACTCTAGTAGCTGCTAATTGCCCCATCAACTGTTTTGATGTAGTTGACGAATGCCTCACACATGTAATGCATTTATGTACGTGTGATTTTACTAATTCTTTGGCACCAAAAATCCAGTATTTTGACCTCTGCAGCATGAGTTGAGGCCCTCCATGCAAAGTTTTATAATGTGAGTCTGCCACAATCAAATTAGTTAGGTTGGACTTTTTGGGTAACAATATAGGGTGTTTTCTACTATCACTTAATTCTGACTTTTGTAACCTCCCTCCTACTCTTGAAATTTCCTTTCCATCTATGAAAGGGTTTAAATACTTTAGAGGTCCTTTAAATTTCACTAAGTTACCGTACTTTGCTATCTAATCTATTTCTTCTCCAAAACTCTCTGCTTGACACTTCTTGATACAAACATCGAATGCTTCTTTTAATTCTTGAGCTGTTAAAAAACCTGCTATTTCACAGTTATCCTTCTTCCTCTTTATCCACATGCGTCGGCAATAAGCAGCCACTCTCGTTAATCTGGTTAAGTTTGAAAACCGGTCCCATAAATTAAATGATAAATGACTTTACTTTTGCAAGTAGGTTTGTACAAACACTTTTACACGTCAATCATATTTTTTAAAACTAGATGAGGTCGGCGTTTCCTATCTGACTACTCTGAGAAGAAAGGCCAAAACAAACTCAGAGGTCACAGTCTCTTTTAAAGTCCAGACATAATTTGGTTAGATCATGTGAAGACCATGTGGATTGGTGTCTGAAGTGGTCTTTTAAGGAAAGAACCACACAGATTGAGTGGACCCGTCCAATCAGTGCACGCATTTGTCAGTAATCATGCAGCTCAACTCAGAACTTAAGGAGGTCAATGATTCGACGAACAATACCAAAGAAGGGACATTTGTGTAGGTCGCATAAATTACTCAAACTGCCAGACTGTGATAAAAAACAAATGAGAAGAAAAGGAACCTAGAAAAAAATATAACACCCACTTAATCTTCACATTTACAATAATTAAAACAATATAATACTTTAAAAGAAAATATTAATGTTATTGTATAGGTAAAATTCATCAATGTCAATGTGTATATAAAATCAGGAGATAGTCGCTGTCTGATAATTTGAGGATCATGTACATGGAGGTGTCTGAAATGGTCTTTTGAGGAAAGAACCATACAGATTGAGTGGACCTGTCCAGTCAATGCACGCATTTGTCAGTAATCTTTCAGCTCAACTCAGAACATAAGGAGCACAACGATTCGACGAACCTTACCAAAGAAAGGACATTTTGGTAGGCCGCATTAAGTACTCAAACTGCCAGATTATCATTAAAATTAAATGAGTAAGTATAAAAAAAAAACAAACATCTACATAGTCCTCACATTCAAAATTATTAAAATAATAATAATAGTATACTCCTCAGAGTATATATTCATGTCATAGTTAAGCAATAATCAAAATGTCAAAGTGTATAAGCAATAATCAAAATGTCAAAGTGTATATTCCCAATAAATAATTAATAAAAAAAGGAAAGTAATTAATAATAAAAAAATAAAAAATATAATTCAGTACAATAATATTTTAAAAATAAAAATTGGAGCAGCTTAATCCCAAGCTTTTTTGTCCTCAATATAATCTTTAACAGTGTAAAAGGCTTTCTGGCACAATTTACGTTTAATGAATGATTTAAATTTATTGAGACTTAGATCTTGAACATGGCTTGGAAGTTTATTATAAAAGCGTATACATTGACATCGGAATGAGCCACCTATTTTCTTGAGTCTTGTTGAAGGTACAACAAATTTGTGTTTGTTCCTAGTATTTATACTATGGATATCACTGTATTTTTTAAACAATTTAATATTCTTATGGGCATATAAAAGATTTTCAAAAATATACTGTGAAGGCACAGTCATTACATTAATTTCTTTAAATTTCTCTCTGAGTGTGTGTCTCGGGCTTAATTTATAAATTGATCGAATAGCCCTTTTTTGCAAGACAAAGATAGTCTGAATGTCGGCGGCATTTCCCCACAACAGAATACCGTACGACATTACACTATGAAAATAGGCAAAGTACACTAAACGGGCTGTCTCTATGTCAGTTAAATTCCGAATTTTTCTAACAGCATATGCAGCGGAGCTTAGCTTTTTGGACAATTTATCAATATGTGGGCCCCACTGAAGCTTGGCATCCAAAGTTAAGCCCAAGAATACAGTGCTATCTTCAGGATTCAATTCTTCGCCCTTTATCAACACATTCGTTTTCACTTGCCTAACGTGAGGTAGCGTAAACTTAATACATTTGGTTTTTTTTTCATTAAGAAGCAAATTATTAACATTGAACCAGTGACTACTTTTGAGATCGCGCTATTAACATCGTCAGTAACCAGCTGCTGACGTTTAAGTTTAAACAAAAGTGAGGTGTCATCCGCAAACAAAACTATATTATGATTATCTTTAATGAGGTAAGGCAAGTCATTAATATAAATAAGAAACAAAAAAGGACCAAGAATTGAGCCCTGTGGAGACCTTTTTCCATTGACATCGACACTCTGAATTCTATTACTCAAATATGAAGTAAGAAGATCCAGAGCGCTGTTCCGGATCCCGTAGTGGCGGAGTTTCCTGATTAAAGTTTCATGAAGAACGCAATCGAACGCTTTGAATTACTTTAAGAATTACTTTCAGTGCTCGAGAAATGTACTTTGATCATTTCTAAATTGGTCTCCATATCTTTAGGTTTGTCATAAACTATATCCGTTGAAGATAAAAACGCTGGCCCTTCAAACCACGGACGTTTGTTTCTTGAGCTCTGAAGGGTTGAGACCCCTAGACGCATAATCCGCTGGATTTACGCCCGACCGAACATGAGACCATTGTTGTGCATCAAAAGTTGTTAAGATCTCCGATACCCTGTTGGCTACAAAGGTTTTCCACCTATTTGGGTGGCTATTGAGCCAGGCTAACACGACAGTAGAATCCGTCCAAGCATGAATGTTCTCCTTCCGAATATCCAATATCTGAGCTACCTTAACCAACAATCTACTGAGAAGAACCGCTCCACAGAGGTCCAGCCTGGGAATCAATATTTGCTTGATCGGTGCCACTTTCGTCCTTGATGTCACCAAATTCACAGACACCTGACCCGAAACATCTATAACCTGGATGTTCCGTCCCGTTTGACTTGATTAATCTGTGCGCCTAACGGAACACGCGTGTAACGAATTGACAACTGTCACTTGTCAGTTTGACGTTTCTCTTTGGTTTTGATCTTGAAAAAATGGTGGGTCCTATTGGCTTCCCGACCCCGTTTTGTTAAAGTAATCCGTTTGAACCGATCGTTTTGTTGGAAAATTTGACGTGATCCTATTGTTTGATTGTAAATAACCCCTTTTGACGAAATAGAACGGGTTTTAGTTTGAACTTTGGTTGAAATAGTTTGAGGTTAGTGACAGTGATTGAATGCGTGCTGGAACCAATCTCTGGCGTATTGCAGCGGCCTGGTATCCTGGATTACCCACTTACATCGTCACTACACAATACAATATACATTCATTCACATACATAAATCCAGTTATGCTCCAGAAGCAGTTCTCTTCAACCATCAGGTGAGTCTTTTGAATATTGTATTGATCAGCTCCGCGCACGGCGGACAGTTCACTCGCCACTCTTAACCCAGGGCCCATCATCGCGCTTCCACATAACTATTAAATCCTATGGTGAGGCCCTGGCCTGGCGTCGAACATTCTTGGTAGCAGAGCGTGGTTCGCGGATATACAACCACAAAATTGGTAATTTACAGTTGGCTAATTACTTGGCAAATGGCAGTCTCTAAAGGGAAGTAGTAATTCGCTGTAAATATTTGTTAACTATGATTGATTGTTTATTTGTAATAATTTGTTTAAATTGTTGAGACGGGTAACCTGATGTTACCAAGGTCAGCCGGGTTGCATATGCTAATAGAGTTAATTGGATTGGGCTATGTTACAACCCCTTGAGTTGTATCTGACCTCTGTTGTATTGAATGTCTGGAAGACATTAAAATTGAGTTGTACCATTGACATGGTTGTTTTTGAAAGTTGACATTTGAAATTAACATTTTGAACATTAACATTGTTTTAAATTGGAATAAAGGTTTATTATTGTTGTACCATTGACATAGTGGTTTGTGAAATTAACATTTGAAATTGGCATTTTTTTAATTTAATTTGAAATTGAATTTTTGAACGTTGACATTGGTTTGAATTAAAATAAAAGTTTATTGTCGTTCATTGAATTGGAACCAATACTTTGCAGTTGTCTTGAGTTGGCAGTTTGATTGTTTGCTTTGGTTTTCCTTGTTATATTGTCTGAACTTTGTTGTTTAATTATCTTTGCTTGGTTTATTCCAATTGTTTTGTTTGTGCAATGGCATACAAAGCGGTGAGAGACGCAATCAGTGGATTGACCACACAGCTGCGGTGGTTCACTTCAGCTGCAGCGACCGCTGAGCGCCCGGATCTTGAAGGGGTCACGCTTGCTCGGTTCGAGCAGTTGAACCTGAGACTCGGCAACGTTGATGCTCTGCTCACCCGCTACAACGAGTTCATTTATGAAGTGGATCTGGAAGTGCTGGACCAGGCAGCACGTGATAAGGTCCTTGCTGCGACGGCCAGATCTTGGACCTGGGGGATGTTATTGGTCAACGTGCTCGGGAAATATTGGAGAGCCGGACACCAGTCCAGGTCAAACCGGAGACCTCGATTGTTTCAGGTCCCGGACTATTGAGTAGATTGCCTACTTTGAAACTGCCACACTTTGACGGTCGCTTGGACTATTGGTTGGGTTTCCAAAACCTTTTTGAAAGTTTGGTTGATGCACGCTCGGACCTCAGACCCGCCCAAAAGTTGGCCTATTTGTTGTCTGTCCTGGAAGGTGAGGCCCGAGCCTTGGTACAGCATCTGTCGTTGACTGACTCAGCCTACCCTACCGCTTTGGGACTACTCACCCAGCGGTACCAAAATAAAGGTTGTTTGGCTGACGTTCATATTGAATTGATTTTGGGGTTACCGGTCGCTGCCTCCAACGGGTTCAACAGGTCAGTACGCAATGCTGACAAACTATGTCAGCATTGCGTACTGACCTGTTGAACCCGTTGGTGGCAGCGACCAACGCTAAAAGCAATTGGGCTTGCCGGTGGACCATTGGTCTTACCTTTTGGTGCATGTTGTGCTGCAACGGCTTCCTGCCGATTTGAGGGCTCGTTTCGAGCAAAAGTATGGTGGGGATAGTGTCACATATCTCCCCCCATTTGGTGACCTCGTCCAATTTTTGGAGGATGAGTGTTGGTTTGTGGATAACTCTGGCGTTGCCACTGAGTCACGCCAGCCGTCTTCCCGGCCACGAGACCAGGGACGGACTGGGGCTCGCGGGCCTGTTGATAGTCGCCCCGCCACTCGTTTTGCTGGCACCCAGAGTCATCCTATTTGTGAGTTTTGTAGGGACACGGGGCATGGCATGGCAACTTGCGCGGCCTTTTTGAAATTGCACGTGAGTGTCCGCCGCCGAATTGCCAATGCACGCCGTATGTGCTTCTCTTGTTTGGGGGCTCACTTCCATCGGGACTGCCCCAACCCCCGCCCTTGTAGATTTTGTAGGGGGTCCCATTTGGACATTTTGTGCGCTAACGCGAATCACGCTGGCAGACCAGCCTCTGATGAAGGTTCGCGCACGGGGGGTTACCATGGAGTAGGTCACCGGGCTTCTGCCTCGCCGGTTCAGAACCGGGGAGAGGCCCGCAATTTTGAGCGCCGCACTCCAACCCCCGCGCAAGTTGATCGGGAGCCGCGCGACCGCCATTTGGTCTCCCCGCGTAAAGGCGATAACGCAATTGTTGCTAGGCAGCGCTGGCCAGACCAGCACCGCCTTCCCTCCCCTCCATTGGCGGAACGTCCCAGTTGGAGTCACGCCCCCCGCCATTCAGGCATCCGGTGGGATATGCCCTTCCAGCGATGGCGCGTGGCTCGGGACACCACGCGTACGAGGAATTTGACCTCCATCCTCGTCGGGAAAGACTTGGGCCTGGGTGCGGCCATCGGTCGCCACCCAGGCATTGTTAGGAACTTGGCGCCTGCCCCGCTAAGATACCCCCTCAGATCGACACGGTTTTGTTGCTAACGGCATCGGTCAGGGTCTGGGGGCCCACGGGGGACTCTGTTGTGGTCCGTGCCATTTTGGACAAGGGAGCTCAGAGTTGCCTTTTGTCTATTGTTTTGTTGTATTGTTTGTGTATTGTTTTGGGCGAAACGCTTTTTTGAGCGCCTATGGACTGCGGAACTTGGTTGGGAGGAGCCACTTCGGGAAACCCTGTTGGAAGATTGGCTCCAATTTGTATCCGCACTCCCCGCAGTCAACGAGGTCGTGTTACCCACGCTATCCTCCCCCCTGGGAGCTACACTGCTACCCTTCATGGGTTTTGTGATGCGTCTCCGCACGGTTATGCAGCCGTTGTTTATCTGCGCACTGTCAGTGCGACAGGCCAGGTGAAGTTGTCACTGGTCATGGCCAAGAGCAAGGTGGCCCCCCTCCGGACGGCACTGACCATCCCTAAGTTAGAATTGTCAGGGGCGGCGCTTCTTGTGCGTCTATTGAACCACGTTGCTCACACTTTGGATGGAACTGTGGACATTCGGGCTTCCTACGCCTGGACGGACAGTCAAATAGTTTTGTGTTGGTTGAAGACGTCCGTCCACTCTTTGGAGGTCTTTGTTGCGAACCGAGTGTCCCAGATTCAAAATTCTGAAACGCATTTGATTTGGAGGCACGTGCCTGGAGATCTGAACCCAGGCGACGTGGCCTCGCGTGGGTGCATGGCGCCCCGCCTGGTTGCTCACCCCCTATGGTGGGGACCAGGCTGGCTGACTCACCCCGAGGATGATTGGCCTCGAAGCCAGTCTTGATGTCGGGTCCTTTGCCCGGGCTCAAGGTGCTCGCTGTTGGAACGAAGGACCCTGATTTTTGTTGAGTCGATACAGCTCCCTCGACAAATTGTACAGCTCCCTCGACAATCGTCACAGTAAGAACTCGCATGCCGGTTGCAATGCGCTGTTGGCCATTCTGCAGCGAGAGTTTTGGATATTGTCGGGAGCCGTTAGTAAGTTGAACCCCTTTTTGGACGATACGGGTCTTTTGTTGTTTGGTTGTTGACGGTTGAAGCACTCTAGCCTTCCTTATGGGGCCCGTCACCCCTTTTGTTGCCTAAGGAGGGCCATTTGGTTAAATTGTTGTGTTGTTGTTGTTTGGTTGTTGTTGTTCGGTTGTTTTGTTGTTTGTTATTGTTTTGACCCGCCAGCCTGCCCCCATTGGGCGGGTATTTTTGAGGCTGCGGTGAAAGCGGCAAGGGGACTTTGGCGCAAATTGTTGGGAGACACCGTTCTCACCTTTGAGGAGTTAGCTACGGTATTTTGCCGCATTGAAGCTGTATTGAACTCGCATCCATTGTGCCCGCTGTCTTCGGACCCGAACGACTTGGAGGCCCTACCCCCGGGCCATTTTTTGATTGGACAGCCACTTGTCGCCCTGCCCGAGTACCCTTGCGTCGATGTGAGCCAAAATCGGCTATCGCGGTTTCAGTTGGTGCAGCAGCTCGCTCAGAGTTTTTGGAAGCGTTGGAGCTTGGAGTATTTGCACATTCTCTGGCAGCGCGTCAAGTGGACCGATAAAACGTAACCTTGTCAAGATTGCCAATTGATTAGTGGACGGGAAGGCCCGTCCGGGGGGGAGGGGTAGATGTTCCGTCCCGTTTGACTTGATTAATCTGTGCGCCTAACGGAACGCGCGTGTAACGAATTGACAACTGTCACTTGTCAGTTTGACGTTTCTCTTTGGTTTTGATCTTGAAAAAGATGGTGGATCCTATTGGCTTCCCGACCCCGTTTTGTTAAAGTAATCCGTTTGAACCGATCGTTTTGTTGGACAATTTGTCGTGATCCTATTGTTTGATTGTAAATAACCCCTTTTGACGAAATAGAACGGGTTTTAGTTTGAACTTTGGTTGAAATAGTTTGAGGTTAGTGACAGTGATTGAATGCGTGCTGGAACCAATCTCTGGCGTATTGCAGCGGCCTGGTATCCTGGATTACCCACTTACAGCGTCACTACACAATACAATATACACTCATTCACATACATAAATCCAGGTATGCTCCAGAAGCAGTTCTCTTCAACCATCAGGTGAGTCTTTTGAATATTGTATAGATCAGCTCCGCGCACGGCGGACAGTTCACTCGCCACTCTTGACCCAGGGCCCATAATCGCGCTTCCACATAACTATTAAATCCTATGGTGAGGCCCTGGCCTGGCGTCGAACACTGGATATAGATAACCGCGGCGTAAGCTGCCTTTGACGCATCGCAAAATCCATGAATTTCAACGAGTGCATCGTTGCGTTTTGTGTTCATCCAGGGAGGTATTTGTAATTGTGATAATTGACACAAGTCATCCCGGTAAGTATGCCACTCTTTTAATATATTGCTTGGAACTTCATCATCCCAGCCGATGCCTGATAGCCATAACTTTTGAATACTTATTTTTGCTACTATGACACCTGGTGAAACCCATCCGAGTGGATCAAACAAACGTGAGATGTCTGATATAATTATTCTTTTTGTTACAGGTTCCTTCGTCGGCGGAAGTGTCACCGTGTAACGAAACGCATCAATCGTTCGATCCTAGGTAAGTGCGAGTAACTTCATAACTTCGTCGATTTTAAGTTTTCTTCCTTCGTCTTTATTTTCTTCATCGTTTTTGCTTATACTTTTTAATAAGTCCCCATTATTGCTTGACCACTTTTGTAACGTAAACCCTCCTGTTTCTGCTAACTTGTTAAATTCATGATACAAATTGACACCTTCTTCCACTGTTTCGACGCCCGTTAGCAGGTCATCCATGTAGAAGTCTTCCTTTACTTTATTAGCAGCTATAGGGTAGTTATGCTTCTCGTCTGCGGCCACTTGCTGAAGAAATTTAACTGCAAGATACGGGGCACATGCCGTACCAAAAGTTACCCTTAAGAAACGATATTCGTTAGTTTGATGATTAGGACTTTCTTTCCACAAAATCCTTTGAAAGTCAACGTCCTGTTCGTCAACTTTGATTTGCCGGTACATTTTTACAATTTTTTTTAGTAAGTTTTTATTTAGGAACAAAAACACATTGACATAAATTACAATAGAAACGATGACAGCTACAAAAGTTATAATCTGCGTCGCAGCTATCAACGCCCGTCTAAACATATGAAACACATTGTTCCAGGCACATGACATGGGGTACAATTTGGCTCAGAATTTAAATTTAAGCATAAAAAGAACATGAAAAATTAGTAAAATAAAATTAAAAAAGAAAATTACAAAAGAAAAACTAAATGTGTATATTTTGAGTAGTGTTGTAATGTGGAGTGGAAGTGTGAATGAGGGTATGTGTGAGTGTAGGTGTATGTGAGTAAGTGTGTGTGAGTGAGACCATGTGTAAGGGAGCATGATCTAGGTAAGTTTCAAGTTTTCACAATTTCTTCAGTTTCATCATATGATAGAGATTTCAACCAGTCGGTCAATTTAACTCTTAATATCGTACGAGATAACCGGTAAATTTCGATGCTTTTGTTAACTTTATTATAATCTTTGGGCTAATGAACCTAAAATGTCTTCTCGCCACTGCTGCTCTACAAGGAATTATTTTGCGGATTCTATCAGAGAGGCGTTTCGCTGTACTATAGTTTGGGTCGAAGGGCACGAGCTTGTGTTTTTTGAGTACAGTCAGTAGTACGAAGAGCTGCCTCACCGTGAGAACTTTGCATAGAGAGTAAAGATCGAGTGTCGGATAGCGGATTGGTTTCTTAGAAAGGACCTTCAGTACGGCCCTCTGCGCCCTTTCTAGTCGCAGCATGGTTGTTTTATGAGCACCGCACCACGTGGTCACGCAATACCCAAGGACTGATTGAGCGAAAGCAAGGTATACAGTTATCAGGCATTTGAAGTCAGCAACCGCCCTAAGCTTTTTAAAAATGTAAATCAATCTTCGCACTCGTGTCACCGAAGAGTTGATCTGCTTTTTCCAATTTAAATGTTGGTCAATGATTACACCGAGATAGCGTATGTTGTCGGTTGACTCGATGGGTGTACAGTTACAGTTGGAAAAGTCAGTGAGTGAGCACTCATGAGCTTTAATTTCCAAAGAAATGGGAGGCTGGCTTAAAATGCCTGGGGTAAAGGCAATAAATTTAGTTTTGTTGATGTTGAGTGTGAGGAGGTTTATATTCAACCATTTCCTGACCGTACTGAAGGCCATCTCCGCTTTACAGAAAGTTTTATGCCAATCTTTACCGTGAATTACAAGAGCTGTGTCATCTGCGTATGTTACTACTTTACAGTTAGGAGAAGACAATTGGCACAGCTCGTTCACGTAAATGAGGAAGAGTGTTGGTCGAAGAACACTTCCCTGAGGGACGCCAAAAACAACATTCTCTACTTTACTCGTGTACCTATCTATTTTAACTACCTGGTGGCGGTCTTTCAGGTAGCTACGAAAAATGTCATGAGCTATACCACGAATGCCAATGCTTTCCAGCTTGGACAGCAATTTGGGGACAGAGACGGTGTCGAAGCCTTTGGACAAGTCTAGAAAGATACCAATCGATTTTTCTTTATTGTTTAAGTGACCAATTATTAGGTCTGTGAGTTCCTGAACTGCGTCGTCTGTTGATTTTCCAATTCTGAAGCCAAATTGGTTGGAAGCTAAAATATTGTTTTTTGTAAGAAAATTTACAAGTCGAGCATTAAGCACCTTTTCAAAAAATTTGGACAGTGTTGTAAGTACAGATATAGGTTTGTAGTTGGAGACACTGCCCCTGTCCCCAGTTTTGAATATTGGGTGAACTATAGCCGTTTTAAGAGCACTCGGAAATACACCCAAAGATAGGCACAGGTTAGAAATGTGGACAAGAGCTGGAATAATAGAGTGCCTAGTAGCCTTATAACGGACGCCGAAATGCCATCACAACCCACAGCACACTTGTCTTTTAGGTTTAGGATGATTTGGTCGATTTCTTCTTCATCCACGCCATACATAACGATGGATCCCGAAGGGGATGGCATGCCAGAACTCAGTACTGCAGATTCAGATATCTGATCCTACTGGGGGTGAAATATGTTGGCGGATTTTAGAAGCTAAACCACTGCCGACACTAGCGAAATAATGATTTACCTCGTCAACTGACTGAGTGGGATCGTCACAGCACTTCAGCAGCTCCGAGGCAGGTGTTTTGTTAGCCTGATTCAAGTTCGTTACTTGCTTGATTAGTCGCCAAGTCTCCTTTGGGGGATTCCTGGCCCTCTGAAACTCGGCAGTTTCATGGTCTTCTTTGAGTTTTTTCAGATGATTATTACAGTAATTACGATAGCGGAGGAAGACAAGTCTATGAGACTCGTTATCGGGATCTTTCAAGACGGTCCTAGACAGTTTGTCTCTATGACGTATACATCTCAAAAGGCCAGGAGTAATCCAGGGCTTCAAAATACGCATTCTACTAGGGATGATTGAAGAGTGAGTGTGGGTTTTTATGGAGATTGACAATACCGAGATCAGACTTTCAGTAGCTGGGTCTGGGTCGTTACACTGTAGAATAGGAGAACAGTCTGTGTTTTCAATATCGTTTGTAACCTCAGAGATGTTAATTTTTGAGAGTATTTCTTTGGGGGTATTTGGAAGTGTCATATATTGGTTGCAGATAAGAAGAACAGGGAAATGATCTGTAATAAGAGAGTCCAGTACCAAGGTTGTGGAGTCGGTGGGCGATTTCAGTAAAACATGCTCGAGACAGTTCGCGAGCCTGGTGGGGATAGTGTGCGCTGGAAGCATTGCATGGGACGCAGCAGTATTTAAGTATTCATCAGCATTAGAGTCAAGGGTACTCGGCACAATGTTAATGTTTATGTCTCCAATAAGAGCAATTGTTTTATAATCTGCAAGCTGGCTTAGCAAAACACAATGTCCGCAGATAAACAAATTGGATACAATCTCCATTTTTACAAAATATGCCTTAAAGTTGGCTGTAAGGTAGGGCCTATCATTAAAAGATCATTCAATGAAACACCGTTTTCACCTTTACAGGATGCATCAAACACAATCCTCACTTGCGTGGTATCTTTATCCTCTCCAACAACCGCAAAATGAGGTAAGTAAATTCCTTTCGAGTTATTTATCTCTGTTTCAGGAATCTTCTCCATATGTTCCAGCAGTAAGTATTCATCTAACACATTTTGATATTTTACTTTAATGTTTTCATTTTTACCCAATTTTGTAACTAATTACGAAAGTCTCTTTTCAGCTATCTTTTTTGAATTATTTATTCTTAATTCTGGATCTGTGGTTTTAAACGGCAACCGTACGATATACCGCCCATCTTTATCTCTTTTTGTTGTTTCAGCAAAGAAACGTTCACACTGTTTTTCTTCCTCAGTTAAGATATTTTTGTTGATTACTGTGTCCGTCTCCAATTCCCAAAAATTTTTTAATAAGTAATTTTCCTCCACATAGGAATGCATAACTACTACATTCTCATGAGGTTGATGTGATTTTTCTACCACACCCGAAAGAATCCACCCAAATGAAGTAGCTTGCGCTACTAAAGTTCCCTGAGGTCCCCTTTTCATTCCTTCTAGAATTACTTGACCATAAACCTCGGCACCAAGCAAAATATCGATTTTGTTTGGTGTGTTATATTGTGGATCCGCTAAAGGTAAGTCGCATACCCCATCCATTGATATGATTTTCTTGCTACGAAGAAACCCGGTTATTGTTTTCAATACATAAGCGGCAACTGAGACTTTGACGCTTGGATCATGAATCGAGGTAAGCATTATTTCTACCATGAACTTTGAAATAACATGACTATTCCCTTCCAGCCCTGAAATGTGTTCCCTTATTGGCATCTTTTTAAGACCCAAGTACTGAGCAGTAGCAGAGCTTCTGTCACGAAGGAAGCTTGAGACCCTTGATCAAGCAACGCCCTGATAGTGTGACTCATTCCATTCCTGGCTGTAGCGTTTACCAGAGCCGTGGCTAGCAACACCTGATGTTGCGATTTAATTTTATTTGACGAGAAAAATGTGGACACTGTGTCAGAGTTTAACGGTTTGGATGGTATAGCCTTTTGTTCACCAGATATATCTCCGTCATCGTTCCGAGATACGTTACAACTTTTTGTATTTTCTGCATCGCTATTTACCTGACCAGCGGAATGGAATAAAGAATGATGTTTACGTTTGCAAATACGGCATAAGGCTGAACTCAAACATTGTTTGACCCAATGGTTGCACCCTAGGCAGTTAAAACATAAACCGTTTTGTCCTACAAACTCCCGTCTGGCATTTACATCCGTTTTCATAAAATTTTTACAATGTATTATTTTATAACTTTCTTTACAGAATTTACATTGCATAGTAGACGCATGAAAAAACTTTAGGTTTTTCTGTTTGTTTTATACTCTTCCTGTGTTGGATCCCGTATCCAAAAATTCAAGTGCTCTATAACGACTGGTTAGAAACTTGTTAAATTGTTCATAAGTTGGTAAACCATTAGAAGAATTGTCGCTCGTAACATTTAATTCCCACTGTCTTCGGGATTCAAGATCCAACTTTAAAGTAAGTATATGAATCACTATGAGGTCCCAGTTAGCAGTATTAATACCAAGGTTAGTTAATGCATGTAAACAATCATTAGTATTATCCATTAATTCCTTGAGACCCACAGCTGATTCATTGCTTAAATTCTTTTGACTGAGTAACCTTTTTAAGATAAAATGTGATAAATATCTTTTATTATTATACCGCGCGTTTAGTTGTTCCCAACATCTATCATAGTTTGTTTCTGATATGGGTATTTGCCTTAGAAGCTGTTCCGCTGCCCCAGACAAGTACCCTTTTAGATATTGCATTCGTTGCACATCTTCTTTACATATTATAAAAAACTTTTTAACAAAAAATTAAACCGCCGAAAAACTGAAAAGCATAAAATAATACTTAAACCTTAAAATTATGAGTCGGCGCTTTGAGTGATCCTTGTTCATTGATTTTTCAGCGCCGACTCAAAATTGTAAGGTTTAAGTATTATTTTATGCTGTTCAGTTTTACGGCGGTTTAATTTTTTGTTAAAAAGTTTTTATTTTATATTTTTTTGTGGCTTTAATGTACTAATAATACTTGGCAAGATATATCCCTATCCAACACAAAAAGAATTATCAAAATCGGACTACTCTGTATAAAGTTATGCGTGTTTATACATTACAATCAGTGAGTGAACAATCAATCATCCCCTGTTTTCCGACCCTTAGGGTTCGATTTTGTTTTCCAAATTGATATGGGACCACCTTGGGAGTATACCCTTTCCAACAGAAGAAGAATTGTCACAATCGGACCACTATGTAAAAAGTTATGCGTGGTCATACATAAAAAAAAAAAAAAAAAAAAATATACGCGTCGAATTGATAACCTCCTCCGTTTTTTTTCGTCGGTTGAAAATAAAGTCACTTCGCTGTCTGTCTGTCCCTATGTATGCTTATATCTTTAAAACTACACAACGGATTTTGATGCAGGTTTTTTTAATAGATAGAGTGATTCAAGAGGAAGGTTTATATGTATATAACATACATAATATAGTAAAGAAACGCTGATAATTTTACAGGTTTCTAATGTGATGTCATAAATAAACACATTTTTTTGCGCTTACATTGCGAACGCTGGCTGAACCCTACGAAATAGCTCAAAATAATGTACTACAGTATTGTACACCTTAAAAAGTTTTACAAAAAAGTCCGCGATGGTATATGTCTAACTCTAAGGGATAACCCATAATAACCATTTTTATCCTTTACTTTTTACGAGAAATAATGGCTTATTTATGAATGCGATTTTAAGCAATACAGCATTAATCCTTATGCAATTAAGTACCTTAAATAAATTGTGCATTTCATGTAGATCAAAATTGCCCTTTACAGCATATCATTAAAATTAATATTTTAGAAGATATCAGAGATTATAATAAAATTGCCGCAGAGCGGCTAGCGGGCCGTCCCGCGTCCGACCGTCCCGGTTGGTAGTGGTCGGGTAGAGGATTGTAATAATATTGTAATTCATATTACTTTGGCTTCATAGTAAATGCGAATATCATGTGTGTTCGAAGTACTCAAAATAAACCTAATTGTATTATTCCAACTTTCCAAGTAAGAGACCGCGAAATATTCCTTAGATGTTTAGATTTTTGGATGGATTTGGATTTTTGGTTATCCTGGATACTTACCATATATAGCATACCATAGATATTTTATCCCGGTAGTAGTTTCCCAGGTGATATTTTCCGACAGCTATACGGGCAAAGCCACTGGCCAAAGTACTATTCTTATAACTATGTTTAATTTGGTGTCTGGTAAATAACTGAGTGTTTATATAGGTAGAATAGGAGCGTTAAGAAAAGCCAGGAAGACATATATTCAATTCAATCCAGCCCTATGTCGCAGTCTTCTTACTCTGAATAGTTTTATTTTAAGTACATCAAACACACAAGATATGTAAGGATCGTAGCAGGTGGCGTTCCGTAGTTTCTACCTACCCCCATGGGAAAAAGGCGTAATTTTATGTATGTATAACATGGATTAATACATTCTTACCGCGGTAATACGTCCTCTTGCGATAATTTCCGACATCTACGCGGGCGAAGCCGCGGGCAAAAGCTAGTTATCCAATAATTTGTTATTATGAATAAGTGATATGTACAAATCTCGAAAGGTGACCCAGTCTGTGTACTATCCAGAAAATACTGGAATTAGAATATTTTGCAGTTTTACTTGACATTGTTTTAAATTACTTTTTACATCTTTTGGATTTTCTGTAATACTTTCCTCATATGATTCTAAAATAGTTTCTATTTCAGTTTTGTATTGAATATAGACTTCTTGAGTTATATCGTACATATCTTTTTAACATATGAAATTTGTTTCAATTCATCGGGATCATATTCCTCGTATAATTTATTGTGGCTATCTACTAATTGATCCCATAATTTTTCTACACTTTCTAACCTGACTTTGACATAAGGACGAGTTATTCTTTCTTTTAGACCGGGAGCTGGCGACAGGTGACGTTCCACGATTTTGTCGTGCATGCCTTTTTAAGGCTTGATAACTAACCCTAAAATATCAATAATAGTCGGGGTTTTAGCCCCCCCGCGTGTCCTCTTCATAAGGAAAAGCGCTTTTCTTTGTGTAGCGAATTTTCGTGTTTTTCCGTGATAGTATACTGCATGCCATTGTAATATACGGAAGTTTTAACACATTAAAGCTGTGATGATTGATGGCATGCACTCCGCAGCGGCCCAAGATGATCATAGGATTCTGAAAACCTGAATAAAATTAGAGGGCAATTCCGTGTTTTGAAATTGCAAAACACGGAATTGCCCTCTAATTTTATTCAGGTTTTCAGAATCCTATGATCATCTTGGGCCGCTGCGGAGTGCATGCCATCAATCATCACAGCTTTAATGTGTTAAAACTTCCGTATATTACAATGGCATGCAGTATACTATCACAGAAAAACACGAAAATTCGCTACACAAAGAAAAGCGCTTTTCCTTATGAAGAGGACACGCGGGGGGGCTAAAACCCCGACTATTATTGATATTTTAGGGTCAGTTATCAAGCCTTAAAAAGGCATGCACGACAAAATCGTGGAACGTCACCTGTCGCCAGCTCACGGTCTATTTAGGCGATTTCTTTAAGTTTGTGTAAGCCTTATTGATTCTATTACAAATGTCTTCTAACTTATTAACGAAAGACTCCATTTTTATTTTTTTCCAAATACCCGTAAATATTTATTATTTGTTAAACCCAAAACAAAGTAAATAAATTTGCAAACATTTAATTAAATAAGAAGTGGAAATAAACCAAAATGTTAATAATATAATAAACTGTTGTTTTGAACAAGATTTGAGGTGACTATTCTAAGTTAATGATACCCACTATAATTTGCAAGTATCAACAAACTATTTGTTAAAAAATTACAAGTTTTTAAAGCACACGTAACATTTTACAAATTTGGGCATAGATTCCCCGTCTCAAACAATTTCTTTAAAATTATACTATGTCTAAACACGGCAAATGTTACAAAGTTAATAGGTACTAAATTTTTTAAAGTTCTGATCTTCAATATAATAAGGTTCAAATTAATATCAATTTTAAATATTCTGCGACTGATTTAGTTAACTAGCACTTGTCTTTCACACAGTTGTTCCTCTTCATTGATACCACCTTTATTTTATTTTTTTTTGCTAAATAATGTATCATATTAGATGATACTTTATTTACATTACAATCTAGCCTGTGAGCTAATAAGTAATTTAAATATAACTTAAACTGCTAAGTAACTATAAAACTAAGAAATCGTCCAATAACGTCTTTCTTATTCACTATAAGTTATAGGGAAGACACTTGATTCACGTGTTCTTTAAAAAAGTTAGCACTTTCACTACTGTTTCAGTTCACTTGCACTGCACTAAACTAACTCAAAGGGTTTAACCCTTTTTAGTCTTCGCACTAATTCAGTGTTGTCAAGGATTTGGATTGCCTCGACATTCACGTGATGATGAAGTCTGTGTTCATGAGCTTCTGCATATTTTTGTATAACTATGTTTACGACATCCATTTTAAGGTCCCGGTGAACGTCGCTGTTTCTTATGTACCAGGGCGCACTGACTATATCCCTAAGTACTTTGTTTTGAAATCGTTGTATAATTTGTCGATTACTTTGACTGGTGCAGCCCCACAGCTGTATACCGTAGGTCCATATAGGCTTTAAAACTTGTTTATATATCAACAATTTATTATGTATTGACAATGGCGACTGTCTACCAAGTAGCCAATACATTTTTTTGTATCGAATATCTAATTCGGTTCTTTTCTTTTTGACATGCTCTTTCCAGCGCAGTTTTGCATCCAGGGTCATGCCAAGATACTTAGCAGTATTCGCGTATGGAATTTGTTGATTATTCATGAATAGCGGGATGTATTGTGGCTTTTTATTCGTGAAGTCGATGTGGATAGACTTGCTCTCATTAAGTTTGATACGCCATATTGCAGTCCACTCATAAATTGATACCACCTGATGATAAATTGTCCACTGAATGATGAATGACAATGCGTCCTGGCACGTCACACCTCCCGGTCACTCCAGTTACGATTCCTGACGATGTCGTCACCCGGCACCGTCTGCAGTAGCCCGCTGCCTGCACCGCTACTGCTGCTTTCTGAGTTGCTGCTGCTCCTCTATTGGCTGGTTTGCGCAAGCGATCCACTTGCCCAGCCAAGACGTGGTTCAAAAACTGTCGGACAAGTTAGTCCGGCTTCGAAGTAGAGATGAGGCGTATATACTAGAATAGATACAGAGAATAGGTATGTCAAGAGACTAGGTTGCACCTATTCCAACTTTTAAAATACTAGATCCACCTAGTCTCACTGTGCCTACGCAGTACACAGCACCCGCGCCGCGGTCCGCGCGAATCGAAGTACCGACTACGCGGCGAAGCGAGATAGCAGCATAGTCATAGCTCATTCATGTTTGACAAAATCATTCGTGTGTCAGTCACTTGAATTTGAACCCTAATTCAATGTCATAAAAGTAACATGACACGCACTGTGTTGTGCTAGAATATACAATATGTAACAAAAACCCTGTCCGATCCAATAAAGGCGTAATCCTCATTCAACATACGTACTAGAAAAAATTATATATAAATGTATCTCAAAAAAAAAAAAACAAAAGGTAATTGTTTTTTTATTTTTATAATCCATGCGAAATATAAGTGAATATGGCAAAGGATACCGGCGATAGAATTGTTGATGAAATTATTAAGCGTCTACGTATGTCACCCTACTAGATACCAACGAAATAATTTACTAAGTTTTATCAAATCAAACATAAGTATCATCAAAGTCTGGAAAAAAAATGATCTTATTAAAGAGCTTATTTGACTAGATTATTGATGCTAAGAAATAATCATGGCTTAGTTTTTTTTCTTTCTTGCTCGACTTCATGACTTTTGGTTATGCGATACTTTTAATGTTGCCATGTAATATAAATCTTAGTCAACTTACATACGCTGCGCCTTTACGTATTGCATTAATATACTTAGGAAACATATTTCTGTACCAGAATACAAATGTTAAAATAAAAGTGATTGCTAAAGATTATAGCGGTCATAATTTTTTAATACGTACCTACATATGACATCGTAGAGTAATTCGAGTATGGCAACATCGCAAAAAAAAAACATGACATTTCAATGAGGATCAATTCGACAAAATGATATAGCAATTTTGAATACTACATCGAATACAATATAAATATCTGAGTTCATTTCTTTTTGAATCACTCAAATCCATCGAGAAAAAACCGGCCAAGTGCGAGTCGGACTCGCACAAAGGGTTCCGTACAAACCTGTAGGTATTCTCGGTTTATGCATCCCTTTCACTGGTAGCCTCCGTACTACCGAGGATGAAAATTTCAATTAGATTGCTCCCCTACGTAGTACCGAGGATGGATCGTGGTCACACTGTTTTGCGATTATCTATGAAACTACGTAGCCTATCTCTTTCGTTCTTATGTTAAAATGAACAGGGAAGACAAAGCTTTCTATATGTCCTTCACTGCTACTAACATTATGGCACTTTTGAGGCGCTGTGTTGGACGCAAAACACACTATAAAAGTTGGCACACTCGCGGGCCGACGCTCTCAACGAAACAATAAAAAAAAACTGTGATTGACTGGTGAATTTGGGTTTTATAAGCATGAATACGTAACTAAAGTGTATGACCTTTCTATTTAATTATTAGTTATATGAAGTTTATTACATTTATTTTATTAGTGAAAAAATGGGTGGCGTAGAAATTCTTTGTGACGGCTTTTCGTATACATATTTTGTCGTAAATGGCTGAAATACTATTGAAACGTTACGACAATTTCATTAACTATTCATAAATATACGATGTTGTGCAAGAAATTCAATTATAGCAACAAAATATTGCAATTTTAAAATTTCATTCCTCTATTTTTATTTAACGCGGCCGCCATTCCAAAGTCGATGACGTCATCGCCCGATTTCCTTTCTTTTAGCTTTAATTGTTAGAAACGATTAAAGCTATGGTATAATGTGTAATGGAGAGGTAATTTAATTAAGTTATTGAAACAATTTGCACATTTGCAATCAATTGTGCACTTCATAAGTTAAACCCGTTTTTTGTGAAGCACATTCTTTTCTTGTTGTAAACTACTGTTTTTTACCTATCTTTTTAACAGGAAATATTTACGACTTCTGCTCATTTTGAACACTTGTAAATATTTCTTAGGGTAGCGTCACTCTTGAACTAACTAAATGAACACACTGTGACATATTTATAACCACAAAAAACAAAGGTGAATGAATGTTGACGTTGTATAAACATTCTAAACGGCCACTTGAGATGCGATAAGAATATCGTCTTTTGTTTATGCTTTGACTGCTTAGTGTACTGTGTTTATTATGTAATCGTTGTTATGGTGTAATAGTGATTAAAATTAAATGATTTTTATATTAAAATATGTCTTTCACAAAAAATTCTGGGACTTATAATGATAAAAATGGGACGAAAATAATAAAACTTGTTTTTAATTTGAATGATACTCGTTTTATTCTGAATCAAATTAGGGGAAGTACGTCCAAAATGACATACGGTTTTGTTTTTTAATCATATATTTTTAATTAACATAGTTACAATCACTGTTTAGGTTGAATAATCATCTTTGGTTCATAAGTTTTAACCTACGTAACCTCATAATTGAATAGGACCCATATAAAAAATATGATTTAAATTAATCGAAGCCTCTAAGAAAATTCATTTTGTCCATATAGTACGGACAAAATGACATACATAATGAAAACGAAAATTATGAAGTACATATTTCACAAAATATTAAATATGAGCCCAAAGAGAACAATTGTTGCACCGTAGCCAGCACTCGTTGGGCTTGGAACGGGAAAAGAGGTCGGTACAGTAAACGCATGCGCAGTCATCATCATCACCGTTCGACACAGCTGGAAATCTTCTACATTCGAGTCCTCAGGGTAATGAGTCGTCTGTACTTGGGTTCACCTTTTTTCTGATTGCTTTTAAGGATCATTATCGTAGTTCGATTTAACATTGAAAACCTCATCATTGAATAAAGCTATGTCATTTTGCCCCGAATGTCAGTATGTCGTTTTGCCCCACAGGTTATCTAAACACTAATTAAGTCATAATTACTATAAACACGAGATTTATGAATAAATACTTTTAAGTAATGCAGCAGAATGCTACACTTTTTGAATTTAATACAAAATATGTAATAGAAACTACGAGAAACTGATCAAAAACAGGACTAAATCAATAAAAATAAAAAACTTTTATGCGCACAAAACGCTTTCCTGCAAGTAACTTCGGCGTGACCAAGTGAATGGCGGTATAAACTTAACAGGTATTCCACCATGGCCGGCGTCACATAATGATATGCCAACTGCAGGATTATAGCCCGCCAATTTCGAAAAAAGCCCGGTGTGTCATTTTGTCCGTATATGTCATTTTGGCCGTACTTCCCCTACATAAGTGTCATTCACCGAATAGTAAAACTTGTAAACATTACGAAACAGTCACAATCTTGTATGGGGTTCATAGTAAAATATCGAGAAATTGGGGTTTAACCACAGGTGGTCCGAAAAGAGGCGGGATCTCGTCATGGCTTTATGCAAGATGGAGCGGAGTCGCATGTTTGACGTTGACAGATAAACGCCAAATGAATGGATAAGGTTCATGTTTATGAAAATAAATGTTTTTTTTTTATATTTCAGTTGATTGAATGAAAGGTAAATTGCGGTTTATGATTTAAGCTTTTGCCAGCGGCTTCGCCCGCGTGGAGGTTGGAAAATATCCCGCGGGATATGTACGATGGCATAAAGTATCCTATATGGTAAGTATCCAGGATAACCAAAAATCCAAATCCATCCAAAAATCTAAACATCTAAGCCATATTTAACGGTCTCTTACTTGGAATAATACTATTAGCTTTATTTTGAGTACTTCGAACACACATGATATTCGCATTTACTATGAAGCCAAAGTAATATGAATTACAATATTCCAATCCTCCTAATCCTGCCGGCCGGACGCGGGAAGGCCCGCTAGCCGCTCTGCGGCTATTTATTATAACTTCTGATATCTTCTAAAATATTCATTTTAATGATATGCTGTAAAGGGCAATTTTGATCTACATGAAATGTACAATTTATTTAAGGTACTTAATTGCAAAAGGATTAATGCTGTATTGCTTAAAATCGCATTCATAAATAAGCCATTATTTCTCGTAAAAAGTAAAGGATAAAAATGGTTATTATGGGTTATCCCTAAGAGTTAGACATATACTATCGCGGACTTTTTTGTAGAACTTTTTAAGGTGTACAATACTGTAGAACATTATTTTGCGCTATTTCGTAGGGTTCAGCCAGCGTTCTCAATGTAAGCGCAAAAAAATGTATTTATGACATCACATTAGAAACCTCTAAAATTATCAACGTTTCTTTACTATATTATGCATGTTATATACATATAAACCTTCCTCTTGAATCATTCTATCTATTAAAAAAATCTGCATCAAAATCCGTTGCGTAGTTTTAAAGATATAAGCATACATAGGGACAGACAGACAGCGAAGTGACTTTATTTTATAATATGTAAAGATGACGTTTTAAAAAAAAACGACTTACTCGATTTCGTTCAAATCAATTTTCGGTGGTAGTTTACATGGTAATATACATCGTATATTTTTTTAAGTTTTATCATTCTCTTATTTTAGAAGTTACAGGGGGTGGGACACATTTTACCACTTTGGAAGTCCCTCGCGCAAACTATTCAGTTTAGAAAAAAATAATATTAGAAACCTCAATACTATTTTTGAAGACCTATTCATAATGGCGAAAAATGAAATTTTTTTCGCGTTTTGTCAATTCTTTCAGTCAAAATAGTCAATCGGTACCCAAATACAAGCGATTCAGGTGAAAACAGCTTCGAAATGCGACACCTGGTTGCAAAGATGTATTTCGATGTATAGGGAATTTTGTATCGGTTAGGTGGATTTCGTAGGTACTGATTTTGCTTGTAACAATGAAAAATTCAATGTTTGCAAACTTCTATTTCAGCTAGGCGCACGGGCGAGGTGTCGGAAGACGCGTCTCCACGCGAGCCAGCTTACTACGGCATTACTTTAGTTTTCACAGAAGGAAAATCGAAAATTATGTTCTAAAAACGTGATTTTTCACAGAAAATTTTGAAAAAAAAAACCTCTAATAACTCCACCGAACGAGACTCCAGCTCGCGGAAAGCTCGCCAGAATACAGGTAAGGCAGGTAAGTTGCTATTTAAACTAATAAAAACAGGGTTTACGATAAGAATTTTGAGATAAAAATAAAAATGTGGTTCAGTACAAAAATGTTCTGAATTTTTCTATGTTAATGGCGAAAAATGAAAATTTTTTCGCGTTTTGTCAATTCTTTCAGTCAAAATAGTCAAACGGTACCTAAATACAAGCGATTCAGCTGTAAATAGCTTCGAAATGCGACACCTGGTTGCAAAGATATATTTCGATGTATAGGGAATTTTGTATCGGTTAGGTGGATTTCGTAGGTACTGATTTTGCTTGTAACAATGAAAAATTCAATGTTTGCAAAGTTCTATTTCAGCTAGACGCACGGGCGAGGTGTCGGAAGACGCGTCTCACGCGGGCCAGCTTACTACGGCGTTACTTTAGTTTTCACAGAAGGAAAATCGAAAATTATGGTCAAAAAACGTGATTATTAATGGAAAATTTTGAAAAAAAAAACCTCTAATAACTCCACCGAACAAGACTCCAGCTCACGGAACGTTCACCAGAATACAGGTAAGGCAGGTAAATTGCTATTTAAACTAATAAAAACAGGGTTAACGATAAGAATTTTGAGATAAAAATAAAAATGTGGTTCAGTACAAAAATGTTCTGAATTTTTTTATGTTAATGGCGAAAAATGAAAATTTTTTCGCGTTTTGTCAATTTTTTCAGTCAAAATAGTCAAACGGTACCTAAGAATGACAATTGTTAAACTGACTTAGTAAACTTGTTGCGTAAGCGATATCTGGTCTCGTACATACTGTTATATACATAATGCATCCCATAAGACTTCTAAATCTTGAATAAGGGTCACTCTGATCGCCTTTTTCATATTACATACCATTTTCTAATGGTGTATTGACAGGCTTACATTCAGTCATTTTAAATTGAAAGAAAGAAAGAAAAAAAGAAAGAAAATACTTAACTACTTACTACTACTTACTTAACTTTCTGTATGTAATTTTTCTGATCAAGAATTATTTTATTTTCTTCTTGTTTTAAACGCATTCCCAATATATGTGTAGCTCGGCCAAGATCTCTCATTTCAAACATCCTCATTAGCTCTTCTTTCAGCTTCATCTTTTCTGGTGTATCTTTTCTGAAAATTAAAATATCATCCACATAAAGTGCCAAGATTATAATATTGCCTTTGTCATCAGACTTTATGTAAACACATGGTTCGCTGAGAGATTTTCTGAACTGGAGGTCTGTTAGAGCATTATCTATCTTATCATACCAAGCCTTCGATGCTTGCTTCAGCCCATATATTGCTTTATTCAATTTAAAAACATAGTTTTCCTTCCCTTTCACTTTAAACCCATCTGGCTGCTCCATATACACAGCTTCTTTCAAATCCCCATTCAGAAACGCCGTTTTGACATCCATGTGATCAACGTGCATGTCCAAGTTAACTGCCAGGGCAAGTAAGGTACGTATTGTAGAATATCTTACTACAGGCGAGTAGGTTTCCTTGTAGTCTATTCCATACTTTTGGGTAAAGCCTTTTGCAACAAGACGAGCTTTATGGCGTAATAGTTGACCATCAGTTCCCATCTTCTTCTTGAAAACCCACTTACATTTCACCGCTTTCTTTCCTGCAGGTAATGATGTCAAAATCCAAGCCTTATTCTTTTCAAATGACGCGAAGTTTTTGAATGGAGATTTGAAAGAAGCCGTGTATATGGAGCAGCCAGATGGGTTTAAAGTGAAAGGGAAGGAAAACTATGTTTTTAAATTGAATAAAGCAATATATGGGCTGAAGCAAGCATCGAAGGCTTGGTATGATAAGATAGATAATGCTCTAACAGACCTCCAGTTCAGAAAATCTCTCAGCAAACCATGTGTTTACATAAAGTCTGATGACAAAGGAAATCTTATAATCTTGGCGCTTTATGTGGATGATATTTTAATTTTCAGTAAAGATACACAAGAAAAGATGAAGCTGAAAGAAAAGCTAATGAGGATGTTTGAAATGAGAGATCTTGGCCAAGCTACACATATAATGGGAATGCGTTTAAGACAAGAAGAAAATAAAATAATTCTGGATCAGAAAAAATTACATACAGAAAGTTTTGGAGCAATTTAAAATGACTGAATGTAAGCCTGTGAATACACCATTAGAAAATGGTATGAAATATGAAAAAGGAGATCAGAGTGACCCTAATTCAAGATTTAGAAGTCTTATGGGATGCATTATGTATATAGCAGTATGTACGAGACCAGATATCGCTTACGCAGCAAGTTTACTAAGTCAGTTTAGCAATTGTCATTCTGATATACACTGGAAAGCAGCGAAGCGTATTTTGCGATATTTAAAGGGTACTATAGACTATAACATAGTGTATGAAAAATCCACATACTCTGTTTCAGGCTATGTTGACGCGGATTGGGCATCGAATCAATTAGATCGACGTTCTTATACGGGCTATATATTTAAAATAGGTAACGCCGCTGTATCATGGGAAAGCCGTAAACAGAGAACCGTGGCTCTTTCAAGCACCGACGCTGAATATATGGCTTTATGTGAAGGTGCAAAAGAAGCTAAGTTTATTAGAAGTTTTTTGAATGAATGTTTGGGTAAATATTTTACTGTAACATTGTATAACGACAGTCAGTTAGCTCAAAAACTATGTAATAGTCAAGTACATCATAGTAGAAGTAAACATATAGATGTGAGACATCATTTTGTACGGCAAATTGTAAAGGATAAAATTGTGATTTCAGAGTACTTATCCACTGAATTTATGCCAGCAGATGTACTGACAAAGTCTTTAGGTAGAGACAAGCACTTCAGTTGTGTTTCTAATCTTGGTTTAAATACTGTTTAGTTTAAGGGCAGGTGTTAGTAAGTATAATCCAAACAGATTAAGATTAGTTGCCCACTAGGTGGCGCGTTTTGCATACTTCCCTTGTTCGGATTATACTGCTTCTTTTGTCTTGTAAGTTGTCACGGTGACGTCGTTCATAATAAATCTATTGTTCTAGACTCAATCCTGGTTTATTTTCCATTAATCCTTCAAATACAAGCGATTCAGCTGAAAACAGCTTCGAAATGCGACACCTGGTTGCAAAGATATATTTCGATGTATAGGGAATTTTGTATCGGTTAGGTGGATTTCGTAGGTACTGATTTTGCTTGTAACAATGAAAAATTCAATGTTTGCTAAGTTCTATTCCAGCTAGACGCACGGGCGAGGTGTCGGAAGACGCGTCTCCACGCGGGCCAGCTTACTACGGCGTTACTTTAGTTTTCACAGAAAGAAAATCGAAAATTACGGTCTAAAAACGTGATTTTTCACGGAAAATTTTGAAAAAAAAAAACCTCTAATAACTCCACCGAACAAGACTCCAGCTCGCGGAACGTTCGCCAGAATACAGGTAAGGCAGGTAAATTGCTATTTAAACGAATAAAACCGGCCAAGTGCGAGTCGGACTCACGCACCGAGGGTTCCGTACAAACCTGTAGGTATTCTCTGCTTATGCATAAGGTTTATGTTTATGAAAATAAATGTTTTTTAAAATTTTTATATTTCAGCTGATTGAATGAACGTTAAATTGCGGTTTACGATTTATGACGTTTTAAAAAAAACTACTTACTCGATCTCGTTCAAACCAATTTTCGCTGGTAGTTTATATGATAATGTACATCATATATTTTTTTTAGTTTTATCATTCTCTTATTTTAGAAGTTACGGGGGGGGGGGGGGGGGGGGCACACATTTTACCACTTTGGAAGTGTCCCTCGCGCAAACTATTCAGTTTAGAAAAAAATTATATTAGAAATCTCAATACCATTTTTGAAGACCTATTCATAGATACCCCACACGTGTGGGTTTGATGAAAAAAACTTTTTGAGTTTCAGTTCTATGTATGGGGAACCCCAAAATTTATTGTTGTTTTTCTATTTTAGTGTAAAAATCTTAATGCGGTTTACAGAATACATCTACTTACCAAGTTTCAACAGCATAGTTCTTATAGTTTCGGAAAAAAGTGGCTGTGACATACGGACGGACAGACAGACAGACAGACATACAGACAGACATGACGAATCTATAAGGGTTCCGTTTTTTGCCATTTGGCAACGGTACCCTAAAAATGAAAATTTTTTCGCGTTTTGTCAATTCTTTCAGTCAAAATAGTCAAACGGTACCTAAATACAAGCGATTCAGCTGAAAACAGCTTCGAAATGCGACACCTGGTTGCAAAGATATATTTCGATGTATAGGGAATTTGGTATCGGTTTTTTTTTTTTTTTTTTTTTCAGGATGGGAAATCTTCAAATGACTTCTCCCGCTCTGGGCGGAGCGGGAGGGCGTGTCAGACTTTTACTGACTAAAACCCACCCGTGTTCCATCAGTTGCCCACATGGCCGTGACCCTGGCACATGCCAGGGTCACGGTATCTCTTTCGAACAATCACGCGACCCCGGCAGGCATCGGTCCTAGTAGACCCCTACACTGCTGCTGACATCTCTTTGAGGCGCGCGTGGAACACTGCGCGCTGTCGACCCGAGCTTGGTCCTTACCGGGCGGCGAGCTACCCATTGCTCGCCACCCGCAAGCTCGCGCCTACGGTGGCCGGGAGTCATGTCAATTCTTTCAGTCAAACGGTACCTAAATACAAGCGATTCAGCTGAAAAAAGCTTCGAAATGCGACACCTGGTTGCAAAGATGTATTTCGATGTATAGGGAATTTTGTATCGGTTAGGTGGATTTCGTAGGTACTGATTTTGCTTGTAACAATGAAAAATTCAATGTTTGCAAAGTTCTATTTCAGCTAGACGCACGGGCGAGGTGTCGGAAGACGCGTCTCCACGCGGGCCAGCTTACTACGGCGTTACTTTAATTTTCACAGAAGGAAAATCGAAAAATATGGTCTAAAAACTCGATTTTTCACGGAAAATTTTGGAAAAAAAAACCTCTAATAACTCCACCGAACAAGACTCCAGCTCGCGGAACGTTCGCCTGTGAACAGTTAAGGCAGGTAAATTGCTATTTAAACTAATAAAAACAGGGTTAACGATAAGAATTTTGAGATAAAAATAAAAATGTGGTTCAGTACAAAAATGTTCTGAATTTTTCTATGTTGATGGCGAAAAATGAAAAGTTATTCGCGTTATGTCAATTCTTTCAGTCAAACGGTACCTAAATACAAGCGATTCAGCTGAAAAAAGCTTCGAAATGCGACACCTGGTTGCAAAGATGTATTTCGATGTATAGGGAATTTTGTATCGGTTAGGTGGATTTCGTAGGTACTGATTTTGCTTGTAACAATGAAAAATTCAATGTTTGCAAAGTTCTATTTCAGCTAGACGCACGGGCGAGGTGTCGGAAGACGCGTCTCCACGCGGGCCAGCTTACTACGGCATTACTTTAATTTTCACAGAAGGAAAATTGAAAATTATGGTCTAAAAACTTGATTTTTCACGGAAAATTTTGGAAAAAAAAAACCTCTAGTAACTCCACCGAACAAGACTCCAGCTCGCGGAACGTTCGCCTGTGTACAGTTAAGGCAGGTAAATTGCTATTTAAACTAATAAAAACAGGGTTAACGATAAGAATTTTGAGATAAAAATAAAAATGTGGTTCAGTACAAAAATGTTCTGAATTTTTCTATGTTGATGGCGAAAAATGAAAAGTTATTCGCGTTATGTCAATTCTTTCAGTCAAACGGTACCTAAATACAAGCGATTCAGCTGAAAAAAGCTTCGAAATGCGACACCTGGTTGCAAAGATATATTTCGATGTATAGGAAATTTTGTATCGGTTAGGTGGATTTATCGGTAGGTAATGATTTTGCTTGTAACAATGAAAAATTCAATATTTGCAAACTTCTATTTCAGCTAGACGCACGGGCGAGGTGTCGTAAGACGCGTCTCACGCGGGCCAGCTTACTACGGCGTTACTTTAGTTTTCACAGAAGGAAAATCGAAAATTATAGTCTGAAAACGTGATATTTCACGGAAAATTTTGAAAAAAAAAAAACCTCTAATAACTCCACCGAACAAGACTCCAGCTTGCGGAACGCTTGCCAGAAAACAGGTAAGGCGGGTAAATTGCTATTTAAACTAATAAAAACAGGGGTAACGATAAGGATTTTGAGATAAAAATAAAAATGTGGTTCAGTACAAAAATGTTCCGAATCTTTCTATGTTAATGGCGAAAAATTAAAATTTTTTCCCGTTATGTCAATTCTTTCAGTCAAACGGTACCTAAATACAAGCGATTCAGCTGAAAAAAGCTTCGAAATGCGACACCTGGTTGCAAAGATGTATTTCGATGTATACGGAATTTTGTATAGGTTAGGTGGATTTCGTAGGTACTGATTTTGCTTGTAACAATGAAAAATTCAATGTTTGCAAAGTTCTATTTCAGCTAGACGCACGGGCGAGGTGTCGGAAGACGCGTCTCCACGCGGGCCAGCTTACTACGGCGTTACTTTAATTTTCACAGAAAGAAAATCGAAAATTATGGTCTAAAAACTTGATTTTTCACGGAAAATTTTGGAAAAAAAAAAACCTCTAATAACTCCACCGAGCAAGACTCCAGCTCGCGGAACGTTCGCCTGTGTACAGTTAAGGCAGGTAAATTGCTATTTAAACTAATAAAAACAGGGTTAACGATAAGAATTTTGAGATAAAAATAAAAATGTGATTCAGTACAAAAATGTTCTGAATTTTTCTATGTTGATGGCGAAAAATGAAAAGTTATTCGCGTTATGTCAATTCTTTCAGTCAAAATAGTCAAACGGTACCTAAATACAAGCGATTCAGCTGAAAACAGCTTTGAAATGTGACACCTGGTTGCAAAGATATATTTCGATGTATAGGGAATTTTGTATCGGTTAGGTGGATTTCGTAGGTAATGATTTTGCTTGTAACAATGAAAAATTCAATATTTGCAAACTTCTATTTCAGCTAGACGCACGGGCGAGGTGTCGGAAGACGCGTCTCACGCGGGCCAGCTTACTACGGCGTTACTTTAGTTTTCACAGAAGTAAAATCGAAAATTATGGTCTAAAAACGTGATTTTTCACGGAAAATTATGAAAAAAAATACCTCTAATAACTCCACCGAACAAGACTAGCTTGCGGAACGCTCGCCAGAATACAGGTAAGGCAGGTAGATTGCTATTTAAACTAATAAAAACAGGGTTAACGATAAGGATTTTGAGACAAAAATAAAAATGTGGTTCACTACAAAAATGTTCTGAATTTTTCTATGTTGATGGCGAAAAATGAAAATTTTTTCGCGTTTTGTCAATTCTTTCAGTCAAAATAGTCAAACGGCACCTACATATAAGCGATTCAGCTGAAAACAGCTTCGAAATGCGACACCTGGTTGCAAAGATATATTTCGATGTATAGGGAATTTTGTATCGGTTTTTTTTTTTTTTTTCAGGATGGGAAATCATCAAATGACTTCTCCCGCTCTGGGCGGAGCGGGAGGGCGTGTCAGACTTTTACTGACTAAAACCCACCCGTGTTCCATCAGTTGCCCACATGGCCGTGACCCTGGCACATGCCAGGGTCACGGTATCTCTTTCGAACAATCACGCGACCCCGGCAGGCATCGGTCCTAGTAGACCCCTACACTGCTGCTGACATCTCTTTGAGGCGCGCGTGGAACACTGCGCGCTGTCGACCTGAGCTTGGTCCTTACCGGGCGGCGAGCTACCCATTGCTCGCCACCCGCAAGCTCGCGCCTGTAGTGTGCAGCTCGCCTAACCTTATATTTGTAACTGCACACACTAATTATGGCCATTATTATACGAATCGTCGAACTAAACAGTTCTCTTTTATTTCGACAACATCACTATAATACATGGCGACCCTTAGCCAGCAATTAAAATTTTGCAACCCACGCGATAAACGGCCGTAGTCAAATAAATTATGAAGATTATACCAACTAACGAAACAATTATGAAAATCAAGAAGTTTGTGAAGACGGAAAATTAGAAGAAAGAAAGCGAAGAAGATTTTGAAAATTATAGAAGAATCAGAATCCCAATAGAAGAATTTGTTTGAAGAGGTGCAATCGTTAAATAAGAAGACAGAAAAGGAACGTTGCTGCCGGGTGCCGGGAGAATGCTCAAGCCTTATGATGAGAGGATATGCAGGGCGCCGGGAGTTGAATTGTACGGGTCCGATGTGGAGCAGCTGGGAGTCAGTTCCAGTCCAATGCTGAGAAGTTCATTCATCCACGCCACGTGAGACGTCGTGACCTACATAAGCGTTGTCAGTAAAATAAGTAATTACTGCAATGTAAGTTTTGCACTTCTAGCATTTTTTATATTCTACTATATTTCATATTATTGTAACTGGATCATGCATTATTTTATATTTTGTTCTGGAATTAGGAATGTCCCAACAATTGCAAGATTTACACGCTAGATTAAAATATCTAAGAGAATATTTAGTAAAATTAGGTTCAGATAGGCGTAGAAAAGATTTAGCTTTTAAGAAACTAGAAGAAGCAGAAAAAGAATATAGTAAATTGGATTGTATTTTGACTCAGTTGAACCAAGAAGTTATAGATCGCAAGTTAGATAAAGAAGCTTGTGAGGTTTTCCAAACATTAATTAATGAAATTCAATCAAATTTTCAGAAAATAAAGAGTTTACTTTCTTTAGTAGATAGTAATTGTCAAACTAGTTCTAAAGATTTTATAGAATATACTGATTGTCTTACAAAAATGGCTGACGCGTTTGATATTAAAACTGCAATTTCCCTGTTGCCAGTATTGAATGGCCAGGAGCAGGTGACAAACCAGCTTATAGATGGTATCTTGCTCTATAGTTCGCTCATTAATAATGCCAGTAAAAATCAATTGATACAGTTTGTGTTAAAAACGCGTCTTTCGCCTAGTGCGAAATTGCGTCTTAAAACTAATTACGCGGATATAAAAAGTTTGACAGAAGATATTCGCAGTTATTTGCTACCAAAGAAATCTTCTGTAGCTTTACAAAGTCAATTGTTTAAGGCAACTCAAGGCCGTAGGAGTATAGAAAAATTCGGTACGGAGATCGAAGAGTTGCTTGTTAATCTCACGATTGCGCAGGCTAACGATAAGCGTGATGCATATGAGGTTTTGCGTCCACTCAATGAAAAGACTGCAATTAAACGATTTAGTGATGGTTTGGCTGATAAGCGGCTCAGCACCATCATTGCCTCACGTCAGTTTGCATCATTGTCTGACGCTATAACGCCTGCGGTAGATGTGCAATCCATGTCTGTCCAGCCACAAGATCAGGTTATGCAATTTAGGGCTAACCAAAATTACGTATAGTCCCAGTCGCCCCCACATGGATTGCCACCAGGTGGCAATTGGGAGAAAAAAATCCCAGTTGGCACCGCGTGGCGACTGGGACCTTATTGCCCCCACTTCAAATCGCTGTACATTGTGGCGTGGATCGCCAAACCCCCTCATCGCTATATTTCTTACAGCCGCGATGACGGGGTTGGCGGTCACATTTCCAATGTGGTTTTATTAGTAGATATGTGATATTTTTTAGGGACATACAATGTACGCTGCCAGGCCGAACCTCAATTCAATTGCGCAGTGGAAGTTTTTGATGGGGGGCTCTGGAGACAAGAGTGGCTAGCGTACTGTCCGCCGTACGCGGAGCAGACAATACAAGTACAAGATACAATATACAAACAAAGGAACTTACCTCATGGTTGAAGGACACTGCTCTGGTGCCAACCTGGAGATATGTATGTAAGTGAGTGTAGGTGTATCGTGTCGTGACATTATGAGTATTCTCCTGGTAACAATCCGCTTCCAATTAGGCTGGAGACAATCACAGCATGCGGTCTTCAAATCACTCATTCACAATAGCGTCACTTTGACTTGACCTTCAAACCATTTCAACAAGATATGTCCAAACCCGTGTTATTACGCCAAATTAGGGGTTAGCTACATTCACCTCAACTGGGTCATGATAGATTGTCCACAAAACGACCGGGGTAAGGGATAACTTTCCAAAAGATCGCGAAATTCAAGCTGCGACGTGGGAACACGTTTTACCACCAAAATCAAGAGAAAGTAAAAGTCAAACTGACAGATGTCACTCCGTTTCACGTCATGGCGCGTTCACAGAGTAACCAATTCAATCGGAACGGAACATCTACCCCCCCCGGACGGGCCTTCCCGTCCGCTAATCACTTGGCAATCCCGACAAGGTTGCGTTTTATCAGTGCACCTGACGCGCTGCTGGAGGATGTGCAAATACTCCAAGCTCCAACGCTTCCAAAAACTCTGAGCGGGCTGCTGCACCAACTGAAACCGCGATAGCCGATTTTGGCTCACATCGACAAAAGGGTGCTCCGGCAGGGCGGCAAGTGGCTGTCAAATCAAAAAATGGCCCGGGGTCAGGGCCTCCAAGACGTTCGGGTCCGAAGACAGCGGGCACAATGGACGCGAGTTCAACACAGCTTCAATGCGGCAAAATACCGTAGCTAACTCCTTAAAGGTGGGAACGGTGTCTCCCAACAATCTGCGCCAGAGTCCCTAACCGCCTTCACCGCGGCCTCAAAATACCCCCCCAATGGGGGCAGGCTGGCGGGTCAAACAATAACAAACAACAACAACAATTTAATGGCCCTCCTTAGGCAACAAAAGGGGGTGACGGTCCCCATAAGGAAGGCTAGAGTGACTCAACCGTCAACAACCAAACAACAAAAGACCCGTATCGACCAAAAGGGGTTCAACTTACTAACGGCTCCCGACAATATCCAAAACTCTCGCTGCAGAATGGCCAACAGCGCATTGCAACCGGCATGCGAGTTCTTAATGTGACGATCAGTCACCAACAATTCAACAACAGAAAAACAATCCAACAATTTGTCGAGGGAGCCAAATCGACTCAACAAACTCAGGGTCCTTTGTTCCAACAGCGAGCACCTTGAGCCCGGGCAAAGGACCCGACATCAAGACTGGCGATCGAGGCCAATCATCCTCGGGATGAGTCAGCCAGTCTGGTCCCCACCATAGGGGGTAAGCAAACAGGCGGGGTGCCATGCACCTACGTGAGGCCACGGCGCCTGGGTTCAAATCTCCAGGCAAGGGCCTCCAAATCAAAGGCGTATCAAAATTTTGAATCTGGGACACTCGGTACGCAACAAAGACCTCCAAAGAGTGGACGGACGTCTTCAACCAACACAAAGCAATTTGACTGTCCGTCCAGGCGTAAGAAGCCCGAATGTCCACAGTTCCACCCAAAGTGTGAGCAACGTGGTTCAATAGACGCACAAGACGCGCCGCCCCTGACAATTCAACTTAGGGGTGGTCAGTGCCGTCCGGAGGGGGGCCACCTTGCTCTTGGCCAAGACCAGTGACAAATTCACCTGGCCTGTGCGCAGACGGTGCGCAGACAAACAACAGCTGCATAACCGTGCGGAGACGCATCACAAACAAGGGTAGCAGAGTAGCTCCCAGGGGGGAGGATAGCGCGGGGTAACACGACCTCGTTGACTGCAGGGAGTGCGGATACAAATTGGAGCCAATCTTCCAACAGGGTTTCCCGAATTGGCTCGTCCCAGCCAAGTCCCGCAGTCCAAAGGCGCTCAAGAAAACAATTTTGCCCAAAACAATACAAACAAAACAACAAAACAATACACAAAAGGCAACCCTGGGCTCCCATGTCCATAATGACACGGACCACAACAGAGTCCCCCGTGGGCCCCCAGACCTGACCGATGCCGTTGGCAACAAAACCGTGTCAATCTGAGGGGTACCTTAGCGGGGCAGGCGCCAATGTCCTAACAATGCCTGGGCGGCGACCGATCGCCACACCCAGACCCAAGTCTTTCCCGACGAGGATGGAGTTCAAACTCCTCGTCCGCGCGGTGTCCCGAGCCACGCGCCATCGCTGGAAGGGCATATCCCACCGGATGCCCGAATGGCGGGGGGCGTGACTCCAACCGGGGACGTTCCGCCAATGGAGGGGAGGGAAGGCGGTGCTGGTCTGGCCAGCGCTGCCTAGCAACAACTGCGTAATCGCCTTTACGCGGGGAGACCAAATGGCGGTCGCGCGGCTCCCGATCAACTTGCGCGGGGGGTGGAGTGCGGCGCTCAAAATTGCGGGCCTCTCCCCGGTTCTGAACCGGCGAGGCAGAAGCCCGGTGACCAACTCCATGGTACCCCCCCGTACGCGAACCTTCATCAGAGGCTGGTCTGCCAGCGTGGCTCGCGTTAGCGCACAATATGTCCAAATGGGCCCCCCACAAATTCTACAAGGGCGGGGGTTGGGGCAGTCCCGATGGAAGTGAGCCCCCAAACAAGAGAAGCACAGGCGGCGTGCATTGGCAATTCGGCGGCGGGCACTCACGTGCAACTTCAAAAAGGCCGCGCAAGTTGCCATGCCATGCCCCGTGTCCCTACAAAACTCACAACCAGGACGACTCTGGGTGCCAGCAAAACGAGCGGCGGGGCGACTATCAACAGGCCCGCGAGCCCTAGTCCGTCCCTGGTCTCGTGGCCGGGAAGACGGCTGGCATGACTCAGTGGCAACGCCAGAGTTGTCCACAAACCGACACTCATCCTCCAAAAATTGGACGAGGTCATCAAATGGGGGGAGATGTGTGACACTATCCCCACCATACTTTTGCTCGAAACGAGCCCTCAAATCGGCAGGAAGCCGTTGCAGCACAACGTGCACCAAAAGGTAAGACCATTGGTCCACCGGCAAGTCCAATTGCTTTAAAGCGTTGGTCGCTGCCACCAACGGGTTCAACAGGTCAGTACGCAATGCTGACAATCCAGTAATGACCGGTAACCCCAAAATCAATTCAATATGAACGTCAGCCAAACAAAGTTTATTTTGGTACCGCTGGGTGAGTAGTCCCAAAGCGGTAGGGTAGGCTGAGTCAGTCAACGACAGATGCTGTACCAAGGCTCGGGCCTCACCTTCCAGGACAGACAACAAATAGGCCAACTTTAGGGCGGGTCTGAGGTCCGAGCGTGCATCAACCAAACTTGCAAACAGGTTTTGTAAACCGTACCAGTGGTCCCAGCGACCGTCAAGTGTGGCAGTTCCAAAGCAGGCAATCTACTCAATAGTCCGGGACCTGAAACAACCGAGGTCTCCGGCTTGACCTGGACAGGTGTCCGGCACTGCAATATTTCCATCTGTATACCATTGCACAAACAAAACCATTCAAATAAACAAAACAATTAAATTATCAAATAACAAACTTCAATCAATAAATAACAAGGAAATCCAACGCAAACAATCAAATAAAATAAACCAAGCAAAAGGTAATTAAGTAACAAAGTTCAAACAATATATTACAAAATAACTACAATCAAACTACCAAACTGACTAATCAGCAACTCAAGAAATAACAATATATTGGTTTCAGTTCAATTCAACAATAAACTTTTATTTTAATTCTAAACCAATATCAACGTTCAAAACTGTCAATATGATATTCAATTCAAATATTCAAATTCTATCCAATTCCAAAAGTTAAGTTCACAAACCACTGTGTCAATGGTACAACAACAATGAACCTTTATTCCAATTCAAACAATGGTAATACTCAAAAATGCCAATTTCAAATATTAATTTTCACAAATAACCATATCAATGGTACAAACTCAACATTTTAATGTCTTCCTGACATTCAATACAACACAGAGGTCAAATAACAACAACAAGAGGTTATAGCATAGCTCAATCTAACCAACTCTGAAGCATATGCAAACCTGGTTGACCCCCGGCAATATGAGTTACTCAACTCAACAAATTTACAAATTATTTCAAACAAACAAGCAATCATTGATACCAATTATTTACAGCGTATTACTACTTCCCTTATAGAGACTGCCAAGTAATTAGCCTACTGTAAATTACCAATTTGATGGTTATATGTCTTATAACCACGCTCTGCTACCAAAATTTGTACGCTGCCAGGCCGAACCTCAATTCAATTGCGCAGTGGAAGTTTTTGATGGGGGGCTCTGGAGACAAGAGTGGCTAGCGTACTGTCCGCCGTACGCGGAGCAGACAATACAAGTACAAGATACAATATACAAACAAAGGAACTTACCTCATGGTTGAAGGACACTGCTCTGGTGCCAACCTGGAGATATGTATGTAAGTGAGTGTAGGTGTATCGTGTCGTGACGTTATGAGTATTCTCCTGGTAACAATCCGCTTCCAATTAGGCTGGAGACAATCACAGCATGCGGTCTTCAAATCACTCATTCACAATAGCGTCACTTTGACTTGACCTTCAAACCATTTCAACAAGATATGTCCAAACCCGTGTTATTACGCCAAATTAGGGGTTAGCTACATTCACCTCAACTGGGTCATGACAGATTGTCCACAAAACGACCGGGGTAAGGGATAACTTTCCAAAAGATCGCGAAATTCAAGCTGCGACGTGGGAACACGTTTTACCACCAAAATCAAGAGAAAGTAAAAGTCAAACTGACAGATGTCACTCCGTTTCACGTCATGGCGCGTTCACAGAGTAACCAATTCAATCGGAACGGAACATACAAACAAGATTTAAAGAAAACCACAAAATATTATCAATAAAACCACACCAATACCAACAATGCACACAATAAACTACCCGACGGATTAAGTCATAAAACACGTGTTTCGTCAAAATGAAGGAGTTAGTTAAAACTTCATGAATGTGATTGTGGTAGGTATAACAATCCTTTTATTTTTGTGTAAGCAATCGTAAAAGCTTGTAAACCGTTAGTTTACCTATTGCTATTTTTTGCCGCCTATAGTCGGTATTCATTTGTTTTGTTTGAAGCACTCCAAAACCGACTCAGCGATAAGGAGTACACTAATCACAATAGATGTGTCATTCCCTTCCCCTACCCTTTACCGGCTTTTGCATCTATGACATTGAAATGCAATTTAGTCTATCTATAATCATGTCAGAGCAAAGTGCGTCTTGCAGCTCCGGACAAAGTATACTATATATAAAAAGACGACATGGGACAATTATTCTTCGTGCAGGACATCAGTATAATTTGAAAAGAAAAAACAAAAGTGATTGATTGTTTTTTGTAAAACATGATTATTGTAAATATTTTGATTATCTGTGATACAAATTTACACCAAGTTTTTATGATTATGAGGTGATTTTTACGTTTAAATAATTTGATTGATAAAACATAGTTATTGTAAATATGTAAATTGATTTGTACAAACTAAGATTTTCTGTGATACGAATTTACACCAGGTTTTTATGATTAATAATAATAAGTGATTAAAAGTAACTACAATAAAGAAAATCTTGTTTGTATGTCCCTAAAAAATATCACATATCTACTAATAAAACCACATTGGAAATGTGACCGCCAACCCCGTCATCGCGGCCGTAAGAAATATAGCGATGAGGGGGTTTGGCGATCCACGCCGCAATGTACAGCGATTTGAAGTGGGGGCAATAAGGTCCCAGTCGCCACGCGGTGGCAACTGGGATTTTTTTCTCCCAATTGCCACCTGGTGGCAATCCATGTGGGGGGACTGGGACTATACGCAAAATTATAAACGAGGTAGCTTTAGAGGTTCTCGAGGCCGAGGAAATAGACAATTTTATTACAGAAATTAAGCCTCCTACAAACCGGCGCGACGCGGCAGCGCGACGCGACACTCGTAGAACAATTTTTATGTGAACTTCTTGGAAATTGTTCTACAAACATCGCGTCGCGCTGTCGCGTCGCGCCGGTCTGAATAAGCCTTAAAACGTATAACCATAATTATGATAACAATAATGGAAATTACGGAAATAGAACAGTTCAAAGAAGTTCAAACAGTGTTAATCGAGGTAAAAACTCAGGTGGACAACGTCAGCAGTTCCGCGGACGTCCGGTGCGTTGTCAGCGTGTTCAACATAACGCGCAACAGTCCAATGTTCAAGACAACTTGCGCAATGATTGCACAAATAGTCATGAAAGCCTAGAATTTTTTCGTACCTAAATCGTACACTCATTCAATTTTTAGTTTTTGTAATTTTAGTATTATTAATTGTCGATTAACAAATAGTGATGTTGATCTTAATTTACTGATTGACAGTGGAGCTAGTTTATGTGTGTTAAAGTATGAATGGTTGTCGCGACATAAGAATTTATTGAATTTAGTAGAACAGGATAAGATAGTCATTAAAGGAATTAGTGGTAATTTAGAATCCATGGGATACATTTATTTAGATATTATAATTAATAGTGTAACTTTTCAACAAAAGTTTTACATTTTTGAACACTTATCTTGTGTTGCAGAAGGTATACTAGGACAAGATTTTTTTGAGCGGTATAACGCTGTGTTAAACTATAAAGATGGTACTCTGAGTTTGGAAACCCGAGACCAGTCTGTTAGTGTTCATGTTAATAGGAATTTATTTACAATTCCGCCTCGTTGTGAAGTAATTAAACACATCCCGACGTTACACAACAGTGATTGCGTCGTTTTGTCAAAGGAAATTTATAAAGGTGTATTCACAGCAGGTGTAGTGTCGAAGCCACATAACGGACTTATTCCTGTTAGGATATTAAATACAACTGATAATTCGGTTGATGTAAATACTTCAGATTTAAGTATTAGTTGCTTAAATAATTTTTATGTTTGCAAGTTTGACGAGGATAATATTTCTGTAGATAGAGTTAAAACTTTGCTAACTACGTTACAACTAAATACCTATTTAAATAAAGAAGAACAAAGGGGTATTGAAAACGTACGTGCCAAATATGCCGATGTTTTCCATTTGCCAGGAGATACGCTCACAACAACTAATTTAATAGAACATTCAATTAAACTAAAAGAAAATACGTCACCAGCGTACGTGAAGCCTTATCGATTGCCTACAGCATTGAAAGGCGAGGTACAAAGACAAATAGATGAAATGGTTAAAAATGATATTATTGAAGAGACTATTTCAGAATGGTCAAGTCTAGTTCTATTAGTACCTAAAAAGACAGATAGGTCAGGAGAAAGGAAATGGAGACTTGTAGTGGACTATCGCCAAGTCAATAATAGGATACAGGATGATAAATTTCCGTTACCAAATATCACTGAGATACTAGATTCGTTATCTAATAACATCTATTTTTCAAAATTAGAAATCAAAATCAAAATCAAAAGTCATTTATTCAAACTAGGCTGAGAGTCAGCACTTTTTGAACGTCAAAGTTACAAAAGACAGTCCCCCCAAAACGCCCGCCCTTCGACACTTCCTAGTGCTTTAGCTGGGAAGAAGAAGTGGCGGAACAAACTCCCCAGCAGCACAGCTGTCTGTTAAGTTAGAAGAACTTGATTCTATACAATTGTAAGGAGGTAACATTATGAGACACAAAACATTAAATTAAATGATTTGCCATCTGTCAGCTAGCCAACCCAATAATCCAGGAAATAAAATGAAATCTATACTCAAGTAAAAGCAAAAAATATTTTTATCATGTAAATAAAGGTACCAAAATAAAAGCCTCCTGGCATAAGGGCGTGACAGCTTACATATGCAATGCTGAATCACGTTCACATAGCTGTTACGACCCGAGTTACAACTCGAAGCCTCAAAATGATAAACTAGGACCATCGGCGTAAAAACAAATAAACAGGTAGGTAATTAACAACAATACCAACATCAAGGTCAGCAAGACGACCAGTCACCACAAGCAGCACCCGTTCACGAGCATAACGCAAAGATCAGCCATTACCCCCCTCGCCTTATTTGAGGGAAGGGGGTAACCCGACCCCTGACGCTACCGCAAGCATTGACATCTAAGGGAGCATGACGAACTTGCTGCCGGTTGCTCAGGCAAGAATTGAATGACAACTTGTCGAGGTCGCTAGCTAATCATTTTATGCAATACTAATCATTATAATATGTCAAAGCATAGAACATGTCAAAACCAATAAATACACAAAAAAAATGACTAACACAGTAAAAAAAATATATAATAAAAATTATATTACAGCTATATAACCTATCACTAGGTACGCTAGTACTGGAGAAAGAACACAAACATTGTCTTGAGTTAATCACAGCGACCAACTAGTTTTGTCATTTAAATAGTCGTTGATGGAATAATATGCCTTTAGACAAAGGTTGGATTTTACTTGAGCTTTAAACGCATTAAAAGGTAATTCTAGTAAATAAGGTGGTAGCTTGTTGTAAAATGTTATACCAAGCCCAACAAATGAGTTATGCACCTTATGAAGCCGGTGAAAGGGAACACGTAGTTTGTCCTTATTTCTAGTGTTAACAGTGTGAAAATCACTGTTTTTAGCGTGTAAGTGTAAATTTTGCCTAATATATAAGATGTTGGCGAAGATGAATTGTGATGCTACCGTAAGAATACCAATATCTTTAAAAAAGTCCCTTAGAGAAACTCTGGCACCTAGCTGGTAAATTGCTCGAACAGCTCGTTTCTGAAGGACAAAAATATTTTGAATATCAGCGGCTTTGCCCCACAGTAGAATACCGTAAGACATAATGCTGTGAAAATAACTAAAATAGACTAACCGAGCTGTATCAACGTCAGTATATTGTCTTACTTTTCTGACGGCGTAGGCGGCTGAACTGAGCCTCCCCGCTAGACTTGAAATATGTGGGCCCCACTGTAGTTTGCCATCCACTGCTATGCCCAGGAAAACTGTCGAGTCTACAGTTTTAAGAACCTCTTTATTTAAGACGATTTCGGGACCTAGATTTCTAACATTCGGTAAGGCGAACTTTACACATTTCGTTTTCTTGGCATTGAGAACTAAGTTATTTGCCGTAAACCAATCCGTAACCATTGAGAGTGCACTGTTTACGTCTTCAAAATCTTGTCTGTTCCTATCTACTTTAAAAATAAGAGAAGTATCATCTGCAAACAGTACAACGTCACAAATACCCTTTAAAAAGAATGGTAAGTCATTGATATACACTAAGAACAAGAATGGGCCGAGTATAGAGCCTTGAGGCACACCTAACTGAACCGTTAGCCCGGTAGATTTTACACCATTAATATCTACACATCATCATCATACATACATCATCAGCCTATAATGTTCCCACTGCTGGGACACAGGCCTCCTCTCAGTGGGAGGGAGTGGGCCATAATCCACCACGCGGGCCCAGTGCGGGTTGGTAGATGTCACATGTCTTCGAATTTTTTTTTTTTTTTGGTTCTAAGACATGCCGGTTTCCTCACGATGTTTTCCTTCACCGTTTTTGAGAGCAGTGGCGATGAAATAATTTACACAAAGTAATGCACCTGCTTGGGTTTGAACTCACGACCTACTACTCGTAAGTCGCGGCCGTTACCACTGGGCCACCACTGCTCCCCAATATAATATCTACACATTGGAACCTATTATGTAAATAAGAATTTATTACGTTTAAAGCTTCGTTATGGACACCGTAATGACGTAGTTTACGCAAAAGCGTGTCATGGTGCACGCAATCAAAGGCTTTGGAGAGATCACAGAATACTCCGATAGCATTTTGCGAGTTCTCCCATGCGTTAAAAATGTGTTTCAAGAGAGTAACACCCGCATCTGTAGTTGAACGACCTTTCGTAAAGCCATATTGCTCATTATGAAGGAGGCTGTTTAAATTAAAATGTCTTAACAACTGCTTGAGTATTAACTTTTCGAATATTTTGCTAAATGCAGGTAAGATAGAAATAGGCCTAAAATTAGAAACGTCTTTTTTATTACCTGATTTAAATAATGGTATGACTTTGCTACTCTTCATGAGGTCAGGAAAAGTTCCGACATCAACACATTTATTAAAAGTAACAGCTAAAGAGGGGGCTACGATGTCTATTATATTACTTAATAGTTTGATGGAAATGCCCCAGAAATCACCAGTGTTTTTAGACTTAAGTGTGTTAAAAACATTAACTACATCACGAGGCGTTACATGTTCAAAATTGAATAGGCAACTACTTTTAGGCACACTACTATGCAAAAGGTTTTCAGCTTTAGACGGGGAGGAATTTAAGGAGCGAGTCGTAGTTATAGGTATGTTGGCAAAAAACTCATTAAATGCCTGTGCTACGTCAGCTGCCGTATTTACTAATTTGTTGTCGACCATAATTTCAAGTTGTTTTTCTTGTTTAACCGATTTACCCGTTTCATTGTTAATGATTTTCCAAGTGGTTTTTATTTTATTATTTGAATTTTTAATTTGATCGCTTAAAAATTTAGATTTAGCAAAAGCACTAACCTGTTTAAATAATTTTGAATATTTTTTTACATACTCTAGGAAAGGAGTATCAAACCTGTATTTTTTTAAACCATATAACTCGTATAGCCTCGCTCTACTTTTATAAATACCTGGAGTAGCCCATTGGTTAAAGCCGACGGAGGTGCCATTAATGTCAATGGTTTTGGTCTTGAAAGTAGATTTGTACTCTTTTTGCACTACATTAAAGAGGGCTTCATAAATTGCATTAGGATTCTCGTTTTCTACTATGGATGGTGTCATTCTACGAGCTACATTATTTTTAAACTTGGTGCAACGACTAGCTGTATAAGGCCTGCATTCAAGTTTATGTGCCTTTTTAAACAATGACATAGGGAAGCTAGATAGCAAACCACAGTGGTCGGACGTTAAATCAGTTAGCACTAATTTATTTTTGGCATCACCATCACTAAATATATTATCAAGACAAGTTGACGAAGAAGCTGTGATCCTAGTTGGTTCAAAAAACAAGTTAAATAAATTAAAAGACCTGAAAAGATTGAGAAGTCTAATACTCAATGGAGTAACATCTAAAATATTAATATTAAAATCGCCACATACAATTATACTTTTATTACTTGATTTTAACTTATTGAGTAAATCCTCCATTACTGACTCGAAACAAACGAAATCCCCAGAGGGGGGTCGATAAACGCAAATTATAACGTATCGCTCGAGTTCAACACAAGACAACTCAATAGTGCGCTCAATAGAGAGATTTACTAAATCTGAACGTTGCTTACATTTTAGCTTGTTTGAAACAAGAACTAAAGAACCACCACGGATGGCCCTTTTTCTCGCAAATGCACTTTGTACAGTAAAATTATCATCATTGATAAACACTATTTCATGTTCTTTCAACCAGTGTTCAGTTAAACATAATACCTGAACATCATGGTTCTCTATAAATAAACTTAACTCTAACTCTTTGCCGGACAGACCCTGCATATTTTGATGAACAACATTCAACATATGCGGCTCATCCGTTGTCGCGCCTAGTAGTTTAAACTACTAGGCGTATCAATAGTAGTGTTAGTATCACTACCAACACTAATTAAATAAGACTGTGACATACTACTTATGTCTGAGTTAATATAAGCTAATAGCCTCGCTATTTGATGTCTAAACCTAAGGGGAAGATACACTGTATTCCTTGTCGATTTTAACTTATCAACAAAAATGTTAGTGTCAAAAAATATAAGTTTATCATTGTAGTGACTGACCAAAAACTGCATATGATTATTAAGCATATGATCTTAGTCAAGGTTACTATCAGCTGTCCTTAGAAGAAAAGTCTAGAAAGTTCACTGCATTTACAACAGACAAGCAGTATCAAATGAAACGATGTCCAATGGGACTTAAGACATCGCCTAGTGCTTTTGCTCGTCTCATGACAATAGCAATGTCTGGGTTAAATTATAAATCATGCTTTTTATATCAAGATGATTGTATTGTCGTAGGAAATTGTCTCGAAACGCATAATAAGAACCTTATAAAAAATTTTGAATGCCTAAGAAAAGTGAATCTAAAACTAAATCCGCAAAAGTGTGAATTTTTACGTAAAGAAATCGTTTATTTAGGACATAAAATAACCTCAGAAGGAATATTTCCCGATCCATCGAAGGTAGACAAAAATATCCAGTCCCGCAAAATGTAGACGAAGTCAAGCGATTTGTAGCATTCGCAAATTATTATAGACGTTTCATTCCAAAGTTTGCTGCAATAGCCTATCCTTTGAATGTGTTATGTAAAAAAGATGTAGCATTCGTGTGGAGTAGGGAATGCAGAACCGGTGCTGTTTTAAAGAACCGGGATTTTTGGGACCTTCTGGCTTAAGAACCGGGATTCCCGGTACTATCGATACTTTTGATACTTTAATAAGTCTTTGTAAGAGAGTTGAAAGTGTTGAAACGGAGAAAGTAAAAAAAAAGACGAAATGACAGGGCAAAGTAAAAACATTTTAATCAAATCAAATAAAACGTTTTATTTCTTGTTTTATAGACACTAAATCACTCTTATTTAGTATAATTTTACTAGTCATGCCTTTTAAGTTCTGTCGTTTCCATATTTCCCGGCAATTTTGAATTTGGAACTGTTCTATATTAGAATGTGTTTAAATTTTGAATCTCAAAACAGTTGAAAGTATTAGGATTAATACTATTGTTTAGTCACAGCGTCGATTGTAATCTGTCAGGTTACGTACGAAAATTAATCTTTCTAAGGAAAATGTTCGTGCAATAATTTTCTACAACTTTAGAAGAGGCCTGACACGGCTTCAGTGTTTTAAAGAGCTAACATCTGTGTTCAGTGATAAAGCCCCGTGTCTGCGGACTGTCAAACGCTGGTATTTAGAATTCCAGCGTGGACATACTAGTGTTAGTAACAAAACTCGCGAAGGACGCCCAAAATCCGCCTTCACTGAAGATAACATCATTGCTGTGAGACAACTAATTCTCGAAGATCGTCATGTGACATATCGAGAGATAGAGGCTCTATTAGGCATCTCAGGGACAATCATTAATAAGATCTTGCATGAAGCACTTGGTGTGAGAAAGCTAGTTTGCCGTTGGATACCGCATCTGCTTTCCGACGATCACAAGGTGGCTCGCGTCAGATGGTGTAAGAAAACTCTGTAAAGGTTCAACCGAGGAGAGTCAAATCACGTCTACAACATCATCAGTGGTGACGAATCTTGGATCTATGCCTACGATCCTGATTCCAAACAACAATCTACAATGTGGGTCTTTCAAGACGAGCCAAAGCCGACTAAAGTTGTTCGTTCTCGAAGCACTTCAAAGAAGATGGTGGCCACGTTCCTTGGAAAAACCGGCCATGTTGCGACTATTGCACTTGAAGATCGTAGAACGGTTAACGCAGAGTGGTATACCACAGTTGTTTACCACAAGACATCGCCGAACTTCGAAAATCTAACTCAAAGCGACGCATCATCCTGCACCACGACAACGCAAGCTCACACAGCGCTCGCGAAACGATTGAGTATTTGAAGCAGGAAAAAGTAGAAATTCTTGACCATCCTCCATACAGTCCTGACCTAAGCCCTAACGATTTCTTTACATTTCCTAAAATTAAGAAAAGTCTTCGTGGTCAAAGGTTCCAGTCCGGTGAAGAAGCAGTCGACGCTTTCAAGTCAGCCATATTGAACACTGGGGGTGTTTAGAGTGGAAGAAATGTTATAATAACTGGTTTGAGCGAATGGAAAAGTGTATTAAGCTACGTGGTGAAAACTTTGAAAAACAATAAAAAGTACTATAAGGTTCTAGTTGTGTTTTTTTCTTCAAACGACAAAACGTAAAAGGCATCCCTCGTACTGGTAATTACGCATATTATGCCAGCAACATTTTTTAACATTAAATGATTTTTATACCTAATCCTACATAATATATAACAGAAATTTATATTGTATTAAACATTTATTAAACATCTTTACTTTACCAAACAAATTAACATGACTCTTATTGCAATTCTGCATAACCAAATTATAATTCAAAACTTACGTAACATCTACAAAAAAGGAACTATGGAGTTTTAGCGTAGCATTAATCAGTCTCAATATTTATTGATTAGATAATCTTAACAAACATTTTTTTTTTTAAATTTTAACCTTCAACAATAGTTTGGAACAACTTCAATCGACAAATTCTTTAAACTTAAATATTTTTGCAAAACTTAAACATAGATATTCATCCTTACAATACTATAAATAAAAATACCCAACCTATAAAATTATAAAAATTTGGAATACTTGGTCAGAGCAATATTACATTGGTCTGATTCTTATAGTTACAATGGGGGCACTCAATAACCTAGGTTAGGTGGTAGCTAGGTAGTATAGTAACAGTGCAGCGGCCGGATTTTAGGCAATAAAATTCTAAACGCGAAGTATCTTTTGCCGAAAGTACCGAAAGAACCGGGATTTGGTTTTGGAAATACCGGTTCCTAAAACAACGAAAATTTCCGGGATTTCCCGGTACTTTCGGTTCCGGGATTTCCCGGGACTATTCACTAGTGTGGAGTGATGAATGCGAGCGAGCATTTTATAAGTTAAAACATATTCTTATTAGTCCGACTATACTTGACTATCCAGACTTTAGTGATAACAACACTTTTACGTTACAAACTGACGCATCAAAACTTGGATTAGGCGCCGTACTGTCTAATAGCAATGGCAAGGTAGTCGCATACGCTAGCCGTAACTTGAAACCAGCTGAGACGCGATACCCGGTGATTGAGTTAGAATTACTTGCTATTGTTTGGGCAGTTCGACATTTTAGACCTTATTTATATGGGAAAAAGTTTTACATTAAAACAGACCATAAGCCGTTGATTTATTTATTTAATATGACTGATCCTTCAAGTCGGTTGACAAAGTTTAGATTATATCTTGAAGAATATGACTTTGAAATCAGCTATGTCCCAGGACGGCACAACGCAGCTGCAGATGCATTGAGCCGGATACCTATTACATCCAACAGCCTAAAAGATATGAACAAGCATGCAGTATCAGTCATGACAAGGGCACAGACTCGAAGGTTACGCACTGACTGTGACAACAACGACATGACTACTGAAGTATCCTCTACTCCAAGGCCTGATCAACCTAAAGTAGTGGAAATCCTCAAACGACCGATTGACAGCGTTGAATTGATATTGTTTAGTAACAAAAATACAATAAAGCAGATAGAAAAATCAAAACATTTCACTAGTGACAATGATAATTGCAAATGTGTACCTGAAAAATTTGAAATTTTTGTGATTTCTCGATCGTTATTGACCGTAAGTGTGTTAGCGAGAGAATTACAACGTTTTTGCAAGCAAATCAAAATAAACGAGCTCATAATAATTAAAAATAATCGCTATGAATTTTTTGTTAACAATTTTATAAAGGAAATGAGTCATTTGAATGACAGCCCTAAGCTACTTGTTGTTAGAGATGTGACAAGAGTTTCAGACAAAGACACGAAGACAGTGATCTTGAATGACTTCCACCTATTACCCACCAGTGGCCACGCGGGAGTAAATAGAATGTTAAATAATATTAGGAAGTACTATTATTGGCCAGGAATGACTAATGATGTAACAGAATTCGTAAAGAAATGTAGAAGTTGTCAGATTCAAAAGCATTCCAATAGGCATACAAAAGAACCGATGGTTATAACATAAACGCCATCCACTGCTTTTGAAAGAGTAAGTTTAGATTTAATGGGTCCTTTAGATGTAGATAATTTAAATTATAAGTATATTCTGACATTACAGTGTGATTTAACAAAATACGTTGAAGTCTATCCTTTAGAGAGGAAAGATACTATTTCTGTAGCAAGGTTATTTGTAAACAATTTTATTCTGAGATATGGTATCCCTAAAAAAATAATAACAGATCAGGGTACAGAGTTTATGTCATCAGTTTTTACTGAGATTTGCAATTTGTTGCATATAAATAAACTACATTCAACAGCCTATCATCATGAAACTCTGGGAGGATTGGAAAACACTCATAAGGTTCTAGGAGCTTATCTTAGGATTCAGTGTGATAATAATAAATCAGATTGGAGCAGTTGGCTTCCATTCTGGTGCTTTTCATTTAACACTGCAGTACACTCTGAAACAAAATACACTCCATTTGAGCTAGTATTTGGGAAGAACTGTAACTTGCCATCCAATATTGCAAAAAGTTCTTATGTTGATCCATTATATAATCCTGATTCTTACCCTTTGGAACTAAAATACAGACTTCAAAGAGCACAAGCTAGAAATAATTTATTATTTAGTAAGGAATTAAGAAAAAATAATTTTGATAAAAATGTACACGGATTAAAATATAAGAGTGGAGATTTAGTTCTAATTAAAAATCAAGTAGGAAATAAGTTAGATAAAATTTATTTAGGACCATATAAAGTGATTGAAGATGTATCACCAAATGTTAAAATTTTAAAAGATAATAAAGAATTTGTAATTCATAAAAACAATACAAAACTGTTTGTTACTTAATATTATTTGGTTATGATACGATGGTTTTTTATATACCTACTGTAATGATAGAAAGTATAATTATAAAAAATATGTTGTTTTGAAAATTATGAATAAGCTAAAAGGAAAAAAAAATGTTTTATGTACTTAGACAATAAAGCCATTTTTTTTTTAAAAAAAGGGGATGTGTAGTGTGCAGCTCGCCTAACCTTATATTTGTAACTGCAGACACTAATTATGGCCATTATTATACGAATCGTCGAACTAAACAGTTCTCTTTTATTTCGACAACATCACTATAATACACGCCTACGATGGCCGGGAGTCCGCAATTGACTCCCGACGCCCAGGGCGTCTCCTCCTGTGGTGGCTAGGGACGTGAGGGTGCAGAGAATGCCACTCCCTCACGCGCCCCGCCTCCTCCTTCGTGAGCATTACTGCTTCGCAGAAGGAGGTGACGGCTTCCCATTCCCTCTCGCTCCGTACCATGGCTCGCACCAGGGCCGGACGCGAGAGGTCGCCGCCGCCGATCGCCTCCACGAGGACACGGCGGTGCTCCGCCCAGGCAGGGCACATCTCCACCGTATGCTCCACCGTGTCCTCCAGACGATCCTCGCAATGGAAACACCCGAACGTATCCTCCCGCTTTATCCTGAACAGGAACCCACCGAAGCACCCCAATGCCCGGTGAGAACCTGCGTCAGGCGGAAGGTGAGGACGCCGTGGCGCCTCTCTATCCACTCCTCAAAGAGGGGACTTACCGCCGCAATTGTGGCGTGCCCAGCACTGGGTTGCGACAATCGTACCCGCCATGTCGCCATGAGATCACACCGGAGCTCTGTCCGCCGTGCCGCGATTTGTCGCGGCAGCGGAGTTTCGCCCCGGCGTTTCGCCTCCTCGCGCCACTCCCACATGTGCGCGAGGACCTTTGCCTCCAGATCCCATGGCGGCACTCCGGCAAGGAGGCTCGCCGCCTCTCACGAGATCGTGCGGTATCCTCGGATTAGCCGGATGGCCATGACCCTCTGGGCTGCACTCAACCGGCGCGCTGGGCGCAGCCTCAATGAGGGCGCCCACACCGGTGCCCCGTAGAGGGCCATGGACCGCACGACCCCAGTGTAGAGCCTCTGGCAGGAGGCGTTTGGACCCCCCAGATTGGGCAGGAGCCGCTTTAATGCAGCCCCAGCCCGCTCCAGTCTGGGAGCCAAACGTCGGAAATGCTCAACGAAGTTCCACCGGCTGTCGAGGACAAGTCCCAGGTACTTCATCCCGTCAAGCCGTCAAGCCCGTCCTGGCTGGACTCGGGGCATAGCCACGTCACAGATTTCGGACATGGCGGGGAACCCCAAGCCAAATTCTTGGCGTTGAAGTCCCCGAGTACGAGCACGGAGAGGGGACGGAACCCGACGACGACGACTCTCAACTCCGCAAGGGAGTTGTGGAACTCGGCGAGAATTCGGCTCGGGGAGAAGTATACTCCCACCACTACAATCTCCCCGAACCGTGCTGCTACGCAACCCCGTCCCCTCTTGACAGCCTCGAGGGTCGGGGTTCCGGCGGCGGCCGACGAAATGAGGGTCACTGAGCCGCTCAGGTCCTCCACCCAGTCATCCAGTCAGTTTTGGCTTGGGGTTCTGGCACATGGGCAACTGATGGAACACGGGTGGGTTTTAGTCAGTAAAAGTCTGACACGCCCTCCCGCTCCGCCTAGAGCGGGAGAAGTCATTTGATGATTTCCCATCCTGAGTAATAAAAAAAAAAACCGATACAAAATTACCTATACATCGAAATATATCTTTGCAACTAGGTGTCGCATTTCGAAGCTGTTTTCAGCTGAATCGCTTGTATTTAGGTACCGTTTGACTATTTTGACTGAAAGAATTGACAAAACGCGAAAAAGTTTTCATTTTTCGCCATTAACATAGAAAAATTCAGAACATTTTTGTACTGAACCACATTTTTATTTTTATCTCAAAATTCTTATCGTTAACCCTGTTTTTAATTTACCTGCCTTACCTGTATTCTGGCGAGCGTTCCGCGAGCTGGAGTCTTGTTCGCTGGAGTTATTAGAGGTATTTTTTTCAAAATTTTCCGTGAAAAAATTTGCATTTTTCGCCATTAACATGGAAAAACTCAGAACATTTTTGTACTGAACCACATTTTTATTTTTATCTCAAAATTCTTATCGTTAACCCTGTTTTTATTAGTTTATATAGCAACTAACCTGCCTTACCTGTATTCTGGCGAGCATTTTTTTTCTTTTCTTTTTTTCTTTCTTTGTTCGGTGGAGTTATAATACAGTCGCGCGCGCACACCCACCAGCGACGGGTGCGTGTTCTCGGTTCGCGGTATCGATTTGCGTAAAATGACTAACTTAGTAAAATGTAGTGGCTGCAATCTCATCGTAGATGAGTTGTTATGTTATGTGCAACAGAAAATCTCGATAGCGGACGAGGAAACATTAGTCCGAATATGTGCATCGGCGTTCTCTAGTGACGAAATAAAGAAATCGAAGACGCTTTTATACGAAGCCCTACCCACGGATAAACGAAAAATTGTCCGAAAGAATAAAGGCAAAGAGGAGCGTGATCTCGCGGATATTGTTAGCCTTTTCAAATCTACGGAACCAGATGATATCCCCGTGTTTGTTGCGAGACAGTTGGATAAGTTGCCTCCAATACTGTGGGATCATTTAGATTGCTCGCAGGTGCTAAAGGACATATTAGTCATAAAAACGGAAATTGAGAACATTAAAATTAATTATGCAACTAGTGAGAGCGTACAGGATATAAAGGCCGAAGTTTTACGGATAAGAAACGACTCCTTACCGCCGACATCCGCTTTTAAAATAAATACAAAACGTGGAGCATGGTTAGATAGTGTGATGTGGGATGGCAGCAAGTTTCTCGTCGTAAGGAGAATAGAAAATATAGATTTATGGGAAAATCCGGCATAGCGAGGGACGTGGAGTGTTCATTTAAAGCGGCTGAGAGGAAGATCCCAATGTTTATTACGAAATGTACATATGTTTAGTACCGAACGATTTGTTTACTCTATGCGCCTACGTTTCTAAACGAGTAACAGAGTGACATCTCTCTTGACAGTTTGACGTTGACACCTGACAGCTCTCCTATTTTTGCGGCTAAAATGGGCCCGTCGCGTTTTGAGACGCCCGCGACGCTTTTGTTGAAATTAATCTTTTTGAATCGATCCGTTTGTGACAATTAGTCGTGATCCAATTGTATTAATTAACCGGTCGTTTTGTGGACAATCTGTCATGACCCGATGGTTGAGTGTGACGCTGTTGGGAGCGAGTGATTTGAAGACCGCATGCTGTGACCTCCTCCAGCCTAATTGGAAGCGGAATCTAACCTGAAGAATACTCGTAACGTCACGACACGATACACATACACTCACTTACATACAGAACTCCAGGTTGGCACCAGAGCAGTGTCCTTCAACCACCAGGTAAGTGCTTTTGTTGTATTGTAAGTGTTTGATTTGATTGTCTGCTCCGCGTACGGCGGACTAGTAACGCTCGCCACTCTTGTCTCCAGAGCCCCCCATCAAAAACTTCCACTGCGCAATTGAATTGAGTTTTGGTCTGGCAGCGTACATCTTGGTAGCAGAGGCGTGGTTTTAACCTACAAAACCACCAAATTGGTAATTTTACAGTAGGCTAATTACTTGGCAGTCTCTATAAGGGAAGTAGTAATTCGCTGTAAATATTTGTTAATGGTAATTAATTGGTATTTGAAATAATTTGTAAATTTGTTGAGTTGAGTAACTCATATTGACGGGTAACCTGATGTTGCCAAGGTCAGCCGGGCTAATAAAGTGGATTGGATTGGGCTGTGGTGCAGCCCCTTGTTGTAGCCCCTTTTTGTGTCTGATCTGTGTTGTATTGAATGTCAGGAAGACATTAAAATATTGAGTTTGTACCACTGATATGGTTGTTTGAGAAAATTAATATTTGAAAAATTATTGGCATTATTGAGTATTACCATTGTTTTGAGTTGGAATAAAGGTTCATTATTGTTGTACCATTAACAAAGTGGTTTGTGAACTTAACTTTTGGAATTGGATAGAATTTGAATATTTGAATTGAATATCATATTGACAGTTTTGAACGTTGACATTGGTTTGAATTAAAATAAAACTTTATTTTTGTTAATTAAATTAGAACCAGTTATTTATTGTTTGAACTTTGTTACTTAATTATTTTGTTTGGTATATTGAATTGTATTGTTTGTGCAATGGCATACAAAGCGGTGAGAGAGGCAATCAGTGGATTGACCACACAGCTGCGGTGGTTCGCTTCAGCTGCAGCGACCGCTGAGCGCCAGGATCTTGAGGGGATCACTCTTGCTCGGTTCGAGCAGTTGAACTTGAGACTCGGCAACGTTGATGCTCTGCTCACCCGCTACAACCAGTACATTTGTGAAGTGGATTTGGAAGTGCTGGATCAGGCAGCACGTGACAAGGTCCTTGCTGACTACGACCAGATCTTGGACCTGGGGGATGTCATTGGTCAACGTGCTCGGGAAATATTGGGGAGCCGGACACCTGTCCAGGTCAAACCGGAGACCTCGGTTGTTTCAGGTCCCGGACTATTGAGTAGACTGCCTAATTTGGAACTGCCACATTTTGACGGTCGTCTGGACCACTGGTTAAGTTTCCAAAACCTGTTTGAAAGTTTGGTTGATGCACGCTCGGACCTCAGACCCGCCCAAAAGTTGGCCTATTTGTTGTCTGTCCTGGAAGGTGAGGCCCGAGCCTTGGTGCAGCATCTGTCTTTGACTGACTCAGCCTACCCTACCGCTGTGGAGCTACTCACCCGGCGGTACCAAAATAAACGTTGTTTGGCTGACGTTCATATTGAATTGATTTTGGGGTTACCAGTCATTACTGGATTGTCAGCATTGCGTACTGACCTGTTGAACCCGTTGGTGGCAGCGACCAACGCTTTAAAGCAATTGGACTTGCCGGTGGACCAATGGTCTTACCTTTTGGTGCACGTTGTGCTGCAACGGCTTCCTGCCGATTTGAGGGCTCGTTTCGAGCAAAAATATGGTGGGGATAGTGTCACACATCTCCCCCCATTTGATGACCTCGTCCAATTTTTGGAGGATGAGTGTCGGTTTGTGGACAACTCTGGCGTTGCCACTGAGTCATGCCAGCCGTCTTCCCGGCCACGAGACCAGGGACGGATTAGGGCTCGCGGGCCTGTTGATGGTCGCCCCGCCGCTCGTTTTGCTGGCACCCAGAGTCGTCCTGGTTGTGAGTTTTGTAGGGACACGGGGCATGGCATGGCAACTTGCGCGGCCTTTTTGAAGTTGCACGTGAGTGCCCGCCGCCGAATTGCCAATGCACGCCGCCTGTGCTTCTCTTGTTTGGGGGCTCACTTCCATCGGGACTGCCCCAACCCCCGCCCTTGTAGAATTTGTGGGGGGTCCCATTTGGACATATTGTGCGCTAACGCGAACCACGCTGGCAGCTGGTCTGCCACTATGGCGTCTGCGTATGGCGGTATAATACCTCTGATGAAGGTTCGCGTACGGGGGGGTACCATGGAGTTGGTCACCGGGCTTCTGCCTCGCCGGTTCAGAACCGGGGAGAGGCCCGCAATTTTGAGCGCCGCACTCCACCCCCCGCGCAAGTTGATCGGGAGCCACGCGACCGCCATTTGGTCTCCCCGCGTAAAGGCGATTACGCAGTTGTTGCTAGGCAGCGCTGGCCAGACCAGCACCGCCTTCCCTCCCCTCCTTTCGCGGAACGTCCCCGGTTGGAGTCACGCCCCCCGCCATTCAGGCATCCGGTGGGATATGCCCTTCCAGCGATGGCGCGTGGCTCGGGACACCGCGCGTACGAGGAATTTGAATTGCATCCTCGTCGGGAAAGACTTGGGTCTGGGTGTGGCGATCGGTCGCCGCCCAGGCATTGTTAGGACATTGGCGCCTGCCCCGCTAAGGTACCTCTCAGATCGACACGGTTTTGTTGCCAACGGCATCGGTCAGGTCTGGGGGCCCACGGGGGACTCTGTTGTGGTCCGTGTCATTATGGACATGGTAGCCCAGGGTTGCCTTTTGTGTATTGTTTTGTTGTTTTGTTTGTATTGTTTTGGGCGAAATTGTTTTCTTCAGCGCCTTTGGACTGCGGGACTTGGTTGGAACGAGCCACTTCGGGAAACCCTATTGGATGATTGGCTCCAATTTGTATCCGCACTCCCTGCAGTCAACGAGGTCGTGTTACCCCGCGCTATCCTCCTCCCTGGGAGCTACACTGCTACCCTTGTTTGTGATGCGTCTTCGCACGGTTATGCAGCTGTTGTTTGTCTGCGCACCGTCTGCGCACAGGCCAGGTGAATTTGTCACTGGTCTTGGTCAAGAGCAAGGTGGCCCCCCTCCGGACGGCATTGACCATCCCTAAGTTGAATTGTCAGGGGCGGCGCGTCTTGTGCGTCTATTGAACCACGTTGCTCACACTTTGGGTGGAACTGTGGACATTCGGGCTTCTTACGCCTGGACGGACAGTCAAATTGTTTTGTGTTGGTTGAAGACGTCCGTCCACTCTTTGGAGGTCTTTGTTGCGTACCGAGTGTCCCAGATTCAAAATTTTGAAACGCCTTTGATTTGGAGGCACGTGCCTGGAGATTTGAACCCAGGTGCCGTGGCCTCACGTGGGTGCATGGCACCCCGCTTGATTGCTCACCCTCTATGGTGGGGTCCAGACTGGCTGACTCATCCCGAGGATGATTGGCCTCGATCGCCAGTCTTGATGTCGGGTCCTTTGCCCGGGCTCAAGGTGCTCGCTGTTGGAACAAAGGACCCTGAGTTTTGTTGAGTCGATAAAGCTCCCTCGACAAATTGTTGAATTGTTGTTTTGTTGTTGAATTGTTGGTGACTGATCGTCACATTATGAACTCGCATGCCGGTTGCAATGCGCTGTTGGCCATTCTGCAGCGAGAGTTTTGGATATTGTCGGGAGTCGTTAGTAAGTTGAACCCCTTTTTGGACCATACGGGTTCTTTGTTGTTTGGTTGTTGACGGTTGAGTCACTCTAGCCTTCCTTATGGGGTCCGTCACCCCCTTTTGTTGCCTAAGGAGGGCCATTTGGTTGTTGTTGTTGTTTGGTTGTTATTGTTGTTTGGTTGTTTTTGTTGTTTGTTGTTGTTTGACCCGCCAGCCTGCCCCCATTGGGGGGGTATTTGAGGCCGCGGTGAAAGCGGCACAGGGACTCTGGCGCAGATTGTTGGGGGACACCGTTCTCACCTTTAAGGAGTTAGCTACGGTATATTTCCGTTTTGAAGCTGTATTGAACTCGCGTCCATTGTGCCCACTGTCTACGGACCTGAACGTCTTGGAGGCCCTGACCCCGGGCCATTTTTTGATTTGACAGCCACTTGTCGCCCTGCCGGAGCACCCTTTTGTCGATGTGAGCCAAAATTGGCTATCGCGGTTTCAGTTGGTGCAGCAGCCCGCTCAGAGTTTCGGAAGCGTTGGAGCTTGGAGTATTTGCACATCCTCCAGCAGCGCGTCAGGTGGACTGATAAAACGCAACCTTGTCGGGATTGCCAAGTGATTAGCGGACGGGAAGGCCCGTCCGGGGGGGGGTAGATGTTTAGTACCGAACGATTTGTTTACTCTATGCGCCTACGTTTCTAAACGAGTAACAGAGTGACATCTCTCTTGACAGTTTGACGTTGACACTTGACAGCTCTCCTATTTTTGCGGCTAAAATGGGCCCGTTGCGTTTTGAGACGCCCGCGACGCTTTTGTTGAAATTAATCTTTTTGAATCGATCCGTTTGTGACAATTAGTCGTGATCCAATTGTATTAATTAACCGGTCGTTTTGTGGACAATCTGTCATGACCCGATGGTTGAGTGTGACGCTGTTGGGAGCGAGTTATTTGAAGACCGCATGCTGTGACCTCCTCCAGCCTAATTGGAAGCGGAATCTAACCTGAAGAATACTCGTAACGTCACGACACGATACACATACACTCACTTACATACAGAACTCCAGGTTGGCACCAGAGCAGTGTCCTTCAACCACCAGGTAAGTGCTTTTGTTGTATTGTAAGTGTTTGATTTGATTGTCTGCTCCGCGTACGGCGGACAGTACGCTAGCCACTCTTGTCTCTAGAGCCCCACGATTATAACTCTTCCACTGCGCACTTGAAATCGTATTGGGAGGCCTAGCCTGGCAGCGTACAACATAGTTCGACGAAGGAGTGCGATATAGTCCACTATATACAAAAAAGAACTAACGAAACTGTATCTCTAGAAGTTATAAACATGCGAACGCAGAGAGAGTATAAAGCCTTTAAATTTTATATACAGGAATCTAATCTACATATGTACATGGACGAAAAACTCTGGCCGACGGGTATTATATTTCGGCCGTTTGTTCGTTACAGACGAAGAGACATGAACCAGGACAATAGTCCTGCTGGCGGCACAGAAAAATCAAATAATGGATAGTCGACCTTATCGCTTCGCAAGCTACAATTGTAAGAGTGTGAAACGAGCTATCCATGACATCAGAGACCTGTGCAGTACGTGTGATATGTGATATGCCTACAAGAGACTTGGTTGCTCCCGCACGACATACCTTTTATAGGTAATATTGATAGCGGGTTCGGCTACACGGCGACGTCGGCCGTGGATACGTCGGCGGGCATTCTGCGCGGACGACCCTAAGGCGGCGTCGCGGTGTTATGGCGGTATAATACCTTTAGTGAAGTGTCGGTGATTCAGTGTAGCGAGCGTATCTGTGCCATTAAAATAGCGATAGGCAATAGGTCCGTGTTAATTATAAGTGTGTATCTGCCAACAAACTCCGTGAACAATTTGCCGGATTTTATTGACTGTTTGAGTGAAGTAAGTGCGATTGTCGATGAGTGTAATATCGAGTCTGTTTTTATTATTATTATGGGTGATTTCAATGCGGAGCCGGGTGAGTTATTTTACAATGAATTTATTAATGTGTGTAGCGAGGAGAGTTGGTCGTGTGTAGATGTAGAAATGTTAGGGAGAAATTCTGGTACCTATACCTACATCAGTGACGTGCACGGCACGACCAGCTGGCTCGATCATTGTGTTGTAACTCACGCGGCGAAGCAGTCTGTTACGAATGTTTCTGTGGGATACGACACTTTGTGGTCGGATCACTATCCTCTCATTGTGGAATGCAGGCTAGATGTATTAGCACCCAAGATAGTGACTCATACGGTTTGTAATGAAAATAACATGTATAATAATATTCTATGGGGAGAAAGAAACGAGAAACAGGCCTTATTGTATAATGTGGAATGTCATAGGAGATTAAAGTTCATAGATTTTCCTACAGAATGTATACAATGCGCGGATTATTTATGTAGTGACCATGACCATAGGCGTATCTTGGATAAACTTTACTCTGACATTGTGACTGCCCTTCAGGGCGCGGCTATGGTAAAGAGGGGAAGCGCGCGGAATGGCGGGCGTGGTGCACGTTTGGCGGGCTGGAACAGGCATGTGAGCGAGGCTCACAGGGTGGCCAGGCTGAGACTTAACGACTGGGTTTTGTGTGGAAGACCTAAGTCCGGTTGTTTGTATGAAGAGATGCGAGAAAGTAGAAAAGTGTTTAAGTCAAGATTAAAATGGTGCCAGGATAATCAGGACCAGATTCGGATGGATGCCCTCGCTGAACAACACTCGAAAGGTGACTTTCGTGGGTTTTGGCGAAAAACGAGACAAGTTAACTCTCGGCCTGGTCTTCCAGGGAGCGTCGATGGCTTAAGTGATCATACCAGCATTGCGAACATTTTCAGAGAACAGTTTTCGGTCCGGTCGCCGCTTGGTCCGGCGAGTGGGGTGTTGAATGCTGACCCGATCAATAAAACAGATGTAGGAATATGTGTCCTCGCAAAAGATGTCACGCAAGCAATAAGGCAGATGGCGCGGGGAAAGTCCCCGGGGCATGACGCACTCAGCATTGAGCACCTGCAGCACGCCGGAACGCACCTGGCGAGAGTTCTTGCAATGTTCTTCTCGCTATGTGTGTGCCACTCCTACCTGCCGGATGATTTTATGAAGACAGTTGTAGTGCCGGTGGTTAAAAATAAAACTGGCGATATGGCAGATAAAAACAACTACAGGCCCATATCACTTGCAACTGTAGTTGCGAAAGTGTTTGACAGTGTGCTTAACACGCAGTTAAAAAAGCATGTGACACTCCATGATAACCAGTTTGGTTTTCGACCTAAACTGTCCACAGAGAGTGCAATACTGTGTCTAAAGCACACCGTTAAATATTACACGAATAGAAAGACCCCGGTATACGCGTGCTTCCTCGATTTATCCAGAGCTTTTGACCTCGTCTCGTATGATGTTCTCTGGAGGAAGCTGGAGAGCACGGACTTACCAGGGGAACTCGTCAGCATACTCCGATACTGGTACGGGCACCAAGTCAATAGTGTCCGATGGGCGGGTGCAATGTCGGACCCTTATGTTAGTGAATGTGGCGTAAGGCAAGGCGGTCTGACCTCGCCTACATTGTTCAACATCTATATGAACGAGCTGATCGTCTCGCTCAGCAGTCAACATGTCGGATGCTATGTAGACGGAATTTGTGTCAACAATATTAGTTATGCCGACGACATGGTGTTGCTGAGCGCGTCGATTTGTGGGCTGAGGAGACTTCTCAGTACGTGTACTGAATACGCGCGTGGACATGGACTAATATATAATGGGAAGAAAAGCCAAATCATGGTTTTTCAGGCCATCGGTGTGACGAGTCCTTTAAATGTACCGCCTGTTCATCTCGAGGGTGTTCCAATGGACCGAGTGGACCAATTTAAATATCTGGGGCATCAGCTCACCAAGGACCTTAAAGACCATGCGGACATGGAGCGAGAGCGGAGGGCGCTGTCTGTGCGAGCCAACATGATAGCCCGCAGGTTTGCGCGTTGTTCTGTTGGTGTGAAGGTCACGCTTTTTAAAGCGTACTGCACGTCCCTTTATACCTGCAGCCTGTGGGTTGACTACACTGGCAGGGCATACAGCGCCCTCCGTATCCAGTACAACAATGCGTTCCGGGCGGTGTTGGGGCTGCCCCGTTTCTGTAGCGCATCAGGGATGTTCGCGATGGCGCACACTGATTGTTTCCACGCTGTTATGCGCAAGCGGTGTGCGTCTCTGGTGCGCCGGGTGCGGGGCGGCCACAATGCCATCCTGGCAATGATCGCTGACCGGTTGGACTGCCCTTATATATGGCATGGGTGTGGCAGGCATGTTGCTGTTTCAATGCCGGTTAGAAAATATTAATTATTGTATTTTATGTGTGTTTTATTTAGTCCATTGTAACTTGAGTATGAATAAATAATAATAATAATAAGAGGTTTTTTTTTCAAAATTTTCCGTGAAAAAATTTGCATTTTTCGCCATTAACAGAAAAACTCAGAACATTTTTGTACTGAACCACATTTTTAATATTATCTCAAAATTCTTATCGTTAACACTGTTTTTATTAGTTTAAATAGCAACTAACCTGCCTTACCTGTATTCTGGCGAGCATTTCTTTTTCTTATTCTTTCTTTGTTCGGTGGAGTTATTAGAGGTTTTTTTTTCAAAATTTTCCGTGAAAAATCACGTTTTTAGACCATAATTTTCGATTTTCCTTCTGTGAAAACTAAAGTAACGCCGTAGTAAGTTGGCCCGCGTGGAGACGCGTCTTCCGACACCTCGCCCGTGCGTCTAGCTGAAATAGAAGTTTGGAAACATTGAATTTTTCATTGTTACAAGCAAAATCAGTACTTACGAAATCCACTCCGATACAAAATTCCCTATACATCGAAATATATCTTTGCAACCAGGTGTCGCATTTCGAAGCTGTTTTCAGCTGAATCGCTTGTATTTAGGTACCGTTTGACTATTTTGACTGAAAGAATTGACAAAACGCGAAAAAATTTTCATTTTTCGCCATTAACATAGAAAAGTTCAGAACATTTTTGTACTGAACCACATTTTTATTTTTATCTCAAAATTCTTATCGTTAACCCTGTTTTTATTAGTTTAAATAGCAATTTACCTGCCTTACCTGTATTCTGGCAACCGTTCCGCGAGCTGGAGTCTTGTTCGGTGGAGTTATTAGAGGTTTTTTTTTTTCAAAATTTTCCGTGAAATATCACGTTTTTAGACCATAATTTTCGATTTTCCTTCTGTGAAAACTAAAGTAACGCCGTAGTAAGCTGGCCCGCGTGGAGACGCGTCTTCGGACACCTCGCCCGTGCGTCTAGCTGAAATAGAAGTTTGCAAACATTGAATTTTTCATTGTTACAAGTAAAATCAGTACCTACGAAATCCACCTAACCGATACAAAATTGGGGTGCTAGGACAGGAAACCTCCTCGTGTGCCCGGGGGTTGGAGTTCCCTTATGGATACGTCCGGGGGAAAGGCCAATGTCCGGGACGGTGCAGGGAATTTTGTATCGGTTAGGTGGATTTCGTACGTACTGATTTGCTTGGAAAAACGAAAAATTCAGTGTTTGCAAACTTCTATTTCAGCTAGACGCACGGGCGAGGTGTCGGAAGACGCGTCTCACGCGGGCCAGCTTACAACGGCGTTACTTTAGTTTTCACAGAAGGAAAATCGAAAATTATGGTCTAAAAACGTGATTTTTTCACGGAAAACTTTGAAAAAACAAACCTCTAATAACTCCACCGAACAAGACTCCAGCTCGCGGAATGCTCGCCAGAATACAGGTAAGGCAGGTTAGTTGCTATTTAAACTAATAAAAACAGGGTTAACGATAAGAATTTTGAGATAAAAATAAAAATGTGTGTGCTTGTAACAATGAAAAATTCAATGTTTGCAAACTTCTATTTCAGCTAGACGCACGGGCGAGGTGTCGGAAGACGCGTCTCACGCGGGCCAGCTTACAACGGCGTTACTTTAGTTTTCACAGAAGGAAAATCGAAAATTATGGTCTAAAAACGTGATTTTTCACGGAAAACTTTGAAAAAACAAACCTCTAATAACTCCACCGAACAAGACTCCAGCTCGCGGAATGCTCGCCAGAATACAGGTAAGGCAGGTTAGTTGCTATTTAAACTAATAAAAACAGGGTTAACGATAAAAATTTTGAGATAAAAATAAAAATGTGGTTCAGTACAAAAATGTTCTGAATTTTTCTATGTTAATGGCGAAAAATGAAAATTTTTTCGCGTTTTGTCAATTATATCAGTTAAAATAGTCAAACGGTACCTAAATACAAGCGATTCAGCTGAAAACAGCTTCGAAATGCGACACCTGGTTGCAAAAATATATTACGATGTATAGGGAATTTTGTATGGGTTAGGTGGATTTCGTAGGTACTGATTTTGCTTGTAACAATGAAAAATTCAATGTTTGCAAACTTCTATTTCAGCTAGACGCACGGGCGAGGTGTCGGAAGACGCGTCTCACGCGGGCCAGCTTACTACGGCGTTACTTTAGTTTTCACAGAAGGAAAATCGAAAATTATGGTCTAAAAACGTGATTTTTCACGGAAAATTTTGAAAAAAAAAAACCTCTTATAACTCCACCGAACAAGACTCTAGCTCGCGGAACGCTCGCCAGAATACAGGTAAGGCAGGTAAATTGCTATTTAAACTAATAAAAACAGGGTTAACGATAAGAATTTTGAGATAAAAATAAAAATGTGGTTCAGTACAAAAATGTTCTGAATTTTTCTATGTTAATGGCGAAAAATGAAAATTTTTTCGCGTTTTGTCAATTCTCTCAGTCAAAATAGTCAAACGGTACCTAAATACAAGCGATTCAGCTGAAAACAGCTTCGAAATGCAACACCTGATTTCAAAAATATATTTCGATGTATAGGGAATTTTGTATCGGTTAGGTGGATTTCGTAGGTACTGATTTTGCTTGTAACAACGAAACATAGTGCAAGTTGTACATAAAAATAAAACTTGTATTATTAAGCAGAGACGATGCACAGCATCTGTGAGAGGGCGTGGTATACTTCCTGTTAGACGTTAGCCAATCACAGCTCTCGTGACGTCAGATCCTCGACCAATCAGCGCTGAGTTCCGGTAGTCACGTGGTCCCAGGTGGCGTGTTCGCTTATGGCGGACTTTTACCTCATAGAAGTCTCTCACCAGGAGACCTTGAATAGATGCTGTGCATCGTCTCTGCTTAATAATACAAGTTATATTTTTATGTAAAACTTGCACTATTATTTGGCACAGCATCTGCGAGAGACGTGTTTATAACTCCTGGTGACCACGACGACGCTATGTGAGAATATTATATTTTTACTGAAAAAATAAAACCATATGTAGCAATGCATATGTATTTATTTAACCAATCAGGATATGTATCTGTATAGCTATTAAATTAAGGCACGTGTTCAGTCCCGTTTAAATTGGTTACTCTATGCGCCTACCGGAACGCGCCCGAACGGAGTGACATCTGACTTGTTAAGTTTGACTTTGACACTTCTCTTGGGTTTTGGATCTGGGGAAAAAGGTTCGTCGCCGCTTGTATTCCGCGACCCTTTTGTTAAATTAATCCTTGAGAATCGGTCGTTTTGTGGACACCAGTCATGACCCAGTTGTTTTGTGCATAAATTACCTCAATTTGATGAAATAATACGGGTTGAGTTTTGGATATATCTTTTGTTGAAATAGTTTGAAGGTTAAGTGTTGAAGCCGCATGTTGGAGAAAATCTCTGGCGGGTTGCAGCGGCCGTGATTGTAACCTGGAGATACTCATAACGTCACAACACAATACAATACACACTCACTTACATACATAAATCCAGGTAGGCCCCAGAAGCAGTGTTCTTCAATCACGAGGTGAGTTCTTTTGTTTAACTTATATTAGCTCCGCGCACGGCGGACAAGTTCGTACGCCACTCTTGTCACCAGAGACCATCATAACTTCCACTGCGCTATTGAAATCCGATGGTGAGGCCCGGCCTGGCAGCGAACATTTTGGTAGCAGAGCGTGGTTATAGGACATATAACCAACAAATTGGTAATTTACAGTATGCTAATTACTTGGCAGTCTCGATAAGGAAATAGTAATTCGCTGTAAATATTTGTTAACTGTAATTAATTGTATAATTGTATTAATTTGTTTGCCGGGGTCAACCGGGTTGCATATGCTAACAGAGTTGATTAGATTGGGCTATGCTACAACCCCTTGTTTGTATTTGACCTCTGTTGTGTTGAATGTCAAGAAGACATTAAAATATTGTTGTACCTTGATATAGTGGTTTGTGAAATTAACATTTGAATATTTGAATTGAATTTGAAGTAGATTTTTTTGAACGTTGACATTCGTTTTGAATTAAAATAAAAGTTTGTTGTTGAATTGAATTGAAACCAATATTTTGTTATTTCTTGAGTTGCTGACTAACAGTTTGGTAGTTTGATTGTTTGCTTGTAGTTATTTTGTAATTGATTGATTGAACTTTGTTATTTGATTATTTGGTTTATTTGGTTTCTTTGAATTGTTTGTTTGTGTAATGGCATACAAAGCGGTGAGAGAGGCAATCAGTGGATTGATCACACAGCTACGGTGGTTCACTTCAGCTGCAGCGACTGCTGAGCGCCAGGGTCTAGAAGGGATCACTCTTGCTCGGTTCGAGCAGTTGAACGTGAGACTCGGCAACGTTGATGCTCTGCTCACCCGCTACAACGAGTACATTTGTGAAGTGGATCTGGAAGTGCTGGACCAGGCAGCACGTGATAAGGTCCTTGCTGACTACGACCAGATCTTGGACCTGGGGGATGTTATTGGTCAACGTGCTCGGGAAATATTGCAGAGCCGGACACCAGTCCAGGTCAAGCCGGAGACCTCGGTTGTTTCAGGTCCCGGACTATTGAGTAGATTGCCTACTTTGGAACTGCCACACTTTGACGGTCGCTTGGACCATTGGTTGAGTTTCCAAAACCTTTTTGAAAGTTTGGTTGATGCACGCTCGGACCTCAGACCCGCCCAAAAGTTGGCCTATTTGTTGTCTGTCCTGGAAGGTGAGGCCCGAACCTTGGTACAGCATCTGTCGTTGACTGACTCAGCCTACCCTACCGCTTTGGAACTACTCACCCGGCGGTACCAAAATAAACGTTGTTTGGCTGACGTTCATATTGAATTGATTTTGGGGTTACCGGTCATTACTAGTTTGTCAGCATTGCGTACTGACCTGTTGAACCCGTTGGTGGCAGCGACCAACGCTTTAAAGTGGTTGGAATTGCCGGTGGACCATTGGTCTTACCTTTTGGTACATGTTGTGCTGCAACGGCTTCCTGCCGATTTGAGGGCTCGTTTCGAGCAAAAGTATGGTGGGGATAGTGTCACACATCTCCCCCCATTTGGTGACCTCGTTCAATTTTTGGAGGATGAGTGTCGGTTTGTGGACAACTCTGGCGTTGCCACTGAGTCATGCCAGCCGTCTTCCCGGCCACGAGACCAGGGACGGACTAGGGCTCGCGGGCCTGTTGATGGTCGCCCCGCCGCTCGTTTTGCTGGCACCCAGAGTCATCCTGCTTGTGAGTTTTGTAGGGACACGGGGCATGGCATGGCAAATTGCGCGGCCTTTTTGAAATTGCACGTGAGTGCCCGCCGCCGAATTGCCAATGCATGCCGCATGTGCTTCTCTTGTTTGGGGGCTCACTTCCATCGGGACTGCCCCAACCCCCGCCCTTGTAGAATTTGTAGGGGGTCTCATTTGGACATTTTGTGCGCTAACGCGAACCACGCTGGCAGACCAGCCTCTGATGAAGGTTCGCGCACGGGGGTGTACCATGGAGTTGGTCACCGGGCTTCTGGCTCGCCGGTTCAGAACCGGGGAGAGGCCCGCAATTTTGAGCGCCGCACTCCACCCCCCGCGCAAGTTGATCGGGAGCCGCGCGACCGCCATTTGGTCTCCCCGCGTAAAGACGATTACGCACTTGTTGCTAGGCAGCGCTGGCCAGACCAGCACCGCCTTCCCTCCCCTCCATTGGTGGAACGTTCCCGGTTGGAGTCACGCCCCCCACCATTCAGGCATCCGGTGGGATATGCCCGCCCTTCCAGCGATGGCGCGTGGCTCGGGACACCGCGCGTACGAGGAATTTGACCCCCCTCCGGACGGCACTGACCATCCCTAAGTTAGAATTGTCAGGGGCGGCGCGTCTTGTGCGTATATTGAACCACGTTGCTCACACTTTGGGTGGAACTGTGGACATTCGGTGTTCTGTCCCGTTTATTATCTGTGCGCCTAACGGAATGCGCGTGTAACGAAGTGACATCTGACTTGACAGTTTTGACGTTGACACTTCCTGCTTGTTGATTTGCCGCTAAAATGGGTCCGTCGCGTTTTGGAACCCCCGCGACGCTTTTGTTGAAATTAATCCTTTTAAATCGATCCGCTTGTGACAATTAGTCGTGATCCAGTTGCTTGATTGTTAATAACCCCTAATTTGACGTAATAATACGGGTTACGTTTGTTAAAACTGAAGTTCTTGTAAAGGGATGGCGGTCCAAATTGCGCGTGCGACCCTGTTGTAAAGTAATCCCTTAATCCCTGAGAACCGGTCGTTTTGTGGACAATTTGTCATGACCCGATGGTTAAGCAAAGTGTGACGCTGTTGGGAACGAGTGATTTGAAGACCGCATGCTGTGATTGTCTCCAAGCCTTGTTGCAGCGGATTCTAACCTGAAGAATACTCGTAACGTCACGACACGATACATATACACTAACTTACATACAGAACTCCAGGAAACCCCAGAAGCAGTGCCCTTCAACCACCAGGTAAGTGCTTTTGTTGTATTGTAGGTGAGTTGTTTGATTTGATTGTCTGCTCCGCGTACGGCGGACAGTACGCTTCCACTTCTTGTCTCTAGAGCCCCATGATTATCACACTTCCACTGCGCACTTGAAATCGTATTGTGAGGTCTAGCCTGGCAGCGTACATTCGGGTTTCTTACTCCTGGACGGACAGTCAAATTGTTTTGTGTTGGTTGAAGACGTCCGTCCACTCTTTGGAGGTCTTTGCTGCGAACCGAGTGTCCCAGATTCAAAATTCTAAAACGCATTTGATTTGGAGGCACGTGCTTGGAGATTTGAATCCAGGCGCCGTGGCCTCACGTGGGTGCATGGCACCCCGCTTGATTGCTCACCCCCTATGGTGGGGACTACCCTGGCTGACTCGCCCCGAGGATGATTGGCCTCGAACGCCAGTCTTGATGTCGGGTCCTTTGCCCGGGCTCAAGGTGGTCGCTGTTGGAACGAAGGACCCTGATTTTTTGTTGAGTCGATCCAGCTCCTCGACAAATTGTTGAATTGTTGGTGACTGATCGTCACATTAAGAATTCGCATGCCGGTTGCAATGCGCTGTTGGCCATTCTGCAGCGAGAATTTTGGATATTGTCGGGAGCCGTTAGTAAGTTGAACCCCTTTTTGGACCATACGGGTCTTTTGTTGTTTGGTTGTTGACGGTTGAACCACTCTAGCCTTCCTTATGGGGCCCATCACCCCCTTTTGTTGCCTAAGGAGGGCCATTTTGTTAAATTATTGTTGTTGTTGTTGTTTGGTTGTTTTGTTGTTTGTTATTGTTTTGACCCGCCAGCCTGCCCCCATTGGGGGGGTATTTTGAGGCCGCGGTGAAAGCGGTTAGGGACTCTGGCGCAGATTGTTGGGAGACACCGTTCTCACCTTTAAGGAGTTAGCTACGGTATTTTGCCGCATTGAAGCTGTATTGAACTCGCGTCCATTGTGCCCGCTGTCTTCGGACCCGAACGACTTGGAGGCCCTGACCCCGGGCCATTTTTAGATTTGACAGCCACTTGTCGCCCTGCCGGAGCACCCTTTTGTCGATGTGAGCCAAAATTGGCTATCGCGGTTTCAGTTGGTGCAGCAGCTCGCTCAGAGTTTTTGGAAGCGTTGGAGCTTGGGGTATTTGTACATCCTCCAGCAGCGCGTCAAGTGGACTGATAAAACACAACCTTGTCAAGATTGCCAAGTGATTAGCGGACGGGAAGGCCCGTCCGGGGCGGGGGTAGATGTTCATTCCCGTTTAAATTGGTTACTCTCTGCGCCTACCGGAACGCGCCCGAACGGAGTGACATCTGACTGGTCAAGTTTGACTTTGACACTTCTCTTGGGTTTTGGATCTGGGGAAAAAGGTGCGTCGCCGCTTGTATTCCGCGACCCTTTTGTTAAATTAATCCTTGAGAATCGGTCGTTTTGTGGACACCAGTCATGACCCAGTTGTTTTGTGCATAAATAACCCCAATTTGATGAAATAATACGGGTTGAGTTTTGGATATATCTTTTGTTGAAATAGTTTGAAGGTTAAGTGTTGAAGCTGCATGTTGGAGAAAATCTCTGGCGGGTTGCAGCGGCCGTGATTGTAACCTGGAGATACTCATAACGTCACAACACAATACAATACACACTCACTTACATACATAAATCCAGGTAGGCCCCAGAAGCAGTGTTCTTCAATCACGAGGTGAGTTCTTTTGTTTAACTTATATTAGCTCCGCGCACGGCGGACAAGTTCGTACGCCACTCTTGTCTCCAGAGCCCCACCATCATAACTTCCACTGCGCTATTGAAATCCGATGGTGAGCCCGGCCTGGCAGCGAACAGCACGTTTTAAAATAATTAAATAGTAACTAATCAAATTAACAATTATCAAGGAAACATCGATTTTATCTTATACTGGTTCAAAATTATTTGAGAGATTACTCATATTTGGTGAAGTGGCACCTTTGCCAATAATTTGTTTGCAATAATATTTGGCAAAAGTATTCGGTCTGCGCCAATTACCGCGAGAAAGGATATCTTCAATATATCGAGCCTAGCGGGAAGGCTCAGTTCGGCCGCCTACGCCGTAAGGAAAGTTAGACAGTACACGGACGTTGATACAGCTCGACTAGTCTATTTTAGTTATTTTCATAGCATAATGTCCTACGGCATTCTGCTGTGGGGCAAAGCCGCGGACATTCAAAATATTTTTGTTCTTCAAAAACGAACTGTTCGAGCGATTTACCAACTAGGTGCTAGAGTTTCTCTGAGAGATTTGTTTAAAGATATTGGTATTCTTACGGTGGCATCACAATTCATCTTCGCCAACATCTTATATATTAGGCAAAATATACACTTGTACACTAAAAACAGTGATTTTCATAATATTAATACTAGAAATAAGGACAAACTACGAGCCCCCTTTCACCGGCTTCATAAGGTTCATAATTCTTTTGTTGGTCTTGGTATTACCTTTTATAACAAGCTTCCCTCTGCTTTGCTAGATTTGCAGTTTAATGAGTTTAAAGCTAAAGTAAAATCCAACCTTTGTTCAAAGGCATACTATTCTATCAACGACTATTTAAACGATAAGAATAGTTGGTCGCTGTGATTAACTCAAGACAATGTTTATGTTCTTTCAATCCAGAATTAGCTTTCCTACTGACAGTTTACATGGGTATTTCATAGAATTGTTTTTATTTTTAATTTTTTTTTTATTTAACTGATTTTGTTAATTATTTTTTATTTTCTTTTAATTTCACTTATTGTGGACATAATCTACTCATTACAATGATTTTAAATGAGTTGTATTGCAACATGTAGTTAGCTAGCGACCTCGTCAGCTGTTCATAATATTCTAGCCTGACCAACCGGCAGCAAGTTCGTCATGCTCCCTTAGATGTCACTGCTTGCGGTAGCGTCGGGGGTCGGGTTACCACCTTCCCTCAAATATGGCGAGGGGGGTAATGGCTGACCTTTGCGTTATGCTCGTGAACGGGTGCTGCTTGTGGTGACTGGTCGACTTGCTGACCATGGTTTTTGTTATTGTTATTTGTATTAACTGTTATTTTATTTTTACTCCGGAGGTCCTAGTTTAACTATTGTAACTTCAACTTAGCTATATGCATCAATGTATGTATATGTATCATTTTGCGTCGTTGAATATGTAAGCGGGCACGCCCTTTATGCCTGGAGGCTTTATTTAAGTTTTACGTTCTGTTTACGATTTTGTTTTATTATTTATTTCAGCTTGAGTTTACTTTTCAATGTTTTGTTCGTATATTGGCGTGTGCTAGCTGACATATGGCGAATAATGTATGTTTTGTTTTGTTTTATAATATTAATTACTTACACGATATTGTATAGAATCAAGTTCTTCTAACTTAACAGACAGCTGTGCTGCTGGGGAGTTTGTTCCGCCACTTCTTCTTCCCAGCTAAAACACTAGGAAGTGTCGAAGGGCGGGCGTTTTGGGGGGACTGTCTTTTGTAACTTTGACGTTCAAAAAGTGCTGACTCTCAGCCTAGTTTGAATAAATGACTTTTGATTTGATTTGATTTGATTTGAGTAAAATCCAACCTTTGTTCAAAGGCATACTATTCTATCAACAACTACTTAAACGATAAGAATAGCTGGTCGCTGTGATTAACTCAAGACAATGTTTATGTTCTTTCAATCCAGAATTAGCTTTCCTAACGACAGTTTATATGGGTAGTTCATATAATTGTTTTTTTTTATTTCACTGATTTCGTTAATTTATTTTATTTTCTTTTAATTTCATTTATTGTGGACATAATCTACTCATTACAATTATTGTAAATGAGTTGTATTGTAACATGTAGTTAGCTAGCGACCTCGTCAGCTGTTCATAATATTCTTGTCTCACCAACCGGCAGCAAGTTCGTCATGCTCCCTTAGATGTCACTGCTTGCGGTAGCGTCGGGGGTTGGGTTACCACCTTCCCTCAAATATGGCGAGGGGGGTAATGGCTGACCTTTGCGTTATGCTCGTGAACGGGTGCTGCTTGTGGTGACTGGTCGTCTTACTGACCATGGTTTTTGTTATTGTTACTTGTATTAACTGTTATTTTATTTTGGTCCGGAGGTCCTTAGTTTAACTATTGTAACTTCAACTTAGCTGTATGTATCAATTTGCATCGTTGAATATGTAAGCGGGCGCGCCCTTTATGCCTGGAGGCTTTATTTACGTTTTAAGTTCTGTTTACGATTTTGTTTTATTATTTATTTCAGCTTGAGTTTAGTTTTCAGTGTTTTGTTGGTGGTATATTGGCGTGTGCTAGCTGAAATATGTGAATAATGTATGTTTTGTTTTATAATATTAATTACTTACACAGTATTGTATAGAATCAAGTTCTTCTAACATAACAGACAGCTGTGCTGCTGGGGAGTTTGTTCCGCCACTTCTTCTTCCCAGCTAAAGCACTAGGAAGTGTCGAAGGGCGGGCGTTTTGGGGGGACTGTCTTGTGTAACTTTGACGTTTAAAAAGTGCCGACTCTCAGCCTAGTTTGAATAAATGACTTTTGATTTTGATTTTGATTCATCACTATCATCTTCAATCACAGGCAAACTGCCAGGATCGCGAGATTTGTTCGAAAGAGATACCGTGGCCCTGGCAAATGGGTAATTGAAGGAACAGGGTGGGTTTTAGTCAGTAAATGTTTACATCAAGTTCACCGTTTTATCTGTGACAAATCATCATTTGATGATTTGTTACAGATAAAAAAAAAACACAAATTTTGTCCGCATAAAATAATTTGCTTACTGTTTCAGCAGGCCTCAGAATCTGTCCAAATATCTTTCGTGTGACAAATAATATTAAACAATACCAGCAACGTGAGAGTAGCATCCAATTGTTCTAAGACCATTTGCCCACTCACAAATTAATATGCCTCAATATGCTTTTGGGACCAATAGCGCTTTTTTGTACTCAATAAAACATCTATAAACCTTCTTATTGATATGACTCATATGACGAGACTGAATTTGAGCTTCGCGTGTGTTTGACTGGTCTTTTACGTATTGAATGGTATGATTACCTGTTTCATCAAGCATTGCTGCTATCGCTTGATTTGTCGCCGTGCGTACAATGTTTAATTATTTTAGCTGATATTCACTGATATTTTAAGATTTAACTATAGGTTTACACATGACTACTTTAAATAAGAATAAAAGACATAAACGAGCGACACAAATAAAGATGCAGGCTCAAAATACGTGAAGTAAATATTTGCACAAAAACTGGTTTTTATTTTTTTTTAATCTTAAAAGCATGTATATCTATAGAAAAATTAATGGGAAATTCGAAACAAATAGTTTCATAATTGTGCCAGAATCGTATCATAGTTAAAAATCGAAATTAAAACAAAAGTGTAACGTTTTTCAAGGTTCTTATCAACCGTTAAAGGTGTTAATTTTTTTTCTAGAAGCTACTATCAGCCTCCAAAACATATCCAAAATTCAAATCAATCGATTCACGCGTTCCTGAGATTTTTTTTTCTGATTTTGTCAGATTTTTACATCTTATTTCTTTTTCTCAAAAACCAAATTGGTTAGAGATCTGAAACTTTCAGGATCTTATTATCTTATTAATACTTGTAACGAACACACAGCGCCATCTAGTATAATTTATTCGAAGCACTATGATGAGCGGCTACATAAACAAGAAGACAGCAAGTAAAGACGACCTCTGTGGACATGTGATGCCATCTACAATCTTCCGAGTTCAACTATCTGCGCCAGCGCCACCCGGCTTGGTATCTGTACCACAACTACAAACGACTAGTGTGAAGATTGAGCACACATACAAACCATCCACCTTTATAAGCAGAGCTGTCTTCGAACAAATCATCTTAACAGTCCCTCCCGACCCTTGCAAGAGCCAGCCCGCGATGCTGCGCCGTTAGCTTTAAATTAGTCCCAAAATAATTTAACTCAGATCCAGCCAGTCCCTTGCTGCCCCCCTATCAGCGATTGCCTAAGCCAAGGTTCGTACCCCCCTCGGGGTAACCCTTAGAGCTTTCGCTTTAGTTTTTAAGTATAATAAGCCCCGGCTGGAGGCCTAAAAAGGTAACTTTTTAGAACTCGCCGGGCCACAATCCGTTTAAGTAGTCACAATCTTTTCAGGATTAACTACGAGATGCCCCACAAAAAAAAAAAAAAAAACAAATCATCATTCTACTAGCTAGAGGATCAGAGTTCGGTAGCCACGCAGCCAATTCTGAACCTAAGTACGACTAACTCCAGTTCGATAGCCTAGCGGTCTTCTGGAATTAGCCAGCTAGGGGAGGTCTGAAAGGCGATAGCCACGCAGTCCCTTTCATCCCTCCACTTAGGGTTGCGACTAACTTGATTTGTTTAAAGTAAATTGATGTAACAGTGAAGTTGCCAATAAATAAATAATCATCAAGATCACCGGGGCTCTAATTTCACAACCAGCAACCCTACATACTTAAAAATTCTTTTCGTACCACTTGCTCAAAAAAGTGACATTCTAAGCCACAAAAAGCTAACATAACAATAGTCATTTTTAATCTGTTAAAAACAGGGAAAGAAAATTGTACTGAATTTCATTCGTCCTCCAGGGGGAGAATGTGATTTAAATTTGGAATACTTACCGAAATTTATACTGAACTACATCTGTGTTGACACCATTGAGTTTGTATAAAAAGCATTATACATCTTTTTGAAAAAGGAATACGCATTTATTATGTAGTTATGATTATTAAGTAAAATTACGAAAACCGACGAGGCCGTATGAGCTTGATGCCTTTGCTTTTCCGACCAAAAAAATATTAGTCTAGGAATTTGCCGCGTTTTTGTTTTCTTCAAATACATAAACGTTAAGTTTATTTAATTTAATTGTCATTATTTTTAATAAATGCTTATCTCATATTATTATTGTGTTAATTTTTTCGCAAATGGTACGAAAAGTAGAGTATTTTCCTCGGTGATAAAGCTGTCTTAGTCTTGGGTGAACTTAAATCCCTCGCTACACTCAGGACTCGTCTTAAATCCCTCGCTTCGCTCGTGATTTAAGTTTTTAACACCCTCGCTACGCCCGGGAGTAAACCTCGAGTCCTTCGTTACGCTCGCGATGTAAATCGTCACCCGCGACTGAAGACACTGCTTTATCCCCTTGGTAAATAATCTACTATTAAGTATCGTGCCGATATCTTTCAAGGGCTTTACTATGCTTATAGCCCTAGGGCCTTTTTGGGTGATTTTCAACAAGCTGTAACTCGCGAGGAAAATTATCGTATAGCAAAAAATAAAAAAGCAAATTGTAGCTCCATGTGTCTACTTTTCAGATACTACCATGAATTTTTTTATCATGTTTGAGTCTGGAGAAATACCAAGGAAAGTACCAAAAAAATTTTTTTCCATATTTTTTTCGTCTTAAAAAACGTCTACGGGCTTCAAATTTTTTTTCCATTGTTACACTCAAAAATTCTTTTTAGAAAATTTAATGCCCTTTTTATTTGACGTATCCAGAATGCCTGTACGATGATTTACCGCGGAGTTATCGTCAAAGTAAAAACACTACAAAGTCAAAAATAACTTTAATTTTGGAAGTCGGTGTATTAGGATCTGTATTTAAGGTTTTTGCCACCGACTTCCAAATTACAGTTATTTTTGACTTTGTAGTGTTTTTTTAAGAAAGTCGGTTGTTATTTTTTTAACCCCCGACGCAAAAAGAGGGGTGTGGATTTTTTTTTGGATTTTTTTTACGGTCTACAGAATGCTACATTATTGTCAAAAAAATTAACTCGATTTTTTCTGACCGCTGCAACTGCCGTAGTTTCAAATCTCAGTTTAAAAAAGTGCGGCCAAGTGCGAGTCGGACTCGCGCACCGAGGGTTCCGTACAAACCTGCAGGTATCCTCGGTTTATGCATAAGGTTTATGTTTATGACATTAAATGTTTTTTTTTTTATTTTTATATTTGAGTTGATTGAATTAAAGGTAAATTGCGGTTTACGATTTATGATGTATTAAAAAAAAAAACTACTAACTGGATCTCGTTCAAACCAATTTTCGGTGGCAGTTTATATGGTTATGTACATCATATTTTTTTTTTTAGTTTTATCATTCTCTTATTTTAGAAGTTACACGACACATTTTACCACTTTGGAAGTGTCTCTCGCGCAAACTATTCAGTTTAGAATAAAATGATGTTAGAAACCTCAATACCATTTTTAAAGACCTATTCATTCATAGATACCCACACGCATGGGTTTGATGAAAAATGTTTTTTTTTTGTGTTTCAGTTCTAAGTATGGGGAACCCCAAAATGTATTGTTTTTTTTTTTCTATTTTAGTGTGAAAATCTTAATGCGGTTCACAGAATACATCTACTTACCAAGTTTCAACAACATAGCTCTTATAGTTTCGGAGAAAAGTGGCTGTGACATACACGGACAGACAGACAGACATGACGAATCTATAAGGGTTCCGTTTTTTGCCATTTGGCAACGGAACCCTAAAAATCAGCGAAAAAAAAAACGAATTACCCCCCGCGGATTTCGGCTTTTTTCACACAAAATTCGAACTTTTTCTATTGTTTCTAGCCTAAATTCTTTACGTAAATTTTTCGTAAGCTCTTCTTTGATAATGAACCTTTTGATATGCCTCGTCGACATTTAACTGCCACAGATGTGGCTCGCATTGCTACTCTCCTTCAAGAAGGCTACAGTCAGGTGGAAGTACCAGCTTCTATGGGAGTGAGCCAGTCTGTTGTCAGTCATGCTTATGCCCGATTTAACGCGACTCAAAGTTAGTCGTAACTAGACCTACTTCTATGTGCGACGGTCGCGTCGCACATAGGAGTATTACACATAGAAAACCGGACAAAATTATTTTTTATTTTATTTGACTATTTTATGAAATAAAAGTCAATAATTCATCATAATTAGGCATTTACTTAAAAAGAAAAACAAAAAAAAAAATTACAAATCTAAGAGAGGATTTACTATTAAAACAAGATTTGTTTTCAAGAGGATAATCATGAGGAGACCGAATCAATCAGAATCACTGTCTTTTGAGTTCACGGTGATTCCTACGACGAAGATGATGAGGACCATCCTCATTATCTTCGTCGTAGAAACTGTCACAATTCAGTGTTTTCGGTAGTAGCATACTAGTAGCTTTCTGAGAAAAAGACTTGCTTTTATTCTTCCGGTTTATTCTGTTGCAGCTGATGAAGGGATGAAGGGATCAGATGTCAGCAACAACCTCTTTAAAATATCTCTGTTGCAGTCCACTTTTGAAAATTTTCGTGCAAAGTCTACGAGATATTTTCGGAAATGTTTGTTGCGGGCTTCAGTAGCCTCCTCTGATAGCTGTCCAATAGGCACAATGTGACTTGAGCGCCATGCATCAGAATCTTGTAGGTGACATGGGATGCCAACCATACAGTTCCACGTACAGTTTGGCAGTTGTGTGAGCAAAGTCATCGAATTTCCCAGTATCAATATCATATCCACTTGATATCACTTCAAGAATGATTTGTAACCTTTTTATCAAATCTATATTTATTCCAGTGATCCGAGATGAGCACTCAGGATTGTCAAAATATCTTCTCGACGTATTTCCGTCGTTACTATTGCCGTAACCGACGCCGACCATCTTTCTTTGAAACTGGTCTTGAAATATTTCAAAGAACGGGTAAGAACACTTGTTTCTTCGGGTGGACATGAAGTTAGTTGCGCAAGTCTTTCTTCCAACAACGACATTTTTTCTTCAATCTTTTTCCTTTGAACTCTTTGATAATAGTATAAAGCTCCATTCTGGTGATTTTTTTCACTCTTTCCGATGGATCTATGACAAAAGAAAACAAAAAAATAAGCTTTGTCAATATAATTATAATCTTCCCCATATAGTTTGAAGTACTGTAAAAAATATGGGGTACGTTGGGGGGACTTTTTATTCATGTTTCTACTTCCTTAGAGTCTACATTTTATGCATACATACAAATTTTGAGGCGAGAAGGCGCGACACATAAACAAAAACACTAATGTATTTCAAATTTCTTTAAAAAAAGAAGTAAAAAAGTGCCGCTGTTTATTGATGGCTATACAAGTAGAAAATTTGCAAGAAACGTAATAAAATATACTTCAGTATATAGTACTAACCTTCTATATCCATGTCCGAATTGTTAGGCCACCCACTGCACCGCGCCCCGTCGCGTAGCGCGGGATGGCAGATTTTACCCATAGATTTTACCATTGTATGCAAGTATCTCAATTTGTATAGAAATCACGCCTAGCCTTCGATCAATACGCCTAGCACAACACACTGCCGACGCGGAAATGCGCGGGAAGGCGCCCTACGTTTATCCGTCGCTCCGTGTACCGCGGCGGGACGCATCTTCAGTGGGTGAACCGCCTTAAGGCGAGGTTGAGGTACTTTTTAACTTTTTCAAACCTCTGTAAATCGTGCAAAATGACAATATTCCGTAAAAACAAAAATAGTTTAGGAAAATTGAACATATTGTCCAGGGTTGTGTGAAGATAGAAACGTGAATTAAAACAATTCACTCGATAAAAAAAAATCATAAAGAAAACACTAAATCACTATTTTAAACGTGTGCCTTGAAGAGATTCCATCATCAAACCATGTAAAATGTATACCAAAAGATAGGGCTTATTGTTTTTGAGGGTTTGGTGAGAACACATTTTATAATTTCCTTATATTTTTTTTCTACGAAACAAAGGAGAAGGGAATGACTTCATAGATTCCTGGGCCCAGGTGTTAACTAAATCAAAGTAGCCTTATTTGTAAGAGGGTATAATAACAAGGACTCACTGAAAATTTGGTGAAATTTGGCTATCCAGGAACCAAGTTATATGAATTATAGTAAAAGTGAGGTTTACACTTTACCCAGCAATCCATCTCGTCAATATCCAATCGATAGGCGTAAACAGTTGTCCAAAATAGAGAGCCAGGTAATTTAGAGTAGCAAGATACGTCAAATAGTCTGTTATAATATGCAAAGCCGAGGTGTCATGGGATTCAACAATAAAACAAGGAAAATACGGGCGTACTAAGAACGAAAGAAAACAAACAAGTGCATCTGTCAGTCAGTGACTGACGGATGTCAGGCACAAGTGTTGCCGGAACAAAAAAATTCACTATAAATCGATTCAATTGATTCCACGAAAGCTTGATATGCACTTGTCACTCGACTTGCATACATATTCTCAGATTTTACCGATTTATTCATAATCGATTAATAGTAATTCAGTCAATATGTAATCGATTATTTAGTTTCACTAACTTAATTTAAGTTTTCTCGCTTTCTGTGTAGAAACACGGTACCATATTCTGTGATTTCCTTTAGAAAAATATAACGGTTTTTTTAATACACATTTCAACTAGTTAACTGCTGGGCCCAGAAGTCCCCTTCTCCTTTACACGAAATCTAGCAGTGCAAGCGCTCGTAACGACCGGCCAGTGCACGCCGAGACGTCTTCGAGGTTGGACGCACGCCGTTTGTTCCACAGACTTCCCCCCTCGCTTGCGCTTTGTAATAGATAAACAATTTAATAAAAACTTGTGTTGGTTTATAACAAAAATGGGTAATAAAAAGAATAAAAGGATATACAGAAAGTTGAAAACTAAGGCATATCGAAAATTCGTACTTGACTCGTACCTACGTAATTTCTAATAATTTACTGTAAATAAATAATTAAGTAGATAATCTACTTATTTACGGTAATTAATTTCGTTTGATAACGTTCAGTTCCAAACATTATTTACCTACAATCATTGCTTAGACGCGCCACAATATAAAAAAGTACAGTAGGTAAAGATTTACTGAACAGATTGAATTTGTTCAAACTATTTTTATGGTTGCTCAATAACTTTAAATATCGTATAGTAAAATAATTGAAATTAAAAAATCTAGGTAATCATATCGAGATTTTTCTAAATTAATTATTATACTATACGATATAATATAAATAAAAGTCGTTTCACGTCATTAAAATTATTTAACGACGTAAAATGTATCAGATTACATGAAGTTTATTTTGCAGCGCTTCAATGAGAACAAAAAAGCCATGGGTAGTTGTCACTCCTTAGATAAATTTGAATGCAATTGCAATTGTAATGTTTTTTGAGATGTATTTTTATGGTGTACAATAAAGTATATATAAATAAATAAATGCAATATGCGAAAGTCCCACATAAGTACTTTAACTTTATTACTAGTGGTTCGCCTAGAACTGAGACCTCACAATGCATGTTCCGATTTTTCCATCTTTGCATAGTTACTAAAAGTGTATGACGTCAAAAAACAAAACATAATTTACACATGTACAAAAACATTACAACAGTTACAGTTTCAATTAATCTTCGTTTTGTTTGAGGAGTGGTTGAGTCAAATACAATTTTTAAGTTTGAATGTGAGCATAATCGGTCGCAGGGGTAACGATCTAAGAGGGGATCAAAAAATGAATATAAGAAAGTATAATGTTCGAGTGAGTCAAAAAAAAGGCCTTCATTTAATAAGTTAACGAAGTAATCAACAAAATACATTTGCAACTTCCAGCGCCATCTAGTCACATGGTCTCTGTTCAGAACGAACTACTAGTCACAGTGAGTTCACCATAATTTAATAGATACATTCTCTCGTACTATGTTATGTATTATATGTAAATAACGAATGTATCTGTATTTTGATATATTTTAAATGAACAAGGAAATATTCAACATACGATATCGCATAATATAGTCCCAGACATTAAAGTTTCCCATACACTTTCCGTGACTATGTGTTGTGATAATGCGTTTCGTTAGTAGGTTGTTTTCTAATAAAGTTATCGTTATTATAATAGACCAGCCGACCTACCCCAATTCGCAAGAGTTATTCTCGGTAATATATCCCAAATAATCATAAATATTTCTCTAAACATTCCTCTTGGAATAATCGATTGAATGGTAAAAATTCGAATAAAATCTGTTTGAGATTTACATTATTATGTATTTTGTGTATAATACTTTATAATTATCGATTTATTATAGAAGCCACTAAATGTAAGCAAATAAAGTTATCATATTACTGCCATTTTTTTCAGCGATCTGAGTTTTTAATATTTTTCATATATTAAATTCGCTTGTTTTAGGACCGATGGAGATGATTCTTTGTTTGTTGAGGTAAAGAATAACAACGCAGATGAAAAAAGTGTTGCTTGTAGGTGAACTATAGACGCGAATTATTTCTTACGTTAATTGCAAGAGAAAGTATAGCACAACGCGTTGTTTGAATGTAAAAAAGGCTATTTTAAAATAATGGGCGAAAGAAAATTTGGGCTCATGGCAAAATTCAAGCTCCAATCCAACATGTGCCAAGAAATTGTGTCAGTCAGTTCAGAAAATGTTGCTGATACTGAAGAGAAAAAGTCTTTGGACTCAAACATAGAGGCTACGACTGGCACCATAGCTACAGGCATCGGGCATTCCTAGTTCGAAAAACTGTTTTTTTGCAATCGACATTCCCATTTTCTCCACCCATGCGTTACAAACAAAGTTTAAGAAATTAATAAAAGAAGAATACAAAAAAATCTCTAACGTCAATTTAAAGGAACCCAATATACCTTACCTTCTGCATTTACGCTGCATTGTGGCATGTTCAAACGCTTGCATCGGCTAGCTGCCGGGCGCTCGCTCGCTGCGTCTATACGCTCGATACATACCTATTATGCGGGGGGTGAGGAAGCGTTTTCACACCGCACTACAAGACGGCCTTAATCTCTTGTTGGTTGCTACACGAAGCCATTTTAGCACAGTAAACTGATAAACACAAACGAGAGCGCCGAGAACAAAGTCACGCGTACAGTACGATGACTGGGTTCCGGCTGACGTTGTGGCAATATGCGCGGGAGTTGAGGTTTGAGGGTCTGCCTTTTGATAAACCGGTTATCGTAGGTAAAGAAATATGTATTTTGGGTGCGGTTGGATTAACATCACTATTTTCAATTTTGTCCGGTTTTTTATGCGTAATACTCCTATGTGCGTCGTCCGGGTCAAAGTAGCCAACGAATCACTACTGAGCGTAATGATCAAGCTATCATTCGGGAAACTCATCGAATTCCTACTGCGCATGCCCACACGATCGCTAATCAGTTCCGCAATCGTCGACAACGTCCTCACCAACAATACATTTCGGCATCAACGGTCGAGAAGATTTGTAAAAAAAAATCGAAAAAATTGTTTTTTTTTTCTTTCTTGAAAAATCAATCTCATTGATCGAAAAAATAAAGATTTCTGAGGACATTTTTTCTTTCATCGAAAACGATTAAAATTCGAAAAATTGCTCATAATGGTGATTTTTGCAAATAAGTACAAAGAATTTGAAGCTTTGGGGCACTATGAAAAAAAAATCGCAGCGCTTTGAATTTTTCAGGGATTTTAGGGGACACTTTAAGGTTGAAAAATTACCGACGATATCCTTCGTTCATCCATTTTATCCAAAGTTATACCAAGTTATCCAAATATCCTTAATTATGCGAATTTTCGTCTTTTTTTTCAGTCAAAGTAAAAAAAAAGTTTTTCGACAAAAGCCAATCACGGTGGTTAAAACTTTTTAACTTTGACAATCAATAACTCTGGAAATAATGATCGTATAGGAAATCGAAGGAGGGTTTTGGAAACTACACAACATTCTCTATAAAGTTTGTGTACTTTGCTTCTTATGGAATGATGCGACCAATTGAGATAATACGTTTATTCAACGTGTACAATAGAAAAAATAGAAATAAAATTATTTTTCATCCCCCTATCTCGGACAGAGTATTTTTGCCCTTCGATACCTGAGTGCAAAAGCCGTTTTTATCCGCTAGAGGATAAAGTAAATTGAATTTAGAACATCGTGTGCACTAAGTTTGTGAAATCAAAACATCATTAAACCTATTTACTTCTATCTCCATGGTGCCGAATTTATCATTCAACCTTTTTCTAATTTGTAAAACTTAGACTCGGAACCTTCTTGATATACTTTTTTTTTTAATTTGCTTTGCGCGCGCCATTTTACTTTTCACGTCACCAACATTACAGTACCTAACAAAAATATTACACTCGACTTAAGTAATTGTAGCAACGTTACTTTCAATTTTTCTTAATTATACCTAAGTATCATTTGAAATAATTTAAAGATTATTCTGTAATACTTACCTATCATAATGTAGTAAATAATAAATGTTAATACCTAAACTGAAATAAAAGTATCTTGTGATTGAAATGCTTTTTTTTGCATATTTAGTCATTTCCTTGCTGAGGTGGGATGAAAAGTTACGTGTTGCACTCGAGTGCAAAGATTTTTCACCTCGTGCTCTTTTGATTCCCTCGCTAACGCTCAAGATTCTAATTTTTGAATCACTCGCTGCACTCGTGATTCAATTTTAGAATCCTTCGCTTGCTCGGTCATCAAAATTGAGCACGCGGTTAAAAAGCAACTTTGCACTCTTGTATAACAAATAACTATTAAGCGCGTGTTGAGTCGGACGCGGTCGTTTTCGAGTGAGATGTCTATGCGCAAACATGCTAGGCGTCAACATGTTGCCGCCCCAGGAACGCAGTTCTGGTCCATGGCTGGAAGCGGGCACAATCGGTTAAAGGCTCTTCGAAGAGTCCCCGAAGTGGTGAGCACGTCGGCCACGCGGGTCACGCCGTCAGAGCCGGGGTACAGGCGAACTACGCGCCCTAGTAGCCACCGGGTGGGAGGCAGCCGGTCATCTTTCACCAGCATCATTTCTCCAAGCCGGAGTTGAGCTCCTTCTTTGCGCCATTTCTGCCGTTTCTGCAGCTCTGTAATGTATTCTATGTAATAACGTTTCCAGAAATGGGCCTTTAGTTGCTGGATTCTCGTTTATCGTGAGAGAGAAGGCATCGCCGCAGGGTCAGTGTCCTGAGGAGATGGCAAAGCTGTGAGAGGTCGTCCAATTAAAAAATGTGATGGGGTAAGCGCCGTGAGATCAGAAGGGTCTGATGATAAAGGAGTGAGAGGCCTAGAATTTAGAATACCCTCGATCTGTACCAGAATTGTATTCATCTCTTCGTAAGTTAAGTTAGCTAAACCTACAACCCTCTTTAAATGATATTTTACAGATTTTACGGAACCCTCTGCTAATCCGTTAAAATGTGGGCTATACGCTCGTGAAAATTTGAAATTAATGTGTAAATTAGACGCTTGAGAGCTAATTTCGTTAGAATTTGACTTTAAAAATCTAGCCAGCTCATTACATTCGCCCACAAAACAAGTACCATTATCAGAATAAATGGTTCGCGGTCGTCCTCTACGGGCAACGAACCGGTCTAATGCAGCTAAAAATGTTGTGCTGCTCAAGTCGGACAAGTTCTATATGTACTGCTTTAATGGCCAGACAAACAAATATACATAAATTGGACTTTATGAGTGTGCTTCCTCTGCCCTTTAGGTTCACAAAATGAACAGACACAAGATTATTATTATTATTGACACTTTTTATATACACACACGCGGCATAAGCCTGTGTACTTGCGTCGCTCAACCACCGTTTTGTTCATAAGAATCGCCCAGCTTATCAGGCGAATCCTTTAATGGAATCGTCACTTCGAATCGCCCATCAGGCAACCGAGTGGTATTATTTATAAAACTTTGTTCACATTCAAGCTCTTCCTTAGATATTTGTTTGCGTGTAGCAACTGTTTCTAGTTCAAAGATTTGAGATAATTTATTATTTAATTGATCATCGTTGTTTTGTAAGGTAATATGATTGCAGTGGACTGTATTAATGAATTTAGTATGTTGTGTTGGCACTGGGCCTGAAATTAAGTAACCCAGTTTAGATTTATTTAGTGTTGGTTTATTTTTACCCAATGATATATTTTGGGAACCTAGTATGGTCCAGAAAATATCAGCGCCAAGTAGCATATCGACTGGAGCAGGTATGTGGAACTTGGGGTCCGCCAACGTTATGTGAGGCGGCATATTTAGTGTTGTGGGGTCAACTTTTGTAGTTGGCAACAACTGAGTGATGCGCGGAATAACATAACAGTAAACGCTCTCGCTATAATTATTAAATAATGACGATATGAGTACGTCACAACGCTTTGACAAGCAAGATATTTGAGAATTTAACCCTTCAACTACGGTCGAAGTGGAAAATACCTATGGGTAAGTTAAGTTTGGCACATAGGCTTTCAGTTATAAAACTGGAGGTACTGCCGCTGTCCAATATGGCACGGATTTTATGGCATATGCCATTATTGTCTGTCACATGGACTAAGGCTGTGGATAGTAAAACACAGTTGTTATGAGTGGCTGACAAAGCAATGTTCTGAGGAGGACTAGGAAGTTGTCCTTGGGCCTCAGGCTGCGGCAAAGAGTGCAACATGACATTACTTGTTGAAGGTACAGGCGCAAACGGTGCAGGAGCTTCATGCTCGTGTAACAAGCTATTGCGCCGCAGGCCGCACAAGCGACATGGCCCTAACTTGCATACATTGTCAGCATGACCTTGACGTAAACAATTTAAACATAATTTAAGTGCCTTAGCCTTTTCAACCCTGGTTGCCAAGGGTAACAATTTGAATTATTGACAAACATAAAGTGCATAATCACCTTTGCAATGTGGACAAGGGTACCTGCGAGTAGGTTGAGTTTCTGAGTTGGCCACAAATGTTTTATGACGAATAAATGTAGGATCACTTGACCTACGTTTTTTTATGAGTATTCTCATTGCTTCCAAAAAATCAGCACGATCTTTTAGAAAGTTATTAAACATTTTAAGAGTAGGGAACTCTTTCACCTTATGACGATGAGATTCCCTCTTACTGCTTGTGACTATGTCAAGCTTGTTTGAGAGGATTTGAATTAATAGTACATCCCAGTGTTCCGTAGGGAGGTTAAGTGTTTTGAGAGCTTTGAGGTTCCTATTAACTGTGTCGATTAAGTTACGTAATGCTTTAGGTGATTCCTTTGTCAACGGTTCTAAATTAACAATGGCTTGAGAGTGATTATTGACCAATGACCTTTCATTATTGAAGCGGTCACAAAGTAGTTCCCAAGCTACTTCATAATTACTACTTGAGAAGTCTAAAGACTGAATAATTACAGCGGCACTGTCTTTCAATGCAGCCCGTAAATAATGAAACTTATTAATATTGGGTATTGACTTGTCTGAGTGAATAAGACTGCTAAACGTGTCACGGAATTCCAACCAGTCATGATACTGGCCCGAAAAAGTAGGCAAATGAATAGTAGCGAGTACAACAAGAACCCGTCACAGACCTGTGGCTGCCCGCAGAGTCGACCGGAGCCAGCAGACCTCGAGCACGTGCGATCAGCCCGAAGTACTTGGTCTCGAAAGCCTCGCGTTATTTATACTGCTCATCTGGAATATCCATACAATTTTCTATATCACACTGAATTGAATCAAACTCGGTATAGATTTCTTCAACCTTTGTTAAACGAATGTTCAATTCACTTATTTGTAAGCTTTCAACAGTTAGTAAATAATTTTCAAATATTGTAAGCTTAGCTTTGCATGATGCACGCCTTTTAATTAAAGTTTTATCTTCCATGGTGAAGTAAGTATAAGGATATTTTGAGTAAGAATGTAAGAATTGAAATTAATGTTTAAAGGCGAACTGAGATCCGATACTGGAGAGCTAATTCCGGAATTCCAGAACTGGTTCCGGAATTGGTAACTTTTTATTTTTTCTTTCTTTTTCTTTCTAATTGTATCAGTGTCTCTTCTCTATCTAGGATAAAAAAAAATGTTTCAAATCAATCAAAATGTCAAAATCAGTCTCTCAATCATTTTGAGGTACAAATTACACATCCATCATTTTTCCGTATTACTCTAATTAGACATTCTCACAATAGTAAAGGTATCAAGGTTTATAACTTTGTATAATACTAGCCTCTACCCGCGACTTCGTCCGCGTTAAATTTCTTGTTTCCCCGACCCTTCCCGTCGCGTCGAATCACCTACCCGTACGATTTTCCCCGTTTTTGCAACATTTGTCATTACTGCTCCGCTCCTCCTAGTTGTAGCGTGATGTTATATAGCCTATAACCTTCCTCGATAAATAGGCTACCCAACACAAAAAGATATTTTCAGTTCGGACCAGCAGTTTCTGAGATTAGCGCGTTCAATCAAACAAAGAAACATACAAACAAACAAACTCTTCAGCTTTATAATATTAAGTATAGATAGTATAGATAAAACAATGTAATTAAACAGTAAAAAAAATATATAAAAAATATACCTACTCCAAACAGTTTGTGGAATATTCCACAGACATTTGATTTAAATTGCGGCGATTGAAGAAAACTAATATTATTAAGAGGAAAGATTTGTATTTTTGTTTGTATTGAATAAACTCAAAAATTACTGATAGTATTTTAAAAATTCCTTCACCAGTAAAAATGAGTGACATAGACTATATTTTTTAGAACAAAATAATGTACTACTCCTTTGCAGAATACATAATTATCTACAAAAAGTGTCGCGACAGCGCACAGCATATCATTATGATCATCATTTCAGCCGAAAGACGTCCACTGCTGGACATAGGCCTCTCCCAAACACCGCCACTTCGACCTGTTCTGTGCTTCTCGCATCCGATGTATTCCTGCGGCCTTCACCAGGTCATCGGTCCATCTTATGGGAGTCTTTCCAAAGCTCCGTCGTCCAGTACGCGGTCGCCACTCCAGAACCTTCCAGCCCCATCGGCCATCTGTTCTGCGAGCAATGTGCCCTGCCCAATGCCACTTAAGTTTGGCAATTCTTCGGGCTATGTCGGTTACTTTGGTTTTCCTACGAATCTCTTCATTTCTGATTCAATCGCGTAGGGAAACTCCAAGCATAGCCCTCTCCCATTGCTCTTTGGGTGACTTCGAGCCTTCTTATGAGGCCCATTGTGCTGCACTGGAGGATGTCTTCAAGGTTCTGGACTAGAAAGGGGCTGCATCAACATCAACGAGTACATCACTCACCTTTGATTTGCCGACGATATAGTACATAGTAGTCATGGCTGAGACTATGGAGGACCTCAGTCCAATGCTCGATGACCTCAGTAGAGCTTCCGAAAGAGTGGGTCTTAGGATGAACATGGACAAGACAAAGGTCATGTCTAATGCTCATGTGATACCACTCCAATGAAGACCGGAGGCGCTACACTCGAAGTTGTGGACGAATATGTGTACCCAGCACAGACTGTCCAGTTAGATAGGTACAACTTCGAGAAAGCGGTCAATTGTCGAATACGACTCGGCTGGGCAGCGTTCGGGAAGCTACGCAATATCTTCTCGTCCCATTTACAAGAAAGAAAGAAAGAAAATACATTTATTTAGCACAGTTGAAAGGGACATAACAGTTAGTTTTACAGTGGGAAAGAATAAAAAATAAAATAAAAAAGTGTAAGGTGAGATGTCAGAAACTAGCATTACTAGAGTGTGCCTCACGGCTGCGCCAAAAAGGCCCAGTTCAGCAAAAAAACCAGACAACTAGTGCCTGACGCTGGTTTTCAACTGGACCTGGAAGCCAATTCTCGCGCAATTCGGATTCGTTACTGTCGCTCGATTCGTACTGTTCACTCGTTAAAATCGAGTCGAGCTATTCTCGCCACGTCGATTCGAGTATATCTCGGAGGAAAGCCACGCGATTTGCCCTCGTTTACATGCGACATGCAAAGAGTGGTGAAGACCAGTCGAAACGGCCATGACGTCATTTCGAGGGGCGTTCGAACGTCAAATAGTCGGTCTGTCATGATTGTGTCAATTGCGAAAGAAATTTATAAATATTTTTAACGAAATGTGTTACGTGTTCATAAACATCACAGAAGACGCTGCGATCGCCACGACAAGGAAAACACATACGAAGAAATCTTCAGGCCTCGTAGAAAGGTCTATCGCGTGGCAATCATTACATACGCGGTACCACTCCAAGCTAAGATTTTTGAGCTGCTGTGCTCACCATCCTTCTGCATATTTCCCAATTTCACCCAGACATAGATAGAGAAGAAGCCGAAGCCAAATGAGTACTAATGGAAGTACGTTGCTGTAGCTGTCGCGGATGAAGTCGAGCACTACTACACACTTTAAGTACTTCATCATTGAAGTTCCTGCGCTGCAAAAGTCCATCGTCCTTAGCCCAGAATTGTTCTCGGCTTGTGTTGAGTTTACATGTTACAGTGAAGCATGACTAAACCCAAGTGTGGAGTGTATAATAATTCTGTTTTTGTGGTTTATTCTGAATTTATGTAAACTAGTCTGTGGTGTATTTTTGTAAAGGCTCCTTTGTCACCTATTATTATTATCTTACAACAGGGCCAATACTGTGGAGAATATTAAAGACATTTCAAACAATAATTATTTCTTTATCGTATTTTTTCAATATTAAACTTATAAATAGGAACAATACTGTGCATAAACAATACATTATAAGAATCACTAGTTTACATGATTAGTCGGCATCATGTGTGGTATGCTGTTCAGTAGCCCGCTTAAGAATCGCTGAATCTGTACACCCCTTGCCCAAAGTCTACGTGAATGTGGACACACGGTCGTCCAGCAGTTTCACCACAAACAAATTGAATTTCGTGTTCGACAAGACTCCTACCGCTTGTCCTTCATGCAGGAAATTTGTTTACACAAATATTAACAATATTTTCAGACTTCATAATGTAGCTGAAACACATATGTATATAGATACAACTGTGTCGTTGGAACAGTTGGATGCAAAAGCTATACTGAGACCAGTGATTCGTTCCGGTCTTTACGACAATTACGTTTCGTCTTCTCCATCGTCTTAGGCTTTAATGTTATTTAGTAGTTATCAGTTTACTCATTGGCAGACATTCTATTTAAATTACATTACATGTATAGGTAGATAACCAATGTAAACAATAAAATATGACTTTAATTTGACATGATAAAACTCATGACATTTACAAATCAGCATCTTTCTATAGGCGGCCATGCATTCTGTTGTAACAAATACAAAGGAGAATTTATTTGAATATTTGTAATTAAATAAAAATTGATTAACGCAATCAAGCATGTATTATAAGTAACTAACTTTTTCCAGCGGCTTCGCCCGCGTATTATACTTACAAACCACTGGATTCAACCTATCTATTGGTGAAAACCGTGTTAAATCCTTTGCGCAGCTTAAAAATCTAAGCATGTAAAGATGATTATCTAGAAATTGAAACCCACGCCATCTATTAGGAATTCATAGAACTAATCAATGAACACACACATTGTCCTATAAAAAAACATTTAATTTGCAAATATTGAGATCAGTAATTGAGATCAAAACTATCCTATCTTTTAAGTTGGATCAAACTGCACGTGGTCAGCAAATTTTATTAAAATCGGTTAAGTGGTTTAGGAGTCCATCCCGGACAAAAAACGTGACTCGTAATTTATACATTTAAGATAAGATATATATTACTTTTGTACCTTGCACATGTTATTATTTAAATAAAGTTAGCTTTTAAATTTGATATTTATAAATAAATAAACTAGGTATTATAAATTAAAAACACAGCTAGTATACATGCAAAATTTAAATTACTAAAAACAATACTTTACGTAAACAATACATTATAAAAATCACTAGTTATTGCGAATAGTCGGAGTCATGATCGCGGGCTAGCCTCGAGTTTAGAAATCGCCGGTTCATTTCACCTCTCGGGCAAATCTATACTAATATTATAAAGCTGAAGAGTTTGTTTGTTTGTTTGTTTGATTGAACGCGCTAATCTCAGAAACTACTGGTCCAAATTGAAAAATTCTTTTTGTGTTGGGTAGCTTATTTATCGAGAGAGGCTATAGGCTATATAACATCACGCTACAACTAAGAGGAGCGGAGCAGTAATGAAAAAAGTTGCAAAAACGGGGAAAATTTATTCCTTTTGAGAGTTTCCGTTGCATGCGCTGCGTAAACGGTTAAAGTCACGCAAAAATCATGTATGACGGAATTGTTCCTTTTAAAAAGTTCTAAAAAAAAGTCCGCGAGAGCATATGTCTATCTTTTAAGGTTAACTCACTATAACTCAAAACGACGTGGACGAAAACTAGCTGGCAAATCGATGCGACGGGAAGCGTCAGGGGAGCAAAAATTTGACGCGGACGAAGTCGCGGGCAGAAGCTAGTTCTTTATGAATGTCGAAAAATGATCGTCTGGCACTCGTATTTGATGAGACTCCTAACGCGACCCGCAGGGCGAAGTTTGTTTTCGCAAGAATTTCCCAACGGAAAATAACATCTTGTCATCTTGTCATAACATCAAAGTTTCTCAAGATGAAGAAGAGGAGGAGGTATAATTGAGGTAATGCGTGCGTTTTGCTCCAACCGGACTGTCTTGCTATTCCAATGACGCAGCTGTATACCTATGTGATCATGAAATTACTTTACAAAGGCCCAAACGAACGTTGAGAAATTCTTGCGAAAGCAAATTTCGCCCTGCGGGTCGCGTTAGGAGTCTCATCAAACACGAGTGCCACACGATCATTTTTCGACATTCATAAATAATTTGGCCGAGAGGTGAAATGAACCGGCGATTTCTAAGCTCGCGAATAGCCCGCGATCATGACTCCGACTATTCGTATTAACTAGTGATTATTATAATGTATTGTTTACGTGAAGTATTGTTGTTGGTAATATAAGTTTTGCATATATACTAGCTGTGTTTTTAATTTATAATTCTTAGTTTATTTATTTATAAAAACCAAATTTAAAAAGAGCAGTGGTGGTCCAGTGGCAACGGCCGCGACTTACGAGTAGTAGTATGATAGTACGTAGGTCGTGAGTTCAAACCCAAGTAGGCGCTTTACTTTGTGTGAATTATTATCACACCACACTTGGGTTTAGTCATGCTTCACTGTAACAGTCGCAACGCAAGCCAAGAACAATTCTGGGCGAAGGACGACGGCCTTTTGCAGCGCAGGAACCTCAATGATGAAGTACTTAAGCTGTGTAGTAGTGCTCGACTCCATCCTAGACAGGTTCAGCAACGTCCTTCCATTAGTACTGATTTGGCTTTATCTTTCCTTCTCTATCTATGTGTGGGTTAAGTCGGGAAATATGCAGAAGGATGGTGAGCACTGCAGGTTTAAAATCCTCACTTGGAGTGGTACCGGGTATGTAATGATTGCCACGCGATAGACCTTTCTACGAGGCCTCAAGTTTTCTTTGTATGTGTTTTCCTTGTCGTGGCGATCGCAGCGTCTTCTGTGATGTTTATGAACACGTTACGCATTTTGTTAATAATATTTATAATTTTCTTTCGCAATTGACACAACCATGACTGACTGTTTGACGTTCGAACGCCGTTCGAAATGACGTCAAGGCCGTTTCGACTGGTCTCCACCACTCTATGCATGTCGCATGTAAACGAGGGCATATCGCGTGGCTTTCCTGCGACATATGCTCGAATCGACGTGGCGAGAATAGCTCGACTCGATTTTAACGAGTGAAAAGTACGAATCGAGCAACAATAACGAATCCGAATTGTGCGAGAATTGGCTTCCTGGGCTCCCGTGTCCAAAATGGCACGGACCACAACAGAGTCCCCCGTGGGCCCTCAGACCCTGACCGATGCCATTGGCAACAAAACCGTATCGATCTGAGGGGTTCCTTAGCGGGGCAGGCGCCAAGTTCCTAACAATGCCTGGGTGGCGACCGATCGCCGCACCCAGGCTCAAGTCTTTCCCGACGAGGGTGGAGGTCAAATTCCTCGTACGCGCGGTGTCCCGAGCCACGCGCCATCGCTGGAAGGGCGGGCATATCCCACCGGATGCCTGAATGGCGGGGGGCGTGACTCCAACCGGGGACGTTCCACCAATGGAGGGGAGGGAAGGCGGTGCTGGTCTGGCCAGCGCTACCTAGCAACAACTGCGTAATCATCTTTACGCGGGGAGACCAAATGGTGGTCGCGCGGCTCCCGATCAACTTGCGCGGGGGGTGGAGTGCGGCGCTCAAAATTGCGGGCCTCTCCCCGGTTCTGAACCGGCGAGCCTCCATGCGCGAACCTTCATCAGAGGCTGGTCTGCCAGCGTGGTTCGCGTTAGCGCACAAAATGTCTAAATGGGACCCCCTACAAATTTTACAAGGGCGGGAAGACGGCTGGCATGACTCAGTGGCAACGCCAGAGTTGTCCACAAACCGACACTCATCCTCCAAAAATTGGAGGAGGTCACCAAATGGGGGGAGATGTGTGACACTATCCCCACCATACTTTTGCTCGAAACGAGCCCTCAAATCGGCAGGAAGCCGTTGCAGCACAAAATGTACCAGCAGGTTAGACCAATGGTCCACCGGCAACTCTAATCGCTTTAAAGCGTTGGTCGCTGCCGTCAACGGGTTCAACAGGTCAGTACGCAATGCTGACAATCTTGTAATGACCGGTAACCCCAAAATCTGTTTGATATGAACGTCAGCCAAACAACGTTTATTTTGGTACCGCCGGGTGAGTAGTTCCAAAGCGGTAGGGTAGGCTTAGTCAGTCTACGACAGATGCTGTACCAAGGCTCGGGCCTCACCTTCTAGGACAGACAATAAATAGGCCAACTTTTGGGCGGGTCTGAGGTCCGAGCGTGCATCAACCAAACTTTCAAACAGGTTTTGGAAACCGTACCAATGGTCCAAGCGACCGTCAAAGTGTGGCAGTTCCAAAGTAGGCAATCTACTCAATAGTCCGGGACCTGAAACAACCAAGGTCTGCGGCTTGACCTGGACAGGTGTCCGGCACTGCAATATTTCCATTTGTATGCCATTGCACAAACAAACAATTCAAATAAACCAAATAATTAAATAATCAAACAACAAAGTTCAATCAATCAATTACAAAATAACTACAAGCAAACAATCAAACTACCAAGCTGTTAGTCAGCAACTCAAGAAATAACAAAATATTGGTTTCAATTCAATTCAACAACAAACTTTTATTTTAATTCAAAACCAATGTCAACGTTCAAAAAACTCAACTTCATATTCAATTCAAAATATTCAAATGTTAATTTCCCAAACCACTATATCAATGGTACAACAATAATAAACCTTTATTCCAATTTAAAACAATGGTAATACTCAAAAATGCCAATTTCAAATATTAATTTTCACAAACAACCATGTCAATGGTACAAAACTCAGTATTTTAATGTCTTCCTGACATTTAACAGGACACAGGTCAAATACAAACAAGGGGTTGTAGCATAGACCAATCTAATCAACTCTGTTAGCATATGCAAACCCGGTTGACCCCGGCAACATGAGTTACTCGTCTCAACAAATTTAATCATAGTTAACAAATATTTACAGCGAATTACTATTTCCTTATCGAGACTGCCAAGTAATTAGCCTACTGTAAATTACCAATTTGGTAGTTGTGTAGGTTAGAACCACGCTCTGCTACCAAGATTGTTCGCTGCCAGGCCAGCCCCTACCATAGGATTTTAATATTATGTTATAGTGTTCATCCTATACTTACACTTTAATTCATGATTCTTTATCATCCTCTTTATTTGTTTCTATGTTTACACTTCATGCTTTACTTATTTTATTTTATTTATATGTCTACACACAACAAATCGATCTAAATACGATTTATTAACTTAAAAATAGCTGAAATGGGTATTGACTCAAATTTTCATGTTGTGACAAGCCAAATTGTCAACTGTCAGTTACTTTTCTGCTTAGTCTATGAATGGCTACTTTTTGGTTTACATAATTTTAAATTATTTTTATCAATATGTCTAGCTATTTGATTTTATTAATTATTACGATTGTTTACTAAATAACTTAACTTAAAATTATATTTATAAAATTCTTTACGCATTCATGTGGCCAGCTACACGCACTCATGTGGCCAGCTACACGCACTCATGGATATGTCCTGGCCGACTACACTTGTCAGATGAGATGATGGCTAAACTAATATTTTGAAAAATTTTTGGAAAGAGAAGACGGATATAAAAACGGGCGTCCGTTCACTTTCTTTTTTACGACATTGCGAAATTTTTTGGCACAAAAACGATTACGACTGAAAAACTACTATAGCTATATTCTAATAAGAAATACTCACGGAAAGCTAATAAGATATTGAATTCTAATTGGAAAAAAAACTAAATTAATCAAACAAAAGGCTAATAAGATATTGAATTCTAATTAGAAAATAAAGTCGGGGATTTCAAAAAAATATCGGATTTATTTTTTATTTCATGTTTTACAAGAAAAGTATAAAAGTTACTAGGCAAAATTATTTTTATTATAATAGTACATAATATACCCTTCAAAATGACACCAATGTCTAAATATAAGTATTTATTTTTCTATCAAGAAAAAACAAATACTTCTCACAAGTTCCCCGAGCCAACACTAAAATCGTGAATTACGAGTTGCGTTTGAATAATTTGTAGACTCCATCTCAATATATTTCGTTTGTAAATAGCTGTTATAGTGCTAATAGTTAAGTATTCTCTTATATTTAAGCATTTATTTAACAAAAACAACCAATTCGAAAAATCGATCAACTACTATGAACGAACAATGTCCGCGCCGTCATCATAAAACATTTCCAGCTATATTATTCCATGTAAAAGTTTCGAAATTGGCGTAGTAATGCATATTTCGCAAAGGAAATATCTTCACGTTTAATTTGATGTACAATAACAATATAAATGTGGTATAAAAACAGAAAACTTACCATATTTTAGTTGGAGATCCACACACAAACATAGTTCGCTAGACAACACGGATGAACTGTCATTTTCTTTTTTTTTTTCTAAATTTTATGTTGCCGGTCCATAGATGAAATTTACTCTCCTGGATGACAAATCTCGGTCTTCAACACTTAACCTCAAAGTTTCAACAAAGATTTATCCAAACTCAACCCGTATTATAACATCAACTTGGGGTTATTTACAATCAAAGCAATTGGATCAAGACTAATTGTCACAAACGGATCGATTTAAAGGGATTCATTTACAACTGGCAATACTGGCAGCCGGCCGTCAAAAATTTTGGTGTTAGAATTAAATTGTAAAATTAATGTAATTTGCGGTTAAATGTTTAAAATCGTGTTTAATTTCGATAGATATAGTGATAAATAATAAGGATTAATGTTTGTGAGTTATTTCGTTGCAAAATCAATGAAATATCAATAAATCAGTACCAGCTGTCATCCAACGGACGGATTTGAAATCACCACCTAACCCGGGGAGTATTTCTTTTAATTTAAGCATATTCAACTATAATCTTATTCGATCCCATTGCACCTTTTGCCCTTTAACGTTCATACTACTTGTAACAGTGATCTATGTCGTAAATAACCCTTTATTTCTCCAAAATGTGTTTGACATTAAGTTCATGCACTATTAGGACAAAATCACATAAACAACGTTAGTTCCCATAGAAATCACTGTTCCATTAGACATCCTTTTTTATGTTCAATTGCTGAATTAGAACCACCTTAAGAAATTAATGTTAGAAACTGAATTGAACAATATAATAGTAGTACGTACCCCCAACCATTTTGTTATATTTGCACATATAATAAAAGAAAACATTTTTTTAGTATTTTCACTTTTTACTGTTGTTAATAATTATTATCTCATTTTCATTCATAATTGAGATTTCACTCTTTTATTAGTATTATTCTTTTATTTTATCTCTTTAAAATTTGAACTCCCGTCATTTACTATCTACTTCTCACCCCTCTCTCTTATTCCTTTCACACACTTAGCTTTCTCTTCTCTCATTCCAGGGTGCCTCTAGGGTTGATCTGTCAATATGTTGACCCGTAGAGCTGCATCCTTAGAGGAAAAACTGAGGGCTACGTTAAAGGAATTGGATTCTAGTAAAAAGCAATGCAATCAGCTGATACAGGAAAGGGAAGACAGCGAGGTCGAAATAGAGTTAATTAATAAAAAGAACACTGACCTTAAGAATCAGTTGGCTGAACTACATGTACAGCATATGGACATACTTGACCAGCATCAACACCTTCGTGAACTAGTGTCAAATTACCAGCATTGTAGTGACACCTACGAACTGGCTTTGAGACGGATATCAGAACTGGAACTGAAACTAAGCAGGGCCCACAACACAGTAACCCATTTGGAAACTCTCAAAGCCGGTGAAGAGTCTGCGATCACCAGCAGTCTCTATGATGAGTTGGTTGGTAGCAGGTCCAAACCTACATGTGTTGAGCCAATTGTAACAATAGATTTAACTGATGATACCATTTCTAAAAACGAATTGTTTATTAGCCACAATAAGTTAAAAAAATATATTAAAATTAATAGATTAATTAGAAAGTATCAGAAAACATTGAAATGCCAAAAAGTAAATAAATTAAACACAAAACTTAGGCAAAAAAATCTAAATTTAATACAAGAATTGAAGAAGTGTTATAGTGATTTGAAATTATGTACTACTTTGTATGATACGGACACTCAGCACCTTCGGGATGAATTGTTTGTTAGGGAATTTGCACTAAAGGATATCTTTAGTAAATATGAGGCTACTCAACAAGACCTGAGTAAGCGCATGCAGGAAGCCTGTGAGTTGGCAGACCTGGTCAAGTGCAATGCAGAGAGGTATGAGTCTCTTACAAATAACCTCTCTTTTAGCTGCACTTGCTCCGCGGTACCTCAGCCTCAACTTGATACACCCACACCCTCAGCAACTCAGCCAGTAAATAGCCGTATTACTGATGATAATAGCCATATTAACACAACCTATATTTTTTTCTGACAAATTTGGTCAAGGTTATGGTAGCATATTTAATCAGTGTTCACAACAGTATGTAATTAATAATTGTTCACCTGGTGCCAGTATTAGCCAATTATTAAGTAAAATTAAATTGTCAAAAATACACCCTGGTTCTACAGTAATATTATTATATGAGGATAGTTTAAATGTTAGAAAAAAAGAAATAATTCAATGTGTCCATTTGATGTTACATCTCAATGAGACCAATCACTGTAAATTTATTTTCTGTGCCTTGCCTTATTCTCAATACTTGTCTGAGGAGCAAAACAGGCACATTTATAATTTAAATATGTTAATTTATAATAGGACTAGTTGTCACAGTGACGCTATTTTATATTTTGATTGTAATCAATTTATTACTGATTACAAATTAACAAATTATACTATGTATTTGCCACCTAGTTGTAGGAGACAAATTGCTAATCTTTTAGCATACAATTTACACCGTGACACTGGTACTTGTAGGGTACCAGCGATTACTGTTAGTAGTGGTTCTAGCACCACTTTTGATACACCTAGTAGTTTAAACTATTAGGTGCGACAACAGGTAAGCCGCATATGTTGAATGTTGTTCATCAAAATATGCAGGGTTTGTCCGGCAAAGAACTAGAGTTAAGTTTATTTATAGAAAACCATGATGTTCAGGTATTATGTTTGACTGAACACTGGTTGAAAGAACATGAAATAGTGTTTATGAATGATGATTTTTTTACTGTGCAAAGTGCATTTGTGAGAAAAAGTGCTATACGCGGTGGATCATTAGTTCTTGTTTCAAACAAGTTGAAATGTAAACAACGTTTAGATTTAGTTAATCTTTCCATCGAGCGCACTATTGAGTTGTCTTGTGTTGAACTAGAGCGTTACGTCATAATATGCGTTTATCGTCCACCCTCTGGGGATTTTATTCGTTTCGAGTCGGTCATGGAGGACTCACTCAACAAATTAAAATCAATTAATAAATGTATAATTTTATGTGGAGATTTTAATATTAATATTTTAGATGTTACTCCATTAAGTATTAGACTGCTCAATCTGTTTAAGTCATTTAATTTAATAAACTTGTTTTTCGAACCTACTAGGATCACGGCATCGTCTTCGACTTGTCTTGATAATATATTTAGTGATTGTGATGCCAATAATAAGTTAGTGTTAAGTGACTTAACGTCTGACCACTGTGGATTATTAGCCAGCTTCCCTTTGCCATTACTAAAAAAGCCGCATAAAATAGAATGTAGGCCCTATACAGTTAGTCGTTGCAACAAATTTAAAAATAATATTGCTCATAGGATTACACCATCTATAGTAGAACACGAGAATCCTAATGAAATCTATTGAGCCCTTTTTGAAATTGTGCAAAAAGAATACCAATCTACTTTCAAGACCAAAACTATTGACATTAATAGCACCTCTGTTAGCTTCAACCAATGGGCTACTCCAGGTATTTATAAAAGTAGAGCGAGACTATACGAGTTATATGGTTTAAAAAAATATATATTTGATACTCCTTTTCTAGAGTATATCAGAAATTATTCAAAGTTATTTAAAAAAATCTGTGCTTTCGCTAAATCTAAATTTTTAAGCGATCAAATTAAAAATTCAAACAATAAAATAAAAACCACTTGGAAAATCATTAACAATGAAACGGGTAAATCGGTTAAACAGGAAAAACAACTGGAGATTATGATTAACAACAAATTGGTTAATAAAGCTGCCGATGTAGCTGAGGCATTTAATGAGTTTTTTGCCAACATACCTATAACTACGACTTGCTCCTTAAATTAGTCCCCGTCTAAAGCTGAAAACCTTTTGCATAATAGTGTGCCCAGATGTAGTCGCTTATTTAGTTTCGAACATGTAACGCCTCGTGACGTGGTTAATATTTTTAATACACTTAAGTCAAAAAACACTGGAGATTACTGGGGCATTTCCATTAAACTGTTAAGTAATATAATAGACATCGTAGCCCCCTATCATCTAGCTGTAACTTTTAATAAATGTGTTGATTCGGGATCTTTTCCTGACCTCATGAAGAGTAGTAAAGTCATACCATTATTTAAAACAGGTAATAAAAATAACGTTGGCAATTTTAGGCCCATTTCTATCTTACCTGCATTTAGTAAAATATTTGAAAAGTTAATACTCAAGCAGTTGCTAAGACATTTTAATTTAAATAGCCTCCTTCATAATGAGCAATATGGCTTTACAAAAGGTCGTTCGACAACAGATGCGGGTGTTGCTCTGCTGAAACACATTTTCAACGCATGGGAGAACTCGCAAAATGCTATCGGAGTTTTCTGTGATCTCTCCAAAGCTTTTGATTGCGTTCACCATGACACACTTTTGCGTAAACTACGTCATTACGGTGTTCAAAACGAAGCTCTCAATGTCATAAGTTCTTATTTACAAAATAGGCACCAATGTGTAGATGTCAATGGTGTAAAATCTTCCGGGCTACTAGTTCAGTTAGGTGTACCTCAAGGCTAAATACTGGGTCCATTCTTATTCTTAGTGTACATTAATGACTTACCATTCTATTTAAAGAATATCTGTGACATTGTACTATTTGCTGATGACACCTCACTTATCTTTAAAGTAGACAGGAATAGAAAAGATTTTGACGACGTGAACAGTGCGCTCTCAATGGCTACGGATTGGTGTACCACAAATAACCTAGTTCTTAATGCTAAGAAAACGAAATGTATAAAGTTCGCCTTACCGAATGTTAGGAATCTGCGACCCAATGTCGTTTTAAATAATAAGGTGCTTGATACTGTACACTCGGCAGTTTTTCTGGGCATAACAGTAGACGCCAAACTTCAGTGGGGATCACATATATCAAGCCTAGCGGGAAGGCTCAGTTCGGCCGCCTACGCCGTAAGGAAAGTTAGACAGTACACGGACGTTGATACAGCTCGATTAGTCTATTTTAGTTATTTTCATAGCATAATGACCTACGGCATTCTGCTGTGGGGCAAAGCCGCGGCCATTCAAAATATTTTTGTTCTTCAAAAACGAGCTGTTCGAGCGATTTACCAACTAGGTGCTAGAGTTTCTCTGAGAGATTTATTTGAAGATATTGGTATTCTTACGGTGGCATCACAATTCATCTTCGCCAACATCTTATATATTAGGCAAAACATACACTTGTACACTAAAAACAGTGATATTCATAACATTAATACTAGAAATAAGGACAAACTACGTGCTCCTTTTCACCGGCTTCATAAGGTTCATAATTTTTTTGTTGGTCTTGGTATTACCTTTTATAACAAGCTGCCCTCTGCTTTGCTAGATTTGCAGTTTAATGAGTTTAAAGCTAAAGTAAAATCCAACCTTTGTTCAAAGGCATACTATTCTATCAACGACTACTTAAACGATAAGAATAGTTGGTCGCTGTGATTAACTCAAGACAATGTTTATGTTCTTTCAATCCAGAATTAGCTTTCCTACTGACAGTTTATATGGGTAGTTCATAATTGTTTTTTTTTAAATTTTATTTAACTGATTTTGTTAATTATTTTTTATTTTCTTTTAATTTCACTTATTGTGGACATAATCTACTCATTACAATGATTTTAAATGAGTTGTATTGCAACATGTAGTTAGCTAGCGACCTCGTCAGCTGTTCATAATATTCTAGCCTGACCAACCGGCAGCAAGTTCGTCATGCTCCCTTAGATGTCACTGCTTGCGGTAGCGTCGGGGGTCGGGTTACCGGGTCCACCCTTTATGGCAGATTTTTTTTCGTCATAATATTATTTTGCATAACAGCGGATGGCATAAACTTCATTTCGCAGAAAATCGTTTGGCATACACTCATTTATCATACATTCACAACGCATAATTTTATAAGTCAGAATCATCTTTAGGCATAAATTTTATTCCATAATAATTAAAAAGTAGAACCATCATATCGCAGAAAGTTCGCAGTCAGAATCGTCTCTTGGCATAATTTCATATCGATAGTTATTAAAAGGCAGAACTATCATATCTCAGAAACATTAAACTTAGAATCATCTTTTGGCATAAATTTCATATCGAAGAAGCATGCAGCATACAAACAACCATGCAGCATGTAAGCAAGCATGCAGCATGCAAGCAAGCATGCAGCATGCAAGCAAGCATACAGCATGCATGCAACCAAGCATACAGCATGCAAGCAACCAAGCGTGCAGCTTGCAAGCAAGCATGCAGCAAGCAAGCATGCAAGCAAGCATGCAGCATGCAAGCAAACTTACAGCATGCAGGCGAGCATGCAACATGCAGCATGCATGGTTTCTGTCACGGCTTCGGCGCTGCGGGGCTCCGGCGGTCCCACGCGACCTCATCGTCGCAGATGGTTTTACGCTCACCACCGTAGCTTCGGCTTGCTGGCCGGCTTCGCCGGCCAGCCTCAGCCGCGGCGGCTACCGTCAAAACCACCTGCTCCTCAGCTCGCGGGCCGCCTCGCCACTCCGCGCCTACGCGGGCTTAAATTACACTCTAGGGGTAGGGCAGACAAGACTACGTGGAGTCGGTTCTGCAGCGATTCGTTTCTGTCAATAATTTTTATAGCACAACATATACTGACTTTTAGAGACACTATTTCATTTTATTTAAGGTTAAAATGCAATTTAATAGAAATGAAAATATGCCTGACAAAACTATTCTAAATGAAATTCTGCCACCTTCATAGTATGCCAAGTGAAATTATGCGAAGTAATCATTGTTCTAAATAAATGTTATGCTAAACGAAATTATGCGGAATTTTAAGCCTGCCAAAGGTAATTATGCGAAATAAAATTCTGCCATCTTAAAAGTATGCAAGCGTAAAGTCGAGCATATAAACATTCGGCCAAACAATGATTATGCTAAACATTTTTTATGCCTTACAAATATTCAATTAAATAAGATTATGCCAAGTGTGTTATGCCAAATAAAATTCGGAGCATCAAGTTTCTGCCAGATAGAGGGAACCCCGGGTTACCACCTTCCCTCAAATATGGCGAGGGGGGTAATGGCTGACCTTTGCGTTATGCTCGTGAACGGGTGCTGCTTGTGGTGACTGGTCGACTTGCTGACCATGGTTTTTGTTATTGTTATTTGTATTAACTGTTATTTTATTTTTACTCCGGAGGTCCTAGTTTAACTATTGTAACTTCAACTTAGCTATATGCATCAATGTATGTATATATATCATTTTGCGTCGTTGAATATGTAGGCGGGCACGCCCTTTGTGCCTGGAGGCTTTATTTAAGTTTTACGTTCTGTTTACGATTTTGTTTTATTATTTATTTCAGCTTGAGTTTACTTTTCAATGTTTTGTTCGTATATTGGCGTGTGCTAGCTGACATATGGCGAATAATGTATGTTTTGTTTTTTTTTATAATATTAATTACTTACTCGATATTGTATAGAATCAAGTTCTTCTAACTTAACAGACAGCTGTGCTGCTGGGGAGTTTGTTCCGCCACTTCTTCTTCCCAGCGAAAGCACTAGGAAGTGTCGAAGGGCGGGCGTTTTGGGGGGACTGTCTTTTGTAACTTTGACGTTCAAAAAGTGCTGACTCTCAGCCTAGTTTGAATAAATGACTTTTGATTTTGATTTTGGCCGCGAAACTCAACACGGCAACATGAACCCTTGTTCAAGCCAAAAAAAACAAAGAGAAGTCAAAGTCAAACTTGACAAGTCAGATGTCACTCCGTTCGGGCGCGTTCCGAAGGCGCATAGAGTAACCAATTTAAACGGGACTGAACAATGCGGTTCAATCACTTAACCTCAAAGTTTTCAACTAAAGTTCAAACTAAACCCATTTTATTTCGTCAAAAGGGGTTGATTATACACAAAAACAATTGGATCACGACGAATTGTCCACAAACGATCGGTTTAAAAGGATTACTTTAACAAAACGGGATCTGGAAGCCAATAGGACCCACCATCCCTTTCAAGATCAAAACCAAAGAAAAAAAAGTGTCATACTGACAAATGACAAATGTCACTCCGTTTCACGTCATGGTGCGTAAACAGAGTAACCAATTCGAACGGGACGGAACATCTACCCCCCCCCCCCCCCCCGGACGGGCCTTCCCGTCCGCTAATCAATTGGCAATCTTGACAAGGTTGCGACCGCTCTCCTCACGACCGATCCGTCCACCAAAACCTCTGCAAAACGAGGAACTCCGTCGGTGCCACCCACCAAATTGAGAATGCGCCCCCGGCGCCAATACAACGGCTTAAGGTTGGCATCCTTAATCAGGACGAGGTCTCCAATTTTGGGCGGATGAGTTTTATCAGTCAGTCAGCACGGCAAACAACGGAAGACGATGCTACGAATAGTACGACGGGCCGACAATATCCAAAATTCTCGCTGCAGAATGGCCAACAGCGCATTGCAACCGGCATGCGAGTTCTTAATGTGACGATCAGTCACCAACAATTTAACCAAATGGCCTTCTTTAGGCAACAAAAGGGGATGACGGGCCCCATAGCCTTCCATAGGCTAGAGTGCCTCAACCGTCCCCCAACACGCAAGAGACCCGTATCGTCCAAAAAGGGGTTCAACTTATTAACGGCTCCCGACAATTTAGCCTTACCAGACTTCAAAGTTTCAATCTCCTTCTCAAAGTGTGCAGCCTGCACGGAGCGGACCCAAAGGAGGAGTGATTCCTGTCGCTCCTGAGGAGAGAGAACCGGTGACAGGCGTTTGTTCCCGGGATTCCTAGAATTATGACCAAAACGCCTGATCCACGAGGTAACGTTCAACAATTTGTCGAGGCAGCTGTATCGATTCAACAAAAAATCAAGGTCAAACGGAGGGTCCTTCGTTCCAACAGCGAGCACCTTGAGCCCGGGCAAAGGACCCAACATCAAGACTGGCGTTCGAGGCCAATCATCCTCGGGGTGAGTCAGCCAGTCTGGTCCCCACCATAGGGGGTGAGCAATCAGGCGGGGTGCCATGCACCCACGTGAGGCCACGTCGCCTGGGTTCAAATCTCCAGGCACGTGCCTCCAAATCAAAGGCGTTTCAGAATTTTGAATCTGGGACACTCGGTTCGCAACAAAGACCTCCAAAGAGTGGACGGACGTCTTCAACCAACACAAAACAATTTGACTGTCCGTCCAGGCGTAAGAAGCCCGAATGTCCACAGTTTCACCCAAAGTGTGAGCAACGTGGTTCAATAGACGCACAAGAAGCGCCGCCCCTGACAATTCTAACTTAGGGATAGTCAGTGCCGTCCGAAGGGGGGCCACCTTGCTCTTGGCCATGACCAGTGACAACTTCACCTTGCCTGTCGCGCTGACGGTGCGCAGATAAACAACAGCTGCATAACCGTGCGACGACGCATCACAAAACCCATGAAGGGTAGCAGTGTAGCTCCCAGGGGGGAGAATAGCGCGGGGTAACACGACCTCGTTGACTGCAGGGAATGCGGATACAAATTGGAGCCAATCTTCCAACAGGGATTCCCGAAGTGGCTCGTCCCAACCAAGTCCCGCAGTCCAAAGGCGCTGAAGAAAACATTTCGCCCAAAACAATACCGGGCATATCCAACCATTCGGGTCAAAGGTCCTCGCGACAGTAGACAACACCAGTCGTTTAGTCCAAGTGTGAGGTGACTCCAAGTCAACATCGTATGTGAAGATGTCTTGGACTGGTCGGTACTGAACGTCGAGAACTGGTATCATAGCAGGGTTGTCAACATTTTCAAACAAAAGCGGGTCCTGGCTCTGATCGTCCTGCAAACCTTCCATTAGCACTGGCGAGTTGGACACCCATTTACGCAACTCATAGCCAGCGGAAGCCAAAATTCCAATCAATTCGTCACGCAACAGGACGGCTTCCCCAACTGTGGGAGCTCCAGTACAAACGTCGTCAACATACAAGTCCGTTTTCAAGATGGCGGACGCACGAGGGAACTACAAACGCTCTCGGTCCGCGAGCTCCCAAAGAGAACGAATAGCAACAAAAGGGCTCGATTGGAGGCTGTACGTATTCGTATTGAGTTCATACACAATCATGGGGTCCTGGGGATTCTCTCGCCACAGGATCAACTGATAACGTCTGTCATCCTCGTGAATAACCGTTTGGCGGAACATCATTTTGATGTCGGCCACAAAAACTACCTGATGACGACGGAAAGACGTAATGACGTCACAAAGATCCCTCAACAATTTGGGGCCTGGATGCAAGCAATCATTCAAGGAGACACCAGACGAAGTCCGCGCAGATCCATCAAACACCGTGCGCAGCTTACCGGTGGATGGCTTGAGGACCGCGTGATGCGGCAGGAAATAATGCTCACCAATCCAAATTTGACACCGACATGTGTCCCAAATCTGCGTATTCCCGCATGAAATCCAAATATTTCTGCCACAGCACCGGGTCCCTGCTTATGCGGCGCTCCATTGCCAACAATCTCTTTTCGGCCGTAGGTCTGGATTCGCCGAGAGGTGGTCGCACCGCAACAAAAGACAACTTAGTCACAAGCCGGCCGGAACGGAGTCGACCTGTGTTGTTCTGGTAGAACAACTCGCACTCCTCGTATTCCGGGTTCAAACGGGCTACCTGAGGGGGCTCTTCAACCTCCCAAAACCTCTGAACGGCGTCAGAGAGGGCGGAGCCGGACGACAACACAAGATCAGGTTCAGGTGTAGGGGGAACCCTCAACACTGGTCCCATCAACGCAAAGCCAAAGATGGTCGAGACAGCCACCAAACCGCGTGGCTGCAGAACCTTTATATCACCCAAAAATATTCTCCCTAGTACATCGGAACCCCACAACAAATGCGCTGTACTAGTGGAATCAAACCGGGGGTCAGCCAATTCCAGGCCTGACGTCAACCGGACGATTTCTGAAGACAGCTGACATTGAGGATGACTACCCAAAATATTCGGCAGAACAACGGCCGAAGCAATAATTTTAGGCACCATACAATTCAGAGGAGTGAACTCAAACCAAGCCAGTCCCTTGGTTCAACAACTGTTTCGCCCACTCGCTTAATTTTGCGTGATAAGTCACGCACATCAAGGCCCACCTGTCCCGCTAAAGAAGATGACAAAAGGCAACCCTGGGCTCCCGTGTCCAAAATGGCACGGACCACCACAGAATCCCCCGTGGGCCCCCAGACCCTGACCGATGGCGTTGGGAACAAAACCGTGTCGATCTGAGGGGGTACCTTAGCGGGACAGGCGCCAATGTCCTAACAATGCCTGGGCGGTGACCGATCGCCGCACCCAGGCTAAAGTCTTTCCCGACGAGGATGGAGGTCAAATTCCTCGTCCGCGCTGTGTCCCGAGCCACGCGCCGTCGCTGGAAGGGCATATCCCACCGGATGCCTGAATGGCGGGGGGCGTGACTCCAACCGGGGACGTTCCGCCAATGGAGGGGAGGGAAGGCGGTGCTGGTCTGGCCAGCGCTGCCTAGCAACAGCTACGTAACCATTTTTGCGTGGGGAGACCAAATGGCGATCGCGCGGCTCCCGATCAACTTGCGCGGGGGGTGGAGTGCGGCGCTCAAAATTGCGGGCCTCTCCCCGGTTCTGAACCGGTGAGCCAGAAGCCCGGTGACCAACTCCATGGTACACACCCGTGCGCGAACCTTCATCAGAGGCTGGTCTGCCAGCGTGGTTCGCGTTAGCGCAAAAAATGTCCAAATGGGACCCCCTACAAATTCTACAAGGGCGGGGGTTGGGGCAGTCCCGATGGAAGTGACCCCCAAACATGAAAAGCACAGACGGCGTGCACTGGCAACTCGGCGGCGGGCACTCACGTGCAATTTCAAAAAGGCCGCGCAAGTTGCCATGCCATGCCCCGTGTCCCTACAAAACTCACAACCAGGACGACTCTGCGTGCCAGCAAAACGAGCGGCGGGGCGACCATCAACAGGCCCGCGAGCCCTAGTCCGTTCCTGGTCTCGTGGCCGGGAAGATGGTTGGCGTGACTCGGTGGCAACGCTAGAGTTATCCATAAACCGACACTCATCCTCCAAAAATTTGACGAGGTCACCAAATGGGGGGAGATATGTGACACTATCCCCACCATACTTTTGCTCGAAACCAGCCCTCAAATCAGCAGGAAGCCGTTGCAGCACAACATGTACCAAAAGGTAAGACCAATGGTCCACCGGCAACTCCAATCGCTTTAAAGCGTTGGTCGCTGCCACCAACGGGTTCAAAAGGTCAGTACGCAATGCTGACAATCTTGTAATGACCGGTAACCCCAAAATCTCTTTGATATGAACGTCAGCCAAACAACGTTTGTTTTGATAACGCCGGGTGAGTAGTTCCAAAGCAGTAGGGTAGGCTGAGTCAGTCACCGACAAATGTTGTACCAAAGCTCGGGCCTCACCTTCCAGGACAGACAACAAATAGGCCAACTTTTGGGCGGGTCTGAGGTCCGAGCGAGCATCAACCAAACTTTCAAAAAGATTTTGGAAACCCAACCAATGGTCCAAGCGACCGTCAAAGTGTGGCAGTTCCAAAGTAGGCAATCTACTCAATAGTCCGGGACCTGAAACAACTGAGGTCTCCGGTTTGACCTGGACTGGTGTCCGGCTCTGCAATATTTCCCGAGCACGTTGACCAATAACATCCCCCAGGTCCAAGATCTGGTCGTAGTCAGCAAGGACCTTATCACGTGCTGCCTGGTCCAGCACTTCCAGATCCACTTCATAAATGAACTCGTTGTAGTGGGTGAACAGAGCATCAACGTTGCCGAGTCTCACGTTCAACTGCTCGAACCGAGCAAGCGTGACCACTTCAAGATCCGGGCGCTCAGCGGTCGCTGCAGCTGAAGTGAACCACCGTAGCTGTGTGGTCAATCCACTGATTGCTTCTCTCACCGCTTTGTATGCCGTTGCACAAACAATACAATTCAAATAAACCAAACAAAAAATAATCAAATAACAAAGTTCAAACAATATAACCAGGAAAACCAAAGCAAACAATCAAACTGCTAACTCAAGACAACTACAAAAATATTGGTTCCAGTCCAATGAACAACAATAAACTTTTATTTCAATTTAAAATAAGGTTAATGCTCAAAAATGCCAATTTCAAATGTTAATTTTCACAAACAACCATGTCAATGGTACAAAACTCAATATTTTAATGTCTTCCAGACATTCAATACAACAGGTCAGATACAATAACAATGGGTTGTAACATAGCCCAATCCAATTAACTCTGTTAGCATATGTAACCAGGCTGACTATGGTAACTTCAGTTTACCCGTCTCAACAATTTAAAACAAATTAATACAAATGAAGAATCAATTACAGCTAACAAACATTTACAGCGAATTACTACTTCCCTTATAGATACTGCCAAGTAATTAGCCTACTGTAAATTAACAATTTGGTGGTTGTGTATGTTATAACCACGCTCTGCTACCAAAAATGTTCGACGCCAAGCCAAGGGCTCACCATAGGATTTTAATAGCGCAGTGGAAGTTATGGTGGGCCCTGGGTCAAGACGTGGCGAGTGAACTTGTCCGCCGTGCGCGGAGCTGAACAATATAATATTCAAATAACTCACCTGATGGTAGAAGAACACCTGCTCTGGAGCCTACCTGGATTTATGTATGTAAGTGAGTGTATAGTGGATTGTGTAGTGACGTTGTAAGTGGTATTCAGGACACCAGGCCGCTGCAATACGCCAGAGATTTTCTCCAACATGCGGTTCAATCACTTAACGTCAAAGTTTTCAACTAACGTTCAAACTAAACCAGTATTATTTCGTCAAAAGGGGTTGATTATACACAAAAATAATTGGATCACGACGAATTGTCCACAAACGATCGATTTAAATGGATTACTTTAACAAAACGGGGTCGGGAAGCCAATAGGACCCACCATCCTTTTCAAGATCAAAACCAAAGAAAAAAAGTGTCAAACTGACAAATGACAGATGTCACTCCGTTTCACGTCATGATGCGTTCACAGAGTTGTGGTGTGGTGTCACGTACATCATACACGTGCATCACATACATGTACATCAGCACATATGTAGTTTAAGTTAAGATAGATATGTCATCGAATAAGTAGAAGGACATCACGTACATATTATGTATATAAACTGAACCGTTGAACATTAAAGTTAGTTCTTACTAGTTGATACACGGACCTCATAGTGTTTGACTAAACCCCCCTCCATCTCCTCACATCGCATGGCGACCCTGCCAGTCGACTGGATGGCGTTCTAGTAGCTTGGTCGAAGGCTCGGAGTAAGTTACTTCAGGCAGTTCGAAGCCAATAGTACCAAGCCATGGGTACGACGTCATCGAAGGAAGAAGTGATAATCGCCCAGACGGCATCGGGTGGTGCGAATGCCGCGACGGTGACGCAGGAACAGCTGACAACGATGAGCGCTATACTGTTGTTCATCGCCGTGTGTTTGGCGGTAGTGATAGCTGGCGTAGCACTCCGGATGTACAAGAGGTGCCACCAAGGTTGGGTAGAAGAGAAGGTCCAGCAGCGAGAGGTGCAGAAGGCGGTGCAGATGGCCTAACCAGGAGCGCGTGGAACAGCGGAAGTAAGTGTCTGCGATATTTTAACTCGAGTGTAGTGACGTGTGCCGGCAAGTGATCGTGATGGTTTACCGGTTTAGAGACTATATTGTTTTTAAATGGAAGTAGAATTAGCAACGTTATTACTTCAACTTAAGTCGTTAAGGGAGTCTATCGTTAAATTAGGTCCTAGTAGACGGAAGGGTGAAAATTTTGATAGGAAGATAAGCGAAGTAAAAACGCTTCACGGTAAGTTTAAGAGTATAATTTCAAGTTGTAGTAAGTTTTCCGAGGAGATAGTGCAATTAGTAGGGAAGATAGAAAAATTGTATTTAGATACCATCAAGTTTGACACTGAAAACAGAACCGAGCTGAAGATGGGTTCCGAAAGGTTTTCGTTGAAAACGGCGGTCAGCTTGCTCCCTAAGATGACTGGGGTTGAGCAGGTGACCCAGGATTTGATTGATGCTGTTGAGTTATACAGTACTATGTTGGAGAAGGAAGACAGTACGCTTTTGATTAAGTTCGTACTGAGCACGCGACTGACACCGGGGGCTAAAATGCGGTTGTCTTCTAGTTACGCGACGGTGGAAGGTCTGTTAGCGGATATGAAGAAGCATTTGTTGACGGTGAGGTCAGACGTTGCAATGCAAGCCGAGCTTGCTCGCGCTACGCAAAATGGGAAATCGGTCTCAGATTTTGGAGCCGAGATAGAAAGGTTAATGGTGGGCCTTACCATTTCGCAAGCCGGGGAGAATCCAGAAGCATATACGATTTTGCGGCCTTTGAACGAGAAGTATGCCATTAAAAAGTTTGCTGACGGTCTTCGTGATCGGCGTCTTGGAACGATTGTTACGGCACGACATTTGACTTGTTTGAAGGATGCTATTAGAGTAGCGGAAGACGAAAATTATGCTTCGTCGGGGCAAGTCATGGCGTATCAGCGTGGGTTTTCTGCGGGAAATAGGGGCCGTGGAAATGGCTATAGGCGGCACGTGATAGAGAATAGGCACGTGCAGCAAAGGAGTGTTGGGCGTACGTATAAAAATGAGCGTGTCTGGCATAATGGTGGGATGCGCGGACGTAGCAATAATGCGCATCGTGGACGGCAGACTCAGCAAGGTCGGCAGCGCGTAGCATGTTTAGAACATGTGCGGGCTGATGCTGACTCAGGCACAATGTCAATGTCGCGGAAGCATGAAGACGGGGAAGTGAATGAGACGCAGTTTTTTCGAGGTTAAACATGTGTTAGCATGTAATAGTGTTAATTGGGTTAATTTTCTAGTGGATAATGTAGATTCGGAATGGTTGGTAGATACAGGTGCGTCAATATCAGCTATAAAAAGCAGTTACTTGAAGGGGAATGTTTTGTGCAGTAAGGTAGTTAAGGCAGAATTAGTGATTAAATTAGTAATTAGTGATTAAATGACGAGGGCGCAGCGTAAACAATCGGGAGAACTGAATGATTGTGATAGGAGTTCTGTGGGGTCTAGGACTGATCACCCTAGAATCGTAGAAGTTCTTAGGAAACAAGGAAATGATATTGAAATATGTTTCGGTGAATGGAAGAAAATGTTACGTAACACTACTGGTAGGAAAATATTTTCAAAGTCGCGCAAAATAATGTATATGCCAGGAAACTCGAGTATTTATATAGACTATGAATCTTTATCAGCATCATCGCGAGACGAGTTGCCGAAAGACATAGTAACTTTTTGCATAGGAAATGGCATAAAAGAGATTGTTGTTTTGAAAAATCGTTATAACGTTGAATTTATTACAGAAATGGCCAAGTGGTTGAAAGAGAATAGTAATTCGATATGTGGAGATTTTAAGATATGCATAGTGAAGAGTGTGCGGAGGATAGAAGACAAAGATGAGAAGGAAGTCATTTTGAATGATTTTCATATTTTACCTACGAGTGGTCATTCGGGGATACGCAGAATGGTAAATAATATAAAGAAATATTATTATTGGCCGTCTATTGAGAAAGACGTAGTGGAATACGTTGGTAAATGTGATAAGTGTAAGAAACAAAAGTTTTCGAAACATGTTAGAGAACCAATGACAATTACAACAACTGCATCTTCATCTTTTGAGAAGGTTTATTTAGATATAGTAGGTCCACTTGATAGGGATGAAAGAGGTAATGTTTACATATTGACTCTACAATGTGAGCTAACGAAATTTGTCGAGGCTTATCCGTTACAGAATAAGTCCGCAGATGAAGTAGCAAAAGCTTTAGCAGAGAATTTTGTTTTGAGATATGGAATACCAGGAACAATTGCTTCAGATAGGGGTTCTGAGTTCATTTCAAAAGTGATGGTTAAGCTATGTAATATTTTAAATATCAATAAAATCCTATCAACATCATATCATCATGAGAGTATAGGATCTTTGGAGAATGTTCATAAAACTTTAGGAGCATATTTAAGAATACAAACGGATAACAATCCATCGTCGTGGAGTTCGTGGATACCGTATTGGTGTTTTTCATATAACACAACAGTTAATACTGTGACAAAATATACTCCTTATGAGTTGGTTTATGGTAAAGTTTGTAGGTTACCAAGTAGTCTTAAAGGTGATAGTGTTGAACCTTTGTATAATTTTGATGATTATCCTTTAGAATTTAAGTACAGGTTACAAAGGGCTCAGAATGATGCGAAAGAAAATTTAATAGCAAGTAAATTAGTAAGGAAAGATTGTTATGATAAGAATCTCAATTCTGTAACTTATAAAGAAGGTGATTTGATATTAGTAAAAAACGAGATAGGCAATAAATTGGAACGTATTTATAATGAACCATTTGAGGTTGTTAAGGATGAGTCACCAAATGTTAAGATTAAATATAAGAATAAAATAGACGTAGTTCATAAAAATAGAACGAAGTTGTATTGTAAAAGTTAGAATGTAAGTTTTCGTGTGATGAAAAAAAAAAAAACAATGTAACTTAGTTTTTTTTTTCTCTAAGAAGGGTGATGTGGTGTGGTGTCACGTACATCATACACGTGCATCACATACATGTACATCAGCACATATGTAGTTTAAGTTAAGATAGATATGTCATCGAATAAGTAGAAGGACATCACGTACATATTATGTATTTAAACTGAACCGTTGAACATTAAAGTTAGTTCTTACTAGTTGATACACGGACCTCATAGTGTTTGACTAAACCCCCCTCCATCTCCTCACATCGCAGAGTAACCAATTCGAACGGGACGGAACAAGTTCCAAAGCGGTAGGGTAGGCTGAGTCAGTCAACGACAGATGCTGTACCAAGGCTCGGGCCTCACCTTCCAGGACAGACAACAAATAGGCCAACTTTTGGGCGGGTCTGAGGTCCGAGCGTGCATCAACCAAACTTTCAAAAAGGTTTTGGAAACCCAACCAATGGTCCAAGCGACCGTCAAAGTGTGGCAGTTCCAAAGTAGGCAGTCTACTCAATAGTTTTACTTTTATTGTAATTCAAAACCAATATCAACGTTCAACAATTCAACTTCAAATTCAATTCAAAAATTCAAATTCAAATCCAATTCCAAAAAATGCCTATTTCAAATGTTAATTTCACAACAACCATATCAATGGTACAACAATAATAAACCTTTATTCTAAATTAAAACAATGTTAATGCTCAAAAATGCCAATTTCAAATGTTAATTTTCACAAACAACCAGTCAATGGTACTAAACTCCCATATTTTAATATCTTCCAGACATCCAATAAACAACAGGTCAGAACCACACGGGGTTGTAACATAGCCCAATCCAATTAACTCTATTAGCATATGCAACCCGGCTGACTTTGGTAACTTCAGTTTACCCGTCTCAACAATTTAAAACAAATTATTCCAATAAACAATAAATTACAGTTAACAAACATTTACAGCGAATTACTACTTCCCTTTAGAGACCGCCAAGCAATTAGCTTACTGTAAATTACCAATTTTGTGGTTGTATATCTGTACGCTGCCAGAATAGACCCCCATAAGGTTTTTAATTATTATGTGGAAGCGTGCTAACCGTGGGGCTCTAGAGACAAGAGTGGCTAGCGAAACTAGTCCACCGTACGCGGAGCAGACAATACAAGTACAATTCAAGTGAAGACGCAATACAATTAACAAATGACTCACCTACAATACAACAAAAGAACTTACCTGGTGGTTGAAGGACACTGCTTCTGGGGTTACCTGGAGTTATGTATGTAAGTGAGTGTATATGTATCGTGTTGTGACGTTACGAGTATTCTTCAGGTTAGAATCCGCTGCAACAAGGCTGGAGGCAATCACAGCATGCGGTCTTCAAATCACTTAACCTCCAAAGTTCTTCAATGTCAAGAAATATCCAAATTCAGCCCGTATTATTTCACCAAGATAGGGGTTATTAACACACACAACTGGGTCATGACCTATTGTCACCAAAACGACCGGGGTAAGGGATTACTTTACAAAAAGATCGCGAGACTCAAGCGGTGACGTGTTCCCTTTTTTCCCACCAAAAACCAAGAGAAGTGTCAAGTGTCAAAATCAAACTGACAAGTCAGATGTCATTCCGTTCGATGGCGCGTTCCGAAAGCGCATAGAGTAACTAATCCAACGGTCCGATACAATATCTTAGAACCACGCTCTGCTACCAAGAATGTTCGACTTCACCATAGGATTTAATTAAAATGTGGAAGCGCGATGATGGGCCCTGGGTCAAGAGTGGCGCGAAGAACTATCCGCCGTACGCGGAGCTGATTAGTACAATATTCAAAAGACTCACCTGATGGTAGAAGGAAACTGCTTCTGAAGCCTACCTGGATTTATGTATGTAAATGAGTGTATATTGTATTGTGTAGTGACGTTATGAGTATTCTCCAGGATACAATCTACCGCAATCCACCGCTCCAATACGCCCTGCTACCAAAGGCATGCGGTCTCCAACATGCGGTTTCCAATAGCGTCACTGTCACTTCAAAGTACTTCAAACTAATTTCCATTTCAAACAAACTGAGCCCGTATTATATCGTCAAAGGGGGTTGGTTATACAAACAAACGGATCACGACAAATTGTCCACAAACGATCGATTTAAAGGGATTAATTTACAACAGGTCGTGAATTCCAAACGGCAACGATGCTCCCTTTTTCCAAGACAAAACCAAAGTGACGCGTTGTCAAAGTCAAACTGACAAGTGACAGTTCATACCCTGTTACACGAAATGATGAGTAGGCGCACAGAGTAAAAAGTCAAACCGACAAGTGACAGTTGTCACTCTGTTACACAAAATGATGAGTAGGCGCACAGAGTAAAAAGTCAAACGGGCGGAACAGATATAGTATGCACATGTAATACATCCTCAAAACATGTTTTTGTAGAAAGATTTTTTACATTCTTAGGTCCATTTCTGTACAATAGGTTAGATAGAAAGCTACGTATCTTTAAATTAAGTTACTTTAGCTGTAAACAAATTATACTTAAATATTTACTAACCATCGATTATGCACAGACAGAAGATCTACTTGTTGTTTGCAAATATATATTGCTATTTCACTTTTACTTTCCTAATTTTAATTTAATTTTTACTTTATACTGCTTGTTAATTTATTAAACTAAGTATTTATGCACTTACTAGCCTGAAACACAGGTTCAACCTAGTTCAGGCAAATGAGCAACTGTGCTCTATTCTAATTATTAAGGTAACTTTGTAACTGTACCCCTTTTTATAAATAAACGAAAACGATATACAGGGTGATTGGAAGATGGGTGCAAAGCTTTAAGGCGAAGATAGTACAGACAATTTAGAACCATTTAAGCAATGGTTGTCTTAGACGAAGTCTTACCAAATTTAACCTAATTTTTAAGTTTTTTTTCGGAAATTCGCAAAATTTAATGTAAACTGCATAATTATGGCCAAATTGAATGATAAATGAATTCATTTTTTATTTATTTAATTACAGTAATGTGTAAGCAATCAAGCAAAACATGTTTTAGGCTTCTGTGTCATTAGACATTTTTTTTACAGACATTTAAAGCTCAGAAAAAATAAAAAAAATGTACAATATGTCTTTTAAACCTTATTAAAAAAAACGCAGGGTGCTTTTTTTGTTCAAACCTTTTTGAAGTCATGCTGGATAATGGTTCTTTCTTTTGAGGTATCATTTATAATAAATAAATAATAAATAAATAACAATTTATTTCAGATTCATCTTGCGATTACATCCATATTTGTTAGTACGATGAGAGCTTACAAACTAGTGTTAGTTAAAAAAATAATTGCTAAACACAATACACAAAACTAATAAGCAAGTGGCCAGATCGGGTGGACTTCCCGATGGTGGTGGAAAATCACTATACGACTGCATGCAGCCGTATCCAGCGAGCCAGCATCGGAGAGTCCCACCGATCCGCCAGCGCGCGCAGGATGGTGTTGGGACTGTCGCGCGTACGGCGCATGATAGAAGCGCACCGTTTGCGCATGATGGCCGCAAAGCCGTCTGTGTGGGCCGCCGCGAACATCGCGGAGGCGCTACAGTGGCGCGGCAGCCCCATCAGCACCCGGAACGCGTTATTGTATTGTACGCGCAGATCGCTGTATGTCCGCTGCGTATAGTTAACCCACAGGCCACAGGTGTAAAAGGACTGACAGTACGCTTTAAAAAGCGCAACTTTGACAGTCCCCGTACACCGCGAAAACCTGCGGGCCAACATGTTGCATCGGACAGACAGCGCTCTGCGCTCCCTATCAATATCCACTCTGTCCTTAAGGTCCTCGGTGACCCAGTGGCCCAAATACTTAAATTGCTCGACTTTCTGTAGAGCTGTACCACATAGTGTGAAATTCGGAACGAATGTGTATCGCTTGTTGTCTGGCCTGAAAATCATTATCTCACTTTTTTTTACGTTGTACTTGAGCCCATGAGTCACCGCATAGGACTCACAAATATTCAGGAGCCTTCGTAAGGCACCAATCGACGGGCTCAACAGCACCATATCGTCTGCGTAGCTGATGTTATTGATGCATACTCCATCTATATGACACCCGATGCCGGTGCTGCTGAGCTCCTCGATCAGTCGGTTGACGTACAGGTTGAAGAGCGTAGGAGAGGTCAGCCCCCCCTGCCTCACCCCGCACTCCAACCTATACTCCCCCGAGAGCGAGCCTGCCCATTTCACACAATTGTTCTGCTTGTTATACCAATGCATAAATAATAGCATAATTTCTACAGGTAAACTAGTTTCATCCCTTAATTTACCCCATAGAATATCGTACGATACAAGATCGAACGCTTTCGATAAATCCAGGTAGCAAGCATACACTGGAGTCTTTCTACTAGTGTAATACTGAACAGTCCTCTTGAGGCACAGGATAGCACTCTCGGTGGAAAGGCCGGGCCTGAAGCCAAACTGCGCGTCGTTTAGCGAGACGTGTTTATCCAGGTGCTGACCAAGCAGACTGTCCAGCACTTTGGCAACTACTGTGGCAAGGGAGATTGGTCTATAGTTGTTTACATCTGATGTATCACCAGTTTTATTTTTGATGATGGGTACAACCTATAGTACGCATTAAATTATCGGGAAGATGGGAGTGGCACAAACACAGGGTAAAAAACATAGAAAGCACTCTGGGTAGGTGAACACCCGCGTGCTGCAGGTGCTCGATGCTGAGGCTGTCGTGACCTGGGGATTTACCCCTCACCATGCCTCTGATCACCGCGCGCACTTCCTTCGTAGTAAAATAAACTCTACGCTCACTACCTTCCTCAGCATCGGGCTCCTGCCGCGCTCGGCCCAGAGGAGAGTCCACCCTGAAATAGTGGGAGAACATAGTGGCGATCTCGCTAGGCTCGTGCAATCCCGCCACGCTGACGGGAAGGCCCGGCTTATGATTCATTTTATTGGTGTTTTTCCAGAACTGACCGAATTTTTTGTTTGAATGAAGTTCCGCTATAATATCCATTTTTATTTGTCGTGAATTATTTTGACACCACTTTAACTTTGATTTAAAAGCGCGCCTAGTTTCACACATATCATTATAAAGACGGCCAGCCCCGGGCTTACCCCCATACAACCAAGCCTGAAAACACAGCCGAGCCCTCTCGTGAGCGCCGCGGACGTGCTTGTTCCACCCGGTAATGTAATTACCTCTACGCTTTTCGATAACATTATAACTATATGCAGCGGCATCCGACAGTATACAAATAATCTTGTCATACATGTTATCTAACAGGATTTTATGACTTTTGTCGCTACACATTTTATCCGAGCAGTTTCTTAATTCCGAAGGAAAATCAATTTCCCGAAGCCTAGAGTGACATACATTTTTAAATTTCGCAATTTGAGTCGAGTCACGTTCACCCCAGACTATTCTATTTATGCAAACAGTTGGCATACAAATTATAGGCTTAACTAAAATTAAAATTACATATTATAGACACAGGGTAATGATCAGACCAATAGGTATTATATAACACAGAGGCCGCGGACACAGAGTGTCGCGCGGCACTAGTCACAAGACAGCGATTTATGCGGATATCTTACAAATTATTGAAATTAGGGCCTACAAACCAATTTGAGGGAGAATTTTTTTAATTTAGGCAGACTAATTAAAACAACATTTGAATTAAAATTATTTATTTTTCATGTTCAAAATGACGGCCGTGATTCCTAATACAAGCACGGCCCCGTCTTCTAACTTCTGTAGTCGTTATTTTCAACATCATCTCCTGCTTCATTGTCTCAAACGCTGAATTTATTCTTTGTATCAATTCTTCTCTAGTGTTTATATCTATGTTGTTATACACCAGTTCCTTGGCCTGGCCCCACACGAAAAAGTCCAACGGGGTCAGATCTGGGGAGCGAGCGGGCCAAGGGATGGGTCCATCCCTGCCGATCCAGCTATCAGGAAAGCAATTGTTGAGGTGTTCCCTTACATTTAAAGTCCAATGCGCTGGACAGCCGTCTTGCTGAAAGATGACTGTTCGGTCTCTTTCGAAGATCGGGACACCTGATTCCTCTACCAGCAGTGGTAAATCAATTTGCAGAAATTGCAAATAATTTTCGCCATTCAATGGATCAGGCAAAAAGTGGGGCCCAATCAATGTTCTGCCAATTATTCCAGCCCATACACATACATAGACTGGCCTGTTAGTCTAGTAGTTAGTGACCCTGACTGCTAAGACTGAGGTCGTGGGTTCGATTCCCACCCAGGACAAATGTTTGTGTGATGAGCACAATTATTTGTTCTGTGTCTGGGTGTAATTTATCTATAATATGTATGTATTTAGAAATATATAAGTATGTTTATCAGTTGTCTGGTTACCATAGTACAGGCTCTGCCTAGTTTGGGATCAGACAACGTTGTGTTGGTTGTCCAAAGATATTTATTATTTATTATATTATTTATTATACATTCACAGAGAATTTCATCTGAAATGACACCTGCTTCTTAAAATGTGGATTGTTGTCTGCGTCGGCCCATTCATGGATGTTGTGAAAGTTTGTAATACCTTCCCTTGAAAATTTACTTGTACGCTGCCAGGCTAGACCTCACAATACGATTTCAAGTGCGCAGTGGAAGTGTGATAATCGTGGGGCTCTAGAGACAAGAAGTGGAAGCGTACTGTCCGCCGTACGCGGAGCAGACAATCAAATCAAACAACTCACCTACAATACAACAAAAGCACTTACCTGGTGGTTGAAGGGCACTGCTTCTGGGGTTACCTGGAGTTCTGTATGTAAGTGAGTGTATATGTATCGTGTCGTGACGTTATGAGTATTCTCCTGGTAACACAGCATGCGGTCTTCAAATCACTTATTCACAATAGCGTCACTTTGACTTGACCTTCAAACTATTTCAACAAGATATGTCCAAACCCGTGTTATTACGTCAAATTAGGGGTTAGCTACAATCACCACAACTGGGTCATGACAGATTGTCCACAAAACGACCGGGGTAAGGGATAACTTTCCAAAAGATCGCGAAATACAACCGGCGACGCGTTCCCCTTTTTCCCACCGAAAAAAAGAGAGATGTCAAGTGTCAAACTCAAACTGTCAAGTGACAGATGTTACTCCGTTCGGTACGCTCCGTTAGGCGCACAGATTAAACAAATAGATCGGGACTAAACAACTTTCATCCGTCCACAAGATTGATTTCAGAAACCACGCATCTTCGATGTGTCTGTTGAGGAGGAAACGGCAGAACTGAATTCTTCTTTGAGGATCTTGCTCTACTAGACCTTGCACACTCCTGCCATGGAACGGATACTTATCGTTTTGGTGCATTGTATACCACACCTTCCATTGAGAAATGTTTAAATTTAGAGCTACTGCTCTAGTACTGGTAGTAGGATCCGCTTGAAATGCTGCTAAAATGTCTTCGTCAACGGCAGTTTCGTGTCTGCCCGGGTTGACTCCAGGTTCCACGCGGTGAAACCCATCTTGGGCAAGACGACGAAACGTGTTGTAAAACACTCGGACATTCGGTATCCTGCGATTCGGATAGCGCTCTTGATACATCCGTCGTGCCAAAGATCCATTGCCGTCTGCTCTACCGTACATAAATACGATATCCGCATGTTCTTGATTGGAAAAAGTAGCCATAGTCACTTAACAATTAAGAAAAACGGCGTAGGAGCGCATTAAATGTCAACTCAATACAATTAAGTCAAAAATCAACACGTGCAGGAGCGCTACGACTGGACACGGTGAAACAAAAAAGTTCAAAACTAACGCAAACAACACGTGCAGGAACGCAAAGGGCTACAACTGAACACGGTAAATTGTGAATCAACAAGACAACGTCCACTCACAAGGGCAGTAGTTTGACTAATAAGTAAAAGATGTAACGGCGTCATCACAGACCGACTGACCCTGACTAAAGAAAAACGACTTTGTTGCCTCAGTAACTAAGACCATTTTGCTGTAAAAACCAACTCTTATCGCTTTTTGCTATTCATTGGGCGTTCTACCTGGAAATGCCGTCGCACCGCGCTCGGTGGCCATTGTTTAGAGAATCCCCTCAATGGGTTCCCCTCAACTGGTTCCTGCATGTGCCAAAAATTCTTAGAATTGAACAATGTTATCATTTCGAGCACATTAAGTATTCTTTTAAGCAAAAATTTTGTGTTTTGTTAGACTGCCTAAAATTTAAAATTTCTCTCTCGAATTGGTTTGTAGGTCCTAATTTCAATAATTTGTAAGATATCCGCATAAATGATACCTCAAAAAAAAGAACGATAATCAAGCATGTCTTCAAAAAGGTTTGAACAAAAAAGCACCCTCCGTTTTTTTTTTAAATAAGTTTTAAAAGACGTATTGTACAATTTTTTTATTTTTTCTGAGCTTTAAATATCTGTAAAAAAAAATGTCTAATGACACAGAAGCCTAAAACATGTTTTGCTTGGTTGCTTACACATTACTTTAATTAAATAAATAAAAAATTAATTCATTTATCATTCAATTTGGCCATAATTATGCAGTTTACATTAAATTTTGAGAATTTCCGAAAAAAAAACTTAAAAATTTGGTTAAAAAAATTTGGTAAGACTTTGTCTAAGACAACCATGGCTTAAATGGTTCTAAATTGTCTATACTATCTTCACCTTAAAGCTTTGCACCCATCTTCCAATCATCCTGTATAATAAAACTGTAGAGATGTCAATTCTGTACATTGAAAATATATTCAAAATTAATATTGGAGGGTGAATGGTGATCGATACTTATGCCAAAAATGCAATCAGTATTTTTTTTGTCTGTCTGTATCTATGTGCACGCATGGGTCAAAAACTACTGAAGGGATTTTAAACAAACTTGATGCGATTGTAGTCCATACTCCTGGGCAGGTTATAAGCTATATAACATAACGCTAAAACACATAGGAGCCGAGCAGTGACGATAAATTTGAAGCAAGTCGGATGAAAATGCGCTTTCGAGGTCTTATCCTCGCATACATTGATCATACACCAAAAGTATGTATTACAAAAATGATGGTCTTTAAAAGATTTACAAAAAAGTCCGTAGTAGTATATATCTATCTTTTATATTAGCCACAATAACGTGTTTAATCGTTAGGCATTTCTTCAAAGTGTATTAAATACATAAATGTATTGTATTTCACATAGATATATCTTTATCAAACTCCCATATTCAAAAAGTACACTTTAATATCTATTTTATAAAAAAAATAACCTGGATTAACACATGGCTACTTTTTATCCCGGTAATACGTTCACGCGGGATATATTCCGAACCCCACGCGGGCGAAGTCGCTGGCAAAAGCTAGTTTTAAATAAATAAGAACACTATCTATAGCCTGTTTTGAAAATAAAATACTTTTTTTAATTAAGGTTTTATCAACTAAATTGATATCGTGTTTACGGTATTCACTTTTCCAATACCGGTATTGAAAAATCCGGTATTTGAAAGCCCTACACGCAACGCACGAAAGCGTGGCCGGCTAACAAATACAATAACTCGTAGCAGTGGACAACAGACTTTAATGTGTACTTGGTACGGATGTATACGTCTCATGCCACGCTCAACACCTTGTGCCGCGTGGACGTTGCTTTCTTTCGTAAATCTATTAATACCTGAATCAGAACAAAAATAAGAAATAATAACAAAGCACCAAGAGTGGGAGCTACTTTTCTTAATATTATTTATTTGTTATTTGTTTTTTTGCTGTATTTTATTGTGTGCCTTTGAGTTTCTGCTAAATAAATGTATTTTTCACCCCCCCATCTCGGAAAGAGTATTTTTGCCCTTCGATATCTGAGTGCAAAAGCCGTTTTTATCCGCTAGTGGATAAAGTAAATGGAATTTAGAACATCGTGTGCACTAAGTTTGTAAATTCAAAACATCATTAAACCTATTTACTTCTACCTCCATGGTGCCGAATTTATCATACAACCTTTTTGTAATTTGTTAAAAACTCAGACTCGGAACCTTATTGGTGTACTTTTTTTATTTTACTTTGCGCGCCCCATTTTCTTTTTACGTCACTAACAAAAATATTACACTCTACTTAGGCAGCTGTAGCAACTTTTCTTTCAATTTTTCTTAATTATATCTAAGTATTATTTGAAATAATTTAAAGATAATTCTGTAATACTTACCTATCATAATGTAGTACCTAATAAATATTAATACCTAAACTGAAATAAAAGTATCTTGTGATTGTAAATGCTTTTTTTGCATTTAGTCATTTCCTCGCTGAGGTGGGATGAAAAGTTACGTGTTGCACTCGAGTGCAAAGATTTTTCACCTCGTGCTCTTTTGATTCCCTCGCTAATGCTCAGGATTCTAATTTTTGAATCACTCGCTAAAACGCGAAACGCTCGCTCGCGAAATTAGAATCCTGAGCGTTAGCGAGGGAATCAAAAGAGCACGAGGTGAAAAATCTTTGCACTCGAGTGCAACACGTAACTTTTCATTCCACCTCAGCGAGGAAAGAGTATTTTTAATCTTCAATATCTGAGTGGAAAAGCCGTTTTTATTCTGTAGAGGATAAAGTAAATTGAATTTAGAACATCGTGTGCACTATCACAAACTTAGCGCACACGATGTTCTAAATTCAATTTACTTTATCCTCTAGAGAATAAAAACGGCTTTTCCACTCAGATATTGAAGATTAAAAATACTCTTTCCGAGATGGTGGGATGAAAATAACTATTCTTTCTTTCTTCTTTTTTTTTTAGACAGACAATGAGGCAACAATAAAATTGGCAAGTATTTGACTATTAGATGTGTACGATAGACAGGTAGGTAGGTACCTCAGTAGGTAGGTAGTATTTACCACATCCGTGGTAGGGTTTCCTAATTTTATCAGAGGGGCAATTCTCGTAATTTTAAGAGCGTTCAGAGTCTGATCTCAGTCGCAATCTGTCAAAATACCCCAAGTTTCCATAGTTTTTGACAAGTTTTTGACATTTAATTGTTACCGAGATGAGACTGCGACTACATTTTGAACATTTTTAATTGCGAGAATTGGCCTTCAGGACAGGAATGGAAGCTATAGAGAATGGCTTCTACATAAAAAAAAGCTACTTATTAAAGAGGAAATGTTATGTAAATTAACAAATACAAATCAGTTGACCTCGGCGCGGCGCGGCAATCTCATGTTAACTGTGCTATCGACTATAAGATAACCTGGTCACCTCACTTTGACGAATTGCACACAAACAGGACGTCGAGCCACACAATCAGAGCGTCGCGACGCAGTAGTAGAACCAGTTTTAACAACTAGCGATAGCGACCACGCTTCGCCCGTCAGCTGTACTCCGCCTGAGTCAGCCATTCTATTCTGTTAAAATCTCACCGTGAGAACTTAGGTGAAGTGACCTAAGAGTGAGCTGTCATTCCATGCGATGCTAGGGGGGATTGGCAGTAATGACAGCTCACTTTAAGCTCACTTCACTCAAGTTATCACGGTGAGATTTTTACAGAATAGCACTATTGGTCCTGCCGTGCGCGCCGCACCGGCTCACCTTGCGCCGCGTCGCACAGTGGTCTGAAAATCGAGCTCCATACTCATAGAAACGCAAAGTCAGGAAATTAAAAACATAAAATTGCAAAGTGTCTGGTATACATACTTTTATGTAATACTAACGTATGGAAGGTATTGGTAACTCCACGCGCGAGAAAAAAAAGTTTTAAGTTTTTTTTTGTATGGGAGAAAACACTTAAAGTTAATTTATTTGAAACTGAATGGAACTGAAGGGCTGGTGCTCATACGAGGTATTGTACCATACACGGCGATCAAGGTGACATCAAATTCATAAACCGTTCGGTGCCGCTTCGCGCGTACCAAATTTTTGAATTTTCGATAGCTGATTTTTTATATCTTGGACATGGTTAAACAAAGTTGACCATCGATTTACTTGTACTATCGTTAGTTAATAGCCTACTAATTCCTTTTTTGGTGAGAATAATTAAATAAGTTATTGAACAAATACTTTTTTTTTTTAAATTTGCATAGTCAATCATAATCACGGTGATTAACAAGTGACTGAAAACTGATGTTACTAAGTACCTCATTTGTTAATCACCGTGACTATGGCTGAGTTATAATGACATGTCCTTCCACTCCGCCCAGAGCGGGAGACGTCATTTGATGATTTCCCACCCAAAAAAAAGACCTCTTACTTATTCACTTCCGTAGGAGTTGCTTTACATAGTATATCACAAGTCTGAGATGAGGTATTTGATAGATGAGAAGTGATTTTGCCATCAATCATAGTCATAAGCATCGAGTGCTTAACAGCATGGCTTCCCATAATAGAAGGCCTTCAATCTCGTTTTCAGTCGTAGCCTGTTCTTCAACTATGTTCAAATGCAATTGTCTGCAGAACAATGTGGAAGATGGCTTTGGATTCTCCCATATTACTTCTTCGCCACAAACTAAGCACATAGGCACAAACGAACACATAAAAATGCTAAAATCGTCATCCTCTGCCATAGCACCATCAAAACCCCACTTGCACGTAAATATAAATTCTTTGCCATCCAGTGAAGATTCTGCACGTAGGAATTTTCCAAGTCTAGTCACAGTTTTGATCAAAATTGCTCGGAGTTTTACTTTAGCCCCTCTTTCCGTGTATAAGAAGGATACAATGGTATTCCTTCTTTTGCATAAGATTTTAATGTTATATTCTGCCACTTCGAAAGCTTCAAAGAGGTCAAAATCCCTAAAGCTTTATCAGCAGAATCTATGAGCACAGTTTTCTTTTCCTTTAACAATTCCTTTATCTTAGTAGCTTTTTCGGGATGCTACGAGACTAGTTTAATGATATCTGCTACATACTTATTTTGTGCTTTTAAACCAGTTGCATGAGCAAGACTTTCAGTGCTGTACGTTAGGAGCTCTTCCACTCTTCAGTAACGGGCTTAGCTTCACAAATGGTTTTCTGGGAGTCACAACTAATGTTGTGTAATGTTCCAACACTCCACGTTTCCGGTCCACAGGATGTTGATGCACCCTCATTTATAGCGCAGTCAGAACTGGAACATGGTTGCCTTCTAATACTACAGAAGGGGTTATCTTTTCCCTCACGACCTCAGGCCATTTTACGTCCTCTTGCAGCCATGTCGCATACTTTTTTATGATGTAAGTCTCGTGCGATTACACGAGATCCATTTGTTCCTCAACGAGCACACATAAGTCTGACAGAATTGTTTCAATTCGTTCTTTTCATTTTCTGATAAATCAACTAAATTCGCAAAAATGTATACAGCTATCCTTGAAGCGAAGAAGAACTGCTATTCGCCAAAAGATGCCATAAAAGTCACGGAAAGAGGGGCTAAAGTAAAACTCCGAGCAATTTTGATCAAAACTGTGACTAGACTTGGAAAATTCCTACGTGCAGAATATTCACTGGATGGCAAAGAATTTATATTTACATGCAAGTGGGGTTTTGATGGTGCTATGGCATAGGATGACGATTTTAGCATTTTTGGTGTTCGTTTGTGCCTCTGTGCTTAGTTTGTGGCGAAGAAGTAATATGGGAGAATCCAAAGCCATCTTCTACATTGTTCTGCAGACCAATACCTATGCTTTAAGTTTTCAAACGAAAACAAGTTGAACATAGTTGAAGAACAGGCTACGATTGAAAACGAGTGTAAAATAAAAGACAATTTCATATATATTTTGTTTTATTTACTCAGTTAATTCATAGTACTACCGTATAAATAGTAGGTATCATTATAAAATAATATAATTTAACATTTTCCAACATAAATATTCAAGTAAATATCATCCAAAATAAATGTCAAAATATTCAACTTACTCAGTAAAGGGCGATGATCACTCTACAAACGTCGAACACAAACTAAACTCGAAAAGATGGCGGCATGCTCTTTTATAAAGTTAGGGTGGGTATGACGCCATGTTTGCGAGCTGGACAGTTAGAACTAATTTAATATTGTTTTGCAGCCAAATTACGATTTTAGTTCAGCAATAATTCTTTAAATATTAAATAACTAATAATGGGATTTATAATGACACATTTTGAGGCATAAAATAACACGTGCTTACACGAGATTGAAGACTTGCAACCTTCTATTATGGGAAGCCATGCTGTTAAGCACTCGATGCTTATGACCATGATTGATGGCAAAATCACTTCTCATCTATCAAATACCTCATCTCAGACTTGTGATATACGTAAAGCAACTCCTACGGAAGTGAATAAGTAAGAGGTCTTTTGTTTGGGTGGGAAATCATCAAATGACGTCTCCCGCTCTGGGCGGAGCAGAAGGACATGTCATTATAACTCAGCCATAGTCACGGTGATTAACAAATGAGGTACTTAGTAACATCAGTTTTCAGTCACTTGTTAATCACCGTGATTATGATTGACTATGCAAATTTAAAAAAAAAAAGTATTTGTTCAATAACGTATTTAATTATTCTCATCAAAAAAGTAATTAGTAGGCTATTAACTAACGATAGTACAAGTAAATCGATGGTCAACTTCGTTTAACCATGTCAAAGATTTGAAAAATCAGCTATCGAAAATTCAAAAATTTGGTACGCGAGAAGCGGCACCGAACGGTATATGAATTTGATGTCACCTTGATCGCCGTGTATGGTACAATACCTCGTATGAGCAGCAGCCCTTCAGTTCAATTCAGTTTCAAATAAATTAACTTTACGTGTTTTCTCCCATACAAAAAAAACTTAAAACTTTTTTTTCTCGCGCGTGGAGTTACCAATACCTTTCATACGTTAGTATTACATAAAGGTATGTATACCAGACACATTGCAATTTTTTGTTTTTAATTTCCTGACTTTGCGTTTCTATGAGTATGGAGCTCGATTTTCAGACCACTGTGCGTCGCCACGCTCGCCAGCGCCACCTCCTCGTCTGCCACAATCTTGCACAACACGACGACGATACGACTTTTTGTTACTTTGACGTCATTTCTTAAATGTCAGTAAGTTTGGATCGTTACTTTATTTAACAATGTGGCAGCATTCAGTTACATTCATTTTGGTGTTTCGATGCGCAAGTTTGTGATCATAACATTGATAGCTTCAAATTATATATCTCGGGGTTATCTTTGTTTATATGTTGGAACAACATATTTATTATAACAAATGTTTCTTATTAATAAAGATAAGTACGTAACACATATTATTTGTAGACGAAGTATTAGTTGTAGGGTAGGTCCATTATGAATCAGTTTGTCCGCCTGTCGTGGTTATATAGATATGCTGGGTCATATTGACACCTGAACGCAGTGCGTAATTACTTCAAAACGGCTTAAAATGTTTATTTCTCTGACTTACCATTATTTTGATGTTACAGGCCTATAAACATAAAAATGTACGTCGTTGGCTCAATTTAAGAGCCCGGGAGTATTTAAATTGAGTTCATAGTACAGTCTGGAATGAACAACGCTCTTTAGAACGTATTGTACATCGCTGGACTCACAAGGTACGCCCTCCGCGCGCAATACAGTAACGAGTTCAGGACGGTGATAGGGCTCCGATACTGCAGTGGCTCGGGTATGTTCGCGGAGGTGCGCACAGACTGCTTTCACGCGAGCATTCGCAACCGCGCCGCGTCCATGGTGCACAGGGTGCGGGTTACCCCAAACACGGTACTGGCGATGATTGCGGGAAGGCTGGACTGCCCCTTCCTCCGGCATTGTTCCACTAGACATGTTGCTGTACCAGTGCCGGAGAGATTTTAATTTTACAGTTTTAAAATGTCATTATTTATTATGATTCAATTTAATTTGATGTAATTTTATTTTAATTGACATTATTTGGTTTAATGTCATTTAATTGTGTGATTTTACCAGTAAAAGTTTCTATTAATTTGAGGTTTGAGATCAATTTGGGTATGGATATGGGTGTTATTTACCTAAAATAAATAAATGAATTTGAAATTTGATGCAAATCTATGAATCGTTAAGATATAACCGAACCGGAATCGGATGAAGTCTCTATAAAATAATTTATTTAATTATTAGGTCTATTACCGCGGGATGAAATCTCTATAAAATAATTTATTTAATTACTAGCTTTTACCCGCGGCTTCGCCCGCGTGAATGTCGGAAATTAACGCAGGTAACACATAACATCACGCCTTGTTTCCCCGAAGGGTTGGGCAGAGGTGTACCTATAGTACACCCACATTTCGCCTGTTATGTTTAAGTCCCATGTAATAGGGGGCGAGCCTATTGTCATCAACCGGGCACAAATCCAGACTCCGGGCTGCTACTGAGAAATTCCAGGTAATTCCATTTCGCAGGTATTTTTCTAAAATAAAAGAATTTTTCAGACCACTGTGCGTCGTTTTTTAAGTTACTCCTTATTACATCAGCTATCTGCCAGTGAAAGTCCCGTCAAAATCGGTCCAGCCATTTCAGTGATTAGCCGGAACAAACAGACAGACAGATAGACAGACAGACAAACATTGTAAAAAATGTCGTTTTGGTATATGTACCGTGTATACATCCATATACACTTAGTAAAAACCGGTTATTTTAATATTAAAAACAGATACTCCAATTTTATTTATTTGTGTAGATGTGTAGATTAGCTCTGGTACCGTGTGGTGCCGGACGTAAAGAATGACACCACCCCATTTCTTCCCGTGGGTGTCGTAAGGGACTTACTAGAGAATGGGCAGCAGCGCTTTCTATGCATTTTACCACCATACTGCGATCGCCAACCCGCCTGCCAAGCGTGGTGATTATGGCAAAGCCCCCCAGATTGGGGGAGACCTAAATCCAGCAGTGGACGTCTTACGACTGAAATGATGATTAGCTCTATTTAATGCATGTGGTTTTTATATTAAGTATTTATGTTTTCTGTTGTGTACCTACTTATTAACTTTATTTTTGTAATGTTTGTTTTGTGCTGAAAATAAGGTAGGGATTGTTAGGTGTAAGGGCCCGCCTTCAGCGATGAAAGCTTCCTCCAAACCGCTTCATGTGTCTCTATCCTTGGTTCACTGTGCGGTCAATTTCTTTTTCTGTGAAAATCAGAAAAAGTCAAAAAAAATATTTAGGGGCCATTCATAAATTACGTCACACTAACATGATTTTTTGATCGCCCCCCCCGTCCTTAGCACAGCTGGTCACATTTGTGAGACCCCCCTCCCTAGTGTAATGTCACATATTTTACATCTAGACATAGAATTAAAACAGGAGGTCCGAAATTACTTTTGTTACCATTTCCAAAAATGTATTTATTTTTTAATAAATCTACAACAAATCAAACATTTGAAAAAATAACAAAACAAAAAACTATTGACTAAGTATATTATTGAAACATACAAATTTAAAGTAATGTTTCATAATCATAAGTTAAAAATCAAAATATAGCAGAACTAAAATAAAAACTTTTTACAACAAAAAACTAGCGACTTCCTTAAAAAAAAAACACTACAAAGTCAAAAATAACTTTAATTGCGAAAGACGGTGTCTTAGGCTCTGTATTTAAGGTTTTTGCCACCGACTTCCGAAATTAAAGTTATTTTTGACTTTGTAGTGTTTTTCTTTAAGGAAGTCGCTAGTTTTTTTTGTTAATTTTTTTTATTTTTTAACTTTTTAGTTGTGGTAGATACTCCGCACTAATCTAATCGCGTTATTCGTTCATTTGTCGCGCAAATACGTAATGCAAATTTAAGGCTTCTATGGTTTTCACATGGACCCCATTGTCCAAATAAAACCAAAATAAAATGGGACCATTCGGAAAGCACCAGCTTTCAAATAAAAAAATAATTATCAAAATCGGTTCACCCAGTCAAAAGTTATGAGGTAACAAACATACGGTATTCGTTCATTTGTCGCGCAAATACTTAATGCAAATTTAAGACTTATATGGTTTTCACATGGACCCCACTGTCTCAATGAAACCAAATTAAAATGGGACCATTCGGGAAGCACCAACTTTCAAATAAAAAAATAAACATCAAAATCGGTTCACCCAGTCAAAAGTTATGAGGTAACAAACATAAAAAAAAAAAAAAAAATACAGTCGAATTGATAACCGCCTCCTTTTTTTGAAGTTGGTTAAAACCCACGTCGTCCACTCCACGAAAGTCAATTGTCAAAAGAAATGGAAACAATGAAAGCACGCGGTGACACCACTCTGGGGCGAGTGTAAAATCGCCAACAAAACAATTTGAACCTTAAGTTTAACGAATAAAGTTGGAAATATTCTAAACTTTTTCTTTCACATATTTTGTGTTTTAATAGTACTTTAAATATGTATATTCATTTTTGAAATGTGACGTCACAAAACTTAGGGCCCCTCCCACTTCCTTGTCACACATTCTCACAATTCGTCGACCCCCTCTCTCCCCTTAACGTGTGACGTAATGTATGGATGGCCCCTTAGTGTTATTTCACTTTAAATAGATTATTTATTCCATAAATACATTATTTATTCCAAAAACATGGCCACTAGGCGGCAACGAAATGTTCAGAGTTTGTATGTGTTGTCGGTCATATAGTCCGACAAGACCTGAATGGAACAAAAAGTGTGGACACATAAGTAGTCCGACATGGCAGTTAGGTACTGGTTAATTGAGATTCGATGCCCAAGGTATATATAGTTAGTGACATAGTCTAAAGGTGTAGACTGTATGGATATAGGTATTTCTTCAAGATTAGTCATAATTTTCGTTTTGTTCCTGTTAATTTCTAGCCCAACGTGAGACCGTTGATGACTAAGAGACTCTATCATGTGGTTCAGTTGGAACGAGTCTTCCAGCAGGGACAACAGTACTGTGTCGTCTGCAAACCTAGGCTGTGAGAGGTACTTGCCATTGACTTTTGTTCCCATGTTATTCCAATCGAGATTTCGGAATATAGATTCTAAGACTGCGTTAAATAGCTTTGGGGAAAGCGGGTCACCTTGCATTACCCCCCTCTCGACTTGAGATATTGGTCCTCTTGAGTCTAGGCGTAGTCTGGTTGTGCTTCTTGAGTAAATCGCTTTGATTGAATCCATGAAGTCGTGGCAGACCACGACCAGAGTCCAGACCAGAGACCAGAGTCCTTGTTGCTTTAAAGCCCGCTATACTGAATCTGAATGTGAAATTGAATCGATAGCTTTTAAGTAATTTATTAAATCAACGTGTAGAGGGAGGCCATCTATACTAATATTATAAAGCTGAAGAGTTTGTTTGTTTGTTTGGTTGAATGCGGTTGGTAGGGCTCCGACGGAAGGCGAAATTAGGTACCTTCGACGCGGACAGAAAAAACTTGATGTACGCTAGTGTCTCGCCTAGGGACAGGAAGTGAGAGAAATCGTGCACCTTACCTCCTCGTGAAGCCGCTCGATCTGCCAGCAGAATCTGGGAGCTCCGGAGTCTTCAGAGCTCGGCTCACCACGTGTCGACAAAGTCCAGAGGCACAAACACAGCACTTCAGTTTTACCGTCGAAGCCACAGAATACACCACTATTGAAACAGCGGGACTGCTATGAACTTATAATATCTATACTATATCGTTCTGCGATAAAAGAGTACAGCGGAAAAAAAAACACAGCGGGGATGCGATGACGGCGGAGTCCATATTTGAACTGTTATAATGTCCTTTCCGAGCGAGCCATAAAGAAGGCGACGCTCATTGGCGAGAAGATGCACGATGCTGATTGGCGGATAAAGGATTAGCTTGACATCTTGCGTAATAGTTTAGCAAAACAAAATAGATGGCGCTAACATTTCCTCCCCCTTTTAAAGGGTCACCTTTAAACCCAATCATAAAGTGTAATAAAGAACTGCGAAAATATAATATTGAAACTGCGTTTTATATAAGATAAACTGCGACAATCTTAAACTAACTAACTGCTAGCACTTAAACTACTGTGGTTACAAAAAAAAAAAACAATCTTATTGCGTAGGTAATGGGCACAAACGTACGACCGGACGCACGTATGTACCTTTAACGGTTCTTACAGAAACTACACGCGTTATACCATCGTTGGAAGGAAGAATCTTCTTTACTATCGCTAATGGCCACGATAAAGGAGGTGAATTGTCAATTATAATAACAACAACCGTGCCAGGCTTGATTGGCACAGACGGAGTATTCCATTTCTCTCGGGTTTGTAAACTATGTAAATATTCCATTCTCCATCTTTTCCAAAAAGATTGCACTAATTTATCAAGCAGAGAATGTCTCTGAAGCAAGTTGAGATTATCTGATTCTACTTCAGGCGCGGGCAATGAGAGTAAAGGAGCGGTATGCAAAAAATGACCTGGCGTTAACGCGGTAGGTTCTGCGGGATCGGCACTCAGAACCGTAAGAGGCCGAGAATTTAACAAACACTCGATCTGAACGAGCACTGTAACTAGCTCTTCGTAAGAGAGAAGCTGTTGACCGATGACCTTGAAAAGGTGCGTCTTGACGACCTTCACCATACTCTCCCAACATCCGCCAAAATGTGGGGCGGCCGGACAGTTAAACTTCCATTTGATACGGTTTTCAGCAAGCTCTTCTTCGAAGCGAGAGCGGAACTCGACATTATTAAGAAATTTATATAAGTCGCGTAAATAAGAATTAGCACCTACAAAATTAGTGCCTCTGTCCGAGTGCATTACTTGGACAGGGCCCCTGCGAGACAAGAACCGTTTAAGTGCAGCTAAAAAACTGGCGGTGCTAAGATCAGTGGCTACTTCAATATGTAGCGCGCGAGTTGTGAGACAAGTGAACAGGCAAATATATGCTTTCAAAGCCTTTGCACCCCGACGGCGAATGGGAGTGTAAGATATAGGACCTGCGTAATCACAGCCCGTGTGAGTAAACGGCTTAATAACCTGACGCGTCCGACAGTCCGGCAAGTCAGCCATGAGCGGGAAGACGGGACGCGGTCGAGCGCGGAAACAAATATTACAATCATGAACTACCTTACGAATAGCACGACGAGCAGACAGTATCCAGTATTTCTGCCGTAATAGTGACATGAGCTGTTTAGGCCCAGCGTGTAAATATTTCTTATGATAATATTCAATTAATAAGTTAACAAAAAAGTCATGGCTTGGCAGAAGTACCGGGTGCTGCTGTGAGTAACTTAGATCAGAATGGGTGAGACGTCCACCAACTCTGATTAAATCGTTATGTAAAAACGGTCTTAATTTATTAAGAGACGATGAAATCTGCGTGTTCAGTTTTAAATTTAAAATTTCTTTATTGAAACGTTTATTTTGGATGAGCTTCAGCAATTTGTTTTCTGCAAAACTCAAATCAGCTGCGGTTATATGTACGGAATCGCGACGTGGTAACAAATTAGCGAATCTATAAATGTAAACAATCGTACGGAGTATTTTACTCCATGACGAAAGGCGGCAAAGAGTATCATAAACATAAGAAGCGTCAGCGGGAATTAAAACAGCGTGAACGAGTTTCTTTTGTTCAGGTATCTCGTCCAACGTGAGCGGTTCCGTACCTTCAGTAATAGGCCACTGCGACGGATGTAATGTTAGCCAGGGGGGCCATTGGGACCACGGAGGGTGGTCTTTAGGATTAAAACGATAAAGAATTCTCTGATAACGTCGATCAGATTTGCGAATCATAATTTGTAAAAACATTTGTTTACAATCAGCGGTCATCGCTACAGAGTGTAGACGAAAATTTAAAATAATTTTGAATAAATTACCCTGTAGGTTGGGCCCACTGTGCAGCAAATCATTTAACGAAACACCAGACGATGTTTTGCAGCTGCCATCCAGCACGGGACGCAACCTAGACGAAGACTTGTCTGGGCGGAGAACCCCATGATGTGGGATTATATAAGTAGGGTACACATCTGCAGTTTCATGCGGAAGAACTGAGACGGGCGAGATATAACCTTTAGAAAGGTAATCATTTAAAACTTCGTCATAAGCGGCGCGTAGCTCAGGTGAAGCTTCAAGCTTCCTCTCTAAGCATAAAAAACGTCTACGAGCGATATTGAATGAGTCACCCAGTGTGAACACATCCTTATCAAACGGTAGACCCACGGTATAGCAACCAGTAACTGGGTCCCGTTGCGTAGTTGAATAATAAAAATATGTGAATATTAGTTCCTGGCCCGCCCGTTCAGCATCCTGCTGATGCTGAATGTGAATTCAGCATCAGCAGGATGCTGAACGGGCGGGCCAGGAACTTCTTCAAGTTCCCAGAAGCGGGAAATCAAATTGTTATCCATAGGCGAAGGGACTATGGCGCAGCACGATGTGAGACATGCTGGGCGGTTACTGAGTGTAGGTACGACCCCCATGAGTACGTAGCCTAACACCGTATTGACAGCCGCGGGCACTGACGGGCCACCAGGAACCACGTCAGGCAAAAGTAAATGCGGGAACAGCGATGCTCCAATCAAAATATCAATTTTACTTGGAATAGCGAAACTATCATCAGCGAACTGAAGTTTATTAGAGTAAGGTAGGGCCTTAATATCAACAAAAGCGGAAGGTAAGTTGTCCGTAATTTGATCAACTACTAACGAGTCAATATCAAATCGGATATTTTTATTAAAGAGTGAAAATATACGTAAATTTATTGTCCCGGACGACGTCCTCTCTGTGCCTCCAAAACCTCTTACGGTCGTAGACCGTGTATTGTTTTGGCGTAAACGTAAAAGTTCACAACATTCCCTAGTAATGAAGTGACTTTGCGAGGCGGAATCGAGTAAAATTCTTATTAAATGCTCACGCCCAGCACTATCGTACGCCACGACTTGAGCAGTCGCGAGCAAAATGGTAGTATGCGAATCACATTGCGGCGTCTCGCTGCAAGCGGCATTACAGGAAACAGAACGCGGAGCGTCAACGGACATCGAACACAAAGCTACATCAGGCTGCGTGGCGGAGCGCACCGGCTCGGACGCGGGCACGGGTGCGAAATGGACGACAGCAGCGTTCGCTTGCGTTGACGTCACCGTATCGGGCTGCGGCGCAGGCATAGTGGAACTCGCCGCTTCCGCGGTCCGTGGGTTCGAATCCCGAGTAAAATGTAATAGTGAATGGTGACGTTGTTTACACGCTCTACAGCTAGGTGCGGATTGACAACTCAATATTTTATGTTTAATACTTAGACAATTAACGCAACCGTTAATTTTCCTAACAACCTGTAAGCGTTCATACGGAGTTGATTTATGAAAATCAGGACATTTAAATAAGTGTTGATGTGTGACATTAGTACACAAACATTTATCTGTTGAATCAGATTCGACCGTGCTTATATACGCGTTATAACGCGGGGAAGACTGCGGTTTTTTACAATCGTTAGAACTGCGGGAGCGAACAGCTGATTTTGCGGAATTATGTACTTGCGTGCCGGCTGCTAAAGCGTGTGTGCGATACAATATTTTACTCTGTTTATTATCGAAATCGACTAAATCATTAAATAAAGGAATGTCAGACTGATCCTGACTGTTTTCAAAGTTACGAACAGTTTCACTGTCTAATTTGGTAATAGCTATTTGTACGAAAATTAAATTCAATAAATCTGGAATTTTTAAATGTTGTAAGGCACGGACGGCGTCAACAAACTTATCATTAAAAATGTCTAAATTATCGGAAGTTACGGAAGTTAACGGTTTAAAATCTATGATCTGTTTTAAATAAGTGGCCGCTAGTGTGCGTTTGTCTTCATACCGATTCACTAGCGTATTGAAAATGAGTTCGTAATTCTCAGCGGTAGGTACAATGCCGGCGCATGCGGCTAGCGCTTTACCGGTCAATTTGCCCTGTAAATAATGTAATTTTTGATGATCCGAGAGTGATGGATTATCATGAACAGCGGATTTATAATTTGAGTAAAACAATGGTCATGAACGAATGTCACCGTTAAAACTCATTAATTCAATCGGCGGTAACTTAATAAAAGAAGATTTTTTCTCTAAGATGGACGGAACGACGTCTGCATTGGTAGAAGCAACCAAACGTTTTAAGCGACTATATAACTGTTCAAACGAAACCAGCGCCTTGTAATCAGCGCGCGCGGTGGGATCGGCTGTCAGTAGACAGTTATTATACTGATCCATAACTTCATGAAATTCGGAACGAATAGCGTCAATGTTTGAGCTAGCGTCCAGAAAAGCCTCTTTCGCTTCATCTCCCGTGCCTATGTCTTTAGATAAATCGTAGGCAGACTGTAAACACTCGAATAAAGCATTCCGTTTGGCTTCCAACGCCAACAATGATAACTCCGTACTATGAGACTTAATAGCTTTCTTCATTATGAAATGAGAATTTTAAATTGAAGGTAGGTATACAAAAATAATTTATTTGTGAGCTTGCGAGTAATATAAAAGTACAAGTGGGTACTTCTAAAAAAGGTAAATCTCAGCGATAATTATCGAAATAGAACCTTATTTCGCGAATACCACTGAGAATATGAATATTACAGCGAATAATAAGATGAAATATTAGTATGACAGCGGGAAAAATAAGTATTTAGTGTTAAGCGGTAACAAAATGAAATAACTACCTTCGCGGTACGCAACGAGCGTAATGGCGTCGGTATGTTTTATAGGCTAACGAAGACCTAAAAACGGCGGGTTTTAACACTAAATCTCCTATTAGGTGACCTAAAAGGGGCGGAAACTGTATCAGTACGGTTCGAAGGACCACAATAATGGAGGGGCTCCGACGGAAGGCGAAATTAGAACCTTCGACGCGGACAGAAAAAAACTGATAAACGCAAGTGTCGTGCCTAGGGGTTAAGGGTAGGGCTTGCAAATATTCGACAATTTTGGAATTCGAATATTCGATATTTTTTTGGGGTATATTCGAATAATTCGAATATTATTCGAATATTAATAAAAAATAAAGTTTTATAGAAATCATGTGCTTTAATTTCTAAATAGTCTTAATTCTTTAAATCAACATTATATTATTTTTACATAATATTATTTTAACGCAGTCTTATTGTGTTCTCTTATTAGAACAGCTAACATTGAAATAGGCATAACTGCTTGCAGTTACTATTTTGTATTTTTATTTTTTTTTTTTGAAGAATTTTAATGGTCCACTTAATAATATACTGAATATGTATCAATACACTATGAATGTTATTCTAATATAATATTCGCAAAAATTGGAAAGTAGAAACAAGTGCTTAAAATATTTTAAGACAAACAATGTTTATCAAAATAATCTTATTTGGTTTTTCCACGCTGGACACAAACACAACACAGTCTTATAAAATCAGTTATAAGTATTGTAATAATATAATAAAATCAAACAACACAACAACAAGTAAGTAATGCTTAAAATTGTTTTAAAACAAACAATATTTATCAAAAAAAATAATCTTCTTTGGTTTTTACCCTAGACACAAACACAACACAGTCTTATAAAATCAGTACAATACTCATAGTATTGTAATAATAATTATAATAAAATCAAACAAAACAATAACAAGTAAAGCAATTAAACCTTTGATGTAAAATCGTTTTCCTAATGTTAAATTGACAATACGACACTAATAATGTGTGATATTTATAATTAAACATTCAATCTTAGTGATAACAAAAATAAAAATCACGAGATCAGATCAGATCTAAGTATCACGCTACAATTAGTACAAAAAAATACAGGACGTTTTTAACCTTATCATAAACCTTTGTCCTTTAAAGTTTTCCCTGGAAGCGAGGCCTAAGGAAACATCGTTTAGGGCACATCTTAGATGGTTGCAAATATATTTGCTGGAAGAAAACACCCTTTCACACTCTACACTTGTTGGTGTTATACACTGCAGAAAGTCATATGCTTGGCTCAAATTTACTTGTTTAGGACCTCCTCTATCAAATAGCGCCATTTGCATTAGAATTGACGTTTCCAACTCTTCTCTGCATGATAAATTTGCGGTAGATAAAGAAGAAGTTGCTAAAATGGTGTCATTAGGAATTGGTCGAATATTCGAATATCGCAAAATTTCTATTCGAATATTTAAAACAGTTGATTATTCGAATAATTCGAATATTCGACTATTCGAATGCAAGCCCTAGTTAAGGGATGAGGGAAACCGTGCACCTTACCTCCTCGTGAAGCCGCTCGATTTGCCAGCAGAATCTGGGAGCTCCGGAGTCTTCAGAGCTCGGCTCACCACGTGTCGACAAGGTCCAGAGGCACTACACAGCACTTCAGTTCAACCGTCGAAGCCACAGAATACACCACTATTGAAACAGCGGGACTGCTATGAACTTATAATATCCATATATATCGTTCTGCGATAAAAGAGTACAGCGGAAAAAAACACAGCGGGGACGCGATGACGGCGGAGTCCATATTTGAACTGTTATAATGTCCTTTCCGAGCGAGCCATAAAGAAGGTGACGCTCATTGGCGAGAAGGTGCACGATGCTGATTGGCGGATAAAGGATTAGCTTGACATCTTGCGTAATAGTTTAGCAAAACAAAATAGATGGCGCTAACAGCGATAATCTCAGGAACTACTGGTCCGAATTGAAAAATTATTTTTGTGTTTAGTAGCCTAATTATTGAAAAAGGCTATAGGCTATATCACATCACGCTAATATCAAAAGGAGCGGAACAACAACGAAAAATGGACGAAAACTGGCAGGCAATTCGATGCGACGGGAAGGGTCAGGGGAGCAAAAATTTGACGCGGACGAAGTCACGGGCAGAAGGTAGTATTCCATGGTCCTCGCGCACATGTGGGAGTCGATCGCGGACTCCCGGCCACCGTAGGCGCGGGCTTGCGGGCGGCGAGCAATGGGTAGCTCGCCGCCCGGTAAGCGCGCCTCAAAGAGATTATTATGCTTTATTATCTGTTATATGGTGACAAATCAATTGTACAATAATTTGGTACAGAGATGTGAAACTAATTTATCTACTGGCTCCCAAACTAGGTTAATTGCCTGTGACTTGGGAGTCAGTGATTCCAAAAACGTATGCTAACATAAACTACGTACGATACACCAATATACTTCTATAGTTGTGCTTACTTATTAACTAATTTACAAACGTATTAGGAAATATTAGATACGAGAAGAGAAATGCGTGTGCGTGCGTGCGTGTGTGTGCGTGCGTGTGTGTGTGTGTGTGTGTGTGTGTGTGTGAGTGTGTGTGTGAGTGTGTCTGAGGATATGTGTCTCAAGTTGCTTAAGATTGGGTGAGAAGCAATTTTTCTGTTTCATTATAAGATCGTCCCATAAGCAACAACTCTAAAAAAAAAAAAACCACCAAAAACCATTTGGAGCAACTTTTGACCCCCTCATAACTCAAAAACTATTTCACATAAACGTGTCAAATTTGGCTCATATAGTAAAACTTGCGAGATATATACGTGCTCCAAAGAAAATATCTACTGCATCGACAAAGAACAATGCTCATGGATGTATGGAATCCCGTACTAAGTTTCATCAAAATCAAACTTTGTTTTTTATATACTACATTGATCATATTAACTCCTACAAAAGTTCTTTTTGAAAAATAAACCCGGGTTTCAGAGTTATTTTGTAAAATCAAAATAACCTAAAAACTAGGTCTGTTTTGTTCGACGCTGCCAACGACTTATTTTATCTATCTACTTAGACACGTTATACACGGACGAATATTATTGCTCTAAAAACAGCGTAATCCACGTATATAAGTTAGGAAGAATTACGAGTTAAGTCCAATTAATGTACAATAAAATTCCTAATGCTATTAAGATAATGAATATTAATTCATTCAAGAGAGAACTAAAAAAATGCTAATTAGTAAGGGATATTATAATGTTACGAAGTTCTTGATTGACAAATTTTGAATTATCATAATTTAATATGCTATTTTTATTGTACTTTTTTAGGCTGGCAATACTGGCAGCCGGCCGTCAAAAATTTTGTTGTTAGAATTAAATTGTAAAATTAATGTAATTTGCGTTTAAATGTTTAAAATCGTGTTTAATTTCGATAGATATAGTGATAAATAATAAGGATTAATGTTTGTGAGTTATTTCGTTGCAAAGTCAATGAAATATCAATAAATCAGTACCAGCTGTCATCCAACGGACGGATTTGAAATCACCACCTAACCCGGGGAGTATTTCTTTTAATTTAAGCTTAGTCAACTAAAATCTTATTAGATCCCATTGCACCTTTTGCCCTTTAACGTTCATACTACTTATCACAGTGATCTATGTCGTAAATAACCCTTTATTTCTCCATAATGTGTTTGACATTAAGTTCATGCACTAATTAGGATAAAATCACCTAAACAACGTTGAAGACCCCATAGAAATCACTGTTCCATATTACTAGACATACTTTTTATGTTCAATTCCAAAATTAGAACCACTATAATAAATTAATGTTAGGAACTGAATTGAACAATATAGTAGTAGGACCTACCCCCAACCATTTTTTATTTTTGCACATTTAGTTAAAAAAACATTTTTTTAGTCTTTTCACTTTTTACTGTTGTTAATAATTATTATCTCATTTTCATTCATAATTGAGATTTCACTCTTTTATTAGTATTATTCTTTTATTTTATCTCTTTAAAATTTGAACTCCCATCATTTACTATCTACTTCTCACCCCTCTCTCTTATTCCTTTCACACACTTAGCTTTCTCTTCTCTCATTCCAGGGTGCCTCTAGGGTTGATCTGTCAATATGTTGACCCGTAGAGCTGCATCCTTAGAGGAAAAACTGAGGGCTACGTTAAAGGAATTGGATTCTAGTAAAAAGCAATGCAATCAGCTGATACAGGAAAGGGAAGACAGCGAGGTCGAAATAGAGTTAATTAATAAAAAGAACACTGACCTTAAGAATCAGTTGGCTGAACTACATGTACAGCATATGGACATACTTGACCAGCATCAACACCTTCGTGAACTAGTGTCAAATTACCAGCATTGTAGTGACACCTACGAACTGGCTTTGAGACGGATATCAGAACTGGAACTGGAACTAAGCAGGGCCCACAACACAGTAACCCATTTGGAAACTCTCAAAGCCGGTGAAGAGTCTGCGATCACCAGCAGTCTCTATGATGAGTTGGTTGGTATCTGGTCCAAACCTACATGTGTTGAGCCAATTGTAACAATAGATTTAACTGATGATACCATTTCTAAAAACGAATTGTTTACTAGCCACAATAAGTTAAAAAAATATATTAAAATTAATAGATTAATTAGAAAGTATCAGAAAACATTGAAATGCCAAAAAGTAAATAAATTAAACACAAAACTTAGGCAAAAAAATCTAAATTTAATACAAGAATTGAAGAAGTGTTATAGTGATTTGAAATTATGTACTACTTTGTATGATACGGACACTCAGCACCTTCGGGATGAATTGTTTGTTAGGGAATTTGCACTAAAGGATATCTTTAGTAAATATGAGGCTACTCAACAAGACCTGAGTAAGCGCATGCAGGAAGCCTGTGAGTTGGCAGACCTGGTCAAGTGCAATGCAGAGAGGTATGAGTCTCTGACAAATAACCTCTGTTTTAGCTGCACTTGCTCCGCTGCACCTCAGCCTCAACTTGATACACCCACACCCTCAGCAACTCAGCCAGTAAATAGCCGTATTTCTGATGATAATAGCCATATTAACACAACCTATATTTTTTCTGACAAATTTGGTCAAGGTTATGGTAGCATATTTAATCAGTGTTCACAACAGTATGTAATTAATAATTGTTCACCTGGTGCCAGTATTAGCCAATTATTAAGTAAAATTAAATTGTCAAAAATAAACCCTGGTTCTACAGTAATATTATTATATGGGGATAGTTTAAATGTTAGAAAAAAAGAAATAATTCAATGTGTCCATTTGATGTTACATCTCAATGAGACCAATCACTGTAAATTTATTTTCTGTGCCTTTCCTTATTCTCAATACTTGTCTGAGGAGCAAAACAGGCACATTTATAATTTAAATATGTTAATTTATAATAGGACTAGTTGTCACAGTGACGCTATTTTATATTTTGATTGTAATCAATTTATTACTGATTACAAATTAACAAATTATACTATGTATTTGCCACCTAGGTGTAGGAGACAAATTGCTAATCTTTTAGCATACAATTTACACCGTGACACTGGTACTTGTAGGGTACCAGCGATTACTGTTAGTAGTGGTTCTAGCACCACTTTTGATACACCTAGTAGTTTAAACTATTAGGTGCGACAACAGGTAAGCCGCATATGTTGAATGTTGTTCATCAAAATATGCAGGGTTTGTCCGGCAAAGAACTAGAGTTAAGTTTATTTATAGAAAACCATGATGTTCAGGTATTATGTTTGACTGAACACTGGTTGAAAGAACATGAAATAGTGTTTATGAATGATGATTTTTTTACTGTGCAAAGTGCATTTGTGAGAAAAAGTGCTATACGCGGTGGATCATTAGTTCTTGTTTCAAACAAGTTGAAATGTAAACAACGTTTAGATTTAGTTAATCTTTCCATCGAGCGCACTATTGAGTTGTCTTGTGTTGAACTAGAGCGTTACGTCATAATATGCGTTTATCGTCCACCCTCTGGGGATTTTATTCGTTTCGAGTCGGTCATGGAGGACTCACTCAACAAATTAAAATCAATTAATAAATGTATAATTTTATGTGGAGATTTTAATATTAATATTTTAGATGTTACTCCATTAAGTATTAGACTGCTCAATCTGTTTAAGTCATTTAATTTAATAAACTTGTTTTTCGAACCTACTAGGATCACGGCATCGTCTTCGACTTGTCTTGATAATATATTTAGTGATTGTGATGCCAATAATAAGTTAGTGTTAAGTGACTTAACGTCTGACCACTGTGGATTATTAGCCAGCTTCCCTTTGCCATTACTAAAAAAGCCGCATAAAATAGAATGTAGGCCCTATACAGTTAGTCGTTGCAACAAATTTAAAAATAATATTGCTCATAGGATTACTCCATCTATAGTAGAACACGAGACTCCTAATGAAATCTATGGAGCCCTTTTTGATATTGTGCAAAAAGAATACCAATCTACTTTCAAGACCAAAACTATTGACATTAATAGCACCTCTGTTAGCTTCAACCAATGGGCTACTCCAGGTATTTATAAAAGTAGAGCGAGACTATACGAGTTATATGGTTTAAAAAAATATATATTTGATACTCCTTTTCTAGAGTATATCAGAAATTATTCAAAGTTATTTAAAAAAATCTGTGCTTTCGCTAAATCTAAATTTTTAAGCGATCAAATTAAAAATTCAAACAATAAAATAAAAACCACTTGGAAAATCATTAACAATGAAACGGGTAAATCGGTTAAACAGGAAAAACAACTGGAGATTTTGATTAACAACAAATTGGTTAATAAAGCTGCCGATGTAGCTGAGGCATTTAATGAGTTTTTTGCCAACATACCTATAACTACGACTTGCTCCTTAAATTCGTCCCCGTCTAAAGCTGAAAACCTTTTGCATAATAGTGTGCCCAGATGTAGTCGCTTATTTAGTTTCGAACATGTAACGCCTCGTGACGTGGTTAATATTTTTAATACACTTAAGTCAAAAAACACTGGAGATTACTGGGGCATCTCCATTAAACTGTTAAGTAATATAATAGACATCGTAGCCCCCTATCTAGCTGTAACTTTTAATAAATGTGTTGAATCGGGATCTTTTCCTGACCTCATGAAGAGTAGTAAAGTCATACCATTATTTAAAACAGGTAATAAAAATAACGTTGGCAATTTTAGGCCCATTTCTATCTTACCTGCATTTAGTAAAATATTTGAAAAGTTAATACTCAAGCAGTTGCTAAGACATTTTAATTTAAATAGCCTCCTTCATAATGAGCAATATGGCTTTACAAAAGGTCGTTCGACAACAGATGCGGGTGTTGCTCTGCTGAAACACATATTCAACGCATGGGAGAACTCGCAAAATGCTATCGGAGTTTTCTGTGATCTCTCCAAAGCTTTTGATTGCGTTCACCATGACACACTTTTGCGTAAACTACGTCATTACGGTGTTCAAAACGAAGCTCTCAATGTCATAAGTTCTTATTTACAAAATAGGCACCAATGTGTAGATGTCAATGGTGTAAAATCTTCCGGGCTACTAGTTCAGTTAGGTGTACCTCAAGGCTCAATACTGGGTCCATTCTTATTCTTAGTGTACATTAATGACTTACCATTCTATTTAAAGAATATCTGTGACATTGTACTATTTGCTGATGACACCTCACTTATCTTTAAAGTAGACAGGAATAGAAAAGATTTTGACGACGTGAACAGTGCGCTCTCAATGGCTACGGATTGGTTTACCACAAATAACCTAGTTCTTAATGCTAAGAAAACGAAATGTATAAAGTTCGCCTTACCGAATGTTAGGAATCTGGGACCCAATGTCGTTTTAAATAATCAGGTGCTTGATACTGTACACTCGGCAGTTTTTCTGGGCATAACAGTAGACGCCAAACTTCAGTGGGGATCACATATATCAAGCCTAGCGGGAAGGCTCAGTTCGGCCGCCTACGCCGTAAGGAAAGTTAGACAGTACACGGACGTTGATACAGCTCGATTAGTCTATTTTAGTTATTTTCATAGCATAATGTCCTACGGCATTCTGCTGTGGGGCAAAGCCGCGGACATTCAAAATATTTTTGTTCTTCAAAAACGAGCTGTTCGAGCGATTTACCAACTAGGTGCTAGAGTTTCTCTGAGAGATTTATTTAAAGATATTGGTATTCTTACGGTGGCATCACAATTCATCTTCGCCAACATCTTATATATTAGGCAAAACATACACTTGTACACTAAAAACAGTGATATTCATAACATTAATACTAGAAATAAGGACAAACTACGTGCTCCTTTTCACCGGCTTCATAAGGTTCATAATTCTTTTGTTGGTCTTGGTATTACCTTTTATAACAAGCTGCCCTCTGCTTTGCTAGATTTGCAGTTTAATGAGTTTAAAGCTAAAGTAAAATCCAACCTTTGTTCAAAGGCATACTATTCTATCAACGACTACTTAAACGATAAGAATAGTTGGTCGCTGTGATTAACTCAAGACAATGTTTATGTTCTTTCAATCCAGAATTAGCTTTCCTACCGACAGTTTATATGGGTAGTTCATATAATTGTTTTTTTTTATTTTATTTTTATTTAACTGATTTTGTTAATTATTTTTTATTTTCTTTTAATTTCACTTATTGTGGACATAATCTACTCATTACAGTGATTTTAAATGAGTTGTATTGCAACATGTAGTTAGCTAGCGACCTCGTCAGCTGTTCATAATATTCTAGCCTGACCAACCGGCAGCAAGTTCGTCATGCTCCCTTAGATGTCACTGCTTGCGGTAGCGTCGGGGGTCGGGTTACCACCTTCCCTCAAATATGGCGAGGGGGGTAATGGCTGACCTTTGCGTTATGCTCGTGAACGGGTGCTGCTTGTGGTGACTGGTCGACTTGCTGACCATGGTTTTTGTTATTGTTATTTGTATTAACTGTTATGTTATTTTATTTTATTTTTACTCCGGAGGTCCTAGTTTAACTATTGTAACTTCAACTTAGCAATATGCATCAATGTATGTATATGTATCATTTTGCGTCGTTGAATATGTAAGCGGGCACGCCCTTTATGCCTGGAGGCTTTATTTAAGTTTTACGTTCTGTTTACGATTTTGTTTTATTATTTATTTCAGCTTGAGTTTACTTTTCAATGTTTTGTTCGTATATTGGCGTGTGCTAGCTGACATATGGCGAATAATGTATGTTTTTGTTTTGTTTTATAATATTAATTACTTACACGATATTGTATAGAATCAAGTTCTTCTAACTTAACAGACAGCTGTGCTGCTGGGGAGTTTGTTCCGCCACTTCTTCTTCCCAGCTAAAGCACTAGGAAGTGTCGAAGGGCGGGCGTTTTGGGGGGACTGTCTTTTGTAACTTTGACGTTCAAAAAGTGCTGACTCTCAGCCTAGTTTGAATAAATGACTTTTGATTTTGATTTTGATTTTGATTTTGAGTTGAAGTAATTTTCGTTTTGATTATTTTAATTTTATTGTTTTAATTATTTTTAATTTCTAGATTATATATTTGTATTGACTGTAATTATGTATTTGAATTGATTGAATTTTGACATTTATTTCCGAATATAACTATTTTTGTACGCCGAATATGACAAAACATGTTGAACCAGCAATTTTAAACTCGTTTGTACCTTTATGTGTACCTATATTTATGTATCATGTTCCACATGTTTATACAAATAAATGCATCTTTATCTTTTATCCATAAGAAAACAAAACATTTGAATAACAAAAAAATAAAAATATTCATTACGACGCTTTTATTATTTTATTTTTTTTTTCAGGATGGGAAATCATCAAATGACTTCTCCCGCTTTGGGCGGAGCGGGAGGGCGTGTCAGACTTTTACTGATTAAGGGACTACTCACACTTATTCAGCTCTATTCAGCTTATGTCCATAGAAAACAACGATTTTGTATGGAGACGCGTACGCATCCATTCAGCTTTCCGCGTTTATTCAGCTTTCGCGGCAAACAAGTATAAAATGAGAACAAATGTGTTTTTATCATGCGAGTGCTTTAGATAGAGATCAGCGCTGATCTGCCGCATTCAGCGCTGTTCCGCCGCGTTCGACGCTGAATGGGGCGGAACAGCGCTGCTCACGTATGGTTCTCAACTCCTTGTCGACAAGTTGCAACCTGCATAGCTCCTGGATAGATTTGATTTATTATTACGTAATCATTATGCACGCAAGGATCGAGAGAGTTCGGACGTGTTTTAAAGTAATTCTAATTACCTCCTTTATTTTTTCGAAATAAAATAATGGACGAAGAGAAACTTATATTTCTAGTGCAAAAATATTCTTGCTTGTACGATATTAGTTCGTCACATTATAGCGATCAACAGAGAAAAAATAACGCTTGGGAAGAAATATCAAGAATAATGTCCTGTAGTAGTAAGTACTTTATTTTATGAACTTAAAATACAATACCAACATTAGAATTTATATTAGTACTTATTAGGCATTACTCCTTATTATTTAATTTGTTATCACAATCAATTATTGTTTCATCGTGCTTTGTATGTTGTGTTGCGTCTTTTGTGTGCATCGAATAAACGTTCTATCTATCTATCTATCTATCTATCTACTCCTGATACTTTTTATACATAAGTGCAAAGTATCGAAATCTCCAATTCTAAATTAAAATTTAGTACTTTTCTATGGATAAAAAATGTCGGGAGTATGCCCTAATTAGTATGTAGGTAGATATATACTATACCTTCTCTCTTAAGAACAATTAGTAGATATTTTATACATATACTATACTCCATTTGTTTAGGTAGTTAACTAAATGTAAACAATCTTAACATGTCTTTTATATAAAACAATATCTAAAAATTTCATCTAAAAATGTTTACAAATAGGTATTTACCTAAACCGATGTTAGGTAATTAACTTAATTTAAATAATCTTTGTATGTCTTTTATACAATTTATTTTAAATAAAAAGACATAACAAGACTGTTTACGTTTAGTTACCTACCTAAACAAATGGAGTATAGTGTAGTATACTGAGTAGCAAAGTTTTTAGACAGAGACCGCAAACTGGTGTCACAAATCTGTAAACAAATTTAGTACCTAGTAGGTATCTACTTACAAATTTTGCATGAAAAGGGCAGCGGATACCCCGCTCTAATGAAGCTGATATGAGAAGCTTATTTCGTCGCAATTAATATACTGATTTAAATATTTTTTTTCGGTAGTAGTATTCTTGTTGAATATTTTTCAAATTCCTTGCAAAAAAGTTACCATTTCTAACATTTGTGAAATACTCAATTGTTTCTTTTCAAGTCCTGTGTACAATATCATCTTGCCAATTAACATTTCCATTCCATTCCATTTTCCATATTCTGAGTTAAAATATATTTTAAACTTTTCTCTTATATTAAAGGCGTCCATAGTTTCATCATCCATTATTGAAGTTAAAGGTCTGAAGATTGTGCTCGAATTTTCAGTAACTTTCTCCTGTACTGCTGGAGAGTGACGTTTAGTGTTGATAAAATTATGTAGACAAATAGTAGCCATAATAACTTTGTTTAGATAATCAGGCGACAAACGAATTTTTTTTTTTGATAAAGGCCCTAGGTGTATAACCATAGTGAATTTGCCCTTGAAAGATATTGGCACGATACTTAAAGGATTTTTAGGTATCGACAAGGTAATAAGATCCTGAAAGTTTCAGATCTCTAACCCATTTGGTTTTTGAGAAAAAGAAAAAAAAAGAAAAATCTGACAAAATCAGAAAAAAATAATTTTCTCAAGAACGCGTGAATCGATTGATTTGAATTTTGGATATGTTTTGGAAGCTGATAGTAGCTTCTAGGAAAAAAATTAACACCTTTAACGGTTCATAAGAACCTTAAAAAAATGCACTGTTTTTTTAATTTTGATTTTTAACTATGATACGAATCTGGCACAATCATGAAAATATTTTTTTTGAATACCCCATTCATTTTTCTATAGACTTACATGCTTTTAAGATTTTAAAAAAAGGTACGCCATATTGCAAAAAAATAAAAACCATTTTTTGTGCAAATATTTACTTCATGTATTTTAAGCCTGCATCTTTATTTGTGTCGCTCGTTTATGTCTTTTATTCTTATTTAAAGTAGACATGTCTAAACCAATAGTTAAGTCTTAAAATATCAGTGAATATCAACTAAAATTATTATAAATATTGTACACAAAGCGACAAATCGAGCATTTCCAGTCAAAGTGGACTTCTCATTGTACGAAAAGCTTATACAATAGGAGGTCAGCTAAAATTGGAAATGTATAGCTTGATATGTAGCAATGTATACACTTCTAAAATAAGAAACAGATTTTAATTGATAAATTATAAATAAAAACAACAAATGTTTGAAAGGTATATTTGCAAAAAAAGTTTATAATCACATTTTAGCGGTCTTCATCACTATCATCTTCAATCACAGGCGACCTGCCAGGGTCGCGAGATTTGTTCGAAAGAGATACCGTGGCCCTGGCATATGGGCAATTGAAGGGGGTGGGTTTTAGTTAGTAAAAGTCTGACACGCCCTTCCGCCCAGAGTGGGTGACGTCATTTGATGATTTGCCACAGACAAAAAAAGGCACACAGGCAAAACATTGTCTGCATCAAATAATTTGCTTAGTATTTCAGCAGGCCTCAGAATCTGTTCAAATATCTTTCGTGTGACAAATAATAAACAATACCAGCAACGTGAGAGTAGCATCTAATTGTTCTAAGACCATTTGCCCACTCACAGATATGCCTCAATATGCTTTTGGGACCAATAGCGTTTTTATTTTTATACTCAATAAAACATCTATAAACCTTCTTATTGATATGACGAGACTGAATTTGAGCTTCGCGTATGTTTGACTGGTATTTTACGAATTGAATGGTATGATTACCTGTTTCATCAAGCGTTGCTGCTATCGCTTGATTTGTCGCCGTGCGTACGATGTTTATAATATTTTAGTTGAAATTCACTGATATTTTAAGATTTAACTATTGGTTTAGACATGTCTACTTCAAATAAGAATAAAAGGCATAAACGAGTGACACAAATAAAGATGCAGGCTTAAAATACGTAAAGCAAATATTTGCACAAAAATGGTTTTTATTTTTTTGCAATATGGCGTACCTTTTTTTAAAATCTTAAAAGCATGTAAGTCTATAGAAAAATGAATGGGGAATTCAAAAAAAAAAATAGTTTCATGATTGTGCCAAAATTGTATCATAGTTAAAAATCGAAATTAAAAAAAAGTGCAATTTTTTTCAAGGTTATTATCAACCGTTAAAGGTGTTAATTTTTTTCCTAGAAGCTACTATCAGCTTCCAAAACATATCGAAAATTCAAATCAATCGATTCACGCGTTCTTGAGAAAAATATTTTTTTCTGATTTTGTCAGATTTTTCTTTTTTTTCTTTTTCTCAAAAACCAAATGGGTTAGAGATCTGAAAATTTCAGAATCTTAGTATCTTGTTGATACCTAAAAAATCTTCTAAGTATCGTGCCAATATCTTTCAAGGGCAAATTCACTATGCTTATACCCCTAGGGCCTTTCAAATCTTTGTGCAAGTATTCCAAATGCGCTTTCGACTACCCTCCTGGCACGACTGTGCCTGTAATTATAAATTTTAATTTCGTCATTATTACGCATCTGTTCGCCAGGGTAAGAGCGCATGAGATGACGGTGAAGTGGGAAGGCTTCGTCACCAATAAATACATGAGGCAATTCTGTTGTCCCAGGAAGCGATTTATCTGCAGGAATATTAAGCTTATTGGCGATTAATTGCTTTCCAAAATTTGAGTGCGATAAGATGCCACCGTCACAATTTTTTCCGTAGGATCCAACATCCACAATAACAAAATTGTACTTAGCATCCACAACTGCAAATAAAACAACGCTAAAATTCTTTTTGTAATTAAAATATAGACTTCCACTCTTTCGAGGAGCGATACACGAAACATGCTTCCCATCTATTGCTCCGATGCAATTGGGAAAGTTCCAAACGTTTGAAAATCCTTGTTCAATTTTTCGCCAAACTTCGGTGGATGGTTGAGGTAGTACTATAGGCATTAATATATTACACAATGCACTACAAGTTTCAAGAACAATATTGCGCACAGTTGTATATCCCATTCGGTATTGAAATCCTATAGACTTAAAACTGTTGCCACTGCATAAATATCTGAAACATAAAAATATATAAATATTATTTTATTTATAGTGACTAAATATAGTAATAATAGTTGAGAAGTTAAAGCTGATTATTTGTATGGCGATCACCATCTGAGGATTCTCTGTAGCATGTAACCTGCAAATAACCAGCATAAAGCCAGTCTTGCTTTCAGCACAATGCTACAATGGACCAACTTATCTAAACTAATATTATAAATGCAAAAGTAACTCTGTCTGTCTGTCTCGCTTTCCTACTAAAACTACTGAACCGATTTAAATGAAATTTGGCACACAGATAGTTTAGAGCCTGAGAAAGGACATAGGATAATTTTATCCCGGTAGTATGTTCCCGCGGGATAATTTCCGACCTCCACGCGGGCGAAGCCGCTGGCAAAAGCTAGTACTAAATAAAGATACATATTTTCAAATTAAAATTATATATATTATTTTACTTTTTTGTTACATCACTAAAATTATAATGTTATCTTTTTTAAAACGATGTTTGTATGTTTTCTTTCAGCTGAAGAATGCAGAAAAATGGACTAAATTATAGAAAATCTTTACAGACGAGAGAAAAACCAAGAAGTGGTTCCGCAGCTATAAATCAACGCCCAATTAAATTTGTTGTCGTTTTTGAATATGTCTTTTAAAAATAGACCAACTTATTCCAATTTGTTGCCCGATGATTCGGATGGTACTCAAGAAGATGACTCTAATATACCTTCGGAAGCAGAAACTCAATCGTGTTCAAGTTACAATGAAAATGAAAATCCTTATGCAACTGCCTTACGAAAACGAAGAAATTTAAATAATTCTTCTAAACGGAATGTCGTGGACGTTTTGGAAACATATATTGAGTCTAACAGAGAGAAACCGGATGAATTGATGCTATTTTTTTAAGGGAATAACAGAAACTGTAAAAACATTTCCAAAAGAAACGCAAATCCATATAAAACGTCAGATATTTGAATTAGTTAATGACGCTGAAGCTTCTTTGCTGTACAACTTGACAAATCCTGGTTACACTTCATCTCGACACACGGATATCAATTCCGGCGCATCCACAGCAAGTACTCCTTCTACAGGATATCATAATACCACTCCAAGTACAGGGAATAATTTTCTAACGAATCCTAGTTATTACACTACACCTCGAACATCGGACGTGAATACCGGCGCATCTACGTCGAGTGCTCCTGTTTCAATCTATAATACTACCCAAAACGATAATTCTAGCTATACTACTACTCATGTTTAAAAATTAAAATATTTGATTAGAAAATGTTGAATTAGAAAAGTACAAATTATGAATCACTAATGTTTGTTTAAAAAATTAAAATACCTACTTTGTTTTTTGCCAATTTTTGCCTTAAGTCAAGCTTTATGATCAATTGTTAGTGTTTTGGTCAACTAATGACAGTTCTTAATCACTAATTTGTAAACACGAAATATTAAAGAATGTATAAAATCAGTGGTTTCATTAATAAAAAAAAATCTCTTACCTTAAAGTTACACATAATCTTTCTTCAACTGATATACAAAGCCGAAATTTTGTATTTTGTTTTTGTAACATGGGTCGTAATAGGTCCACAATCTTGTAAAACTTTGCAATATCCATCCGAAAATGCTCTTTGAATTTAGTATTATTTTGTTTTAATTGGGGTACCAATGTCGCGTATTCTCCAACCAAATTTCTATTTACCCAAAGTGGGTCGACCCACTGTCCCAATTGCCCAATTTTTTACGCTTATTTTTTTCTATGTCTTCGAAACGACAAAAATATCGCACATAGAACTGTCCATGTTGAGGGCACAATACTAATTGAGTAGCTGACCGTCTTCGCAGCATATTCAGCGCCGTACGTAGTAGATAGAAGCATTTTAGCGGAGATAACACTCTTACGCCGCTGTACGCCGCTGATAGAAGTAGAACTGAATAAGTGTGACCAAAACCGTTCAGCGAAACGTAAATAGAGCTGAATAAGTGTGTGTAGTCCCTAAAACCCACCCGTGTTCCATCAGTTGCCCATGTGCCCGGGTCACGGTATCTCTTTCGAACAATCACGCGACCCCGGCAGGCATCGGTCCTAGTAGACCCCTACACTGCTGCTGACATCTCTTTGAGGCGCGCGTGGAACACTGCGCGCCGTCGACCCGAGCTTGGTCCTTACCGGGCGGCGAGCTACCCATTGCTCGCCACCCGCAAGCTCGCGCCTACGGTGGCCGGGAGTCCGCAATCGACTCCCGACGCCCGGGGCGTCTCCTCCTGCGGCGGCTAGGGACGTGAGGGCGCAGAGACTGCCACTCCCTCATGCGCCCCGCCTCCTCCTTCGCGAGCATTACTGCTTCGCAAAAGGAGGTGACGGCTTCCCATTCCCTCTCGCTCCGTACCATGGCTCGCACCAGGGCCGCACGCGAGAGGTCGCCGCCGCCGATCGCCTCCACGAGGACACGGCGGTGCTCCGCCCAGGCAGGGCACACCTCCACCGTATGCTCCACCGTGTCCTCCAGACGATCCTCGCAATGGAAACACCCGGACGTTTCCTCCCGCTTTATCCTGAACAGGAACCCACCGAAGCACCCATGCCCGGTGAGAAACTGCGTCAGGCGGAAGGTGAGGACGCCGTGGCGCCTCTCTATCCACTCCTCATTCATTACGACGCTTGACGTAATTTGTAATAATGTGCCGACTCAAAATTTTAAGGTTTATTATTTTATGCTTTTCAGTTTTTCGGCGGTTTAATTTTTTGTTAAAAAGTTTTTATTTTATATTTTTGTGGCTTTAATGTACTAATAATACTTGGCAAGGTATATCCTATCCAACACAAAAAGAATTATCAAAATCGGACTACTCTGTATAAAGTTATGCGTGTTTATACATTACAATCAGTGAGTGAACAATCAATCATCCCCTGTTTTCCGACCCTTAGGGTTCGATTTTGTTTTTCAAATTTATATGGGACCACCTTGGGAGTATACCCTTTCCAACAGAAGAAGAATTGTCACAATCGGACCACTATGTAAAAAGTTATGCGTGGTGATTCATAAAAAATAAAAAAATATATATATACTAGCTTTTGCCAGCGGCTTCGCCCGCGTGGAGGTCGGAAATTATCCCGCGGGAACATACTACCGGGATAAAAAGTAGCCTATGTCCTTTCTCAGGCTTTAAACTATTTGTGTACCAAAATTTCATTTAAATCGGGTCAGTAGTTTTAGCAGGAAAGCGAGACAGACAGACAGAAAGACAGACCGACAGACAGACAGAGTTACTTTTGCATTTATAATATTAAGTATAGTATAGTATAGTATAGTATGGAAGTATGGAAGTATGGATAGTATGGATATATATGCGTCGAACTGAGAACCTCCTCCGTTTTTTTTCGTCGGTTGAAAATGGAGATGGAATGATCTAGTCGACTCATGCGCTGGGTAGGTATGTTCTGTATCGTCTGATAAGTAAATATTATTAACAGGATGTTTCATAATTCAAATGCATTATTTATTTTTCTTAGTACCTATTATCTTAATTAATGGTTACAATTTTTTTTATCACGCCCAGAGAGGTATATTATGTCGGATACATTTATAAGCACTGGACTATTTATTAGCTTAGATTATGCGGGGTAGTTTTCGAAATGAAAGTTTGAATAATCTCACAAACATTTAATGGAACTAAAACACTTTTTACAACAGGAAATAATCAACACCAGCAATGACAATACACCTTAGCTTAAAAGTACGTTACACGGTTGGTTATTTTAAGTTATTTACCAACGTTAACACTCAGATTTTAAAATATTGAAGATAAAATAAACTAACCTGGCTTTGCTGTAACGGATAGCAATATTTCTGTACGGAGTGACACAGTGTTACTTCTCACTTCTCAGTCTTTACTCTTCGGCGTCGCAGCATCAACTTTTTTCTTGTAGGACATCTCGTAGTTAATCTGAAAGATTCTTACTACTTAAACGGATTGTGGCCCGGCGAGTTCTAAAAAGTTACCTTTTTAGGCCTCCAGCCGGGGCTTATTATACTTAAAAACTAAAGCGAAAACTCTAAGGGTTACCCCGAGGGGGGTACGAACCTCGGCTTAGGCAATCACTGGTAGGGGGGCAGCAAGGGACTGGCTGGATCTGGGTTAAATTATTTTGGGACTATGAGCTGCGCGCAGCCGTTTCATCGTTTTTAAATGACAAGTGACACGCGTACTGTCACTTGTCGCCTGCTGATGGTTACATGATTTAAACAAGACGGCGGTTGTTAGCGCCATCTATTTTTATTTTGTTAAACTATTACGCAAGATGTCAAGCTAGTCCTTTTCCCTGCCATCTGCCAATTATATCATGCACCTCGTGAATTTCTCCTTGACGAGTGTCGCCCACTTTATGGCTCGCTCGAGAAAGACATTATAACAGTCCAAATATGGTTTCCGCCGTGATCGCATCTCCGCTGTGTTTTTTTTTTATCCGCTGTGCTAATTTTATCGCAGAACGATATAATATGAATATTATAAGTTCATAGCAGTCCCGCTGTTTCTTTAGTGGTGTTATTTGTGGCTTCGACGGTTGAACTGAAGTGCTGTGTTGTGACTCTGGACTTTGCCGACACGTGGTGAGCCGAACTGTGAAGACTCCGGACCAACTCTAGATTCTGCTGGAAGATCGAGCGGCTTCCCGAGGAGGTAGGTGCACGATTCCCTCACCCCTGGCCCTAGGCGAGACACTTGCGTTCATCAGTTTTCGGTCCGCGTCGAAGGTACCTAATTCGCCTTCCGTCGGAGCCCCACCAACGGTAGTTGATAGAAATGCGTTTATTTTAAATATAAACTGCATTTATGATGTCCACTAGGTACAATTTTACAGCGAATTTACTAAAATTCTAACAATTGAGTGGACAGCTTTTGTAAGACGACTAAAATGTCACGGTGTATAGAATAAACCCACTTACACAATCCTACCCGTCCTCGAAAGTTTTTGTTAGTGCGGAAACTAAGTTTTGTAAAGTCGTGATTGTACTGCCTGTGCGACCACCCGAGTAAAAATAGATAACGATAAGGCACGAATGGAATATGAAATTCCTAAAATCAATGTGTTATAAACCATGGTCGCGGTCGCCAGGTGATCGCCGATTGACGGCTAGTACCTACCTACTTGGCGTCATCTTGTTGTCTGTATGTTTCAGCCACACCTGTGTCGTAGAATGCGTAAATTAATGTGTTAAATAAGACATTACATAGGTGTGGCTTTTATTTACTATAATAATTGAGATGTGTCATTGTTAATGACTGCGACAAAAGGTGTTCACGTTGCAGATAGATGGTCGAATCCGCTGTTTTACAAAACCACTGGTTGTTGAACATAATATCAGCTCCGTTATCTAAATCAATTAAATAGTTTGCTTCGTTTAGTGGTTTTGGGTATATAATGTCTGGACTGAACTTATACCATTGTCTAAACGTTTTGCATATGTCAATGTCAACGATATGACTATGTTTAATGGAATGTCAGATTTTAGATTTTAGTACTACATTTTACAGTTCAATTCGGTATTAGAAGCTACAGCAAACGCTTATTGTGACTGCAGATACTACACGACCATTCTTCATAACGTCTAAACGTGGTTGTGCAAAGACAATCCAGCTGAACGTTGTTCTGCTGTTTCACATAACGGAGCTGTTTTGTAAAACAGCGGATTCGATAATCCATCTGCAACATCCATACAACATACCTCGGTCCATTAAACTTAGTTACTTTATGTTTAGACCATTATAATGTACCATTTTGTGATAAATAAATAATAATATCTAGGGACAACCAACACAACGTTATCTGATCTCAAAGTAGGTAGAGCCTGTACCAGACAACTGATAAACATACTTATAAATATTTCTAAATACATACATATCTATACTTATCTATACTATAATAATATTATAAAGCTGAGAGTTTGTTTGTTTGTTTGATTGAACGCGCTAATCTCAGGAACTCCTAGTCCGAATTGAAAAATTCTTTTTGTGTTGGGTAGCCTATTTATCGAGGGAGGCTATAGGCTATATAACATCACGCTACAACTAAGAGAAGCCGAGCAGTAATGAAACATGTTGCAAAAACGGGGAAAATTTATTCCTTTTGAGAGTTTCCGTTGCGTGCGCTGCGTAACCGGTTAAAATAACGCAAAAATCATGTATGACGGAATTGTTCCTTTTAAAAAGTTCTAAAAAAAAGTCCGCGAGAGCATATGTCTATCTTTTAAGGTTGACTCACTATAACTCAAAAGGAGCGAGCAGCAACGAAAAATAGACGAAAACTAGCAGGCAAATCGATGCGACGGGAAGGGTCAGGGGAGCAAAAATTTGACGCGGACGAAGTCGCGGGCAGAAGCTAGTTATAGATAAATCACACCCAGACACAGAACAAATGATTGTGCTCATCACACAAAGATTTGTTCTGGGTGGGAACCGAACCCACGACCTCAGTCTTAGCAGTGAGGGTCACTAACCACTAGACTAACAGCCCACTCAAAATGATTATGAGTAGGTATGTATTGTACATATATCAGACTTATAAAATGGCCAACCGTCGTCCAGTCGGTCGCGCGTCGCTTGTTTCCGTGTTGTATGTATCTAATCTCTGCTATCCGTGCCTACGATACAAATACAACGTGTTTCGAGTGGCCATGACTCCACGAGTACGATGATTTGGTAATATTGCACAGAAACATTTCATTAGAGCGGACTTTTTTAATTAATTGGCAAAACTATACAGCCTTGCTGTGTATTAAATGTGTGTGTGTGTGTGTGAGTAATGTGTTGTGTGTGTGTGTGTCTTCTACGATGTCCTTCTCACCGCTCTGGTTTCATTAAATCTTCTTTCTTTGTCCAGGCGGTCTTTCTATGGAATGCGCTTCCTCTGAATATCAGGTTGGCAACCAGTCGGTTTTCGTTTAAAGTGAAGGCACGTGAGCATATTCATAAGAAGTTGGCAGAATCATCCCAGCGCTGATTTGCTGGATTCGTTTTCTCCTCTACCTATCGTTATTGCTCCGGACAATGTTTATTTTCGTTATATATATATATATATATATATATGTATCTATGTATATATCTATGTATTTATATGTATTTTTTTTCCGAATTATCTATCCCTATGTTGCACCTGCCATGTTTTGTCTCTGCAACACCCTAAGGTTGACTGGTAGAAAATGCCTCAGGCATTAAGTCCGCCTTTGTACAGTATTTTTTAGTTGTGCATAAAGTTTTAATAAATAAATAAATGTGGGTATGGGATCGAGTTTCGTTAAACAATAGTAAGGTCTAAAGATAAACTTTTAGTTGTGATAAGGCCACTTGAGTTTTTCGGTATTCAACTATTTTCCTTAACCGTTGACCTCATTTAAGTACGGATAAAATTCATTGATAAATTCAAAAATATAATGATGGTGCGTAACCATCTACTAATTTACTGGCTAACCAATTTGAATAAACCTAAAGCTCAATTTCGATCACCGCGGAATGGAAAGGTAAAGAGTCTTTAGGTTTTTGTAATTTGGCTGCAGTATAAGTTAGTCACAGAATTATAAATTTCATATACATATTGAAGACTAGCGCAGATTGCGGCAGGCCAGGGTAGCCCGCGAAAATAAAAACATCCAAAGTTTTTCTTGCAATTTCCATATTAATGAAAGGTTGAAAAACGTAACAAAATTAGAATATCGTCGGCTTCCCAGGAGCATAAATCAAGGTGAATGGTTCAAACCAAATCAATCAAAAAAACAAAATATTTTTATTTCACATAAACCTACATGATGGCCACTTATGAAACGTCAGAAGCTAGGTGCACGGTTCCAAATTGTTGATTTCTATGGAGAAGGGTCGGCAAGAAACTCCATGGTTACTCTTTTAAAAATAATTGGCTTTTACAATGGTTTTAAATTACAGTATCAATAGGTATGGGAGAACAGTGTAGGACTGTCAACAAGTACCAAGTACTTAATAAAATGGAAAATTGCCTACAGTCTACAAGGCCTGCAACGTTCTCACATTCACACAGTATCGAAGAATCCACATAAATGATAGTAGTTCATAAACAAGATCAAATAACCTATTTTAAATAGGTTATTTGATTATGAACTACTATCAAATGTCATTTTTGCCATGACGACCAAAAGTAGACAGTTCAAATTAGAATTGTAGGTATGTAATGTCAAATAATGAGTAGAAGTCAAAGAAGAATGTAAAAAAAAATGTACACCGTCATTTGGGAGCAATTAGATAATAGACATGAACATGGTTATCCCGTTAATGAGGTTCCAGGGAAGCCACTGGGTTAAACCATTTACCTTAATGTGAATGGGTCACAAACACATTTATATTATACTAGCTATTGCCCGCGGCTTCGCTCGCGTTAAATTTGGGGTAACACGGTTCCCCTTTCCTGATTTAGAACACAGTAGAGAACTTGGAACACAATGTTATTTTAATACGCTACTGTAGACGATATTATAGGTCTTTCCATTTGGGTATAGAATGTAAAGATTCTGGGCATTGGACACACGCGAACATGCTACATACTTATTGTCCATGGGAAAAGCACGGCTTTTCTAAGTTCACCCCAGCCAGCTAAAAAAGAAAAAGAAAAAAAAGTAGCCCATGTCACTCTCCGACCCTTCAACTATCTCCACTTAAAAAATCATGTCAATTCGTCGCTCCGTTTTGCCGTGAAAGACGGACAAACAGACACACACACTTTCACATTTATAATATTAGTATGGATAATGCGTTGTGTAGCGGTGCTTCCTGCTCTGCAATACAGATACAGGATATTGGATATCTACAGTCCGATTTCAAATTCAACGTTTCGTCCCCGTAGAGCGAAAAGTCACTAAGTCGAAAAAACACGTTTTGAGATACCTAATGAGAGTTAAAGTTTTTTAAATAAAAATCGTTATAATTTTGGTTCGCCATTACATATCTCTATGTTTTTAGCTTTAATATGAAGGAAATAAAATAAAGTTTGTATTATAAGAGCTAAAAAGTGTGAAAACCCTCTAATAATTGAAAAAAGTTAAAAACATTAAATTAGCTAATTGTTCTCTATAAAATCTCTGTTTTTTTGTGAGTTAGTTAATGGATATAATGGATTGATGATTTCTCGCGTCTGTAGTATGGTACGATACAATTAACAATAAAGAGCGAGTAGTTACTAAGCTGAGTTAGTTAATTTACGCTTTTGTGAGTTTTAACAAACTACTGATTTTAAAAATTCACTAAATCATTTTAGTAATTTTTAGACTACCTAAAGGCGTACGTGTGTATTGATAATTTAAGAGAAAAAGTAATTAAGTCGTTTTAATTTCAGTTATGTACATACTTTTTCTAAAAACCTGTAGGGTACAAATGGTAGACTTACTTACTTTTTACATTTTGTAAAACAAAAGTGTGGACAGCTACAAAAATGTCGGTTAGACAGATATTTAGAGAAACAAGTGTTGATTTTAGTGACAATGGTACCGATTCCCTTGTTCATAAACTAAACTAAATTTAAGTTCATTGCATCTTTTTCTTTGTATTTCATTAAGAAGAGGACAAAAGAAAAATTTTAGTTTAGTCCTGTCAAATTAATCAGCGCTTGTCACTACTCCATACAAGTTTAGACGTGATTAAAAACTTGCCTACTAAAATTACGTCAATTTACGTCAAGCGTTGATTAATTTGACAGGACTAAACTAAAATTTATCTTCTGTCCTTTCCTTAATGAAATAGAAAGAAAAAGATGCACTGAACTTAAATTTAGTTTAGTTTGTGAATAAGGGAATCGGCACCATTGATAACTCATTTTGGCCATTTTTTACTTACTGACTTTTCGCTCTACGCGGACGATTTGAATTCGACTGACACAATTATTATGTTAGGTACTAGTTTCTGCCCGCAACTTCGTCCGCGTAAAATTTCTTGTTCCCCTGACCCTTCCCGTCGTCGCGTCGAATCGCCTACCCGTGCGATTTTCCCCGTTTTTGCAACACTTTTCATTACTGCTCCGCTCCTCTTGGTTGTAGCGTGATGTTATATAGCCTATAGCCTTCCTCGATAAATAGGCTACCCAACACAAAAATAATTTTTCAATTCGGACCAGTAGTTCCTGAACGCGCTAATGCGTTCAATCAAACAAACAAACTCTTCAGCTTTATAATATTATAGTATAGATGATACAATTTCGTTACAAAAAATTTACTTCCATTTCGTTCTGCGGCAATGTGAGGTTTAAGTACATACTAAGTACTAAAAAATACAAACACTCCAACAGTGTGTGCTTTTTTTATTTATTTATGATAAGTTTAGATACCATGACGCTCCAGTAGAATAAACACAGTGGTAAATACTGTATAGATTTTATACTTATTTTTTCATATAAAACAGAACTGTTTCTGATTTCACTTCTATCCATGCTTAAACAGCTGATGCTACTTAGCTGTTATTGTATCTTTGGTTTGCCCCGTGGCGCTGTCTGCGGCAACGGATGCGGCTCGTCGCGCCACTTGTAGTGATTAGGTAATGATGCCAATGTGCTAACTGGCCATCTTCAATTAACATCGCACATTCAGAGCTCGCGCCTCGCGTCTTCTCCAGGTCCTCAGACGCAGATCGTCTGAGGACAGTCACAATATAAATATGGGCAGTACACAAACTAGGCCTGTTTGTTGATATTACTACGTACCTACGGTCCATCGGAGCGTTAGTATTTGCCAAATCGAAAAGTGTTTCAGTTTCAATTAAAGTTCGGAATCGAAGTTCTTTAACGCGGCTTCCGGTAGGCCAGTAGTCCGGCTACAAATCGTGACGCGAAAAAGCGACTCACGCACCGAGTGTTCCACACCGTCATTATAAATTTAATATCTGGATGACCGAGCTTTGCTCGGTATTTTTTGGTAAATTGTGTTTAAAATAATAAGTTTATGTTCAAGTTGATTATCGATAAAGTTGGTCATTGAAAACGCGAATAAAACGACATTTTATAAAAATGAATCCTAGCTAGATCGATTTATCGCCCCCGAAACCTCCTGTATACTAAATTTCATGAATATCGTTGGAGCCGTTTCCGAGATTCAGGTTATATATATATATATATGTACATATATACAAGAATTGCTCGTTTAAAGATATAAGATATATGTACTATAATATTATAATAATATTATAAAGCTGAAGAGTTTGTTTGATTGAACGCGCTAATATCAGAAAGTACTGGGCCGAATTGAAAAATTTCTTTTTGTGTTGGACAGCCTATTTATCTAGAAAGGCTATAGGCTATATAACATCACGCTACAATCAAGAAAAGCGGAGTAGTAATGAAAAATGTTGCAAAAACGGGGAAAATTGCACGGGTAGGCGATTCGACGTGACGGGAAGGGTCGGGGGACGACATGGCGGATACGATTGTCGCAACCCAGTGCTGGGCACGCCACAATTGCGGCGGTACCTAAGTCCCCTCTTTGAGGAGTGGATAGAGAGGCGTCACGGCGTCCTCACCTTCCGCCTGACGCAGGTTCTCACCGGGCATGGGTGCTTCGGTGGGTTCCTGTTCAGGATAAAGCGGGAGGATACGTCCGGGTGTTTCCATTGCGAGGATCGTCTGGAGGACACGGTGGAGCATACGGTGGAGGTGTGCCCTGCCTGGGCGGAGCACCGCCGTGTCCTCGTGGAGTCGATCGGCGGCGGCGACCTCTCGCGTCCGGCTCTGGTGCGAGCCATGGTACGGAGCGAGAGGGAATGGGAAGCCGTCACCTCCTTCTGCGAAGCAGTAATGCTCGCGAAGGAGGAGGCGGGGCGCGTGAGGGAGTGGCAGTCTCTGCGCCCTCACGTCCCTAGCCGCCGCAGGAGGAGACGCCCCGGACGTCGGGAGTCAATAGCGGACTCCCGGCCACCGTAGGCGCGAGCTTGCGGGTGGTGAGCAATGGGTAGCTCGCCGCCCGGTAAGGACCAAGCTCGGGTCGACGGCGCGCAGTGTTCCACGCGCGCCTCAAAGAGATGTCAGCAGCAGTGTAGGGGTCTACTAGGACCGATGCCTGCCGGGGTCACGTGATTGTTCGAAAGAGATACCGTGACCCTGGCACATGGGCAACTGATGGAACACGGGTGGGTTTTAGTCAGTAAAAGTCTGACACGCCCTCCCGCTCCGCCCAGAGCGGGAGAAGTCATTTGATGATTTCCCATCCTGAAAAAAAAAAAAAAAAAAAAAGGGTCGGGGGAACAAGACATTTAACGCGGATGAAGTCGCGGGCAGAAACTAGTGTTGTAATATTATTGCAGCTTTAGGTCAGCGCCATCTCTTGGCGTTGGAGGAACTAATGTAATTTGTGTTGATGATTTCTAAAAAGTGTGCTATTTAGAGGCATCGTTTTATTTTTCCTGTAATCTTTACAGAAGCTTCTATCACATATAGTAATTTCAGCGCTTAACGGTTAACTGTATTTATTGTATGTATGTATTTAGCAACCTTTTGTTACGAAATACGCAATACGCGCGTGTCATTTTTTTAAAAGATCGCGGGCGGTACTTACATCGTGCAAGAGAGTAACGTATAACAAGCCCAATCTTCTTGACACGTCACGGCACCACGGCACGCCCCACTGAGAGCTCTCGACTATAAGCTATAACTGCTGCGATAGCTGAGAGGTATCGTAGATGCGCGCGTCTGTGTGGGTGTGCCGTTTCGACCGTTTTTTTCTTTTGGGGTGGGAAATCATCAAATAACATTTCCCGCCCTGGACGGAGCGGGAGGGTGTGTCAGACTTTTACTGACTAAAACCCCCCTGGCCCCTTCAGTACGTGCTGACATCTCTTTGAGACGTGCGTGGAACACAACGTGCCCCAGCTGGCGACCCGGGCCTGGTTCTTATCGGGCGGCGAGCTACCCATTGATCGCTACCCGCAAGGTCGGCCTAGCAGGCCGGGAGTGCGCTGTGGACGCCATGGGCGAAAATTGATCTATGTTTTCAAGAACCTTAGACATGTTGCGTCCCCAAAATTAGTGAAGCTTTACTTAGCACTCGCACAGTCCATTCTTCAATATAGCATCACCATTTTGGGGAGGTGCACATAAAACTAGAAAGAAAGAAGAAAGGAAGAAAAATGATTTATTCTGCACAATCTAAACGCACATATTGTAAATTAAAACTATACTAAAGCCCTTAGAAATATGTTCTAAAAGTTAGTACTTTTCGTCCTTATTTGTACCTTTTTTTATCTCGAGGTGGAAATCCTCATGGATGACCTCCGCCCTGGGGTGGGCGGAGGGGTCTGTCAGACTCTTACTGACTAAAACCACCCCAGTGTTCCGTCCCACACCTACGTCGGGGACCAATATGTCTTCCACGATCCCCGACTGGTGCCGGCCCGCCTTTGCGGGCCTCCTCACGTTGGGGGGAAGTGAGGTGTTAAACTCCCCCCCATACAGAGAGCCGCGCGTGGAACACTACGCGCCACCATCTCGGGTCCTAAGGATTAGGGGGCGACGGATGTCCCCGGATCCGTCACCCCTGGACCCATTTAGGGGGGCTGAAAGAGGGCGTTGTCCGCCCTCTGCCGACGCCCGGTGCACGTGCTGTGGGCTGGGTGAGCGGAAGATATCTCCCGCTCCCTTTCCGCAGCCTCCTTCTGCGACATGACTGATTTGCAGAAGGATACCACCGCGTCCCAGGACTCCTCACTGTCGACCATCGAATCGACTACGATCGGCAACGACAGGTTACTGCCTGCTCCTGAGAAGAGGGCACGACGCGGCTCCTCCCAAGCGGCACATTCTGCCAGCGTATGCCGCGCCGTGTCCTCCCGGTGCTTATTTGTACCTAACCCATCTTCTTTATCAGTCATGTGAAGTCCTGAATTTGCCAGTTATTTATATTCCTTGTGGTTCTGAAGCAACACTCTTTACTACAATTCTCAAAAGGTGATCTAGCTAGAAGATGAAATGTTATTAGTAACAAAAAATTAAACCGCCGAAAAAACTGAAAAGCAAAAAATTATAAACCTTAAAATTCTGAGTCGCCGCTTTGAGTGATCTTTGTTCATTGATTTTTCAGCGCCGACTCAAAATTTTAAGGTTTATTATTTTTTGTTTTTCAGTTTTTTCTGCGGTTTAATTTTTTGTTAAAAAATTTTTTTGAAGTGAAAACTTCCTTAGCGGCGTTGTGCACTTTTTTGTAATGGGTAAAAAATGTTAATCTCGCGTCAGGTCACGTGACCCTGATTGAAAATTCGTAAGACGGACAGAGAGTAGGAGAGGAAATATCCCCCTCTCTTTCTACGGGCCGCGGCAAAAATGTATGCCTGCACCTGCTGTTTCGTTTAGGCGGCGCAGGATGCTTGCGCGAATGTTCGTGTGTGTTTATGTTACAGCGCACAGTGTTTTATGAAGACCATTTTTCGGACATTGCTTTTTTATATAAAAATCTGATAGTTTATGTTATTTCAATGCAATAATTCGTATCCCCATTTCACTAGTATGTTTAGTTTTTCAGATATTTTTTTTTTTTGAAAATCGTCTTTTTTCAACCGCATATTTAGAAAAAAAATTATATCTCTGACGCTAAATATGATACGCAATTGTGACCTTAGAAACATCGATGGCGTTTTTTATGATGCATATTTTAGAGTAAAAATAAAACTCAGAACTTCGTTAGATTTAGACTTATACGAGGTTTTTAGTTTTTCGTTTTTATTTTTTTTCTCGGTAATTTCATCGTATTTGGAAAAGTTATTTATACTAAAATTATGCCCTTCATCTTCCCTACATACCACAAAAATAACACATCCTAATTGCGTGGAATCTAGAAACCACAACATTTGTAAGCTTGATCCGTATTCTACGTCGTTAGGGTTGTCACGCGATAATATTATATTACTTCATATCCGGATCTGAAGTTATCTCTATATTTAAACCAAAGTTATCCACACAATCAGAAGAATCGCCAAACTTAACGGGCAGTGGGCAGGGCACATTTACATTTTAATGTCATTTTAGATTTTCAGAACTACCTCTAATAGAACAATTTAGGGGTTTTTAAAGATTGTATGGAGGAATCTTATTTCTTAGGTTAATAAACTTAAAATTTAGCACAAATTCTTATCAAAATAAAAATTGTCATTGATGCCAATTCTGTTGTACACCGAACTAAACTATCTCTAAAATTCCTTACTTTTGGCTATGAGAATTGTAACTAGGGCGTGCAATATCTGAGGGTTCTTAATTCCGGAACTGAGATCCGATACTGGAGAACTAATTCCGGAATTCCGGATCTGGTATCTTTTTCTTTTTTAGATTTTTTCTTTCTTTTTCTTTTTAATTGTTTCAGTGTCTCTTCTCTATCTAGGAAAATAAACAAAAATTGTTTCAAATCAAACAAAATTTATAATAAATCAGTCTTTCAATCATTTTGAGTTACAAATTAAACATATTTGGTCATCATTTTGCCTTATTACTCTATTAGACATTTTCACAATAGTAAAGTCAACAAGGTTTATAGAAAATAAAATAATGTAACTAAACAGTAACAAAAACATAAAAAATGTACTCTAAATAGTCTCCTTCCTGTCTAAAATTATTATTACGACAAAATATCATAATGGAAGGTGAAAGGTTCTGGAGTGGCGACCCGCGTACCGGAAGACGTAGAGTTGGAAATCCACCAACAAGGTGGACCGATGACCTTGTGAAGGCCGCAGGAATCCGCTGGATGCGGGAAGCACAAAACCGGGCGAAGTGGCGGAGCTTGGGGAGGCCTATGTCTTGGGGAGGCCTATGTCTTTCGGCTGAAATGATGATGATGATGATCATAGTGGAAGGACTGGAAGGAGTTAAAAAAGTATCCTTACATCGCATGCGCTGCGAAAACTATGGATAATGGAACAAAATAATGTACTACGGCTTTTCAGAATACATCATTATCTATAAAAAGTGTCGCGACAGCTCACAGCATATGTCTAACTGTTACAGTTATGTCACACTTAAGGACATCACTTCAGAACGACTGCACCTATTTGGCTTTTTTTTATAGTGTTCGTATTGTCAGGACAAGGTCTGTTGTAAAGAAAATTGAAAGAAATCGAAAAAGAAATTGCACCCAGGCAAAGCTGTGGAGGGCAGCTAGTTATATATAAATATTGGAATTCCGGAATTACTCCCGTCAATTCCGGAACTGAAAAATCAATAAAATTGATCCGGAATTCCGGAGTTACGGAATTGTAACGCTGTTCTGCAAGAAAAAATCTCTAAATTAAAAAAATATTTAGACATGATTAAAATCGAATTTGACAATCGCGACTCAACGTGGAATTTTTTTTTCTTTTGGCTACGCAACGTGGTACTTGTGTGCGCTACGCAATGAATTTTTTGAGAGACGAAGGCGCGCACAAGGGGGCCTGGATGTGTTTTATATGGAATTTTTCACTTTTTGTTTGAAAATTTAAAAAAAATATTACCCACGTGTTGAGATTTATATGTGCAGGGGTTTTATAAGGGGGGTCGAAAATTTCATTATTTTTGCGATAGGACACGCCATTTTCGAGATATAAGCAAAAGAAAAGGAAAACAAAAAATACAGTTCTGTCTTTGCACGTGAAGGCGAGGCGTTGCGTTAGTGTGAATTTTAGTTCATGATCACTAATTTTATTCCATACCTTTTTGATCGCGATTAAAAGTAGTCAGATTTAGAAAAAATAAATTATTATAGTCAAAATTTTTGGTGAAAACTAAACTAATAATTCAGCGCAATCTTAGTGCTGCCAAACTAAAATATAGTTAAGTTGTGTCACTTTAGTCTATTTCAGAATAGGAAATCCTCGTTCGACAGGGATAAACCAAAATTAAGTGATTTTTAGTTTAGTTTAGAGAATTTTGTGACAACAGAATCGGCCCGTTATTCGTTTTTTCTAAACTACCGTCAAAATATAGTTTTAAAGGGTGTTAAAGTTTTTATGAAAACATGCGCGAACGAAACTGGCAAAGTGCTAGTTTCAGTTTAAATAACTTATCCCAATACTACGGAATTATCGAGAACAAAATAACTAAAAACTAAAAACCTTTTATAAGTCTGGATATAACAAAGTTCCTTGGTTTAATAGTCGAAATTTTAATAACCAATACGTCCCATTAAATAAAAATTGAGTCATCAAAATTCAGATTCGAAAGTGACAACCCTAGCAAAAACAGTTAATTTGGAATAACTTCTAGATTCCACGCAATTAGGATGTGTTATTTTTGTGGTATGTAGGGAAGATAAAGGGCATAATTTTAGTATAAATAACTTTTCCAAATACGATGGAATTACCGAGAAAAAAAATAAAAACGAAAAACCTCGTATAAGTCTGAATCTAACGAAGTTCCGAGGTTTATTTGTACTCTAAAATATGCAACATAAAAAACGTCATCGATGTTTCTAAGGTCACAATTGCGTATCATATTTAGTTTCAGAGATATGATTTTTTTTCTAAATACCCGGTTGAAAAAAAGACGATTTTCAAAAAATTATATCTCAAAAACTAAACATACTAGTGTAATGGGGATACGAAATATTGCAGTGAAGTAACTTAAACTATTAGTTTTTTATATAAAAAAGCAATGTCCGAAAAATCGTCTTCATAAAACACTGTGCAGCGTGCCACGCGCATCCATGGATGGTGACAGCTGAGAATTTTCCCTATTATTTTTATATAATTATGACAGTTCAAAATGTCATAATTATAACCAGCCTGTACAATCGTGAGGCATGCAACCTCTACAGTTTGCACATGACACTAAGTTTTGTATGGGAAACTTACTAATGCCATACTTGACACTCCCCATAAAACCACAAAAAATATTTCTTACTAACTAAACCAAATTCCTATCGTCGCTAATACAAATAATATTAAAGACAAATATTCTCGATATGATCATAGATTTTTAAAATGAAATAGGTTATATATATACCTATAAAAATAATTTATTACCTATGGTTATACTTGACATTGCAGTCAGTAAGACTATAGACCGTAGACAGTTGAGGCTGGCTATAGACACAAAATATTAAAGACAGATGTTCTCGACTGGACCACAGATTTGGACCATAAACAAAAGAATACCTATGCATGTGTGTATTAAATACATGGTAATGAATAGTAGTGTGTGTAACGTGTTATTTATTGAAAATAATGTATTTTTACGCATAATTTAAAAAAAATATTAGCATTCGTCACTTCTTCTCTGTATAAACTATAAGTGTGCGAAATTTCATACTTCTCCGTCCGCCCAATTTTCGTAAAAAGGGATCCAAAGTTTTCGCTTCACATATTAATATATAGATAATTAAAGCAATTAGTACAAAATTATTCCCTAACCATTCCAAAATATCAAAAAATGCACAACGTTAATATTCAAGTTTTCACTTCTGCCGGCACTCCCGGAGTGCAACCCATCGTTTTTTTTTTTATAATTTTTGGGGCTTTAAATTACTACCTAATAATACTTGACAAGGTATACCCTATCCAATAAAAATAGAATTATCAAAATAGGACTACTCTGTATAAAGTTATGCGTGGTTAAACATAACAATCAGTGAATGAACAATCAAACATCCCCTATTTTGCAACCCTTAGCGTTCGATTTTGTTTTCCAAATTTATACATTCGGAGTATACCTTATTGAAAAGGGTATACTCCCAAGGTGGTCCCATATAAATTTGAAAACAAAATCGAACCCTAAGGTCGGAAAACAGGGGATGATTGATTGTTCACTCACTGATTGTCAAATCAAATCAATTTATTTGCAATAAGTGTTGGTATAATTACGGTCTTAACATAAATAATTACAGATCCAAAACACTTAGTCATAATACTGTGACATGCAAACATTTGGGTTTATACATGGTCATGATAAATTGTATTCATAGTTAAAATTAAATTAAACTCGCAATATTATTAAAATTATGTAACACATTAAAAGGGGAAAAATAATGTCAGAGAAATGTCAGATTGTTATTAATTTTTCAATCTCTTATTAAATATGTCGTTTACCGAGTAGAAATTCTTTTCCCTTAACCATACTTTAAGACTCCTTGTAAAATTAACCGGTAAGATTTGAATGCTGTCAGGAATAGCATTAAATATGCGACCACACATTGCATAGCTATTCTTGCTATATAATGCTGTCCTGGGAATGATGGGCAGAACTACTCTAATGCTTTTTGTAAACACTTCACGAGCTTTTTTGAATAACTCCGGGTGCATTTTAACAAATTTAGCGCATTCAAAGATATATAAACTTGGAAACGTTAGTATCTTGAACTTTTTGTAAAAAGGTTTGCAAGATTCCCATGGGCGTATTCCCGCAATGGCGCGGATGCATTTTTTCTGTGCGATGAACACTCGTTGACTGTCTGTTGAGTAACCCCAGGTAATAAGACCATACCTCAATACAGAATCAACATACCCATAGTACGCAGATAATTCGGTTTTTAACGCTGAAGTTTTTGAAAGTTTGTATAGAACGAACACAAATTTATTTATTTTATTGCATATTTTATTTACGTGTGCCTTCCAGTTGCAGTGTTTATCAATCATGATACCGAGAAATGTCATTTCATTTACATCTTTTAATTTAAGTCCTCTTTAATTGATATCTAAAGATTTGTCTTCGCATCCATAAGTATTAAATTGGATAAAATTAGTTTTTGTTAGATTTACACGTAGATTATTTTCGTCAAGCCATGTTATTATTGATTCGATTGTATTATTGATGTCAATTGTATATTTATTAATGTCATTATTATTTGAAGTAATTATTAATGATATGTCATCAGCGAATTGAAAACAGGGGTGATTAGTAACTTCAGGAATGTCATTTATATATAGTAAAAATAATAGGGAACTAATCACACCCCCCTGGGGCACACCGGACCTGTTATGTTTATAGTTTGATCTGTATGACTTTAATTCCAGTTTATTAAGAAGAATTATCAAAATCGGACTACTCTGTATAAAGTTATGCGTGGTTATACATTACACTCAATGACTATTGGATTAATCTAACAAACGATACACATAAAAATACTCATATTAGCCTAAAACAATCCGTTAGTGATAGCATATTCCTAAAACCATATGAATATGAAGAGATTCACAGAATTATATTATCTTTAAACAACACAAACTCAGTAGGTTATGATGAAATTACAACAAAAATTCTAAAGAGTTGTTCAGTTGAATTAACACCAGTAATAACATTCTTAGTTAACCTATCTTTTGAATCTGGATGTTTTCCTAGCCTTCTTAAACAGTCCGTTATAAAACCTGTTTATAAAAAAAGGTAACAAGGAAGATCTAGATAACTACAGACCTATTACTCTCATACCGATCGTATCTTGAAACTGCCATGCATAAACGCCTTACCCAATTCATAGATAAGCGTGGTATACTAAGGAAAGAACAATACGGTTTTCAAAAGGGAAAGTCCACAACATTGGCCTGTTTTAACCTAATTGACACAATCGTCACTAATTTAGATAAGCGAACTCAGACAACAGGCATATTTTTGACATATCGAAGGCCTTTGACTTCGTATCACATAAATTGCTAATAGACAAATTAGAGAAATATGGGATACGAGGCCCAGCACTGCAATGGATAGAAAGTTATTTAAATAACAGAACGCAATGTGTAGAAATTGAAAAAATTGATAATAAACTGGAATTAAAGTCATACAGATCAAACTATAAACATAACAGGTCCGGTGTGCCCCAGGGGGGTGTGATTAGTTCCCTATTATTTTTACTATATATAAATGACATTCCTGAAGTTACTAATCACCCCTGTTTTCAATTCGCTGATGACATATCATTAATAATTACTTCAAATAATAATGACATTAATAAATATACAATTGACATCAATAATACAATCGAATCAATAATAACATGGCTTGACGAAAATAATCTACGTGTAAATCTAACAAAAACTAATTTTATCCAATTTAATACTTATGGATGCGAAGACAAATCTTTAGATATCAATTAAAGAGGACTTAAATTAAAAGATGTAAATGAAATGACATTTCTCGGTATCATGATTGATAAACACTGCAACTGGAAGGCACACGTAAATAAAATATGCAATAAAATAAATAAATTTGTGTTCGTTCTATACAAACTTTCAAAAACTTCAGCGTTAAAAACCGAATTATCTGCGTACTATGGGTATGTTGATTCTGTATTGAGGTATGGTCTTATTACCTGGGGTTACTCAACAGACAGTCAACGAGTGTTCATCGCACAGAAAAAATGCATCCGCGCCATTGCGGGAATACGCCCATGGGAATCTTGCAAACCTTTTTACAAAAAGTTCAAGATACTAACGTTTCCAAGTTTATATATCTTTGAATGCGCTAAATTTGTTAAAATGCACCCGGAGTTATTCAAAAAAGCTCGTGAAGTGTTTACAAAAAGCATTAGAGTAGTTCTGCCCATCATTCCCAGGACAGCATTATATAGCAAGAATAGCTATGCAATGTGTGGTCGCATATTTAATGCTATTCCTGACAGCATTCAAATCTTACCGGTTAATTTTACAAGGAGTCTTAAAGTATGGTTAAGGGAAAAGAATTTCTACTCGGTAAACGACATATTTAATAAGAGATTGAAAAATTAATAACAATCTGACATTTCTCTGACATTATTTTTCCCCTTTTAATGTGTTACATAATTTTAATAATATTGCGAGTTTAATTTAATTTTAACTATGAATACAATTTATCATGACCATGTATAAACCCAAATGTTTGCATGTCACAGTATTATGACTAAGTGTTTTGGATCTGTAATTATTTATGTTAAGACCGTAATTATACCAACACTTATTGCAAATAAATTGATTTGATTTGACAATCAGTGAGTGAACAATCAATCATCCCCTGTTTTCCGACCTTAGGGTTCGATTTTGTTTTCAAATTTATATGGGACCACCTTGGGAGTATACCCTTTTCAATAAGGTATACTCCGAATGTATAAATTTGGAAAACAAAATCGAACGCTAAGGGTTGCAAAATAGGGGATGTTTGATTGTTCATTCACTGATTGTTATGTTTAACCACGCATAACTTTATACAGAGTAGTCCTATTTTGATAATTCTATTTTTATTGGATAGGGTATACCTTGTCAAGTATTATTAGGTAGTAATTTAAAGCCCCAAAAATTATAAAAAAAAAAACGATGGGTTGCACTCCGGGAGTGCCGGCAGAAGTGAAAACTTGAATATTAACGTTGTGCATTTTTTGATATTTTGGAATGGTTAGGGAATAATTTTGTACTAATTGCTTTAATTATCTATATATTAATATGTGAAGCGAAAACTTTGGATCCCTTTTTACGAAAATTGGGCGGACGGAGAAGTATGAAATTTCGCACACTTATAGTTTATACAGAGAAGAAGTGACGAATGCTAATATTTTTTTTAAATTATGCGTAAAAATACATTATTTTCAATAAATAACACGTTACACACACTACTATTCATTACCATGTATTTAATACACACATGCATAGGTATTCTTTTGTTTATGGTCCAAATCTGTGGTCCAGTCGAGAACATCTGTCTTTAATATTTTGTGTCTATAGCCAGCCTCAACTGTCTACGGTCTATAGTCTTACTGACTGCAATGTCAAGTATAACCATAGGTAATAAATTATTTTTATAGGTATATATATAACCTATTTCATTTTAAAAATCTATGATCATATCGAGAATATTTGTCTTTAATATTATTTGTATTAGCGACGATAGGAATTTGGTTTAGTTAGTAAGAAATATTTTTTGTGGTTTTATGGGGAGTGTCAAGTATGGCATTAGTAAGTTTCCCATACAAAACTTAGTGTCATGTGCAAACTGTAGAGGTTGCATGCCTCACGATTGTACAGGCTGGTTATAATTATGACATTTTGAACTGTCATAATTATATAAAAATAATAGGGAAAATTCTCAGCTGTCACCATCCATGGATGCGCGTGGCACGCTCAACAAACATCAATGAACAAAGATCACTCAAAGCGCCGACTCAGAATTTTAAGATTTATTATTTTATGCTTTTCAGTTTTTTCGGCGGTTTAATTTTTGTCAAAAAGTTTTTTAAATATATTATTAAACAAACATACGAAGAAACAGAAAACTTATTAAAAATACTTAAATAATAAATAGGTCTCTCCTACTCCCACCCTCTCACACTCTTTCACACACTCACACATTACTCACCGAGAAGTTAACACTCCACACACCCTTTTGTTGTCTTATTTTATTTTAAACTTTTTTCCCTGTTTAATGATATACCACCTAATAATGATATGTAAAAATAAGCTAGTCATGCAATGGTCATCACAAGGAAGAGCGCTGATGTCTGAGATACAGATATATTTTATCTAGTTCAGACACAGATGCCTTCAATATAAAATTAAGAAAATTATAAATGGTCCTGCATACTCGTTTAAATGTAACATAATATGGTTTGTGTCAAATAAATTATTACTTATTATTACTTATAGATCAAATAAATTATTACTTATTATTACTTATAGACCAAATAAATTATTACTTATTATTACTTATAGATCAAATAAAATCAAATGGAATCAGAATATTTCACTTCTACATGGGCACTTATGAAACGCCTTAAGCAAGGTGCACAATCCCAATCGTTGATGGGCAAAGTTATCTAGTAATGTTCTGACCTACGATTGACAACATTGCCTGCCATCAAAAAAGGCACATTACGAAACTTTGTATTTTTCTTTTTAATTTATAGCGAACATATTTATTTAACTAAAACAAACAAAGATGACATTAGTTAATGGGTACAGTGAGGAGCATATGTTTGTGTTTAAATAAATTAAATCGTTTATTTATAAAAAGCACACATTTTTTGTGGTTCAAGCAGGCTTCGTCTTTTTTTTTTTTTTCAGGATGGGAAATCATCAAATGACTTCTCCCGCTCTGGGCGGAGCGGGAGGGCGTGTCAGACTTTTACTGACTAAAACCCACCCGTGTTCCATCAGTTGCCCATGTGCCAGGGTCACGGTATCTCTTTCGAACAATCACGCGACCCCGGCAGGCATCGGTTCTGGTAGACCCCTACACTGCTGCTGACATCTCTTTGAGGTGCGCGTGGAACACTACGCACCGTCGACCCGAGCTTGGTCCTTACCGAGCTACCCATTGCTCGCCACCCGCAAGCTCGCGCCTACGGTGGCCGGGAGTCCGCTATGGACTCCCGACGCCCGGGGCGTCTCCTCCTGCGGCGGCTAGGGACGTGAGGGCGCAGAGACTGCCACTCCCTCACCCGCCCCGCCTCCTCCTTCGCGAGCATTACTGCTTCGCAGAAGGAGGTGACGGCTTCCCATTCCCTCTCGCTCCGTACCATGGCTCGCACCAGGGCCGGACGCGAGAGGTCGCCGCCGCCGATCGCCTCCACGAGGACACGGCGGTGCTCCGCCCAGGCAGGGCACACCTCCACCGTATGCTCCACCGTGTCCTCCAAACGATCCTCGCAATGGAAACACCCGGACGTATCCTCCCGCTTTATCCTGAACAGGAACCCACCGAAGCACCCATGCCCGGTGAGAACCTGCGTCAGGCGGAAGGTGAGGACGCCGTGACGCTTCTCTATCCATTCCTCAAAGAGGGGACTTACTGCCGCAATTGTGGCGTGCCCAGCACTGGGTTGCGACAATCGTACCCAGCAGGCTTCGTCTTGTGTCTGGATGTTGTTTATCTTTAAAAGTCTCTATTTATCTATTTATGTATACATATCAGCTATCTTGTGTCCATTATACAGGCTCTTCTTAGTTTGGGGTCACAGATAGCCGTGTATGAGACACTTACAATACTAAAAAGCGTGAAACAGTTTCTACGTTTTACTTTTTATTTACCAAAATACGTATTCTTTGTAGATAGGAAAAAAAACCAGAATAATTTTACCATATGCCAACCCTAGCACTTTTAAAAGGCAAAATATGGATTGTATAAAAAAGAAAAAAAATTGCAGGGTAACATTACCCAGTCATTTTGGTAAGAAACTTTTCATAGTGTCGTTAACATTCCTAAAGTAAACGCTATCTTTATCATAGTTCTTGTACCGGGTTTTATGTCATCTGCTTAAAAGCCCTACTTGCATCAAAAATCAATGTGGGTTTGCCCACATTGATTTTTGACGCAAAAGCCAATTTTGATTTTTGGCTAAAAATTGATTTTTGCCTAAAAGTCCAGATAACTTTGCTCGCCAACCAAATCACACAAATTTTAATGTTGAATAATAGTAAATTTAGCTACACTAACACATGCATATGACCGTACACTTGTAGCTGATGAAGGAAAATACTTACGTCTCCATAGAAAAATCCTATTAAAATTATAAAAAACCGAAAAAAGTGGGCAATGTTGGCATATTTCACGATATGCTTTATAAATATTATCTTTAGAAAATAATTTCGATGTTTCACATCTGCCAGGCGTCCCGTGATGGGTCACTTTTTTAAAGATATTGGTGTTCTTACGATGGCATCACAATTCATTTTCGCCAACATCTTATACAGGGTGATTGGAAGATGGGTGCAAAGCTTTAAGGCGAAGATAGTACAGACAATTTAAAACCATTTAAGCCATGGTTGTCTTAGACGAAGTCTTACCAAATATTTTTAACCAAATTTTTAAGTTTTTTTTTCGGAAATTCTCAAAATTTAATGTAAACTGCATAATTATGGCCAAATTGAATAATAAATGAATTCATTTTTTATTTATTTAATTAAAGTAATGTATAAGCAATCAAGCAAAACATGTTTTAGGCTTCTGTGTCATTAGACATTTTTTTTACAGACATTTAAAGCTCAGAAAAAATAAAAAATTTGTACAATACGTCTTTTAAACCTTATTAAAAAAAAAAACGGAGGGTGCTTTTTTTGTTCAAACCTTTTTGAAGACATGCTTGATAATCACTCCTTCTTTTGAGGTATCATTTATGCGGATATCTTACAAATTATTGAAATTAGGGCCTACAAACCAATTTGAGGGAGAATTTTTTTATTTTAGGCAGACTAATTAAAACAACATTTGAATTAAAATTATTTATTTTTCATGTTCGAAATGACGGCCGTGATTCCTAATACAAGCACGGCCCCGTCTTCTAACTTCTGTAGTCGTTATTTTCAACATCATCTCCTGCTTCATTGTCTCAAACGCTTAATTTATTCTTTGTATCAATTCTTCTCTAGTGTTTATTTCTATGTTGTTATACACCAGTTCCTTGGCCTGGCCCCACACGAAAAAGTCCAACGGGGTCAGATCTGGGGAGCGAGCGGGCCAAGAGATGGGTCCATCCCTGCCGATCCAGCTATCAGGAAAGCAATTGTTGAGGTGTTCCCTTACATTTAAAGTCCAATGCGCTGGACAGCCGTCTTGCTGAAAGATGACTGTTCGGTCTCTTTCGAAGATCGGGACACCTGATTCCTCTACCAGCAGTGGTAAATCAATTTACAGAAATTGCAAATAATTTTCGCCATTCAATGGATCAGGCAAAAAGTGGGGCCCAATCAATGTTCTGCCAATTATTCCAGCCCATACATTCACAGAGAATTTCATCTGAAATGACACCTGCTTCTTAAAATGTGGATTGTTGTCTGCGTCGGCCCATTCATGGATGTTGTGAAAGTTTTTAATACCTTCCCTTGAAAATTTACTTTCATCCGTCCACAAGATTGATTTCAGAAACCACGCAACTTCGATGTCTCTGTTGAGGAGGAAACGGCAGCACTGAATTCTTCTTTGAGGATCTTGCTCTACTAGACCTTGCACACTCCTGCCATGGAACGGATACTTATCATTTTGGTGCATTGTATACCACACCTTCCATTGAGAAATGTTTAAATTTAGAGCTACTGCTCTAGTACTGGTAGTAGAATCCGCTTGAAATGCTGTTAAAATGTCTTCGTCGACGGCAGTTTCGTGTCTGCCCGGGTTGACTCCAGGTTCCACGCGGTAAAACCTATCTTGGGCAAGACGACGAAACGTGTTGTAAAACACTCGGACATTCGGTATCCTGCGATTCGGATAGCGCTCTTGATACATCCGTCGCGCCAAAGATCCATTGCCGTCTGCTCTACCGTACATAAATACGATATCCGCATATTCTTGATTGGAAAAAGTAGCCATAGTCACTTAACAATTAAGAAAAACGGCGTAGGAGCGCACTAAATGTCAACTCAACACAATTAAGTCAAAAATCAACACGTGCAGGAGCGCGAGGCTACGACTGGACACGGTGAAACAAAAAAGTTCAAAACTAACGCAAACAACACGTGCAGGAACGCAAAGGGCTACAACTGAACACGGTAAATTGTGAATCAACACGACAACGTCCACTCACAAGGGCAGTAGTTTGACTAATAAGTAAAAGATGTAACGGCTTCATCACAGACCGACTGACCCTGACTAAAGAAAAACGACTTTGTTGCCTCAGTAACTAAGACCATTTTGCTGTAAAAACCAACTCTTATCGCTTTTTGCTATTCATTGGGCGTTCTACCTGGAAATGCCGTCGCACCGCGCTCGGTGGCCATTGTTTAGAGAATCCCCTCAATGGGTTCCCCTCAATTGGTTCCTGCATGTGCCAAAAATTCTTAGAAGTGAACAATGTTATCATTTCGAGCACATAAAGTATTCTTTTAAGCAAAAATTTTGTGTTTTGTTAGACTGCCTAAAATTTAAAATTTCTCCCTCGAATTGGTTTGTAGGTCCTAATTTCAATAATTTGTAAGATATCCCCATAAATTATACCTCAAAAGAAAAAGCGATTATCAAGCATGTCTTCAAAAAGGTTTGAACAAAAAAAGCACCCTCCGTTTTATATTTTAAAAGACGTATTGTACAAATTTTTTATTTTTTCTGAGCTTTAAATATCTGTAAAAAAAAATGTCTAATGACACAGAAGCCTAAAACATGTTTTGCTTGGTTGCTTACACATTACTTTAATTAGATAAATAAAAAATTAATTCATTTATCATTCAATTTGGCCATAATTATGCAGTTTACATTAAATTTTGAGAATTTCCGAAACAAAACTTAAAAATTTGGTTAAAAAAATTTGGTAAGACTTCGTCTAAGACAACCATGGCTTAAATGGTTCTAAATTGTCTATACTATCTTCACCTTAAAGCTTTGCACCCATCTTCCAATCACCCTGTATATAAGGCAAAATATACACTTGTATGCTAAAAACAATGATATTCACACTGTTAACACTAAAAATAAGGATAAACTACGTACTCCCTTTCACCGGCTTCATAAGGTGCATAACTCATTTGGTGGGTTTGGTATAACATTTTACAACAAGCTACCACCTTCTTTACTGGAATTACTTTTTAATGCGTTTAAAGCTGAAATAAAATCTAACCTTTGTTTAAAGGCGTACTATTCCATCAACGACTATTTAAATGACAGGAATAGTTGGTCGCTGTGATTAACTCAAGACAATGTTTATGTTCTTTTTCCAGCATTATTAGCGTACCTAGTGATAGGTTACATGGGTTCAATATAATTGTATAGATATATTTTTTTTTTATTGTTTAAGTATTTTTTATTTTATTTATTTATTGGTACTGACATGATCTATTATTTCACATAATTATTATAATGCATTGCATTGCATTTTTGTTGCATAATGTGATTAGCTAGCAACCTTGACAAGCGATCATTCAATTCTTTTGTGAGCAACCGGCAGCAAATTCGTCATGCTCCCCTTCTTTTTTTTTTCTGGATGGAAAATCATCAAACGACTTCTCCCGCTCTGGGCGGAGCGGGAGGGCGTGTCAGACTTTTACTGACTAAAACCCACCCATGTTCCACCAGTTGCCCATGTGCCAGGGTCACGGTATCTCTTTCGAACAATCACGCGACCCCGGCAGGCATCGGTCCTAGTAGACCCCTACACTGCTGCTGACATCTCTTTGAGGCGCGCGTGGAACACTACGCGCCGTCGACCCGAGCTTGGTCCTTACCGGGCGGCGAGCTACCCATTGCTCGCCGCCCGCAAGCTCGCACCTACGGTGGCCGGGAGTTCGCAATCGACTCCCGACGCCCGGAGCGTCTCCTCCTGCGGTGGCTAGGGACGTTAGGGCGCAGAGACTGCCACTCCCCGCCTCCTCCTTCGCGAGCATTACTGCTTCGCAGAAGGAGGTGACGGCTTCCCTTGCCCTCTCGCTCCGTACCATGGCTCGCACCAGGGCCGGATGCGAGAGGTCGCCGCCGCCGATCGCCTCCACGAGGACATGGCGGTGCTCCGCCCAGGCAGGGCACACCTCCACCGTATGCTCCACCGTGTCCTCCAGACGATCCTCACAATGGAAACACCCGGGCGTTTCCTCCCGCTTTATCCTGAACAGGAACCCACCGAAGCACCCATGCCCGGTGAGAACCTGCGTCAGGCGGAATGTGAGGACGCCGTGGCGACTCTCTATCCATTCCTCAAAGAGGGGACTCACCGCCGCAATTGTGGCGTGCCCTGCACTGGGTTGCGACAATCGTACCCGCCATGTCGGCATGAGATCACACTGGAGCTCTGTCCGCCGTGCCGCGATTTGACGCGGCAGGTCATGCTCCCTTAGATGTCAATGCTTGCGGTAGTGTCGGGGGTCGGGTTACCCCTTTCCCTCAAATATGGCGAGGGGCGTAGTGGCTGATCTTTGCGTTATGCTCGTGAACGGGTGCTGCTCGTGGTGACTGGTCGACTTGCTAACCTTGATGTTGATATTGTTATTAATATTACCTACCTGTTTAATTTATTTGACGTCAATGGTCCTAGTTTTAAACATAATTCAGCATTGCATATGTAAGCTATCACGCCGTTTATGCCAAGAGGCTTTTATTTTGGTTATATTATACAGATTAGGGTGGAGTGAAAATGTATGGAGAATTTTTTTTTGTTTTTTTCGGTAATAGCATAGCGATAAAAAGCTACCTATGGATGAGTTAATGAACTATGTTAAATATCATTTATGTATTATAATGATTCGAGGTGCCCCAGCACGAAAGAATTTTGAAAAAAGTAAAATTTCGTTCATTTTTGACAGCCTCATTCAGATGTATATAAACCTAAATAATCTATTGGAATAGTATTTGTTGTGTTGCTTGAAACCTACATTTTTATTTAATAATAATAAAATATATAAAATTTTGGAGTTTATGGTGCCCCAAAACCTCTTTAAACCAAAATAATACAAGAATTTTATAGTAAAAATGCGATTAATATTAATTAAATATTTATGAAAAAAAAAAAACAAAACAGCCCATCAAGTAGAAAAATCACGTTAAGTGTTATAAAAATGCATCATCTGACGTGATGACAGTCTAACCCTGATATAACCATTACGTTTTTCTTCTCCACATACAGCACCTGAAGCTTCAGTTACGAGTGTGATGGAACGCTCCACGGCTTGAGTATGACAGGGAAAGAGTGCTTTATTCTCTTTCGTTCCAAGGCCATTTTCTACAATTTCTTTCAAGGCTTCAGCAAATAAACTCTTAGTTAAAGACCACTCAGTAACAGTCATCTGACTATCGTGTCAAGTAATAATGTCAGTATAATGGGGAGCATCGAAATTAAATGATGGAACTTTAAATTTTCGGATTCCTATGACTTTCTCTGACCTTGCTTTCAGAATACGTCGGCATGCCAGTTCCCGTATCACTTGGCTGTCATCTGCAAGCATAGATAAAAGAAGATTTTCTGGATGGCCAAAATATCTATTTCTTTGTATGACTGGATCACTCACTTTTTTCAAATTGTTGTTTAAATAGCGACTATAATATTCATCGTCAACCACAAGTGCTGTGCTCCATTTAAACGCGAAGGATTGCATTTGAATTGAAACCACATTCGCGCATAAACTTTCATCATGAAATTGGCTAATATAAGTAGATTCTCTTCCGGATCAGTCTTTGTGACATATAATCGTAAGATCCTGTTCGCAGTCGTTAGCCACCTGGATTGGTTGAGTAGACCGGGTTCTCTATTTGTCAGGTCAGAAGAGAAAATACCATTGCTAATAGCAGTCATTATCTCAAATAGATATGTTTGATCGGAGCTTAAATCAATGAAATATTTAGCGTAGTAACAGGAAGTGGCGTGGGTATAACGGCTTTCACTACTGGCTTTTTTTTCACATTGTTGCAGTTCAGATCCAATTGGCCCTGAAAAACATCGAGGTCCCGTAGTTTGACCGCCCAAATGTATCAAAAGGTGTCGTAGTGGCAATTCATTCAAACGTAGTGCACAGATGAACCATTGTAAAGGTTTTTTTATCTCTACCTAGAGCCTGCTAGAGCAGGCTAATGACGCCGCCTTTAGATCCAGTATTTACAACTGTCCCATCACAGTCCACTACTGACAAAGCACTCAAGTCAACCGAGTTATCATTTAAATATTTTATAATACTTTCTTTGATTGTCCTAGCCGATCCTGCCTGCACCGTGATATGACCAAAGAAAACGCTCCCTGGTTCCGATACAATAACGTAATGATTTTCTATTTGCCGTTTTCTATACCATTTATCTCCTTTTTTGTCTTTTATCAAAGTTTTGTCTTTTCTACCGTCAAAGTAAAGACCAGGTATAGGTTGATTGCGGCTCAATATTTTCAAAACAGCTCTTTTCTTTGCTCTTTCCCGTCAAACCTTCGAACGATCTATCACACTGGTCACTTGATGTAATAATGCCATGCATCTTTCAGGACAGCAGAAGCTATAATAGCGGCAGACCTGTCAGAAACTCCAGTACGATCGCAGGCAAGAGCTAAAGATGGGAGATTTATTCGCATCTGTTTAGATGATGGCTCAACAACATTCTGTTGGCCGGCGCGCAGCACTGCAACTAATCTTCTTAACTTTATGGCGAGGGTGGTGCCGGCCGTCGATGCTGGTGTACAGGTAGACGTAGCATATTTTGATTTTAAAAAGGCGTTTGATACCGTCGACAATGATGTACTGCTAATGAAGTTGGCATAAATTGGCTGTACTCAAACACTCTTACAGTTCTTCGCCAGCTACTTGGAAGATCGACAACAATACGTCGACTTCAACGGGTTCGAATCCGAGCCATACTACACCAGGTCAGGCGTGAGCCAGGGCAGCAATTTGGGTCCTCTCGAATTTATTTTAATGATAAATGACTTACCAGACGTAGTCAAACATAGTTTATGTTTATTGTTTGCAGATGACCTCAAATTGCTGCTCGAGGTCAGGAGTGGTTGGACTGTGAGAAATTGCAGGAAGACATAGAAAGAGTGGTAGAATGGAGCCATAAAAATAAACTGTTTTTCAACACAGCGAAATGCTCAGTAATGACATTAACGCGCGTGACTCCTATACTTTATAATCGTAGACTACCTTAGTCTACGATTATAAAGTAGAGGAGGCGCCGATGCAGCGAGTGTCTCAGGTACGAGACCTAGGAGTACTGCTTACCCCGGATCTTACTTTCCGGGATCACATAGTTAAGATTTGCAAGAAGGCGTACAGAAACCTGGGTTTTGTCCTGAGACAGTCGCAGGGATTTACGAACCTTACCACGCTTAGGGTGCTCTATGACGCGTTGGTGAGAAGTCACTTAGAACACAGTGCGGTGATTTGGGCTCCTCATGAAGCGAAATACACTGTCATGTTGGAGCGAGTACAGAATAAATTTACAAGACACTTGTATTTCAAACTTTATGGAGTTTACCCATTTTACCCGCTGATGTATCCTACACTGTTTGTGCTGGGTATGGTGGGGAACAATGAACTCAGAGTGCGCAGGGAATTTACACTCGCCGCGTATGTGCTAAAGCTCCTCCGTGGAGTTGCACATAACCCGGGAGTGCTGCGACACCTGAAGCTGAGCGTGCCGGACCGGTACGTGTGGAGGCGGCGGCGACCGCCACTGCTGGCCGTGCCTGTTGCCAAAACCAACCTGCTGTCAAAAACACCCCTCACCCGCACAATACGTGTACTAAATGAAGTGCATGAGAGGACAGACATATTTTCGTGCAACTTGAGTGAATTCGCAAGAGTTTTGTTGAATTTTTAACCGACTTCTTCTTGTTTCTTATATTTAATTTTATCTTTTTTTTGTGTTGTTTGTTTGTTGGTATTTTACAAGTCTTTTTTAAAGCTTAGTGTTTTAACAGTATTAGTCGTAAGTTATTTTCAGATTATCTTGTGTATTTTTTTTTTTTTTGTTTGTAAACCACTATTGTATTGGGTCTGCCTGTAAAGATAGTGTGTGTTTATAATCTATATATTAATACGTGAAGCGAAAACTTTGGATCCCTTTTTACGAAAATTGGGCGGACGGAGGAGTATGAAATTTTGCATACTTATAGTATAAACAGAGAAGAAGTCACGAATGCTAATGTTCGCTGCCAGGCCAGAGTCCCGACCATAGGATTTCAATTATTATGTGGAAGCGTGATAATCGTGGGCCCTGGGTCAAGAGTGGCTAGCGAACTAGTCCGCCGTACGCGGAGCAGACAATATAATTCAAATAACTCACCTGTGGTAGACGAACACCTGCTCTGGTGCCTACCTGGATTTATGTATGTAAGTGAGTGTATATTGTATTGTGTAGTGACGTTATGAGTATTCTCCAGGATACAGGCCGCAACATCGAGGCTGGAGGCAATCACAGCATGCGGTTTCCAATAAGGTCACTTTCACTTCAAAGTACTTCAATTTCAACAAACTTAACCCGTATTATTACATCAACTTGGGGTTATTTACAATCAAAGCAATTGGATCACGACTAATTGTCACAAACGGATCGATTTAAAAGGATTAATTTACAAAAGGTCGGGAAACTCAACACGGCGACGATTTTCCCTTCCAAGCACAAAATCAAAAAGAAGTGTCAAGTGTCAAAGTCAAACTGACAAGTCAGATGTCATTCCGTTCGGGCGCGTTCCGAAGGCGCATAGAGTAACTACTTTAAACGGGATGAAACAGGTAATATATTTTTTTTAATTATGCGTAAAAATACATTATTTTCATTAAATAACACGTTACACACACTACTATTCACTACCGTGTATTTAATACACACATGCACAAATCGAGTCTGTATTTCTTTATGGTATTATTTGTCTATAGCCTTACTGAATGTCAAATATAAAAGTGTTAAAAACATTTATTTCATGGATTTTATATTTAAATTAATAAAGGAAAAAAATACAACCTAAACTAACTAAAACTATTTACAAATTAAAAAAATAGCGTCGAAAAGTCATCCGCATCGCTGTCGACTGGTAATGTACCCAAGAGACTGGCGGCATTACCACGTTGTATGGCAATGCTTAGCCTCTGGCCAAGGTAAAAACCAGCTCTTGGGTCACGGGAAGTGTCCACCAGCCGTTTAGAAATATCCTTAAATAGGCTAAGAGCACTCGGACCCCACGGCCCAAGCGTTTCAACCCCAAACGGCTCAAAAATATAATTACCAACAAGGTTATTATACTTACGCCGCTTGAGGTTTTCCGCAGCCGCAGCCGCGGCTCCAGCACAGCACGCCGTGCGTGGAAGATGGGATGGCGCAAGAGTATCGACGCACGTTGCATCCTACACTAAAGGCCTACCCACCTTCCATGGAAATAAGGACATACCGTCCGGTCTCTTGCCATCGTCGCGTGCCAAGCCATTGGGTTCTAATACAGCTGGAACGCCGACGGTGACAAGAGCTCGTCGGATGATGTCATTAATGTTTGCGTGCCGCGCTAATCGACCCACACTTTGGCTGCAAGACAGGCCGTGGTGTCCTAGACTGGTGACAACTTCGCCACAGTGACAGCGATGAGGAGAACAACACGGAGCTCCCAAACGTAGGGAAACAGCGAGGCGGAAAGTAGTGTCGTCGAACAAGGTGCCTATATTCGACGACGGTAGTGCATGAAGCCATAAACCCGATTCCCACTTACCCACAGCCAGCAGACGTGCACGCTCCGCAGTAGTAGCACACGTGTTGAGTAAATTGTCTTGTATTACTCTGCAGAGCGGCTCATCCCACCGTCTCTGGGAAAATGGATTATCGGGTACCTCAGTGTTCGGGCAAGCGAGTCTCCAGGCATCTATAGCCTCGGTGAAGCACGGCACATCAAAATTAATCAGTGTGGGGGCTAGGATTTTCCTGATTAATTTCTCAGTACCGTGGACCGAGGATATAAAAGCTGGTAAACTAATACTAGAAATTTTGCGGACGCCGAGGCCTCCCATACGAATGGGAAGAGTAGCTTGTGCCCAAGCTCGGTCGTCCATGGCCACATTTAAAATCGAGGTTAATGTATGCCGGATAATTTGGTCAATTCTGTCTAATAAGTGAGTGTGCTTCCATTCGTATGCTTCGAAAGTTTATTGTTGAAATCTGTGGTCCAATCGAGAATATCTGTCTTTAATATTTTGTGTCTATAGTCTTACTGAATGTCAAGTATAAGACCATATTATTTTTTTATTTACTTTTAATGGATATGCATATAGATTTATTATTATGGTCGAATGTCGACCACTTGGCGACCACTAGTAATAAATAAATAAATAAATTATTTTCTACTTTTCAACCGACGAAAAAAAAAACGGAGGAGGTTCTCAATTCGACGCGTATATTTTTTTAATTTTTTTTTTTATGTATGACCACGCATGACTTTTTACTTAGTGGTCCGATTGCGGTGATTCTTCTTCTATTGGAAAGGGTATACTCCGAAGGTGGTCGGACCATATAAATGTGAAAAACAAAATCGAACCCTAAAGGTCGGAAAACAGGGAATGATTGTTCACTCACTGATTGTAATGTAATGCATAGCTAACTTTATTCTGAGTAGTCCGATTTTGATAATTCTTTTTTTATTGGATAAAGGATACCTTGCCAAGTATTACTAGTACACCAAAAAATTATAAAATAAAAACATTTTAACAAAAAAATTAAACCGCCGAAAAAACTGAAAAGCAAAAAATAATAAACCTAAAAATTATGAGGCGGCGCGCGCCTTGAGTGACCGTAAAGGACAGCTGTGCTGCTGATGGGGAGTTCGTTGCGCTACTTCTTTCACACTAAAACACTAGGGAGTAGTGAAGAGTGGGCGTAAGGGGACTGTCTTACTTATGTAATTTAGACCTTTATAAAAGTGCTGACTTTCAGCCCAGTTTGAATAAATGAGATTTGTTTGTTTTTTTTTTTTGATAGCCCATGTTTTGTTTTCATGTTCTGCAATTGGCCTGCGGTGAATGAAAAAATCGTTAGGAAACCGGCATGTCCAAGAACCAGAAATTCGAAAACGAGATCTATTAGCATATACTGGGCGCACGTGGTAATTTCGGCCCTCTCACTGAGAGGACACCTGTGTCCCAGCAGTGGGAACAACATTATATGCTGATTGGGATTACAAATAGTCCTGTACCAAAGTCAAAGCATTTATTTCAAATGGGCGTGTAAAGGCACTTTTGAATGTCAAAACCGAACGGCCGCCAGCAGTCCTTGGGTGCACTTGCATAGTGCAAACAGTTTTCGGACTGATACTGATATTAGGCTGAATGTATGTAGCAAAGGACGATCTTTATAATATACTTAGCTATGCACACCGCGTTCATAGCACCGCATTATGTTAATTGGTAATACCAGTTCCCTTATCTACATTTGCATTAATTTGTTTTAATTAATTCGTTGGAACAACATTGTGTTTTGGCGCGCTGTCGAGGCGTAGGCATGCATACTGCCGAGCTGGTGGGCTTGCTGCTCTGGACGTCATGACGTCTGACGCGTCAGACGCACGACGCCGCGTTAAGTAGATACGGGACATCAGCGTGGAGAGAAAATTTTGAGAGAAAAAAAAAAACTATTTTTAACGAGTCGATAGTCACTAAGATATGCTTGTCAAAGTCGGAAACAATGTGTAAAACTTTTCAAATAAATACCCAAGTTTTGTCAAGTAATCGTCACGTTTAATAAAGAACGATTACTTAGGTACCGTACGTCCTCCAGTTATATAGATTATAAATTGTGTGTGAAGGCTTATCAGTCATATTGAAGAAGATATATCGTGTAGCTTTTGAGATATGGGATATTTCGATCACAACTGTAGAAATACTTTCTTATTCGATTTCCTTCAAACTGTTTTAAGACCGCTGGGTCGTCGTACCTAAATTTAAAAAAATATCCCTTATGGTGACACTCAGCCTGTCTGTCCGTCAGTCTGTCACAGCTGGATATATCTAGAACTGCAAATGCTATGAACTTGAAAATTAGAATAGTTTTAGATGACGTTTGTCCAACTATTCTGCAAACGAGAAATTTAAAAACATATGTCTATTTTTTTAGCAGACTGAAGGTGGTCTTAAAAATTATAAGTGGGGCGAAAAAAAAATTCAAAAATTCTAAATGAGAAAATAGCGCTCTTTGATGTGAATAAAAGAGCGCTATTTTCTCCTTCTCAAACATTATTCGTTTTTTTTAGGCTTCATAGTTTTCGACGTTTGACGAAAAATTAAAAAAAAAATCGTTCCCACTTATTTCCAAAGTTTGCATAGACAAAAATCTGAAATTATTGTATGTGATAGAAGTTTATGTAAACATGACATGAAAAATATAACGATGTCTGTAAAAAGCACCCTTTTTTAGAAATCAACAATAAAAAATACATTAGTTCCACTATCGGTCAAGAGTTGGCGCTGACCTGAAACTGCAATACTATATGCAATAAAATGCTATAACATATTTATGGTACGAAACCTTCGGTGTGCGACGGCTCGCTCATAACCAGTTTCTTATAGCTACTTGTGAACTTGACTTTACCGTACCGCGGTACAATTACGATAAACCAAGAAGTTGGATGCGATGAGGGGCTGAGCAGTCACAGCGCTGGTGGAGTATTGAGCGCTTCAGGCCGTGGGGCGGCGGGGCCAGCACGCGGCCGCGCTGCGCTGGCGCCGCAGTACGTCCGCGAAGCCGCTCCGCGCTGCACGTCTGCCCGGCGACACACAGCGACGGACACCTCATGCCGACAGACGGTCAGTAACCGTGGTGACGAGCCGCAAATTTTGTGTATTATGAATTTAAAAGTATCTCCCGAGCGACGTAAAAAGCCGCGCGCCACGCGGTCGCGTTGCGACGCTCGGCTCTCCCGAAGTGGCGCCGGCGACCGCCCCGCGCTCTTTTTTGTCATCGATCATCATTGATGCCAAGTCCGCACTTGAGCAGGCGCTGCAACTCGCCGCCCGGAGGTTGCGCACGCATGCGCGCCCAGGCTCCCAGGGGCAGAGGTGCACAGGCGCACAGCCAGCCTGAAGCCCTGACCCTGCACGCGTTCGACGTCAACTATCGATAACAGGAAGGAACATAATATTGTTCACAAATAATACGTTTAATTAACCAGTTATTTTGGTCGCGTGTAGTTTTGTATGTGTGTACTTTTTGTGCCAAGTGCATTGGATCTCCAAACCGCACACTACTTCAAGAACGGAGATCGTAGGTACGTAATAATTCGCCGCTACGAATTGGTCTGAATAAAAGGACCTACGAGTATGTAACATAGGAGCTAGAGCAAAATAACGATTTTCGTTGAAGTCTCTTGCACCTCCTGACAGTTACACGCCGTGTTCTATAACACAATACATCCGTAAATAGGTGTCAAATAATTAACATCGTAATAAGTATTGACTACGCACATAGTTGAGAGCGCCACGGGCGCCGGACTCAAAGTCCGGCCACCACTGTGACTGGAGTGTTTGGACAATAGCTACACGTAGTTTACTCACTTCCATCGTTTGGAGACATTTACTATGTGGGTTATTTGGAACTTGTCATAAATGCGCACAGAGTTTTCTAGACGTCTCTTTGGCTAATTACCTTTTAGGTGTCGTGATTTTTTTTCTTTCCCTCCTAATATGTGTCGTGTATGGCAAGTCCCCGGTACCTGAACATGTCACCGTGTAGACACTTGGTTGCTGAGGCTAGTGGCTGGTCAGCCGGCAGCAGGGAGCATGTGCTCCGCGCGGGTGGAGCCGTGGCAACCTTTCTTGGCAAACATCAAACATCGTTTACTCTGATACCGTGATGTAGTGCAGTGTCGCGACAAGCATCGACGAGTCGCTTCTCAAAGTGAAGGAGTATGTCTACTTAGGGCAAGTCATCTAGCTCGGTAGACACAACGTCGAAAAAGAAGCCGACAGAAGGATCCACGTTGGTCAGTGTTTGGGAAACTTCGTCAGGTCTTCTCGTCGCCTATCCTACAATGTCTAAAGACTAAGGTCTTCGACCAGTGCGACCTACCCGTGATGTCATACGGTGCCAAAACGTGGACTCTGACAGTTGGGCTGGTCAAATTAGAGATCGCTCAGTGCGCTATGAAGTGGGCTAGGCCTGGAGTTTCTTTGAAGGATATAATCAGAAATGAAATTATCAGGAAAAGAACCGAAGTTACCTACATAGCTCGCAGAGTAGGCAAGTTGAAGAGTCAGTGGCTTTTATTTAGGTTTTAAGTTCTGTTTTTGTTTTTTATTATTTATTTCAGCTTGAGTAAAGGCGTGTGCTGACATTATGGCAAATAATTTAATTTACAATGTTTAGTTTTTCGCAATATTAATTACTTACATATTATTGTATAGCATCAAGATAAGATAAGATAATCATTTATTTGCCCAAACATAAGTACAAGACGTACAACACAAATGGTCAGCATGCAAGAGATTGTTTGCCTTAAACAATGGCATGCAAATATTTAAACACTAATTTAAAATGCAACTACGACTCAAATAATTTCAAAATTTCAAAATAATAAAAGAAAATTATAAATTGGTAAGACATAATCATAATCCACATCTTTCAGCTAAAAAATCATTTAAATTATAATAATTGACTGGCCTGTTAGTCTAGTCCTAGTGGTTAGTGACCTTGACTGCTAAGACCGGTCGTGGGTTTCGGTTCCCACCCAGAACAAATCTTTGTGTGATGAGCACATTTGGTCTGTGTCTGGGTGTCATCATCATTTCAGCCGTAATACGTCCACTGCTGGACATGACGCCGCCAATTTGGGGGGCTTTGCCATACTCATTACTTCCTTACTCATTATGTCTGGGTGTAATCTGTACTAATATTATAAAGCTGAAGAGTTTGTTTGTTTGTTTGTTTGATTGAACGCGCTAATCTCAGGAACTACCTACTGGTCGGAATTGAAAAATTATTTTTGTGTTGGTTAGCCCACTTATTGAGGAAGGCTATAGGTTATAAAAGTAGCATCATGCTACGGTCAAAAGGAGCGGAGCAGTAAACGAAATATGGACGGAAACTGGCAGGCAATTCGATGACGACGGGAAGGGGAGCGAAAATTTGACGCGGACGAAGTCGCGGGCAAAAGCTAGTTTATCTATAGTATGTATGTATTTAGAAATATATAAGTATATTTATCAGCTGTCTGGTTGCCATAGTACAGGCTCTGCCTAGTTTGGGATCAGATAAAGTTGTGTTGGTTGTCCTAAGATATTATAAGATTATATTATAATAAGCTTTATCTGTTACAAAATTAACAGCTTTGGTTTTGAATGGATTATACCATTCAAAAACAAAGTTATTCATTTTCTTCAGTTAATTCCTTCCAGGTTTTAGGTAGTATATTATAAATTTTTGGAGTCATGCAAAAGACATCTTTTAACACGCTTTTATTAGTTTCAAACGTATGTTTGAATGTTAGTTTGTATGTGCCTATGTAACGGAAACTTCGAACATGATTTTGGCCCCCCTACAAAACGTCGGATTAACTCGAAAGGTACTTATCAAGGACTGATTCACCGCAAACATTTCTGAGGCACTGCAAAAACGTTACACCGAGCAAATCTTAATGTAAGTCTTGTGCAGAGTCATCATCATCATCATTTCAGCCGAAAGACGTCCACTGCTGGACATAGGCCTCCCCCAAGCACCGCCACTTCGACCTGTTCTGTGCCTCTCGCATCCAACGCATTCCTGCGGCCTTCACCAGGTCATCGGTCCATCTTGTTGGAGGCCTTCCAACGCTCCGTCTTCCAGTACGCGGTCGCCACTCCAGAACCTTCAGGCCCCATCGGCCATCTGTTCTGCGAGCAATGTGCCCTGCCCACTGCAACTTAAGTTTTGGCAATTCTTCGGGCTATGTCGGTTCTCCTACGGATCTCTTCATTTCTGATTCGATCGCATAGGGAAACTCCAAGCATAGCCCTCTCCATTGCTCTTTGGGTGACTTTGAGCCTTCTTATGAGGCCCATTGTGAGCGACTACGTCTCAGTACCATATGTCATCACTGGCAACACACACTGGTCAAAGACTTTTGTCTTGAGACACTGCGGTAAGTGGGACGAGAAGATATTGCGTAGCTATAAGTAATGGAAAAGATTATGATGCTTATGTATGTGAAGCAGGGCTTTGAATAACGTTAAAAATTTGGTATCGTTACTTTCATCGGACGACGATAACGGTATTTTTAGAGGTAACGTTATGCTAGGTAACGATACTTCGCATACGTTTTACCGGTAAACTGACTTAACGTTATCAAAGATTTTACCGGTAAATGTAATGTTACCATCGCCCAGGGTTTGATAACGTTACCAAATGCATACGAAAAGTACCGTTAAATAACGTTATTTTCTTTCATCTCTTTCTTTCGTCTACATTCATGCAGTACTGGTTTAGTTGATCACGTTGGTATTCAAATCAAAAACACTTGCGCTGCACAACATTTTCGGAATTACGTACAGACGCCAACACATCAAGCTACTACAATCTGTCAGATTTCTTTGATAGATTTTCGACTTTATTTCTAGAGCATTAGGTTCAAAGTTCATTGGGAAAAATTGACAGTTTCGGGTAGCTTGACCTGGTGGCGTCTGTACATTATTTTACTATATTAAAATGTCAAAAAGGATACGGAATTTTGCTCCAGAAACTGAAACGGACACGGAAGAATATTTTCGCCGTCATTGTAATGATAATAGTGGATATGATTCGGGATCCTGATGTAAATTAATCCTATACCTACCTATTTTTTTTTACCTTCGATTGCATGACATACGTCATATATTTTTCGCTCATATATCATATGTTTAATATTTGTGGCTTTGAGGTCTAGTTAATGGGCGGCAGTAAGGAGGTAATACTTATCGAGCGTTTGTGGGTTTATGGCTTATGATACACATGAGCAATTGTTATTTAGTAGTAGTAGTTAGTTAGTTTAGTAGGAAGTAGAAGAGCAAACAATGTTCAGGGTGCTGATGTAAAGAGCACGTGGACGAAGGGATTAAAACTTTCAATGACACAGTATGTATAATATAGTAGTTAAATAAATGAACCAAATCAGGTAGTAATGGGCCAGGGTTTAATGAAAAAATAAAGAAGATTATAGGGAAATGTAGCATCAAATTGAAAAGTTATGAGACTTCGTATATCGATTTATTAAAAACAAGTCTTAGTGTAACTTAAAATACATAATTTGTTATTGAAATGGTTTATGATTAATACACAGATTTAATGCTTACATTTTTTTCTAATTTGGTCACATTTCAAACAATTTTAATGCTGATTTATAAGATACATCATATTCAAGTACCTATACATACAGGTTGAATTTTTTATCACATCTAAATTTAAGTCATTGTGGAAGCACTGTTGTTAAATTACTTTGACAAAATAAAATATAAATTAAAAAATGACAAAGTAATTTTATTTTAATCAAATAGATCTTGATTAGAGCTGTGGTAGCCCAGTGGTAACGGTTTATGCTATGCTAGATCTTGATTCATGATCATCATCATCTCAGCCGCAAGACGTCCACTGCTGGACATAGGCCTTCTTCTATTTCGGGGACTTTGCCATAATCGCCACGCTTGCCAAGCGGGTTGGCGATCGCAGTATGGTGGTAAAATGCATAGAGAACGCTGCTGCCCATTCTCCAGTAAATCCCTTAGTCGTCTTTTACGACACCCACGGGAAGAAATGGGGTGATGCTATTCTTTATGTCCGATCTTGATTACTTCGTATAAATTATATTACTTAAGAGCATCCTTTTTGAGGTACATTTTCATACAACCAACCGCTCTTACGTGATTATGATGTTATTACAAATTTTTACCCGACAACAGCAAAGGCAAAGGAGGGTTATGATTCTAACAGGCTATGTATGTGTGTAAGTTCATATGTACCCTCATAGCCCCTAAGCTACTTATCATAACTCGACACATGAGGTATACATAGAACTGTTTTAATGGTCCGCTGAACATAGGCTATGTGACGTGTCACAAAACTCAATATGGCGGCGCCCTCTAGGGAACAAAAAGTATTGTGTTAAAAAAAACATAAGATAAATACACCTGAGGAGTGGACAGAGAGGCGCCACGGCGTCCTCACCTTCCGCCTGACGCAGGTTCTCACCGGGCATGGGTTTTTTTTTTCTGGATGGGAAATCATCAAATGACTTCTCCCGCTCTGGGCGGAGCGGGAGGGCATGTCAGACTTTTACTGACTAAAACCCACCCGTGTTCCATCAGTTGCCCATGTGCCAGGGTCACGGTATCTCTTTCGAACAATCACGCGACCCCGGCAGGCATCGGTCCTAGTAGACCCCTACACTGCTGCTGACATCTCTTTGAGGCGCGCATGGAACACCACGCGCCGTCGACCCGAGCTTGGTCCTTACCGGTTGGCGAGCTACCCATTGCTCGCCGCCCGCAAGCTCGCGCCTACGGTGGCCGGGAGTCCGCTATCGACTCCCGACGCCCGGGCGTCACCTCCTGTGGCGGCTAGGGACGTACTGGGCATGGGTGCTTCGGTGGGTTCCTGTTCAGGATAAAGCGGGTGGAAACGCCCGGGTGCTACTATTGTGAGAACCGTCTAGAGGACAGGGTGGAGCATACGGTGGAGGTGTGCCCTGCCTGGGCGGAGCACCGCCGTGACCTCGTGGAGGCGATCGGCGGCGGCGACCGCTCGCGTCCTGCCCTGGTGCGAGCCATGGTACGGAGCGAGAGGGCATGGGAAGCCGTCACCTCCTTCTGCGAAGCAGTAATGCTCGCGCAGGAGGAGGCGGGGTGCGTGAGGGAGTGGCAGTCTCTGCGCCCTCACGTCCCTAGCCGCAGGAGGAGACGCCCCGGGCGTCGAGAGTCGATTGCGGACTCCCAGCCACCGTAGGCGCGGGCTTGCGGGTGGCAAGTAATGGGTAGCTCACCGCCCGGTAAGGACCAGGCCCGTGTTGACGGCGCATAGTGTTCCACTCGCGCTTCAAAGAGGTGTCAGCAGCGTTGAAGGGGTCTGCTAGGACCGATGCCTGCCAGGGTCTCGAAATTGTTCAAACGAGATACCGTGATCCTGGCATATGGATAAATGAAGGAACACGGTTGGTTTTTAGTCAGTAAAAGTCTTGACACACCTTCCCGCTCCGCCCAGAGTGGGAGAAGTCATTTGATGATTTCCCATCCCGAAAAAAAAAGGATAAATACACCGTGTTTGGTATTATTTGAAAGGGCTTCACTTGGACATTTCCAAAATATTGCTCAAATTTAAAGTAACACTCACTAGCGGACAATAACACCAAAATAGGTTAAATAACAGAAAGTAACAAAACTAAAACCCGACTACGACAAAAAAACGACGCTGAAAAAGTATGTTTATTTCAGCATCCAGAAAACGCTTTACAAAATTTTATTTATAAAGAGGAAAGCCTGTGTTACAATAGTGTCCGAACTAACAAAACCTAATTACCTTTAAGTCTAATGAACTAACTTATACATATACATATGTACAAATGGGTAAGTATAAAAATAACTCATTGAGCATCAAAAAACTCATCCACATCGCTGTTAACGGGAACAGTGTACAAAACGTTAGCAGCATTGCCACGTTGAATAGAAATGCTGATTGATTCATTGTCCAAAGAAAAGCCCAGCCCTCTGGTCACGTGAAGAGTCGACCAGCTGTTTGCTGATATCCTGAAACACTCGATGAGCACTCGGACCCCATGGTCCTAATCTTTCAACTACTACTGACTACGTGCATAAATCCTCCCAAATGAAGAAGTTGCGAAAACAACGGCCCCCAGTTCCCGGTGGCCCCGCTATTTCTGGTCAAGGTAGCGGTTACGGTAACGGCGGGACGGCAAGTGCAAAGAATCTCCGGGTTACGGCAGGCTACCAAACATGACTACATCTGGCTACGTATAAGTATAACGGACGTTAAATGAGACTGGACCTTGCCAAACTGAGGTAGAGTTAGGGCGCATTAACTGGCTATATGCCAGTTAAGCTAAGCTAGGGTTATCCGAAGTCCGAAGACAGGGGGAGGATACGATAACTCTGGAGTCAGGCCACCTACTTTACTTCCACGAAGGTGATCAGTTCTCCCAAGGCGGTGTCGGCTTCCTGATCAACAAGGAACTCACTAGCAGCGTTGTAGAAATCAGTGGTGTGTCGACACGGGTAGCGTACCTTGTACAAAAACTCACGGACAGGTACTACCTGAAAGTGATACAGGTATATACGTCGACTTCGACATGCACTGACGACATGTCGAAGTCGACTGGACAGGGTATCAATGTGAATGACGAGTACATCTCACACCTTCGCTTTGCCGATGACACCGTCGTAATGGCAGAGACGCTGGAACAGTTGGACCAGATGCTGCACAGCCTGTATGGGCCTCCCGGCGGGTAGGCCACGGCATGAATTTGGACAAGACGAAAGTTATGTTCAACTCACACGTCTTGCCGACTCCAATCCACATCGAGCTTTCGCTTCTCGAAGTTTTCAAGGAGTATGTCTACTTAGGGCAAGTCATCCAGCTCGGTAGACACAACTTTGAGGAGGAAGCCGACAGGAGGATCCAGTTGGGTTGGGCAGTGTTGAGAAACTTCGTCAAGTCTTCTCGTCGCCTATCCCATAATGTCTGAAGACTAAGGTCTTCAACCAGTGCGTCCTGCCCGAATGACATACGTTGCCGAAACATGGGCACTGACAGTTGGGCAAGTCCACAATTTCAAGATCGCTCAGCGCGCTATGGAGCGGGCTATGCTCGGAGTTTCTTTGAAGGATAAAATCTGAAATGAAATTATCCGGAAAAGAACTGGAGTTACCGACGTAGTTCGTAGAGTAAGCAAACTGAAGTGGCAGTGGGCTGGCCATGTCTGTCGAAGGACCTATGGGCGATGGAACAAACGAGTCCTGGAGTGGAGCCGGCGTGTCGGCAATCGTAGCGTGGAATGCCCCCCAGCTAGGTAGACCGCAAACTGGATGCGGATGGCGGAGGATAGGGTGTTGTGGCGCAATATGGGACAGGCCTATATTCAGCAGTGGACTGCGATAGGCTGAGTTGATTGAGGTAGGTACTTACATAACGCTAGAAATTTAATTGTTTTTTGTTTCTAGAAAAAAAAAACTTGAGAGGTGTCAAGGGACACCCGGATGGAACGAAGTTCCTTTCGATTAATTAGTGAAACAAATATAATGTAATATAAACTTAATCAGTAGGCTCAATTTTAGTAATAATTGGCTTGTGGTAACTGAAGTAGGAAACATATGTTTGGGATTCTATTTTATTTAAATGTCTTGAAAAAACTGCATCGATGGTAGAAATGTTTTTTATTATTTATTATGTACAAAAACCTGTATACACTGAACAAAAATAATCATCGCGACACCACACTGTTCAATGCGAAATAGAAAGACGAAACCAAAATAACTGGCTTGCTTTCTATGCACAGAACAAAGAATATTTCTATGAGAGAGAGAGAGAGAGACAGACAGAGAAACACGCGCACGCCGCACGGCTACAACTATAGCAAAAAGTGTCGTTACAACTTCTGGTCTTAATTTTTTCCGTCTAGCCCCATTTCGCAACGCGCGATAAGGAACTTCGTTCCAAAAACCATAAAAATCATCTGAGACCTAAGTAAATATTTCATTTCAATAAGTATAATAAACTAATAATTCCTACTAAAACTGTAATAGGTACCTAGCCTCAATATTTCTCCACATTCGTTTACTAAACACCTAGAAGTCTTCATATTTCCGTCTATTTCGAAGTAACGATATGTATTCTGCTTCTTGTGCCCCATTTTTAACCGACTTCAAAAAAGGAGGAGATTATGAATTCGACTGTTTTTTGTATTTATTTTTTATTTTTATGTTTGTTACCTCATTACTTTTGACTGGGTGAACCGATTTTGATGACACTTTTTAGTTGAAAGTTGGTGCTTTCTGTGTGGTCCCATTTTAATTTGGTTTTATTCGGACAACGGGATCCATGTGAAAACCATATAAGTCTTAAATTTGCATTAAGTATTTAGCGACAAATGAACGAGTAACGAATATTGCGATTAGATTAGAGCGGGGTATCTACTATAACCAAAAAGTTAAGAATAAGAACTTCGTTCCAAAAACTTTTTACAAAAAATAACAACCGACTTCCTAAAAAAAAAAACACTACAAAGTGAAAAATAATTTTAATTTCGGAAGTCGGTGGCAAAAAAAAACCTTAAATACAGATCCTAAGACACGTAAAAAGTTTTTATTTTTAACTTTTTAGTTATGGTAGATACCTCACTGTGCACTAATCTAATCGCAATATTCATTCATTTATCGCGCAAATACTTAATGCAAATTTAAGACTTATATGGTTTTCACATGGATCCCGTTGTCCGAATAGAACCAAATTAAAATGGGACCATACGGAAAGCACCAGCTTTCAAATAAAAAAAAATCATCAAAATCGGTTCACCCAGTCAAAAGTTATGAGGTAACAAGTATAAAAATAAAAAATTGATTACTTCCTCCTTTTTTTGAAGTCGGTTAAAAACCTTAAATACAGATCCTAAGACACCGACTTCCGAAATTAAAGTTATTTTTCAGTTTGTAGTTTTTTTTTTAAAAGATAATAATATTCGTTTTATTTTTATTAAGGAATCAAAATTACTGAGACTAAATCCGTTACCTACCGCATACCTCGTTTGTGAAACCGTACTGCGTATTTACATTTTAGTTGCAACTAGCTTGCATTGTTTGATTGGCGATGTTGCCGTTCCGTAGAGCGTCGCCGCCGCCCGTGTCGCGCCGCCGCCGCTTAGGTTGCGCGGGCTGACAACAACGCATTAAGTAACGATAAAAGTATCGATACTTGGAACGTTAATTGGTAACGTTATTTTATAGTATCGCTACCAAAGTATTGTTACCCGTGTTACCGTTAAAATGTTAACTTTATGAAAATAACGTTACTTAACGATACTTATTGTGTGAATTTGGTATCGTTACCAAGCCCTGATGTGAAGTAACTAATGACTAGTTAAGTTAATTATGTTTTGAGATATTGTCGGTTACAACTGCAGACATAACTTTGTATTTTTAACAGTTTTTGGAAAAAAGCAAACTTGTTTTTAACGCTCGCGCTTTGTTAACGCTTTTTACTCGACTGCGTGACACAAATAGAATTTGGTTTCACATACTGACGGAAACTAGTTTATTGGCCATAAACAGGTATTTGATATTTGAATAATAATATGCAAACGGAAACGATTTAGTTATGTACATAGATAGCAGTTGTCGCATTCTAATGTGGTGGAGCGGTGGCGTCAGCCGCGGCCGCGGCCGGGGGCCTCGAGGCGGCGCGCGCCGTGATCGGGTGACATTACCGCGCCGCGGTCTCGAGCGCGTCGGCAGCCGGCCGCTCGCCCCGCTGCGCGGTGTGCGGTGCCCACTGGCCCGCTCGCCAGCGCACACCGCGCCGAGCGACAGCGACGACGCCGCGAACTTTACATTTTGTAGGTTTTCCGGTGAGAGGCGGGCTTAAATCCATCCCTTGTCCCATTTTACTTGGAGTTCGCGCAACACGTTTAACTTCGCGCATAGTGGGGTTACATGCGCATGGTAAGGTTACATATCGCGGTGTAAGAATCAGATGAACATAATATCTATATTTTCTAAATTTTACAGGAGTGCTAAAATTCTGCGAAAATTCACCTCTTCAAGCTTTACCAGCTTTTTATGAAATAATTTTCTATGGTCAATTTAAAAAAAAACTTTTATTACAATGTAAATTGTGTTAAGTATATTTTGATGGATTGCAGATTTAAATTAATTAAGAAACAAAATTATAACCTTTAGTCAATTATATTATCTCTTATAAAAGGTGGTAAAATTTTAAGAGGTGAGGTGTGGTGAAGACAGGATTTTCACGGAATTTTAGCTCTCCTGTAAAATTGAGAAAATGTAGATACGTTCATTTGACCCTTACCCCGCGATATGTATGGGAGGGGTTACATGCCCATAGTGGTGTTTCATGCACATAGTAAGGTTACATGTGCATGGTGAGCAAATGCGAAGTTATTTTCACCAAGTGCCGCCACGATGTATAAGTACCTACTCAATATCTTTATTTCTTTACCATAATGTGGACTTAGATGGTAACTATATCGGTAAGTGCCCATTTTGAGGAGTGGTTAGAGAGGCGCCGCGGCGTCTTCACCTTCCGCCTTACACAGGTCCTCACCGGACACGGGTGCTTCGGGAGGTTCCTGTTCCAAATAAGGCGGGAGGAATCACCCAGGTATTTCCATTGTGTGGATCGTCTGGAGGACACGGTGGCTCATACGGTGGTGTGCCCTGCCTTTTTTTTTGATCTCGAGGTGGAAATCCTCATGGATGTCCTCCGCTCTGGGGTGGGCGGAGGGGTCTGTCAGACTCTTACTGACTAAAACCACCCCAGTGTTCCGTCCCACACCTACGTCGGGGACCCCGGGAACCAATATGTCTTCCGCGATCCCCGACTGGTGCCGGCCCGCCGCGCCGGTGTTCCCTGCCTGGGCGAAGCACCACCGTGTTCTCGTGGAGGTGACTGGTGGCGACGACCTGTCGCAACTGGCCCTGGTACAGGCCATGGTACGGAGCGAGAGGGAATGGGAAGCCGTCACCGCGTTCTGCGAAGCAGTAATGCTTGCAAAAGAAGAGGCAGAGCGCTGGAGGGAGAGGCAATCTATACGCCCTCACGCCTCTAGCCGCCGCAGGAGGAGACGCCCCGGGCGTCGGGAGTCGTAGGCACAGGCTTGCGGGCAGCGATCAATTGGGTAGCTCGCCGCCCGGTAAGGACCAGGCCCGTGTCGACGGCGCGTAGTCTTCCACGCGCGCCTCAAAGAGATGTCAGCAAAACTGAAAGGGTCCGCTAGGACCGGATCGTTAAAAGTGTATATTCGCGAATTCGGATATTTGGTGTCAAAATCCGGGGATACAGATACGTACGGACACGTCACACGGGTCTTAACTTTCTTATTTAATCGATGTCGATGCGCGTGAACTTGAAACGATAGTTGACGCCAGTTGCAGCTTTGCTTCACAGGACATGTTTCAACTTGCATTGCGCGGCTCTTTCTTTTGTTTTTTTTTATAGTTTAGTCAATAAATATATGATTTTTAATGAATCAGAAATAGGTAATCTGAATAACAAATCTATTAGTATTTCATTGCCACCTACATGCCCAAGGTAACACAGAAAGCATTTTAACAAACGAATATTAAACTTATGTAAAACTTAAGGTCCGTATAAACTCTTATATAAGTTCACCGAGCATCTTGACGCTTTATATTGGTATTTCAAAACCATTTAGATGCTTTTCACTGTATAACGGTTGGATAATGGTATATCAAAATGCTTTTGTGAAGCCTTTAGTTACAGTGCAGCAAACCACACATATCTTATAACCAAAAAATATTATCCTTCGAACCTATTTATAAAAGTAATAGACCTATTAGTAATAATCTAATAATAATAATAGTCTACAATACTTTTATAAATAGGTTGGAAGGATAATATTTTTTGGTTATAAGATATTTACAAAATGGTGTCGGCCTATAGCAGCCCGGTGAGCGTTTAAAACGGCTACTTAATGCCGCCAGCAGTATAAATACTCACACGTGTACAATTATAAAGCCAGAGGCCAAAGAGAAGACTTTTGATGAACCACTGTAGTGCCATTGTCTATAAAGTAACTAGTTCTATATGAATTCACCAGTATACCAGTAGACTTGATGTAGACTGAATTAGTGCCATTACTTGAACGGAATTTCGGGGATCTTTGAACAAATCAAACCCATTTCAGAATTTTTGCACAACTTAAATCCGTATGGATATTTTAAAAAAATATTATTTTTTTAATATCCATAGATTAAAACATACAAATAAAATAGACAAATGGTTTTACGAATACAGTAAATTGAATGTATATACAGCTTTACACATTACAATGACTCACTTGTATTTGATCATAGAGCTGTTAGCAGTACAACGGTACAAAGTTGATCTTTAAATAACGGATTTACGGTGCATTATAATGATACAAGTTTATGCTATTAACCAGCATTAGGCCTTATCTTAATACTTAAAAATGCTATTGTAGACCCTAAGGCACAAAAACAGCTGAAAGTTGTAAAGAGGATTTACGTGGCCTTATAATGGTTCATAGTTATGCAACATAAACAACATTATGCATTTATTTACTACTTAAAAATGCTATTGTAGATCCAAATGCACTAAAAACAGCTGAAAGCTGTACAACAGCGTTGTGGATTGCTGCACTGTAACTAAAGGCTTCACAAAAGCATTTCGATATACCATTATCCAACCGTTATACAGTGAAAAGCATCTAAATGGTTTTGAAATGCATGCAAGCATTACTGCTTCGCAGAACGCGGTGACGGCTTCCCATTCCCTCTCGCTCCGTACCATGGCCTGTACCAGGGCCAGTTGCGACAGGTCGTCGCCACCAGTCACCTCCACGAGAACACGGTGGTGCTTCGCCCAGGCAGGGAACACCGGCGCGGCGGGCCGGCACCAGTCGGGGATCGCGGAAGACATATTGGTTCCCGGGGTCCCCGACGTAGGTGTGGGACGGAACACTGGGGTGGTTTTAGTCAGTAAGAGTCTGACAGACCCCTCCGCCCACCCCAGAGCGGAGGACATCCATGAGGATTTCCACCTCGAGATCAAAAAAAAAGGCAGGGCACACCACCGTATGAGCCACCGTGTCCTCCAGACGATCCACACAATGGAAATACCTGGGTGATTCCTCCCGCCTTATTTGGAACAGGAACCTCCCGAAGCACCCGTGTCCGGTGAGGACCTGTGTAAGGCGGAAGGTGAAGACGCCGCGGCGCCTCTCTAACCACTCCTCAAAATGGGCACTTACCGATATAGTTACCATCTAAGTCCACATTATGGTAAAGAAATAAAGATATTGAGTAGGTACTTATACATCGTGGCGGCACTTGGTGAAAATAACTTCGCATTTGCTCACCATGCACATGTAACCTTACTATGGATGTTTCGGACCGTTGGATTAGTTACTCTATGCGCTTTCGGAACGCGCCATCGAACGGAATGACATCTGACTGGTCAGTTTGATTTTGACACTTGACTTCTCTTGGAATTTGGTGCTGGAACCAGGGAGGACCGTCGCCGCTTGGTTTTCGCGACCCTTTGTTAAAGTAATCCCTTACTCCGGTCGTTTTGGTGACAATAAGTCATGACCCATTGTTTGGATTGTTAATAACCCCAATTTGACGTAATAACACGGGTTTAGTTTCTTGACATTGAAGAAGTTTGAAGATTAAGCAAGTGACGCTATTGGGAACGAGTGATTTGAAGACCGCATGCTGTGATTGCCTCCAGCCTTATTGCAGCGGATTCTAACCTGAAGAATACTCGTAACGTCACAACACGATACATATACACTCACTTACATACATAACTCCAGATGACCCCAGAAGCAGTGTCCTTCAACCACCAGGTAAGTTCTTTTGTTGTATGGTAGGTGAGTCATTTGTTAATTGTATTGCGTCTTCACTTGAATTGTACTTATATTGTCTGCTCCGCGTACGGCGGACTAGTTTCGCTAGCCACTTCTTGTCTCTAGAGCCCCACGATTATCACACTTCCACTGCGCATTTGAAATCGTATTGTGAGGTCTAGTCTGGCAGCGTACAATGTGCATGAAACACCACTATGGGCATGTAACCCCTCCCATACATATCGCGGGGTAAGGGTCAAATGAACGTATCTACATTTTCTCAATTTTACAGGAGAGCTAAAATTCCGTGAAAATCCTGTCTTCACCACACCTCACCTCTTAAAATTTTACCACCTTCTATAAGAGATAATATGATTGACTAAAGGTTATAATTTTGTTTCTTAATTAATTTAAATCTGCAATCCATCAAAATATACTTAACACAATTTACATTGTAATAAAAGTTTTTTTTTTAAATTGACCATAGAAAATTATTTCATAAAAAGCTGGTAAAGCTTAAAGAGGTGAATTTTCGCAGAATTTTAGCACTCCTGTAAAATTTAGAAAATATAGATATTATGTTCATCTGATTCTTACACCGCGATATGTAACCTTACCATGCGCATATAACCCCACTATGCGCGAAGTTAAACGTGTTGCGCGAACTCCAAGTAAAATGGGACAAGGGATGGATTTAAGCCCGCCTCTCACCGGAAAACCTACAAATGTAAAGTTCGCGTCGTCGTCGCTGTCGCTCGGCGCGGTGTGCGCTGGCGAGCGGGCCAGTGGGCACCGCGCACCGCGCAGCGGGGCGAGCGGCCGGCTGCCGACGCGCTCGAGACTGCGGCGCGGTAATGTCACCCGATCACGGCGCGCGCCGCCTTGAGGCCCCCGGCCGCGGCCGCGGCTGACGCCACCGCTCCACCACATTAGAATGCGACAACTGCTATCTATGTACATAACTAAATCGTTTCCGTTTGCATATTATTATTCAAATATCAAATACCTGTTTATGGCCAATAAACTAGTTTCCGTCAGTATGTGAAACCAAATTCTATTTGTGTCACGCAGTCGAGTAAAAAGCGTTAACAAAGCGCGAGCGTTAAAAACAAGTTTGCTTTTTTCCAAAAACTGTAAAAAATACAAAGTTATGTCTGCAGTTGTAACCGACAATATCTCAAAACATAATTAACTTAACTAGTCATTAGTTACTTCACATACATACGCATCATAATCTTTTCCATTACTTATAGCTACGCAATATCTTCTCGTCCCACTTACCGCAGTGTCTCAAGACAAAAGTCTTTGACCAGTGTGTGTTGCCAGTGATGACATATGGTACTGAGACGTGGTCGCTCACAATGGGCCTCATAAGAAGGTTCAAAGTCACCCAAAGAGCAATGGAGAGGGCTATGCTTGGAGTTTCCCTATGCGATCGAATCAGAAATGAAGAGATCCGTAGGAGAACCGACATAGCCCGAAGAATTGCCAAAACTTAAGTTGCAGTGGGCAGGGCACATTGCTCGCAGAACAGATGGCCGATGGGGCCTGAAGGTTCTGGAGTGGCGACCGCGTACTGGAAGACGGAGCGTTGGAAGGCCTCCAACAAGATGGACCGATGACCTGGTGAAGGCCGCAGGAATGCGTTGGATGCGAGAGGCACAGAACAGGTCGAAGTGGCGGTGCTTGGGGGAGGCCTATGTCCAGCAGTGGACGTCTTTCGGCTGAAATGATGATGATGATGACTCTGCACAAGACTTACATTAAGATTTGCTCGGTGTAACGTTTTTGCAGTGCCTCAGAAATGTTTGCGGTGAATCATACTGATGGATTTCATGACATCATTCGAAAAAAAAAAAAACGGCTTCACTACTGAGCAGAATAAGAGGCAGTCATAGTAGCATCCTGAAGGCTGTGGTGGCAGACACTTCCTCTGCCATAATAGAATAGAATAGAATTTATTCGACGTAAAGTACACAGATACAGGTGACACTTAATTTAATATGCAAATAGACTGGTACAAGATAAATGATCAATGACCCCTATGCTAGGAAAAACCTGTGTTACAGGGGTCATCCATCCGTCCAATATAAATGTTATAAAAGGTAGGGGAAGTACGGCCAAAATGACATATACGGACAAAATAACACACCGGGCTTTCTTCGAAATTGGCGGGCTATAATCCTGCAGTTGGCATATCATTATGTGACGCCGGCCATGGTGGAATACCTGTTAGGTTTATATCGCCATTGACTTGGTCACGTCTAAGTTACTTGCAGGAAAGCGTTTTGTGCGCATAAAAGTTTTTTATTTTTATTGATTTCGTCCTGTTTTTTATTAGTTTTTTCGTGGTTTCTATTACATCTTTTGTAGTAAATTCAAAAAGTGTAGCATTATGCTGCATTACTTAAAAGTATTTATTTATAAATCTCGTGTTTATAGTAATGATGACTTAATTAGTGTTTAGATAACCTGTGAGGCAAAACGACATACTTACATTCGGGGCAAAACGACATACCTTTATTCAATTATGAGGTTTTCAATGTTGAATCGAACTACGATAATGATCCTTAAAAGCAGTCAGAAAAAAGGTGAACCCAAGTACAGAAGACTCATTACGCTGAGGACTCGAATGTAGAAGATTTCCAGCTGTGTCGAACGGTGATGATGATGACTGCGCATGCGTTTACTGTAACGACCTCTTTTCCCGTTCCAAGCCCAACGAGTGCTGGCTACGGTGCAACAATTGTTCTCTTTGGGCTGATATTTAATATTTTGTGAAACATGTACTTCATAATTTTCGTTTTCATCATGTATGTCATTTTGTCCGTACTATATGGACAAAATGAATTTTCTTAGAGGCTTCGATTAATTTAAATTATATTTTTTATATGGGTCCTATTCAATTATGAGTTTATGCAGGTTAAAACTTATGAACCAAAGATGATTATTCAACCTAAACAGTGTTTGTAACTATGTAAATTAAAAATATATGATTAAAAAACAAAACTGTATGTCATTTTGGACGTACTTCCCCTACTTACAAATTTAGTAATGCAAAATAATAATTATACCCTAGTGGCCATTTGCTATGTCCAGCTGCTGGCTGGTCTTCTCATTATTATGTCTGTAGAATAAGTTACTAACATTAGTGTTTTCAGGAAAACTGTTACTAACAATTTATGGATATTAGTTTTCCGAATTAAAATTATTTTATTTTATTTTTAACCGACTTCAAAAAAAGGCGGAGGTTATCAATTCGACTGTATTTTTTTTGGTATTATTGATGAAAGCTGGTGCTTCCCGAATGGTCCCATTTTAATTTGGTTCCATTCGGACAATTGAGTCCATCTGAAAACCATATAAGTCTTAAATTTGCACTAAGTATTTGCGGCGACAAATACGAATAACGCGATTAGATTAGTGCGGGGTATCTACTATAGTTAAAAAGTTAAAAGTAAAAACTTTTTACAAAATCAAAATCAAAAGTCATTTATTCTGACTCTCAGAGTCAGCACTTTTTGAACGTCAAAGTTACACACGACAGTCCCCCCAAAACGCCCGCCCTTCGACACTTCCATAACTGTTGCAGGCAATTATTTATTTTAAGCATAGTATTACACCAGCACACTGCTCTTCCTTTTGACCCAGTACCTTCTGGCAAGAGAAGAAAGGATTTGGTTTGCATAAAGCCTCAAACTAGACATGCGTTTGCTAAGCGATTTTTTGTGTTCTTAGGACCTCTGCTGTATAATAGACTTAACAAGTTATTAGGCATCTATAGTTTAAGTTATAAAAAATGTAGTGCAATGTTATCAGAATACTTAGCGGTACTTAATTACACAGACACCGAAAAACTTCTAGAAATTATGTCATGATTATAATTTATTCCTTCGTAGGTATTTATTTTTGTAGTGTTTACACTCACTTAGTTTTAGGAATTATTGTTTTATTGTGTTGTTTTACTAATGTGCTTTTTCTCATAGTTATTAATAGATTACTTTTATATAAATTATACTTAAATTATTATTGCACCACTGTAATTTATATGTAAAGTGATGGCCTGAAACACAGGTTTGAATTAACCTAGATCGGGCGGGTCGCTACCTTACATTCTAATTCCGATAAATCATTATCTGCACTTGTGATAAAAATATTTTAGAAATAGTTTAACTTTAGGCACTATAATTGTATGGGAAATTTAATACTGTTTGCTAAATGTACTCTTTTTGTAATCGTTTTTATTAAAATAAATTATTATAAATTATTATTTATAAATGATTAATTATTATTATTATTAACTACTTACAATTCCTTACAATAAAATAACAACCGACTTCCTTAAAAAAAACACTACAAAGTCAAAAATAACTTTAATTTCGGTGGCAAAAAACCTTAAACGCAGATCCTAAGACACGTTGTAGTGTTTTTTTAAGGAAATCGGTTGTTATTTTTTTGTAAAAAGTTTTTATTTAGATAACGGTCTAAGTGACTACACTTTAAACGTTATCTAAATAAAAACCAAATATTAACCTTTGCTCTACCAAAGGTTAATATTTGGTCAAACAGAACTCCCGGCTGACGTTGCACCTAGGTCTAATGTTATCATCATGATGAATAAAATACGCCCAAACACGATGCATCTGCTGTAAACTGCTGAGAAGCTCTCTTATCTTTTATACGTCGCCATCATCAGATCGACTCTATTTTCTTGTATCGTCATCAGAACTATAACACGTATGAGAGGGTTACGTTCGGAACAAATATTATAATTTTTAGGCTTCCGTAGCCAAATGGCAAAAAACGGAACCATTATGGATTAGACATGTCTCTCTGTCTGTCCGTCCGTATGTCACAGCCACTTTTCCCGAAACAATAAGAACTACGCGTTGAAATTTAGTAAGTAGATGTATTCTGTGAACCGCATTAAGATTTTCCACACAAAAATAGAAAAAGAAAACAAAAACTTTATGGGTTCCCATATCTTTTTTTTTTCATCAAACACAGTACGTGTATCTATGGATAGGTATTCAAAAATGATATTGAGGTTTCTAAACTGAATAGTTTGCGCGAGAGACACTTCCAAAGTGGTATAATGTGTGTACTTCCCCCCCCCCCCCGTAACTTCTGGTATGCACTCTGTTGGACTGTCAGTGCTCGGTTCAACACCAAGAATAGTAAAACCATCGCGCGATAAAATGCTGCCGAGATATTTTTACGCCAGTGTGTATGTACGTGGTGGTACGTTTGAGTACCAATCGTATGTTCATGCATCCGTGCTAACGTTCCAGAGACAGTAGAAGGCGCGGGCGGGGGCGCGGCCGCGTGGCTGCGGCGCTGGTGGCGCGCGCTGCTGGCCGAGCTGCTGGCCACGGCGCTGCTGGTGTGGCTGGGCGTGGCCGCCATGATGCCGGTGCGCGGCCCTGGCACCGTCATGCTGGCGCACCCCGCCATGGCGTTCGGCTTCGTGGTGATCGGCAACGCGTGCGCGTTCGGCGCGGCGTCCGGCGCGCACATGAACCCGGCCGTGACGCTGGCGGCGGTGCTGTACGGGCGCCTGGGCGCGCTGCCGGCGCTGGGCTACGTGCTGGCGCAGCTACTGGGCGCGCTGCTCGGCTTCGGCGCGCTGCTGGGCACGACGGCGAGCGCGGTGGCTGCGGCGCCGGCGGGCTGCACGCTGCCGGCGCCGCTAGTATCGGCGCTGGGCGCGGCGCTGCTGGAGGCGGCCATGACGGCGGTGCTGGTGCTGGCGTGCTGCGGCCTGTGGAGCGCGCACGACGCCGGCCGCCCCGACCCCGCGGCGCCCATCAAGCTGGGGCTGGTGGTCGCCGGGCTCGTCTACGCCGGGGTACCCCACCGACTATCTGATCCTAAATCTTAACATTTCACAATACACTCCCGTTCTCCCCAAAGCGTTAAGCACTCGCGTGTAACTGAGCGCGTCTGGTTGCAGGGCCACGCGACGGGCGCCGGCATCAACCCGGCGCGCAGCTTCGCGCCCGCACTCCTGCACGGATACTGGGACGATCATTGGGTGAGTCACCTCACGACACCTGTACACCACCTTAGTATTGTCCGAGATCAGCTAAAACGCTTGACCTGTTATGTAGCCGTGTGTATCATTGGTATGTTCTAAAAACATCTAATGAAAAATTAAACCGCCGAAAAACTGAAAAGCATAAAATAATACTTAAACCTTAAAATTATGAGTCGGCGCTTTGAGTGATCCTTGTTCATTGATTTTTCAGCGCCGACTCAAAATTTTAAGGTTTAAGTATTATTTTATGCTTTTCAGTTTTTCGGCGGTTTAATTTTTTGTTAAAAAGTTTTTATTTTATATTTTTTGTGGCTTTAATGTACTAATAATACTTGGCAAAGTATACCCTATCCAACACAAAAAGAATTATCAAAATCGGACTACTCTGTATAAAGTTATGCGTGTTTATACATTACAATCAGTGAGTGAACAATCAATCATCCCCTGTTTTCCGACCCTTAGGGTTCGATTTTGTTTTCCAAATTTATATGGGACCACCTTGGAAGTATACCCTTTCTAATAGAAGAAGAATTGTCACAATCGGATCACTATGTAAAAAGTAATGCGTGGTCATACATAAAAAAAAAAGAAACAATTTACGCGTCGAATTGATAACCTCCTCCGTTTTTTTTTCGTCGGTTGAAAATGTAAGCCTAAGTATCTTAAAAAGTCGGCAGACTTATGGATGTGAGATTATATTGCTACCTTACATTTTGAATTTCTGATTTGATTATTTAAACCTTAAGGTTATTTTTATTTGAAAATTGAGTTTAATTTTATGACAAATGTAATTCGTCGATGATTCTTCATTAACCGACGAAAAAATGGAGGAGGTTCTCAATTCGACGCGTATATTTTTTATTTATGACCACGCATAACTTTTTACAAAGTAGTCCGATTGGGATAATTCTTTTATTGGAAAGGGTATTATACCCCGAAGGTGGTCCCATGGTTGGAAAACAAAATCGAAGGCTAAGGGTTGGAAAACAGGGGATGTTTAATTGTTAATTTACTGATTGTAATGTATGACCACGCATAACTTTATACAGAATAGTCTGATTTTGATAATTCTTTTTTTATTGGATAGGGTATACCTTGCCAAGTATTATTAGTACCTATATTAGAGCCACAAAAAAATTATAAAACAAAAACTTTTTAACAAAAAATAAAAAAAAATAAACCGCCGAAAAAACCGAAAAGCAAAAAATAATAAACCTTAAAATTTTGAGTTGGCGCTTTGAGTGATCTTTGTTTATTGATTTTTCAGCGCCGAATTGTAAGGTTTATTATTTTTTGCTTTTCAGTTTTTTCGGCAGCTTATTTTTTTTTTTTGTTTTTTTGTTTAAAAAACTTAATAATACTTAGCAAGGTATTATTAAGCTTTTGTATAGGGTATCCTATCCAATAAAAAAGTACTTATTATCAAAATCTGACTATTCTGTATAAAGTGCGTGATCATACATTACAATCAGTGAGTGAACAATCAAACATCCCCTGTTTGCCAACCCTTTTTTTTTTTTTTTCAGGAAGGTAAATCATCAAATGACTTCTCCCGCTCTGGGCGGAGCGGGAGGGCGTGTCAGACTTTTACTGACTAAAACCCACCCGTGTTCCATCAGTTGCCCATGTGCCAGGGTCACGGTATCTCTTTCGAACAATCACGCGACCCCGGCAGGCTTTGCCAACCCTTAGGGTTCGATTTTGGTTTTTCAGCGGTTTAATTTTTTTGTTAAAAAGTTTTTATTTACAGTTTAATATTATGTTGTAAAAACCACAATTTTGTAAGAAACAACAATATCTAAGTAGTGATCTATGGATATGGATATTATGTTAAGTTTAAATTTTCTGAATACAGATGAATGTGTTAATAATTGCCATAAGTGAGTGATTCCGCAAGTATCAGTCTGAACAGGGGTCTGTTTACACACTCATCACAAACTTTTGGAACAGACTATACTCCATAGGACTTACCTTTAGTTCTGATAGCATGCGAGTGACTCGAATTGACGAATTTATTTCATCAAGACTGTTCTCAAAACGTTGAATGAAAAAAATGATAAATTCGGCATGACTTATGGCCAGTGTCTTCATCAACAGCTAAAGTAATCAGTAAAAGTATTGACTTTTACTTGACCTTTACTGATAATACGGCAAATGTGCGATAAAAGAGTTATACATATAACACAAACGTAATTATCCCAAAAAATGTGCGTAGCTTTTTTATAGAAACACCAAAATACTCCGAAATATTTTATTCCGAATTTCGATGTTCCGATTTTCAAAAGTCCGAATTTCATAATACCTAAGAATTATAATGTCTATTCTTTAAAATCACGAAATTTATTTTACCGAAAGTCGTAAATGGATTTGTTAGTTTTCCGATTTTTATACGTTCGAAGAATCAAATGCTCGAAGGGTTCTCGGTCCGAAAAACGACATTCCGATTCTCAATACTCCGAATAAACTAAAATTCAACATGTTGTGCTACAAAATTTAGTGACAGACACGAATCGCTGCAAAACTGACTTCACGCAGTCTTGTCTGCCCTACCCCTAGAGTGTAATTTAAACCCGCGTAGGCGTGGAGGAGTGGGGTGGCCCGCGAGCTGAGGAGCAGGTGGTTTGAAGGCCCACCGCCGCAGCTGAGGCTAGCCGGCACGGCCGGCCAGCAAGCCGAAGCTGCGGTGGTGAGCGTTAAAACCATCTGCGACGATAAACACGCGTAGGGCCGCCCAAACCCCGCAGCGCCGGAGCCGTGACAGAAACAATGCTTGCTGCATGCTTGTTTGCTTGCTGCTTGCCTGCTTGTATGCTGCATGCCTGCTTGCATGTTGCATGCCTGCTTGCATTTTTCATGCTTGCTTGCATGCTGCATGTCTGCTTGCCCGCTGCATACCTGCTTGCATGCTGCATGCTTGCCTGCATGTTTTTTAATTCTACCTCTCCCTCGTACTAAACATTATATTATATTTCTCTCTGACGAGCAATTATGTGACTATTCGGTTTTACAAGGCGTTTTTATTTCGGAATTGTATTAATCGGTATTTTGATAAACGGAATTCGTATTTTTGATGTTTCGAATTATCATTAAGTCGGATTTTGTGTTATTCGATCTACTGAATCCCGGTATTTTGAAAATAGTTATTATAAACGTTAGGAATATTGAATTTTAGGAATTATAAAAATAGGAGTAATGATAAGTCGGAGTTGTTATATTCGGAATTTTGAATCATTCGGAATTATGAAAATCGGTATTTTGAAATTCGTATTTGTGACTATCGGAATAAAGTTTTTCGTATTTATGTAGTGTATCCCTTTTTAGGGTTCCGTTGCCAAATGGCAAAAAACGGAACCCTTATAGATTCGTCATGTCTGTCTGTCTGTCTGTCTGTCTGTCTGTCTGTCTGTCTGTCTGTCCGTCCGTATGTCACAGCCACTTTTTTCCGAAACTATAAGAGCTATGCTGTTGAAACTTGGTAAGTAGATGTATTCTGTGAACCGCATTAAGATTTTCACACTAAAATAGAAAAAAAACAATAAATTTTGGGGTTCCCCATACATAGAACTGAAACTCAAAAATGTTTTTTTTCATTAAACCCATACGTGTGGGGTATCTATGAATAGATCTTCAAAAATGGTAATGAGGTTTCTATTATCATTTTTTTCTAAACTGAATAGTTTGCGCGAGAGACACTTCCAAAGTGGTAAAATGTGTGTCCCCCCCCCGTAACTTCTAAAATAAGAGAATGATAAAACTAAAAAAAATATATGATGTACATTACCATGTAAACTACCAACGAAAATTGGTTTGAACGAGATCGAGTGAGTAGTTTTTTTTTTAAAACGTCATAAATCGTAAACCGCAATTTACCTTACATTCAATCAACTGAAATATAAAAATTAAAAAATATATATATTTTTAAACCGAGAATACCTACAGATTTGTACGGAACCCTCGGTGCGCGAGTCCGACTCGCACTTGGCCGGTTTTATTTATACATGGCAGCATCACAATTTCACAGTTAAGTGGCAGCAAATGTCAAAGTAAAAGTTCTTCAATGAGTTCCTCCTTAGTACTGCTTTGTATGTAAGTCCGAACGTCTACGTCAGGTACTGTTTTTATTGAAATACTGTAATAGAATGAATATGTAACAATAATTATTTATATTATACTGGGTGTTAGTGTAAACACCGTTATCATTGAAACCAGTGATTTGGTTTCGTTAATAGAACGTAAAATCAATGAAAAAAAAACCACCTTTTTTTTTAAAAGAAAATCTGCATTTTTCCACAAGAATATTTCACCCTATGCGCGAGGGCAACAAACTTCGGGAACCACACCGCGTTGCACGACGCGACGCCGACACGGGTCGCGACCCCGCAGTCAGTCAGCTGGCAGTCTCGCTAGCGATCGCACGTAACGCCGCGTCTTAGCGTCCGTCGCTCATTTCTCGCGCGTGAATTGAGTGTGTTACAATGTCTTACACAAATGAACAGTGAACCGAAATGGCTCGGCTTTACGCCATTGCAGGTAATAATCTGAACGGGGCGCGTAGGATGTACGCAGAATTGTTCCCTGGACAACCTGTGCCAAACCGTGAAACGATGTTGGCGGCGCGCAACGTACCTACGGCCAGTTCACTGTGCCGGCGGTTCAATTTTCTCTCCTCATCGATCGTCAACATCCATATCATTTCAGCCGGTCCAAGAACTAAATGATAACGATCGCATACCACGGATGGTATTTTCGCAGTGGCTTATCAATAACCTCGATAACAACAGAATGTTGGACGGACCCCATTTTGAACACGTGTTGAGGTTAATGTAGGTCAGTAAGTGTTGATATTTTATTCAGTCAGTGTAAATTTAATTTAATTTTTAATTAAACTGTACATAAAATTGTGATTATCTTTTTAAATACGCTAAAAGTACCTACCCAATGGTTTGGTTTATTAAAAACAAAATGTTTTCAAATCATTTAGAATCCAAAGCCATTTCGAATCAAATTTACATTTAGACTCGTCACGCAATACCAAAGGTAGGTATTTGTGGCTGTCCTAAGCCAAGATAAGTATGATGGGAAAGTTACATCACAGGTAATGTGTATTTATGTGTTGTGTGGACGGGACGGCTGGCGATCGTTGTAGTGATTACGTCACTGATGCGCATATCCATGAATTTGCGGGTGGTCTGGGATAAAATCCGTTCTAAACCTTTTTAGGAAAATATATATATATATTTTTTAACTCGCTCTGTTATTTTATATTTAAGTCAAATTACCCATGGGTTAAGTGACAACGGTGTTTACCCTTACAGTCTGTATACCGGGTGACATTTTTTAACGTCTTGAAAAAAAAATGGGTGTAATAGGTTAACGGAGTAGAAGCCTTTGGCATAGAAATTTTCATTATTTTTATTTTTGAATAACATGTAATGAATTTGATCTAGCAATACATACTACACATTTAAAGTAACATTTTCATACTAGAACAACAAAAACAGAAATTAAAAAAAAAAAACATTTAAAATCTATCGAAACTCAAATCATACGCACCCTACTCAATGCGCGGCATGTATCAATGATTTCGTAGCGCGGTCCTACCCTTTGAAGCCGGCCGATAGGCGGCCTCATTGATCTTTCGCAGGCGCACGAGCCGCACACGCATCCCCGTCCACTTGCGTCCCGCGCTCCTTTAGTCACCTGCGATGAATCTGAAGGCCTTCCTGCCTTCTATTCTAGTTACACAACACACCATATGAAAGTCGAGACGGGAAAAATGTCATCCGGTATACCTGTAGGTACGTGTAAAAATTATTATTATAAGACTTAGCTTTTAAATTATGTAAATATTATAAAAAAATGTGTGATAATTATATTTAATCTGAAACATATGTCCATCATTCATTATCATTACATTACATCATCATGTAAGATATTGACATTGGTTTGGTATTTTAAAACAGCGGTCACATAAAAGAAGTTTAAAGATCTTTGGTAACAAATATAACTGTAATAAAATGAATCTATGCTAATATTGTAAAGCTGAAGAGTTTGTTTGTTTGGTTGAACGCGCTAATCTCAGGAACGACTGGTCTGAATTGAAAAATAATTTTTGTGTTGAGTAGACTATTTATTGAGAAAGGCTATAGGCTATATAACATCACGCTATAATTAAAAGGAGCGGAGCAGAAACGAAATCTGGCAGGCAATTCGATGCGACGGGAAGGGTCAGGGGAGCAAAACTTTGACGCGGACGAAGTCGCGGGCAGAAGCTAGTGATTAATAAATGAAATCATTTTCATGTAAAAAGTGCATTCACATCAAATGATATTAAGCATAACATCAATTGATGTGAATATTTTATCGACAGACACTGATAATTTGTTTAATGGATTTCATTTTACAATAGTTATATTTGTACTATAATATGTAGTAGTATAATAAACCTAAACTTAAACAACGAAATTGTTTTGGCATAAAAAGCATATTATAGTATTGCAGAATTTTTAAACGACTCAGTGATTTTTATATATTAAAAAATAAAATTAATATTGTAGTAATTAAGGTTTATAACATAGTAGGTAGTGGAGAACATAAATATTCCTATATTATAAATATTACCTATCTTTACATATTATAAAATAAAGTCACTTCGCTGTCTGTCTGTCCCTATGTATGCTTATATCTTTAAAACTACGCAACGGATTTTGATGCGGGTTTTTTTAATAGATAGAGTGATTCAACAGGAAGGTTTATATGTATATAACATCCATAATATAGTAAAGAAACACTGATAATTTTAGAGGTTTCTAATGTGATGTCATAAATAACCACATTTTTTTGCGCTTACATTGCGAGCGCTGGCTGAACCCTTCGAAATAGCTCAAAATAATGTACTACAGTATTGTACACCTTAAAAAGTTCTACAAAAAAGTCCGCGATGGTATATGTCTAACTCTTAGGGATAACCCATAATAACCATTTTTATCCTTTACTTTTTACGATAAATAATGGCTTATTTATGAATGCGATTTTAAGCAATACAGCATTAATCCTTATCCAATTAAGTACCTTAAATAAATTGTGCATTTCATGTAGATCAAAATTGCCCTTTACAGCATATCATTAAAATTAATATTTTAGAAGATATCAGAGATTATAATAAAATAGCCGCAGAGCGGCTAGCGGGCCGTTCCACGTCCGGCCATCTCGCTTGGTAGCGGTCGGGTATTACAGGATTAGTAGGATTGTAATTCGTATTACTTTGGCTTCATAGTAAATGCGAATATCATGTGTGTTCGAAGTACTCAAAATAAACCTAATTGTATTATTCCAAGTAAGAGACCGTGAAATATGGCTTAGATGTTTAGATTTTTGGATGGATCTGGGTTTTTGGTTATCCTGGATACTTACGATATAGGATACTTTATCCCGGTAGTACGTTCCCGGGTGATATTTTCCGACAGCTGTACGGGCGAAGCCACTGGCCAAAGTACTATTCTTATAACTATGTTTAATTTGGTGTCTGGTAAATAATTGAGTGTCTCTATAGGTAGAATAGGAGCGTTAAGAAAAACCAGTAAGACTTATATTCAATTCAATCCAGCCCTATGTCGCAGTCTTCTTACTCTAAATACTATTAGTTTTATTTTAAGTACATCAAACACACAAGATATGTAAAGATCGTAGCAGGTGGCGTTCCGTAGTTTCTACCTACCCCCATGGGAAAAAGGCGTAATTTTATGTATGTATAACATGGATTAATACATTCTTACCGCGGTAATACGTCCTCTTGCGATAATTTCCGACATCTACGCGGGCGAAGCCGCGGGCAAAAGCTAGTTACTTATAATTGTAATACCTATTAAAGTGACGAAAATTTATATTATGATACTTGTAATATTGGACAAGGAAAATATACACATAGACTGCGTCACACCATCTATAACGCCTTAGTAAAACCACACCTACTATATCTGGTTGAAATTTGGGCAGTGCGATCAAAACGAAGCTAGCAAGCCTCTAAGTCGCACAAAACAAAATAATAAAAAAATATGTTTAACTACCCATATTTAACATCCACATGCAATTTTTTTAAGGAAACCCAAATAATGACCATTAGTTTATTTACAACACATGCATTTTTATTCGTAAGGCACTCAACAAAATTGTTCAGACCAATTTATCGTTTACTAAAGTCAAACAGGTTACACAACGTAGCAGTCGCCGAGCTAGTTTTCTGATTTTACCGAAGACGAGAACGAAGTTTGGCAAAAAAATTTTAAGTATTGAAGGAGCACAGTTATATAACAAAATACCCTCACACATTAAAAAATTACACTCATTCCACGCATTCAAAACACAATTAGCTGCATATTTAATGAAAAATACCACCTTTCCCAAAAGCTGAATGTATTGGATGGGTGTAAAATTACTACAATAACGTCTGTGACGAAAGTTTTATTTTAATAATTTACTGTACCTAAGCATTGTACTCATGTAAGTGACTTTGTGTCTTTTTTGAAAATAAATAAATATCTTTAAACCTAAACCTTAAAATAAATAATTGAATAATGTAAATAATTGAATATGAGTTTGTTTAACTGCGACTGATATTGAATGTAGGGGTGTAAATTTTTAAATTAATTCATTCAATAATCATAATTGTACCTTTAGATGTTTGCACGCCATGAAAAATGGCAGACATGTCGTGAACTACTCTTATTTAAGATATTGCATGCATGTATTATTTTAATTATGTATGTATACACATGTTTGAGCTCATAAAATTTCTTATTCTTACAAAAGATCTATAAACATTTTTAGGTGACCGGTGTTTTAAATTACCACATGTTGGATATGTGCTATCGGTTTGCTTTATGTGCATAATGTTCTTTCATTTTTTGGGTCCCGTACCAAAATGGTAAAAAAGAAGGATATTTATGAATTCTGAAGAAAAAAAGAAACCATTATCTCCGAAGTCTGCATAGAGAAAAATCTGAAATTGTTCTATGTATGTGATAAAAGATTACAAACAAAATAAAACGTGCTATTTCGAGACATCTCAAAATAGCACATTTTTTTCAGAAATCATCAACAAAAATAACATTAGTTCAAACATCGGTCAAGAGATGGCATTGACCTAAATCTGTAATATTATATGCAATAATAATATAATACTATTAAATATTTTATGATGGTACGGAACCCTCGGTGCTCGAGTCCGACTTGCTCCTGACTGGTTTCTTATATTTGTTGCAAAATATTCCTACCTAAACTTCTGGCAGCTTTACAGACAGAGAGACTAAACATTTTAGAACTGTTTACTATGAGCACCAACTTATTCAATTCAAATATTGTTTTATAATTTTCCATTTTTTTGACTATCCCATAAAACGTGATCCATGCGAATATTAAATATCTTATACCGTACGATAAAAGAACGTACGATACAGAGAGTTTATCGTCTGATGAACTTGAACTTTTACTAGACGATCTTAACGACATTCAAAATAAAAAAAACAGTTATTATCTTCTTACTAGTTAGTACACATTATAAATGTACAATGATTTATATATTAGGTAATAGCTCAAACAGGCGTTGAATAACTATAACCTACAACAGTACCACACGTGACAAAATGACAGTTACTTTAGCTTTCACATCGGCTGATGAGCAGTAAAAGTTAGAGGCAAAAGTAATAGTAAAAGCAATAGTGAAAATTGTGAAGAAACAATCAATTTAAAATGAATAATTATTTTAATAATTAGTAATTAATTTATTTATTATTATTTTCCTTGTGACGTTACTTTGGCTGTTACTTTTGATGAAGAAACGAAGACGTGACCAACACTGCGCCCGCGTGGTGGATATTATGGCCCTTTCCATCTTACACACGTGAGGGCTATGTCAGAGCAGTGGGAATATTGTACCTAGTCATCGGGCACGCTAAGTCGCGAGGGATGGTTGTTTCGATTGAGAGTCATCCCCGTGGTGTGGTGTTAGCAGAGTGTGAGTGTGTGTGTTTGTGCAGGTGTACTGGGCAGGCCCGCTGGGCGGTGCCGCGCTGGCCGCGCTGCTGCACCGCTACGTGCTGACGCCGCGCCCCGCGCCGCGCGCGCCGCGCGATGTGGACATACCGCTCAACGACAAACACGACCAAGCCTAGGAAACCTCCACCTCACTTCACGATCTAATTACATTTTCAATAAAGCATTCTAAATACTTTAAGTAGGTATATTTTAAACTCATCCCGGAATCTTATTTTATCCTTTCTGAAATCTTGATTAGTATAGACTACACTGATAAATAACCGCACATCATTCGTAAGTACGTAACACTTGCACAAAAATACTGTATGGATTTGAAAATTGGTTGATTTCGCATATGTATTAGGTAGGAGCAAGCAATCACCCAACTGCTAGCACCAATTAGGTATCACCACCTCGGCGAATAACTTAAAAATATAAGTTTCTGATTATGGATTTTGTATTGCAAAATATAAAATATACTACGGATATCTGTGACCGTCAGGATGGCTGGACCAAACGAGATATGTACATGAGACCATGTACACTATTTAGTACCTATTTGCTACTATTTGCTACCTATAATGAAATATCTGCTACCTTTGCGGTAAGAATATATCAAAGAAATAATGTGGCCAGCCATTCTGACGTCAGGTTGGCTGACCACATCCAAGTTCTCATAGTTTTAGCGTTGTATTAACCGCGGTGTTAATGTAAATATTTACTACCTATTTGCTACCTAAACATATATTTTTTTACACTACTTTAAGAAGCTACTACATAAAGTTATTAATAAAAGCGATTAAAACGCCTGTACATCAATTATTTACGTCTTTTCGTCGTATAATTGCTGACCATGTTTTTGCAGGCGCTTAGTGGCTTATGAACAACTTATTTCTGGATATTCCTCCTCCTTGTATCTGGACTCTCTTGTGTAAAAGAAAGCTGTCATGAATAGAAAAACAACAAGATAATTATTCGAAATTATTTAATTTCAAGTAAATGATTCAAAACAATTTTCTAAAATTTGTTTCCGACTTTAATTTTGATTCAAAAATTCCTGTCAGTTGTTAATTATATATTACTAGGTTTTGCCAGCGGCTTCGCCCGCGTGGATGTCGGAAATTATCCCGCAGGAACATACTATCGGGATAAAAAGTAGCCTATGTCCTTTCTCAGGCTCTAAACTATCTGTGTACCAAATTTCATTTAAATCGGTTTAGTAGTTTTAGCAGGAAAGCGAGACAGACAGACAGACAGACAGACAGAGTTACTTTCGCATTTATAATATTAGTGTGGATTTATATTTACTGCCATAAATTATGCAATGGGCTAATATTTGTATAATTATTGGTTACTCGATTTGACGTCTTCGTAACACTAAAATGAAGTACCACTAAAACAGTGAGATTTATAATGACCAATTCCCTTGCTCGGAGCCGATGAAGGAACAAACTCAAAAACTGATGCCAAGTTATATTCGATATTTTTCAATTTAATTATAGTTAGTATATCGTATAAATATATTTCTTCTTCAGAATTGACTTCAAAAGTAATTAAATATTTTTTTAGCAATTAAATATTTGTTATTTTTAATACTGTATAACTTGTTTCATCGTGAAAACACACTCTTTTCTAAAAGATTTTTTACTAATTATAGTTACCGTGTGTACGTCACAAACAACAAAAGTAAAGGTGAACACAATAATTGTAGGTAGTTTTTAATAAAAATAAGATATCAGTACTGATTATAAAATATTGTGTCATTATTTGATCAAGATCAATATAAAACATCTCCATCACCTAATAATAAATCCGATATGTTATTTACATTATAAAATTTTATAAATGGATAAATCTTTACTATGGATATCCAGAAACAAGTTGTTCATAAGCCAATAAGCGCCTGCAAAAACATTGTTAGCAATTATACGACGAAAAGACGTAAATAATTTATGTATAGGCATTTTAATCGCTTTTATTAATAACTTTATATATATAAGGAGCTTCTTAAAATAGTGTATAAAAATATATGTTAACCTCTAAGTCCCTTAGATACCACATTTGGTATAGACACAATAGTTTTTAATTGTGTCTGTAATTACGGTAATTGACTGGTTAAGGTAGCAAATAGGTAGTAAATATTTACATTAACAACGCGGTTAATACAACGCTAAAACTATGAGAACTTGGATGTGGTCAGCCAACCTGACGTCAGAATGGCTGGCCACTTTATTTCTTTGATATATTTCTTACCGCAAAGTTAGCAAATATTTCATTATAGGTAGCAAATAGTAGCAAATAGGTACTAAATAGTGTACATGGTCTCATGTACATATCTCGTTTGGTCCAGCCATCCTGATGGTCACGAATATCTTACTTTAAACAATGAAACATTTGCAATATTCAAAGGTCTAAAACGGCGCCAGCGTCGTATCGTAATACAAAAAAGTTGCTCGGTCAGTTATTGGTCTGTTCGAAAATTAAATAGGATGACCGAACAGACCAATAATTGGTACTGATGGTTGCGTACCAAAATGGTTAAAAATAACCCTTATGGCGCGACACAGCCTGCCTGTCCGTCTGTTTGTCACAGCTGGATATTATCTCAACAACTACTAATGCTATTGGTGAAGCGGCGTGTACATAGCCGGCTCCATGCGGGGATCTTAATTATGAAAATTTATGGTTTGATAGTAATTATATTAATTCCTATGTAACCCACCCTGTGAGCTGAAGAATGATAAATGGTTTCGACGTCAGCACGGAAACTCTAAGCCCACTAACCTTTACATAGACCAGCTCAGGAACGCTTTCACCAGCCACTGTCAGCAGCTCACACCGTGAAGCACTTTCACGAAACAGATTGTCAAATCACTGTTGGGTGTTTATAACGAGTCTCTTCAAAACTTCAGCTGTCCATCACGGTAAAGAACCAACTTTTCCTTAAAATTATAGGAGCAGGCACCGCTTGTGATGCACGAAGAAAGAAGAATGGTGGTTTTTCGTTAGTCCGTACTCGACCCGGGGCGGCCACACAACTATGGTCACCAATGTTGCCAGATTCAGCGGATAAACAGGGGCGCGAACCATAGCCACAGACACTAACATATCGAAACCATTTGATCTGAATTAATTATTATCAGAGAAATGACCTAACACTTAGGTATGACAAAAATAAGTATTAAAAATCAATTTGGGTCACTTAAGGTGCCCAACCAGCTATCAACTTGAAATTTGGAGTAGTATTAGAGGACGTTTGCTCAATTATTTTGCAAATAAGTTTTTTTTAATATTAGATTAGTCTTATAAATTCAAAGGGGGCTGGACTACCTCTGGGACTAGGCATATTAGGTATTAATATGAAAGAGCGGTATTTGCACATTTAAAAAACGGTTTGTTTTCAATTTTTGTGAAGAATCTGTCATGAAAGTTTATGTAAAAATTACAGGAAAAATAAAGCGACGTCTTTAAATAGCACACTTTTTCATAAAACATCAACAAAAATTACATTAGTTCCACTATCGGTCAAGAGCTAGCGCTCAACTAAAACTGCAATATTCTACATCGCAGTGTCATTATTTTCTGTAGAATGATGAAAATTCGCCACAAAAAATACGAACAAAGTTCCTCGCCTATGAAAATTTAAAAATAGAAATTATTATTATATTCATTACAAATACAAATGTTTATTTATTTTTCCACAAATACCACTCTTATTTAACTAAAGCTTGTACAATTAGTAACGCACAAAATGGACACCAATATACATAGATGTTCATTTGCGGAACATTAGTGCCTGCATTAAGCCAGGCTTGTATTTCAGAGTACCATGGACTCCCCTATCTATACTATATACTATTATGCTATATATATATATATATATATATATTATATTTATATATATAATATTATAAAGCTGAAGAGTTTGTTTGTTTGTTTGATTGATTGAACGCGCTAATCTCAGGAACTACTGGTCCGAATTGAAAAAATATTTTTGTGTTGGGTAGCCTATTTATCGAGGGAGGCCATAGGCTATATAACATCACGCTATAACTAAGAAGAGCGGAGCAGTAATGAAAAATGTTGCAAAAACGGGGAAAATTTATTCCTTTTGAGAGTTTCCGTTGCGTGCGCTGCGTAGACGGTTAAAGTAAAGCAAAAATCATTTATCACGGAATTGTTCCTTTTAAAAAGTTCTAAAAAAAAGTCCGCGAGAGCATATGTCTATCTTTCTTTCAAGGTTGACTCACTATAACTCAAAAGGAGCGAGCAGCAACGAAAAATGGACGAAAACTAGCAGGCAAATCGATGCGACGGGAAGGGTCAGGGGAGCAAAAATTTGACGCGGACGAAGTCGCGGGCAGAAGCTAGTACAGGATAAACGGCATTGAAACATATCGCCTCATTTAGACATACTAGCAACAAAGCATTAAGTTACATTTTATCATTAGTAACATGATGATAAATATTTAATCGAAGTTTTTTTTTGTAAGAAAGAAAATAGAAAAAAATACAATCTATACTATAATATTATAAAGCTGAAGAGTTTGTTTGTTTGTTTGATTGAACGCGCTAATCTCAAGAACTACCGATTCGAATTGAAAAATTCTTTTTTGTTGAGTAGTCCATTTATCGAGAAAGGCCAGGCCAGGCTATATACCATTTTTTTTTTTTTTTTTCAGGATGGGAAATCATCAAATGACTTCTCCCGCTCTGGGCGGAGCGGAAGGGCGTGTCAGATTTTTACTGACTAAAACCCACCCGTGTTCCATCAGTTGACCCAGTGCCAGGGTCACGGTATCTCTTTCGAACAATCACGCGACCCCGGCAGGCATCGGTCCTAGTAGACCCCTACACTGCTGCTGACATCTCTTTGAGGCGCGCGTGGAACACTGCGCGCCGTGCGGCTAGGGGCATGAGGGCGCAGAGACTGCCACTCCCTCATGCGCCCCGCCTCCTCCTTCGCGAGCATCACTGCTTCGCAGAAGGAGGTGACGGCTTCCCATTCCCTCTCGCTCCGTACCATGGCTCGCACCAGGGCCGGACGCGAGAGGTCGCCGCCGCCGATCGCCTCCACGAGGACACGGCGGTGCTCCGCCCAGGCAGGGCATACCTCCACCGTATGCTCCACCGTGTCCTCCAGACGATCCTCGCAATGGAAACACCCGGACGTATCCTCCCGCTTTATCCTGAACAGGAACCCACCGAAGCACCCATGCCCGGTGAGAACCTGCGTCAGGCGGAAGGTGAGGACGCCGTGGCGCCTCTCTATCCACTCCTCAAAGAGGGGACTTACCGCCGCAATAGTGGCGTGCCCAGCACTGGGTTGCGACAATCGTACCCACCATGTCGCCATGAGATCACACCGGAGCTCTGTCCGCCGTGCCACGATTTGTCGCGGCAGCGGAGTTTCGCCCCGGCGTTTCGCCTCCTCGCGCCACTCCCACATGTGCGCGAGGACCTTTGCCTCCAGATCCCATGGCGGCACTCCGGCAAGGAGGCTCGCCGCCTCGCACGAGACCGTGCGGTATCCCCGGAGACCGTGCGGTATCCCCGGAAGGCTATATACCATCACGATACAATCAAAAGGAGTCGAGCATCAATGAAAAATGTTGCAAAAATGGGGAAAATTTATGCCTTTTGAGAGTTTCCGTTGCGTGCGCTGCGTAAACGGTTAAAGTAACGCAACAATGATGTATGACGGAATTGTTCTTCTTAAAAAATTCAAAAAAAAAGTCCGCGACAGAATATGTCCATCTTTAAGGTTTACTCACTATAACTCTTTTAATTATAATCAAATCTAAATACTATACTATCTCTAAACTAATATTATAAAGCTGAAGAGGTTGTTTCGTTGAACATACAAATCTCAGGAACTACATATGTTAAATGTTGGATAGCCCATTTATCGAAGAAGGCTATAGGCTATATAACATCACGCTGTGACCAATCGGAGCGGAGCAACAACGAAAAATGGACGAAAACTGGCAGGCAATTCGATGCGACGGGAAGGGTCAGGGGAGCAAAAATTTGACGCGGACGAAGTCGCTGGCAGAAGCTAGTAAGTAATAAAAATTTAAAACACAAAACTTTATGTAGAGTGCAGTGAGACTTTAAGTGTGTATAATAAGGTGTGTGCATGTAAGGTGTGTGTGGTATTGCGTGTGTGTGGAGACATGTGAGCGGTGAAATCATTCCGACTAAGCAGATCAATTAACTAGCTTTATATTATGTAGGTATATAGTAAATAGGATATAGATTTGTCTAATAATCAAAACCTCCGCCTCTCGATACAATGCTTCAGTGGGGAAGAGTCGTATTTTGGAAAAGCCAACTTTTAGTATCCGCCTTTGGGCCCTCTCAACTTCCAGCATTTTAGTTTTGACGGCACCTCCTCCTTTTTTTTTTTTTGGTTTTTTTGGATGGGGAGTCATCAAATGACTTCTCCCGCTCTTGGCGGAGCGGGAGGGCGTGTCAGACTTTTACTGACTAAAACCCACCCGTGTTCCATCAGTTGCCCATGTGCCAGGGTCACAGTATCTCTTTCGAACAATCACGCGACACCGGCAGGTATCGGTCCTAGCAGACCCCTTCAGCACTGCTGACATCTCTTTGAGGCGCGCGTGGAACACTGCGCGCCGTCGACCCGAGCTTGGTCCTTACCGGGCGGCGAGCTACCCATTGCTCGCCACCCGCAAGCTTGCGCCTACGGTGGCCGGGAGTCCGCAATCGACCCCCGACGCCCGGGGCGTCTCCTGCGGCGGCTAGGGACGTGAGGGCGCAGAGACTGCCACTCCCTCACGCGCCCCGCCTCCTCCTTCGCGAGCATTACTGCTTCGCAGAAGGAGGTGACGGCTTCCCATTCCCTCTCGCTCCGTACCATGGCTCGCACCAGGGCCGGACGCGAGAGGTCGCCGCCGCCGATCGCGTCCACGAGGACACGGCGGTGCTCCGCCCAGGCAGGGCACACCTCCACCGTATGCTCCACCGTGTCCTCCAGACGATCCTCGCAATGGAAACACCCGGACGTATCCTCCCGCTTTATCCTGAACAGGAACCCACCGAAGCAACGGCATCTCCTCCTCAAGTTATTACACAATATGTTTGGATAGACTGAACGAGGGAAATATATACCATTTTGAGTGTTTCAACGTTGGCTACTCGTTTTATAAGCTGTTTGAAGATATAAGTTAGTGTCTGTACTCTTTTTATGAATGTGTTCGTCAAAAAGAGAATCTTCTATCAATAGTTACCACTAAATAACGAATACTTTGTGTCAGGTGTATGGTTGAGCAGCTACACTGACTCAGTGGTGGAAATGAACACTGGTAAACGAACATAGGCTTATCTTGTAAGAAGGTTTCAGCCCTTCTGATTGCAAAAGCAAAGTTTTTCGTTTTATCTGCGTTAAGTGTGAGCGAGTTTGCAGCGAGCCAATGGCAGACCGTATTCCGACCTGATTGAGCTAGGGAATAAATTTACTCTCAAAATTTAACAGTAAAAGTAAGAGTTGTAACTGTATATGATATTATTTTTCAGTTTTGAAGATTAAGTTGACACAACTCATTTATATAGCATAGAACTAACGGGGGGCTATAGAATACTTCAATGAAGAACTCCATGAACAACAGAAAGCTCATAACTCAAGTGGTCCTCAATCTTAATACACTGAGTACGACCCGATAAATAGCTCTAAATTAATTTGAATCCATTTCCCCGTATTCCCATATTATTTCATTTACGAATTAGAATGGGAACAGAGACTGTGTCAAAAGCCTTGGCAAAGTCGAGAAAAATAGACACATTTTTGTTTTCATCTAAATTTCTTGTCAGGAAATCCGTAAAAGCGCGAACAGCGTCATCAATGAACTTAAGTGGAGGTACTTAAGTTCATTGATGACGCTGTTCGCGGAGAGCGCAAAGTTGACTATCAATTTATCATTCTATCCCAAATGTTTTATGATAATTGTTATGAAATCTTCGTTTTCATACGTTTTGTAAGGTAATTTTGTTTAGTTGTTTCAATAGGATTAGTGGATTACATTATTTAATAACAAATAAACAAAAACACTGTTCACTTTTTACAGTCGATTTTTTTTATTTTACGTACATGCATACATAAAGTCACGCTTTTTTGCAATGAGGGTAGGCAGAAACTACAGAACGCCACCTACTACGACCCTTGCATTCCTAATCCTTTTGCCTCGTTTAGGTTCATACATCTTTTAGTTTATTAACTATATAATTTAAGACAAGTAAAACCTCTTTAACCTCTAAGTCCCTGAGATACCACATTTGGTATATAACAATCGTTTTTTTAATTGTGTCTGTAATTACGGTAATTGACCGGTTAATAAAAGATTTGAAAATATGTACGATTTTTATTACCAACTTAAATTCGTTATAGATCATAAATCCCTTAGATGTCAATGCTTGCGGTAGCGTCAGGGGTCGGGTTACCCCCGTTATTATTATTATTATTATTTCCCTCAAAAAAGGCGAAGGGGGTAATGGCTGATCTTTGCGTTATGCTCGTGAACGGTTGCTGTTTGTGGTGATTGGTCGTCTTGCTGACCTTGATGTTGGTATTGTTGTTAATTACGTACCTGTTTGTTTGTTTTTACGCCGATGGTCCTAGTTTATCATTTTGTGGCCTCGAGTTGTAACTTGGGTCGTAACAGCTATGTGAACGTGATTCAGCATTGCATATGAAAGCTGTCACGCTCTTTATGCCAGGAGGCTTTTATTTTTTGACCGACTTCAAAAAAAGGAGGAGGTTATCAATTCGACTGTATTTTTTTATTTTTTTTTATGTTTGTTACCACATGTGATTCTTTTTTTATTTGAAAGCTGGTGCTTTCCGAATGGTCCCGTTTTAATTTGTTTCCATTCGTACAATGGAATCCATGTGAAAACCATATAAGTCTTAAATTTGCATTAAGTATTTGCCCGACAAATGAACGAATACCGTATGTTTGTTACCTCATAACTTTTGACTGGGTGAACCGATTTTGATGATTCTTTTTTTATTTGAAAACTGGTGCTTTATTTTAATTTAGTTTCATTTGGACAATGGAGTCCATGTGAAAAAAATATAAGTCTTAAATTTGCATTACGTATTTCCGCGACAAATGAACCAATAACGCGATTAGATTAGTGCGGAGTATCTACCATAACTAAAAAGTTAAAAATAAAAACTTTTTACAAAAAAAAACAACCGACTTCCTTAAAAAAATACTACAAAGTCAAAAATAACTTTAATTTCGAAAGTCGGTGTCTTAGGCTCTGTATTTAAGGTTTTTGCCACCGACTTCCAAAATTAAAGTTATTTTTGACTTTGTAGTATTTTTTTTTAAGGAAGTCGGTTGTTTTTTTTTGTAAAAAGTTTTGGTACTTATATTTACATTATATAAATATTTCTTGCTTTTGCTTGAGTATAAATTTAATTTTATTTCTTGGAATATTGGGTTGGCTAGCTGACATATGGCAAATCATTTAATTTAAAATCAGCATACGCACTTTTCCAAATTGCCAGAAAAATAAATATGGATGCGCTACTAGTTGCATATCACGGTCTAGTAGCCTCAATTTTGCGATATGGTATTATTTTTTGGGGCAATTCTACTGATAAAGACATCGTTTTTAAGGCACAAAAAAGATGCATAAGATCAATGTGTGGTCTGAAAATGGATGATAGCTGTGTACCATTATTTAAATCGCAAAAAATACTCACGTTACCCTCATTATATATTTTTGAAATCAGTGTTTTCGTCAAGACAAACATGAGCTTATTTGAGAAAGTGTCGACGTTACGAGATGTTGCGATTCGTAGCTACGCAAATTCTTTAAGCAATCAGCGTTGTAAGACTGCCTTAGTGAGAAAGAGCGTTTTAGGCATGGCACCACGCATTTACAATAAATTACCAGATGCCATAAAAAGATTGAATGTTACAAAATCCAAAAAGAACTAAAATTGTTATTAATTGAAAAATGTTACTATACGACTGATGAATTTCTAAATGACAAATTAATGTAGACGTGTTTATTTATTTGACTAGAAAAATAATTTTTAATTGAACGTTGTGGCTAATTGTAATTTATTATTATTATTTTTCATTGACTATAGAAATTATTCCATATTGTGACATTTTATAATTTTTGTTTTTATGTATGTTCATATTATATCATTCTTTTAATTTTGACATTACCAAATAATTTAAATCTCGCATGAACAATATCTTATTTTGCATGCAACCATATTTGTACGCCTCTTGGCATAACATAGCGACCTATGTATTTTAACTAAAGAACTGTATTTATTACCTGTGTTACACGAATAAAAAATGATTGATTGATTGATTGATTGATTAATGTTTTGCGTCTCTTAATGTTACTTACTTACAATGCATAGAATCAAGTTCTTCTAACTTAACAGACAGCTGAGCTGCTGAGGAGTTTGTTCCGCCACTTCTTCCCAGCTAAAGCATTAGGAAGTGTCGAAGGGCGGGCGTTTTGGGGGGACTGTTTTATGTAACTTTGACGTTCAAAAAGTGCTGACTCTCAGCTTAGTTTGAATAAATGACTTTTGATTTGATTTTGATTTGATTTGATTTGAATGGTCCTTCAAAAAGTAAATTGATTAAAGATCCCCGCTGGTTTTTAAAGATTCAATGATTATCCACTTGACATAGTTTGTCGACTTATTATTTTTCCCATTCACAATAAGTGTCTGCTTGTAGCCAGCCATATTGAATTTAGATTACTGACACTTACATGATCAAGACAAATCGATTGACGTAGGAATCATCAAACTCGGTCCACGCGTTTAGTCTCTTGATTGCCACAAAGGAACAAACACATACATAAATACATAGGCTGAAGAACCCTCCATAGCCGAGTACAAATAAAGGGTTGCCCGTATTTAGGTATATTTAAAAAAAAAAACAATTTATCAGCACAAATGCTAAATATTATCAATCAATCAATCAAATCAATTTATTTGCAATAAGTGTTGGTACAATTACGGTCTAAACATAAATAATTACAGATCCAAAACACTTAGTCATAATACTGTGACAAGCAAACATTTGGGTTTATACAAGTCATGATAAATTATGTTCATAGTTAAAATTAAATTAAACTCGCAATATTATTATTGTTCTTTATTCATTTGTAAACTCTTATAAATTATATTTTTAAATATTAGTACACAAACATATAAAAACATTTAAAAATATAAAAAATAGTAGCCCACCGGTATCGGGAACAGGGTCCAAGCTACCGGCGGTCAGGGCTCCAGAGAGAGGAACCTCCTGACAATGCGAGCCGTGTCCAGAAGTACCGCTTTCTGAATCTAGCGCTTGACCCAGCTGCCTAACGAGAGCCTCTTTAGATGTTGGTCGAGGGAAGCTCTTGGCTATCAAGCCATTGGCAGTGACGACTATCGGCACAATGATTGCTGAGTCCACATCCCACATGTCGACAACCTCGCGCGCCAAGTCAAGATACTTGATCTGTTTATCTTTCTCAGCTTTCACGAGGTTCTCGTCATGTGGGACCGTTATGTCAACAATCATTGTGCACCGCTCTACTCGATCCACCACCACTATATCAGGTTTATTTGCGACAATAGTCCTGTCAGTGATGATGGATCGATCCCAGTACAATGTGATATTTCCATTTTCGAGAACTGGGTCGGGCACATACTTGTAGTACGGCACTTCCGATTCCACAAGGCTGTATTTAAGAGCAAGTTGCTGATGGATAATCCTGGCTACTAGGTTGTGTCTATGCAAGTATTCTTCGTTAGCTAGACGAGAACACCCGGATATTATGTGCCTAATTGATTCCCCTGGACGGTGGCATGCCCGACAGATGTCAACCGTGCCGTCTTTCACAATAAATCTCCGGTAATTGTTCGTCATCATAACTTCATCCATAATTGCACAGACAAAACCTTCGGTTTCCCCAAAGAGGTCACCGAAACGCAGCCAGGCTACGGACGCTAGTATATCTACATCGGGTCCATGTAGGGCCCGGAAAAAGCGTCCGTGGAGCTCCTTACTCTGCCATACTTCCATGCGTTCATTAGTGTCAAGTATTACAGGTTTGCCCCAGTTCTCGTTAGCCAAGGAGAGCGGGGTGAGGCCCTAGTCAATGGGCACGCCACAATTGCGGCGGTAAGTCCCCTCTTTGAGGAGTGGATAGAGAGGCGCCACGGCGTCCTCACCTTCCGCCTGACGCAGGTTCTCACCGGGCATGGGTGCTTCGGTGGGTTCCTGTTCAGGATAAAGCGGGAGGATACGTCCGGGTGTTTCCATTGCGAGGATCGTCTGGAGGACACGGTGGAGCATACAGTGGAGGTGTGCCCTGCCTGGGCGGAGCACCGCCGTGTCCTCGTGGAGGCGATCGGCGGCGGCGACCTCTCGCGTCCGGCCCTGGTGCGAGCCATGGTACGGAGCGAGAGGGAATGGGAAGCCGTCACCTCCTTCTGCGAAGCAGTAATGCTCGCGAAGGAGGAGGCGGCGCGCGTGAGGGAGTGGCAGTCTCTGCGCCCTCACGTTCCTAGCCGCCGCAGGAGGAGACGCCCCGGGTGTCGGGAGTCGATTGCGGACTCCCGGCCACCGTAGGCCCGTCCGTAGGACCGTGGGTCCGTGTCGACCCAGGGACCAGCCGGCACCTGGGGCGACACGAACGGAGGCTCGCTGCCCGGCGGCTCGCCACCGCAGTGGTCGCGGGAGGCCTACGCCCCCGTGATGCCGAAGCCCGGCAAGCGCGGCTCATTGGGCCGCGATGCCGGGACTGCTGAAGAAGAAGAGGGGCGTCCGGCGTTGGAGCGGGTGACGTCGCTGCCGAACATCGGCGTCGCGTCGTCCGGTGCGCCGTTGGCCGCACCAAGAAGAGGAGGGGGGAAGACCCCCGAAGAGGAGGAGGGGCAACGAGCGCCGCTGCGACTGCGGGCCCGCCGACGACGCTGGCGCCTGCGCGCGCTGCGCCTACACCGTCGTCAGGCCGGCACCACGCTGTGGCCGTCCGCCCCGCGGCGTTTCGCCCGGTGCCCATCCAGGCCCCGGGCCCTGCCGCCGGCACGAGCCGCGACCCAGCGCGCACCGCAGCGCCACCCGCGCGCGTGCCCGCTCCCGTGCGCTCCGCTGCGCCGAGTGGGCGCTCCGCCGCGCCGCCCGTGCGCCCCGCTGCGCCGGCCGCGCGGCCCGCGCCTACTGGGCGCTCCGCCACGTCGCCCACGCACCCTGCGCCCGCAGCGCACCATGCACCAACGGCGCACCCAGCCGCGCCTGCTGCGCGCACAAGCGCGCCTCCCGCGCATCCCGTGCATGGTGTGCGCGCCACCGCGCCACCCGTGCACCCCACCGCAACCACCGCGCGCCCCCGCGCGCCACCCGCGCGCCCGCTGCGCCGCCGCCGCGATTTACTTCGCCGCCGGCGCGCAGCGGCGCCCAGCCAGCCACGACACCGACGCCGTCTCGTGCTGGCCCAGCTCCACGCACCTCCGCGTTGGACCCCCGCCTCTTGCCAGCGGGACCAAGCGCGTTGAGGGAGCAGGAGCGCCCGGCCAGCACGGGGCCACATGGCCGCCCGGTGCGAGTGGTGCCTCACGCACCGGACTCGCCCGCACACCCGCGAGCCTCCGCGTACGACTCGCCCGCGATGATGTCGGCGTGCTCGTCCCATGCGGGATCGAGCATGTCACTGGCGTCCGCGGGCTCGGCCGCCTCCGGTCGCGATGACGTGTCGTATGATACGACGCCGCGATCCGGACAGCGGCCCTACGAGGGAGAAGCGGAGGCCGATGCGGCCACCCCGGCCTTCTCGCCGACGCCATCGCTGGGGTTTGGGTTCGAGTTTCAGCTTGACCCGAAGCCTCAGCGAAACCGGAGGAGACGCAGCTCGGGAGACGAACTGGAGGAGGCGAAACGTTACTGCCTCGACCCGCCGCGGCCACAGCGCGACAGCGCGCCGCGGGGTCGGGGTACACCGGTGTCGTCTACGTTTGCGGAGGCGGCGCGCCGCACGCCGCCTTCTCCAATGGAAGCTCACCGAGGCAGAGCGACTGGGTCCAGCGCCGCTGCGCAGCCCCCCGCCACCCCTGCCACCACACCTACTGCTGCCACTGCTGCCCCGGAGACCGCGACATCGGGGGATAATAGGGGTAAGCAGCAACCTAAAACTAAGAAGCTCCGCTACCCTCCGCTGGTGGTAGAGAAATTGCCCAACTGGGCGACGCATTTTCGGGCCATCGCCGCCAAGCTGGGCCGGCCTCCGAACGCTCGACCTTTCGGCGGGGGTGTTCGATTCACCCCCGACAGCGAAGAGGAGTACAGGCTGGTCCAGCATTACCTGACCGGCTTGGAGAAGGACAGTGGCGTCGTCTGGTTCGCGTACTCCCTTCCAGCGGAGCGGAACCTAAAGGTGGCCATAAGGGGGCTGCCTGCGGACACCGATCCCAAGGAGATCGAGGAGGAACTGCGCGTGCTGGGATACCAGCCGGAGTATGTGCGCCACATTAAGGGCGCGCAAGGACGACCCGGCTGCGTGTTCCACGCCATTCTAAAGAAGACCCCGGACGTCCGGGCCATCTATGACACGACCGTATTTATGTACATGCGGGGCGTGAAGATAGAGGCCTGGCGCGGGAAACGTGGGCCCGCTCAGTGCCACAGGTGTCAAAAGTTTAGACATAGCTCGCACCTGTGTCACCGCCCGCTCGCCTGTGTGCGATGCGGAGGCGAGCACACGGCACGCGACTGCCCGCGCCCGCGGGAGGAGCCGGCCACCTGCGTCAACTGCAGTGGCCCGCACCCCGCGTGCAACATCAAGTGCCCCGCCTTCCAAGCGGAGATAAGGAATAGGCGGGCGGGGACCGCCGCCACTTCCGCCCAAACACGCCGACCCACTGCGGCCACCGAAAGGCACAGAGATGTGGAGCCAGAAGGGCCCCAGGGCGCGTCGCTGATGGCGGCGGCCAACGGGCCCACACAAAGGAACGCGCAGACCTCCTCAGGTCGGAGGAAGAAGAGGCGCGGGGGAAAGAAAGGGAAAGGCAAGAAGCCCAAACCCCCCGCGGCGACCGAGACCATCACCACCACCGCAGCTGTCCCGAGGGCAGGCCCTGCCCTGATCAGCGGGGCGCAAGCCGTGGAGGTGGGTCCACCCACCACCAGCGCCGGCATAGTGCCACGGCCGGCCAAACAGCGCAAGACGCAATAATACCCCGAGCCCAGTACGAGTGGCGGCGCTGCCGGCGCCCCCACCAAGACGCCCACCTCACAACGCAAAGACTTTACGGCCTGCGCCATACAGCTATTAATGGACCTAATTAAGGCCATTAGGCAGGGCCAGGAAGTTGAGACGGTGATCCTGGACGGCCTGGCCAAACTGCTCACCTTGTACCATGGCTAGGCCGTTGCGGGTCATCCATTGGAATGCCCGCGGCCTTCGGGACAAGGTCGCCCCTCTCCGACATCTCCTGAGGGAACAGGACGTCGACGTGGCGTTGATAAGCGAGACGCTGCTGGGCCCCGGGGATAGGATTAGATTCCCGGGGTATCTCGTTTACAGATAGGACGAGCGGTCGGCACATCAGAATTACCGTGGTCTGGCGGTACTGGTAAGGCGACGAGTCGTCCATCAAGAACTCCCCTCGCCGTCACTCGGCACGTTTTACGCGCTGGGTGTACAGCTGCACGTAGCCGGCGAGGATATAGACATGTACGCTTGCTATAAGCCGCCCGCGACCCACTTAGACACATCTGAGTTGCGGGCCCTTATATCCGGCTCTACGCGTCCCACTCTCCTCGCCGGTGACTTGAATTGCAAGCACCCGGCGTGGAACTCGTGCCGCACGAATACCGGGGGAAGACGGCTCTTAGCTGATGCCGAAGCCTTCGGTTACACAGTGTCCGGCCCAGAGACGCCAACACACTATCCAGATGCGGTCTCTTACATGCCGGACGTGCTGGACATTGTGGTCCATCGAGGGCTACACTGTCAGATCACGCAGCATGTGATTGACGACGAGCTGAACTCGGATCATCACCCGGTGCTCGTCGTCCTTTCGGGTGTGCCGACCCGTTTGAAACCCCTGGCGCCACGTCGACGTACCGACTGGACCCAGTTCCAAGAGGAAGTAGAGACCACGGTGCCGACTCGGCCTATCACTACTTCCGCGGACGTGGACAGGACGGCTTGCGACGTCACTGCTTGCATCCAACGCGCTTTTCAAACGGCGACCACCGAGCAGCCGCGGGAGAGGGGGCTATTACCGCCTCTACCTCCGGTGCGTCCATTGCTGAACAGCGACGGGGCGCTTAAATATGTAGCGGAGGACCGGGCGGAGGTCTTCGCCGAGCACCTGGAGCGTCAGTTCCGCCCAAACCCGACTACCGACACAGACCATGTCGCAGCAGTCGAGAAACACGTAGGGGACTACTTCGCGATGCCGATAGCTCCCGATGAACAGCCGATCTTTTTCTCGCCTAACGCAGTACGACGCGCCATCCTGAGGACGAAGCCCAGGAAGGCCCCCGGTGCGGACGGTATCACAAACAGAGTGCTGCGCCACCTGCCGTACCGAATGGTAGAGGCGCTGGCGCGCCTGTTTACCGCGATACTGCGCACCGGCGGCGCCTTCCCCGATTTGTGGAAGGAAGGGCGCGTCATAATGCTGCCGAAGGCGGGAAAGAACGTCCTGAAGCCGGAGAGCTATCGGCCAATCACTCTGCTGCCGACAGTCTCCAAGGTGTTCGAAACACTCCTGCTGCGACACCTACTGCCCCACGTGACGCCGCGCCCAGAGCAGTTCGGGTTCCGGGCAGAACATAGCACGACGCTCCAGCTGTCGAGGGTACTGCACCACCTCGCGGCTGCGCGAAACAAGAAGGAATACGGGGTAGCAGTATTCCTCGACATGGAGAAGGCCTTCGACCGTGTGTGGCACGAGGGCCTAGTGTATAAGATGGCCACCACCGACGCACCCCGTCGCGTCGTCAAAGTGGTCTCTACTTTTCTCTCAAACAGGACATTCAGGGTGGTGGTCGATGGGGCGCTTTCCAGCGCCAGGCCGGTGCTCGCGGGCGTACCGCAGGGCAGCTGCGTCTCGCCGGCGTGTTACTCGCGTTACACCGACGACATCCCCACCACTCCGGACGTGATGCTCGCGCTGTATGCGGATGACGCCGCGTATATCTCTACTTCGATGAACTCGAAGTACGCGGCCGTCAAGATGCAGCGAGCGCTTGAGCTCCTTCCCGAGTGGCTCGCCAAATGGCGGCTTTCGGTGAACGTGGGTAAGACGCAGGCGATGATCACCGGCCATGTGTCCCTCCCACCACCCTTGAAACTACAAGGAGCCTACATCGAGTGGTCGCCCCGGGTCAAGTACCTGGGGGTCACCATCGATCGTCGGCTCAAAATGGGTCAGCACGTCCGCCAGGTCGCGGCCAAGGGGAGAGTCGCCCGCTATCTCCTCCGGCCCGTGCTCTCGTCGCGAATCCCGGCGCGCGTCAAGTTGGGCGTGTACAAGTTGTACGTGCGCCCGATACTGACTTACGCCGCCCCCGCTTGGTTCGCCCTCACGAGCGAGTCGAGCCGGAAAACGCTCCGCGCCCAACAACATCTGGCGCTGCGGACCATAGTTGACGCTCCTCGCTACGTGAGGAACGATGTCATCCAGCGGGATCTCGGGATCGAGAGCCTGGATGACCATGTGCGGCGCCGTGCGAAGGGGATGTTCGCGCGTGCCGGCGCGTCTGAATGGCCTCATGTCAAACAGATCGCGCCCTGGCATACGCGGCCCCCTGACGCGAGACCTCTGCCCCGCGATCTGGTAAGGGGCGACTGACACCATCACCGGACTGACTCCCGGGTAAGCCGCAACCAGGCTACACGCGGCTTACCTGTATCAAATAGCACTCCACATACATAACAAACATCCGCTGCGGGGCGTGTCCTAAGTTAATATAGGCATGTCACGTAACGTAAATCAGACATTCACCTCTAAGCAGGCACCCAGACTCACGCGCAGACACGGACGGGCCCGCGTGCCGCGCTAACATGGGCGGTGTTACACAGTAACTTACCGCCCACACGCACATACTGCCCCTTAGCTTAGACCGCTACCGGCTCGCTCTGGAAGACGGGATAAGCGGGGGCGCGCACTTTACTCTGTAGGAACTAAATTGTGAAAGATTTTGAACCCAAGGATTTGAAATCTTTAGCCTATACTGTAAATGAAGTTTATTTTAACACTGAAGAATTGTATTTGGACTTAAAATGCGAGTTAAAAACTGCTCTAAATGCTATTAAGGTTAGTGATGTTACTTCGGTTGCCGGGTCATCATCAAATAATGTTTCCGAAGGAAAGGGCACATACATAAAGTTGCCTCGAATCACTATCCCAACATTTTCGGGGAAATATACTGAATGGCCGACTTTTCGAGATTTGTTTGTATCTGCAATACATAAAAACAGCACTATTGATAATGTTCAAAAGTTACATTATTTAAAAGGGTATTTGACTGGAGAAGCTGAGCAGCTCTTACGTCATATACCAATTTCAGAAGCAAATTATGACAGATGCTGGACTCCATTGGAGACCAGGTTTAACAATAAAAAATATTTGTCTCACTGTATTTTGAAAAGATTGCTCAGTCAAAGGAACATAGTTCAAGAGTCAGCTAGTGCTTTGAAGGAATTAATGGATACTACATCAGACTGCCTGAATGCACTTACAAATTTAGATATTGATACAGCTTCGTGGGATATTTTGATCATTCATATTATAACATTGAAATTAGATTCAGATAGCAGAAGGGATTGGGAACTAAAGGTAACCAGCAACACTGATTCAAATAAGCTGCCTACATTTGAACAGTTCAAGGAATTTTTTACAAGCAGGTATAGAGCGTTTGAATTCCTAGAAACTAAACCTAGTAAAAATATTGTTAATGTCAATAAAGCAAAGGCTTTTCACACAGCAACCAATGCGGCTACAGCTTGTCCGCTTTGTAATAACGAGCATAAATTAAGAAATTGCAAGCAATTTGTTAGCTACGATGTGGATACTCGGCGTAAGTTTGTGCAAAATCACAACTTATGTTTTAATTGTTTGGGACACAATTACTCTGCCAGGTCTTGTAGGTGTACAGCCTCGTGTCAGGTATGTAAACGGAGACATCACTCCTTGTTGCACCCTAAAGAAGAGCAGGAGTCTAAGGGAGAGATGGGAAATTCATTTAGCGATGATGTTTCGCAAACGAAAGAAGCTGAAAATAAGATAGTAGCTTGTTTTTCGAAAGGTACAGCAAAAAATAATCAAGTCCTATTAGCTACAGCGCTAGTGAGAGCTGTTTCGAAAAATGGCGCTAGGTATACGATTAGGGCCTTGTTAGACCAAGGTTCACAGGCATCTTTTGTGACAGAACATACTGTCCAGAGCTTAGGGTTACAGAAAAAACCAGCTAAAGGTTCAATAACTGGTATTGATGCTCATAAAAAATCAAATCGATTACGTCCTTATTACCTAGTAGGGAAACGGTATATTTGGACTGGGTACAAGCAAACGATATAGAATTAGCAGACCCTAGATATTATACACCGGATAAAGTGGATATGTTGTTGGGAGCCGAAATTTATAGCCAGGTTTTACAAAACGGGTTAAGGAAAGCTCCTGGTGGTAGCGTTGTAGCTCAGTGCACCTCGTTGGGATGGATTTTATCAGGAACGATAGCTTCCGCTAGTAATCGTACATCAAGTGTTTCAGTGATGCATGCTCAACTTGGTGACGAGGAAGTCCTGAAAAGATTCTGGGAATTAGAAAGAGAACCACAAAATAACAAACGTATACTTACCGAAGAAGAAACCAGATGCGAGTAGATATTTAAGGATACAACGGTAAGAGATAATGACGGTCGTTATGTAGTTAACTTACCATTTAAAAGTTCAGACCCAAAATGTCAATATAGAGATGCAAGAAAGATAGCACTTAATAGATTTTACGCATTAGAAACTAAACTTAGTAAAAATCCAGATTTAAAAATAAAATATGAGGAAGTAATCAACGAATATTTGCAGCTTGGTCACATGAGGCCAATAACAAAAGCAGAAGAAGAAAACCAAAATGCAGTGTACTTGCCTCATCATGCAGTTATACGTGATGATAAAGACACAATCAAGGTTAGGGTGGTCTTTGATGCTTCCTGCAAAGGGAAAAATGGAATATCACTCAACGATGATCTGATGATTGGTCCAAGACTGCAACCAGATCTTCGACACTTACTGATTCGTTGGAGAACCCACCGCATTTGTTTAGTGTCAGACATTATCAAAATGTACCGGATGGTGCGCGTTGCCGATCATCATACAGATTTTCAACGCATCGTGTGGAGAAACAACAAACAATCTTCAATTAAAGATTATAAATTACTAACGGTAACCTTTGGTACATCTTCAGCGCCTTTTTTGGCAGTTCGAGTGATGCAGCAAATAGCGTACGATGAAGGAGACAAATATCCACTGGCAGCTGAAAGGGTACTTAAAGATTATTACATGGACGATCTCATGACTGGTTGTGACTCGATAGAAGAAGGCGTGCAGATCTATAACCAAATGAATAAGTTATTAGCTAAAGCAGGATATAACTTACAGAAATGGTCAAGCAACAGCAGTGAACTACTAGAGAAGATCATAGGTGAAAAGCACACGTTCAAGGGACAGGATGGCGTAGAAAGGGAAATCAACATAAAACAGGATGAGATATTCAAAACATTGGGACTTACCTGGAACCGAAGTTGCGACACCTTCCAGTACTCTGTTCAGTTACCTCTGCTGCAGGAACCTGTAACTAAAAGGAAAATGTTATCAGATATAGCAAGACTATTTGACCCTTTGGGATGGGTCGCTCCAGTGATCGTATTAGCAAAGATTTTAATCCAAAAATTATGGATCTCTGGAATTGGATGGGATGAAGAAATTCCATATGAAATAAAAAAGGAATGGTTTACTTACTGGCAGGAGTTGAAAAGTTTAACCGAATTTTCAATACCTCGATGGTGGAAAATGAAACCAGGTAGCAAGCAAGTTGAATTGCATGGATTTTGCGACGCATCAAATTCAGCATAAGCTGCGGTAGTTTATGCACGGATAGTTGATACTAACGGTAGCGTTTATATAACTCTGCTTACAGCAAAAACTAATGTGGCACCTATCAAGACGGTATCAGTGCCTCGATTAGAGTTGTGTGGAGCAGTCCTCCTAGCAAAGCTACTTTCTGAAGTCCCTGCAGTGATGGGAATCGGTAAATCGAATTTATATTATTGGACCGATTCAGAGATCGTGTTAGCATGGCTAAACAGTCACCCTAATAAGTGGAAAACCTTTGTCGCTAATCGCGTATCAGAAATTTTAAGCATAAGTGAACCACATCAATGGAACCATGTCACATCAAAAAACAATCCTGCTGACTGCGCATCACGGGGTATTTACCCCTCGGAGTTTGTTCCGGACCGTATAAATTAGTTACTTTATGCGCCTACGTTTCTAAACGTGTAACAAAATGACATCTGACTTGTCAGTTTGATTTTGACACTTGACACTTCTCTTGGATTTGGCGCTTGAAAATTGGAGCACGTCGCCATTTGAGTTGCGCAACCTTTTGTAAATTAATCCTTTTAAATCGATCCGTTTGTGACAATTAGTCGTGATCCAATTGCTTTGATTGTTAATAACCCCAATTTGACGTGATAATACGGATTAAGTTTGTTGAAACTAAAACTTTGCAGTGAAAGTGACCTTGAAGCCGCGTGCCATGAAAACATCTGGCGGATTGTTGCGGATTGTTCCTGAGAATACTTACTCATATCGTCACAACACGATACATATACACTCACTTACATACATAACTCCAGGTAGGCACCAGAGCAGGTGTTCGTCTACCACAGGTAAGTTCTTTTGTTGTATTGTAATTGTTTGATTTGATTGTTCTGCTCCGCGTACGGCGGACTAGTTTCGCTAGCCACTTCTTGTCTCCTGGACCCCACCATCATAACTTCCACTGCGCTATTGAAATGCAATTGTAGGGGGTCTAGCCTGGCAGTGAACATTTTTGGTAGCAGAGCGTGTTTATAAGACATATAACCACCAAATTGGTAATTTACAGTAGGCTAATTACTTGGCAGTCTCTATAAGGGAAGTAGTAATACGCTGTAAATATTTGATAACTATGATTGCTTGTTTATTTGAAATAATTTGTTTAAATTTATTGAGACGGGTAACCTGATGTTGCCAAGGTCAGCCGGGCTAATAAAGTGGATTGAATTGGGCTGTGTTGCAGCCCCTTGTTGTAGCCCCTTTTTGTGTCTGACCTCTGTTGTATTGAATGTCAGGAAGACATTAAAATATTGAGTTTGTACCATCAATATGGTAGTTTTGTTGAAATTGGCATTTTTGAGTATTACCATTGTTTTAAAATGGAATAAAGGTTCATTATTGTTGTACCATTAAAAAAGTGGTTTGTGAAATTAACATTTGAAATTAACATATTGAGCGTTGACATTGTTTGAATTAAAACAAGGTTCATTGGATTGGAACCAATATTTGTGTAGTTGTCTTGAATTGGTATAATTTGGAATTGGATTTGAATTTGAATTTTGAATTGAATATGAAATAGAATTTTTGAACGTTGATATTGGTTTTGAATTAAAATAAAAGTTTGTTGTTGAATTGAATTGAAACCAATATTTTGTTATTTCTTGAGTTGCTGACTAACAGTTTGGTAGTTTGATTGTTTGCTTGTAGTTATTTTGTAATTGATTGTTTGAACTTTGTTATTTGATTGTTTAATTATTTGGTTTATTTGAATTGTATTGTTTGTGCAATGGCATACAAGTGGAAATATTGCAGTGCCGGACACCTGTCCAGGTCAAGCCGGAGACCTCGGTTGTTTCAGGTCCCGGACTATTGAGTAGATTGCCTACTTTGCAACTGCCACACTTTGACGGTCGCTTGGACCACTGGTACGGTTTCCAAAACCTGTTTGCAAGTTTGGTTGATGCACGCTCGGACCTCAGACCCGTCCAAAAGTTGGCCTATTTGTTGTCTGTCCTGGAAGGTGAGGCCCGAGCCTTGGTACAGCATCTGTCGTTGACTGACTCAGCCTACCCTACCGCTTTGGGACTACTCACCCAGCGGTACCAAAATAAACGTTGTTTGGCTAACGTTCATATTGAATTGATTTTGGGGTTACCGGTCATTACTAGTTTGTCAGCATTGCGTACTGACCTGTTGAACCCGTTGGTGGTAGCGACCAACGCTTTAAAGCGATTGGACTTGCCGGTGGACCAATGGTCTTACCCTTTAGTGCATGTTGTGCTGCAAAGGCTTCCTGCCGATTTGAGGGCTCATTTGGAGCAAAGGTATGGTGGGGATAGTGTCACACATCTCCCCCCATTTGGTGACCTCGTCCAATGTTTGGAGGATGAGTGTCGGCTTGTGGACAACTCTGGCGTTGCCACTGAGTCATGCCAGCCGTCTTCCCGGCCACGAGGCCAGGGACGAACTAGGGCTCGCGGGCCTGTTGATGGTCGCCCCGCCGCTCGTTTTGCTGGCACCCAAAGTCGTCCTGGTTGTGAGTTTTGTAGGGACACGGGGCATGGCATGGCAACTTGCGCGGCCTTTTTGAAGTTGCACGTGAGTGCCCGCCGCCGAATTGCCAATGCACGCCTCATGTGCTTCTCTTGTTTGGGGGCTCACTTCTATTGGGACTGCCCCAACCCCCGCCCTTGTAGAATTTGTAGGGGGTCCCATTTGGACATATTGTGCGCTAACGTGAACCACACTGGCAGACCAGCCTCTGATGAAGGTTCGCGTACGGGGGGATACCATGGAGTTGGTCACCGGGCTTCTGCCTCGCCGGTTCAGAACCGGGGAGAGGCCCGCAATTTTGAGCGCCGCACTCCACCCCCCGCGCAAGTTGATCGGGAGCCGCGTGACCGCCATTTGGTCTCCCCGCGTAAAGGCGATTACGCACTTGTTGCTAGGCAGCGCTGGCCAGACCAGCACCGCCTTCCCTCCCCTCCATTGGCGGAACGTCCCCGGTTGGAGACACGCCCCCGCCATTCAGACATCCGGTGGGATATGCCCTTCCAGCGATGGCGCGTGGTTCGTGACACCGCGCGTACGAGGAATTTGAATTCCATCCTCGTCGGGAAAGACTTGGGCCTGGATGCGGCGATCGGTCGCCACCCAGGCATTGTTAGGACATTGGCGCCTGCCCCGCTAGGGTACCCCTCGGATCGACACGGTTTTGTTGCCAACGGCATCGTTCAGGTCTGGGGGCCCACGGGGGACTCTGTTGTGGTCCGTGCCATTTTGGACATGAGAGCCCAGGGTTGCCTTTTGTCTATTGTTTTGTTGTTTTGTTTGTATTGTTTTGGGCAAAATTGTTTTCTGCAGCGCCTTTGGACTGCGGAACTTGGTTGGGACGAGCCACTTCGGGAAACCCTATTGGAAGATTGGCTCCAATTTGTATCCGCACTCCCCGCAGTCAACGAGGTCGTGTTACCCCGCGCTATCCTCCCCCCTGGGAGCTACACGGCTACCCTTGTTTGTGATGCGTCTTCGCACGGTTATGCAGCTGTTGTTTGTCTGCGCACCGTCTGCGCAACAGGCCAGGTGAATTTGTCACTGGTCTTGGCCAAGAGCAAGGTGGCCCCCCTCCGGATGGCACTGACCATCCCTAAGTTAGAATTGTCAGGGGCGGCGCTTCTTGTGCGTCTATTGAACCACGTTGCTCACACTTTGGTGGAACTGTGGACATTCGGGTTTCTTACGCCTGGACGGACAGTCAAATTGTTTTGTGTTGGTTGAAGACGTCCGTCCACTCTTTGGAGGTCTTTGTTGCGAACCGAGTGTCCCAGATTCAAAAGTCTAAAACGCATTTGATTTGGAGGCACGTGCCTGGAGATTTGAACCCAGGCGCCGTGGCCTCACGTGGGTGCATGGCACCCCGATTGTTTGCTTACCCCCTATGGTGGGGAGCAGACTGGCTGACTCACCCCGAGGATGATTGGCCTCGATCGCCAGTCTTGATGTCGGGTCCTTTGCCCGGGCTCAAGGTGCTCGCTGTTGGAACGAAGGAGTCTTCGTTTGACCCTGATTTTTGTTGAGTCGATTTAGCTCCCTCGACAAATTGTTGAGTTGTTGTTTGTTGTTGTTGAATTGTTGGTGACTGATCGTCACATTATGAACTCGCATGCCGGTTGCAATGCGCTGTTGGCCATTCTGCAGCGAGAGTTTTGGAAATTGTCGGGAGCCGTTAGTAAGTTGAACCGCCTTTTGGACGATAAGGGTCTTTTGTTGTTTGGTTGTTAGCGGTTGAGGCACTCTAGCCTCCCTTATGGGGCCCGTCATCCCCTTTTGTTGCCTAAGGAGGGCCATTTGGTTAAACTGTTGTTGTTGTTGATGTTTGGTTGTTGTTGTTGTTGTTGTTTGGTTGTTTTTGTTGTTTGTTGCTGTTTTGATCCGCCAGCCTGCCCCCATTGGGGGGGTATTTTGAGGCCGTGGTGAAAGCGGCACAGGGACTCTGGCGCAGATTGTTGGGAGACGCCGTTCTCACCTTTAAGGAGTTAGCTAGCCTGCCGGGGTCGCAAAAACTGCCAAAGCAAAGTCAATAAAATTCAAATGGGACTACACAGCTATCAATTAAAAAAAAAGAATCATCGAAATCGTTCACCCAGCCAAAAATTATGAGGTAACAAACATAAAAAATACAGTTGAATTGAGAACCTCTCTTTTGAAGTCGGTTGAAAGAACAGTTAAGTGAATCCGTTTTTCGTAAAGTTTCAATGACGATACATGTACTAACAACAAGAAATCGTTACGTTAGGGCCGTAAAACACACTTGGCTGGCCACGTATTTTATTATTTACCGTAGCATTAGAAAAGTTTTAGGAGAAATCGTTCTTCTTCTTAGAGTGTCGATAGCAATCTAAATATAGTCAGCCCAGAATTTGGCTCAGAAACCGTCGATTAGGTTACAAATAAATCGGGAGTGCTGAGCGGTATATCGTCAGGGTTTGGAGTTTGCCGGGGTCGCGTGATTGTTCGAAAAAGATACCGTGACCCTGGCACAAGGGCAACTGATGGAACACGGGTGGGTTTTAGTCAGTAAAAGTCTGACACGCCCTCCCGCTCCGCCCAGAGCGGGAAAAGTCATTTGATGATTTCCCATCCTGAAAAAAAAAAAAAAAAACCGGCCAAGTGCGAGTCGGACTCGCGCACCGAGGGTTCCGTACAAACCTGTAGGTATTCTCGGTTTAAAAATATTATTTTTTTTAATTTTTATATTTTACTTGATTGAATGTAAGGTAAATTGTGGTTTACGATTTATGACGTTTTAAAAAAAAACCACTTACTCGATCTCGTTCAAACCAATTTTCGGTGGTAGTGTACATGGTAATGTACAACATATATATTTTTTAGTTTTATCATTCTCTTATTTTAGAAGTTACGGGGGGGGGGGGGGGACACACATTTTACAACTTTGGAAGTGTCTCTCGCGCAAACTATTCAGTTTAGAAAAAAATGATATTAGAAACCTCATTACCATTTTTGAAGACCTATTCATAGATACCCCACACGTATGGGTTTGATGAAAAAAAACATTTTTGAGTTTCAGTTCTATGTATGGGGAACCCCAAAATTTATTGTTTTTTTTCTACTTTAGTGTGAAAATCTTAATGCGGTTCACAGAATATATCTACTTACCAAGTTTCAACAGCATAGCTCTTATAGTTTCGGAATAAAATAGCTGTGACATACGGACGGACGGACAGACAGACAGACAGACAGACAGACAGACAGACAGACATGACGAATCTATAAGGGTTCCGTTTTTTGCCATTTGGCAACGGAATCCTAAAAAAAGGGTTAGCTACGGTATTTTGCCGCATTGAAGCTGTATTGAACTCGCGTCCATTGTGCCCGCTGTCTTCGGACCCGAACGACTCGGAGGCCCTGACCCCGGGACATATTTTTTTTTTTTGATTTGACAGCCACTTGTCGCCCTGCCGGAGCACCCTTTTGTCGATGTGAGCCAAAATTGGCTATCGCGGTTTCAGTTAGTGCAGCAGCTCGCTCAGAGTTTTGGAAGCGTTGGAGCTTGGAATATTTGCACATCCTCCAGCAGCGCGTCAGGTGGACTGATAAAACGCAACCTTGTCGGGATTGCCAAGTGATTAGCGGACGGGAAGGCTCGTCCGGGGGGGGGGGTAGATGTTCCGGACCGTATAAATTAGTTACTTTATGCGCCTACGTTTCTAAACGTGTAACAGAATGACATCAAAGCAGGTTCATGACAAAGGATCATACAAACCGCGGCTTCTTTGACACAAAACTGTACGTAGTAACACGTGAACTTTGTCGAGCGATCAGTGTTGCCTTTGATTCGTTTTCATTTTTTATTTTTATTTAATTATATTCACAAGGGAAATATAATAATCTCAAATCCATTAATTGGTTACGTAATAATGTAGGCAGTACGATGCCGAATAATACCCTTAAGGATCGGACAGGGTTTTTGTTACATGCTGCATAAGATAAACTGCGACAATCTTAAACTAACTAACTGCTAGCACTTAAACTACTGTGGTTACAAAAAAAAAAAACAATCTTATTGCGTAGGTAATGGGCACAAACGTACGACCGGACGCACGTATGTACCTTTAGCTGTTCTTACAGAAACTACACGCGTTATACCATCGTTGGAAGGAAGAATCTTCTCTACTATCGCTAATGGCCACGATAAAGGAGGTGAATTGTCAATTATAATAACAACAACCGTGCCAGGCTTGATTGGCACAGACGGAGTATTCCATTTCTCTCGGGTTTGTAAACTATGTAAATATTCCATTCTCCATCTTTTCCAAAAAGATTGCACTAATTTATCAAGCAGAGAATGTCTCTGAAGCAAGTTGAGATTATCTGATTCTACTTCAGGCGCGGGCAACGAGAGTAAAGGAGCGGTATGCAAAAAATGACCTGGCGTTAACGCGGTAGGTTCTGCGGGATCGGCACTCAGAACCGTAAGAGGCCGAGAATTTAACAAACACTCGATCTGAACGAGCACTGTAACTAGCTCTTCGTAAGAGAGAAGCTGTTGACCGATGACCTTGAAAAGGTGCGTCTTGACGACCTTCACCATACTCTCCCAACATCCGCCAAAATGTGGGGCGGCCGGACAGTTAAACTTCCATGTGATACGGTTTTCAGCAAGCTCTTCTTCGAAGCGAGAGCGGAACTCGACATTATTAAGAAATTTATATAAGTCGCGTAAATAAGAATTAGCGCCTACAAAATTAGTGCCTCTGTCCGAGTGCATTACTTGGACAGGGCCCCTGCGAGACAAGAACCGTTTAAGTGCAGTTAAAAAACTGGCGGTGCTAAGATCAGTGGCTACTTCAATATGTAGCGCGCGAGTTGTGAGACAAGTGAACACGCAAAAATATGCTTTCAAAGCCTTTGCACCCCGACGGCGAATGGGAGTGTAAGATATAGGACCTGCGTAATCACAGCCCGTGTGAGTAAACGGCTTAATAACCTGACGCGTCCGACAGTCCGATAAGTAAGCCATGAGCGGGAAGATGGGACGCGGTCGAGCGCGGAAACAAATATTACAATCGTGAACTACCTTACGAATAGCACGACGAGCAGACAGTATCCAGTATTTCTGCCGTAATAGTGACATGAGCTGTTCAGGCCCAGCGTGTAAATATTTCTTATGATAATATTCAATTAATAAGTTAACAAAAAAATCATGGCTTGGCAGAAGCACCGGGTGCTGCTGTGAGTAACTTAGATCAGAATGGGTGAGACGTCCACCAACTCTGATTAAATCGTTATGTAAAAACGGTCTTAATTTATTAAGAGACGATGAAATCTGCGTGTTCAGTTTTAAATTTAAAATTTCTTTATTGAAACGTTTATTTTGGATGAGCTTCAGCAATTTGTTTTCTGCAAAACTCAAATCAGCTGCGGTTATATGTACGGAATCGCAACATGGTAAAAAATTAGCGAATCTATAAATGTAAACAACCGTACGGAGTATTTTACTCCATGACGAAAGGCGGCAAAGAGTATCATAAACATAAGAATCGTCAGCGGGAATTAAAACAGCGTGAACGAGTTTCTTTTGTTCAGGTATCTCGTCCAACGTGAGCGGTTCAGTACCTTCAGTAATAGGCCACTGCGACGGATGTAATGTTAGCCAGGGGGGCCATTGGGACCACGGAGGGTGGTCTGTAGGATTAAAACGATAAAGAATTCTCTGATAACGTCGATCAGATTCGCGAATCATAATTTGTAAAAACATTTGTTTACAATCAGCGGTCATCGCTACAGAGTGTAGACGAAAATTTGAAATAATTTTGAATAAATTACCCTGTAGGTTGGGCCCACTGTGCAGCAAATCATTTAACGAAACACCGGACGATGTTTTGCAGCTGCCATCCAGCACGGGACGCAACCTAGACGAAGACTTGTCAGGGCGGGGAACCCTATGATGTGGGATTATATAAGTAGGGTACACATCTGCAGTTTCATGCGGAAGAACTGAGACGGGCGAGATATAACCTTTAGAAAGGTAATTATTTAAAACTTCGTCATAAGCGGCGCGTAGCTCAGGTGAAGCTTCAAGCTTCCTCTCTAAGCATAAAAAACGTCTACGAGCGATATTGAATAAGTCACCCAGTGTGAACACATCCTTATCAAACGGTAGACCCACGGTATAGCGACCAGTAACTGGGTCCCGTTGCGTTATTGAATGATAAAAATATTCACATTCAGCATCAGCAGGATGCTGAACGGGCGGGCCAGGAACTTCTTCAAGTTCCCAGAAGCGGGAAATCAAATTGTTATCCATAGGCGAAGGGACTATGGCGCAGCACGATGTGACACATGCTGGGCGGTTACTGAGTGTAGGTACGACCCCCATGAGTACGTAGCCTAACACCGTATTGACAGCGGCGGGCACTGACGGGCCACCAGGAACCACGTCAGGCAAAAGTAAATGCGGGAACAGCGATGCTCCAATCAAAATATCAATTTTACTTGGAATAGCGAAACTATCATCAGCGAACTGAAGTTTATTCGAGTAAGGTAGGGCCTTAATATCAACAAAAGCGAAAGGTAATTTGTCCGTAATTTGATCAACTACTAACGAGTCAATGTCAAATCGGATATTTTTATTAAAGCGTGAAAATATACGTAAATTTACTGTCCCGAACGACGTCCTCTCTGTGCCTCCAAAACCTTTTACAGTCGTAGACCGTGTATTGTTTTGACGTAAACGTAAAAGTTCACAACATTCCCTAGTAATGAAGTGACTTTGCGAGGCGGAATCGAGTAAAATTCTTATTAAATGCTCACGCCCAGCACTATCGTACGCCACGACTTGAGCAGTCGCGAGCAAAACGGTAGTATGCGAATCACATTGCGGCGTCTCGCTGCAAGCGGCATTAGAGGAAACAGAACGCGGAGCGTCAACGGACATCGAACACAAAGCTACATCAGGCTGCGTGGCGGAGCGCACCGGCTCGGACGCGGGCACGGGTGCGATTGGGACGACAGCAGCGTTCGCTTGCGTTGACGTCACCGACTCGGGCGCTCCGCGCTGCGGCGCAGGCATAGTGGTACTCGCCGCTTCCGCGGTCTGTGGGTTCGAATCCCGAGTAAAATGTAATAGTGCATGGTGACGTTGTTTACACGTTCTACAGCCAGATGCGGATTGACAACTCGATAATTTATGTTTAATACTTAAACAATTAACGCAACCGTTAAATTTCCTAACAACCTGTAAGCGTTCATACGGAGTTGATTTATGAAAATCAGGACATTTAAATAAGTGTTGATGTGTGACATTTGTACACAAACATTTATCTGTTGAATAGGATTCGACCGTGCTTACATACGTGTTATAACGCGGGGAGGACTGCGGTTTTATACTATCATTAGAACTGCGGGAGCGATCAGATGATTTTGCGGAATTATGTATTTGCGCGCCGGCTGTTAAAGCGTGAGCGCGATACAATATTTTACTCTGTTTATCAACGAAATCGACTAAATCATCAAATAAAGGAATATCAGACTGATCCTGACTGTTTTCAAAGTTACGAACAGTTTCACTGTCTAACTTGGTAATAGCTATTTGTACGAAAATTAAATTCAATAAATCTGGAATTTTTAAGTGTTGTAAGGCACGGACGGCGTTAACAAACTTATCATTAAAAATGTCTAAATTATCGGAAGTAACGGAAGTTAACGGTTTAAAATCTATGATCTGTTTTAAATAAGTGGCCGCTAGTGTGCGTTTGTCTTCATACCTATTCACTAGCGTATTGAAAATGAGTTCGTCATTCTCAGCGGTAGGTATACAATGCCGGCGCATGCGGCTAGCGCTTTACCGGTCAATTTGCCCTGTAAATAATGTAATTTTTGATGATCCGAGAGAGATGGATTATCATGAACAGCGGATTTATAATTTGAGTAAAACAATGGCCATGAACGAATGTCACCGTTAAAACTCATTAATTCAATCGGCGGTAACTTAATGATAGAAGATTTTTTCTCTAAGATGGACGGAAGGACGTCTGCATTGGTAGAAGCAACCAAACGTTTTAAGCGACTATATAACTGTTCAAACGAAACCAGCGCCTTGTAATCAGCGCGCGCGGTGGAATCAGCTGTCAGTAGACAGTTATTATACTGATCCATAACTTCATGAAATTCGGAACGAATAGCGTCAATGTTTGAGCTAGCGTCCAGAAAAGCTTCTTTCGCATCATCTCTCGTGCCTATGTCTTTAGATAAATCGTAGGCAGACTGTAAACACTCGAATAAAACATTCCGTTTGGCTTCCAACGCCAACAACGAAAACTCCGTACTACCAGACTTAATAGCTTTCTTCATTATGAAATGAGAATTTTAAATTGAAAGTAAACAAAATAATTTATTTGTGAGTTTGCGAGTAATATAAAAGTACAAGTGGGTACTTCTAAAAAAGGTAAATCTCAGCGAAAATTATCGAAATAGAACCTTATTTCGCGAATACCACTGAGAATATGAATATTACAGCGAATAATAAGATGAAATATTAGTATGACAGCGGGAAAATTAGGTATTTAGTGTTAACCGGTAACAAATTAAATAAATGCCTTCGCGGTACGCTTGCGAGCGTAATGGCGGAGGTTACGTTTTCTAGGCTAACAAAAACCTAAAAACGGCGGGTTTTAACACTAAATCTCCTATTAGGTGACCTAAAAGGGGCGGAAACTGTATCAGTACGGTTCGAAGGACCACAATAATGGTGGGGCTCCGACGGAAGGCGAAATTAGGTACCTTCGACGCGGACAGAAAAACTGATGAACGCAAGTGTCTCGCCTACGGGTTAAGGGATGAGGGAAACCGTGCACCTACCTCCTCGTGAAACCGCTCGATCCTCCAACAGAATCTCGGAGCTCCAGAGTCTTCGCAGAGTTCGGCTACCACGTGTCGAACCAAGTCCAGAGGCACTACACAGCACTTCAGTACAACCGTCGAAGCCACAAATACACCACTATTGAAACAGCGGGACTGCTATGAACTTATAATATCCAATTATATCGTTCTGCGATAAAATAGTACAGCGGTTAAAAAAAACACAGCGGGGAAGCGATCACAACGGAATCCATATTTGAACTATTATAATGTCTTTTCCGAGCGAGCCCTAAAGAAGGCGACGCTCATTGGCGAGAAGGGGTTCGCCAGGTGCACGATGTTGATTGGCTGGAAGGGACTAGCTTGACATCTTGCGTAATAGTTTAACAAATAAAATAGATGGCGCTAACACACACTATGTAGCAACGGTTCGAAATTTAAACGACCAACATCGAAACTTTGTGTCTTGCCTGTTGCTTGAATATTTGAGCAGTAGTTTTTGTTTTTAAGATAATTTTAAGCATGTTATTGTTTGTTGTTAATATGTTTTGTTTGTTCTTCATTAGCTATTTTAATATTTGAAGGACATAATGTTGTACAAAATGTCCTTGGTGGGCGGAATGTTTAGCCGCATAGAAATCTATTGTACTGACAACGCAATCGTACAGTCAGCTAAGCTTCGTAATTATTCATCGACTAGCTACTAGATGGTGTTTTAAGAAAACGTCAGATTCGTACATTGCGGTGTTAAGATTTTCCACCAAAGGTATAAGTTCTTGGGATAAAATTTTGTTTGACACCTTGCTCTCGTCGCGAATCCCGGCGCGCGTCAAGTTGGGCGTGTACAAGTTGTACATACGCCCGATACTGACGTACGCCGCCCCCGCTTGGTTCGCCCTCACGAGCGAGTCGAGCCGGAAAACGCTCCGCGCCCAACAACATCTGGTGCTGCGGACCATAGTTGACGCTCCTCGCTACGTGAGGAACGATGTCATCCAGCGGGATCTCGGGATCGAGAGCCTGGATGACCATGTGCGGCGCCTCGCGAAGGGGATGTTCGCGCGTGCCGGTGCGTCTGAATGGCCTCATGTCAAACAGATCGCGCCCTGGCATACGCGGCCCCCTGACGCGAGACCTCTGCCCCGTCAGGGACGACTGAGCCCATGACCGGACTTGACTCCCGGGTAAGCCGCACCCAGGTTACACGCGGCTTACCTTGACAAACAGAACTCTACATTCATTATACACACTCGCTGCGTGGCGTGTTCTAAGTTAATATAGGCATGTCACGTAACGAAATCAGACACCCACCTCTCAACAGGCGCCAAGACACACACGTGCACGCGGATGGGCCCGCGTGTCGCGTTAACATGGGCGGTGTCACACAGTACACTGCCGCCCATACGCACATACTGCCCCTTAGCTGAGACCGCTACCGGCTCGCTCTGGAAAACGGGATAAGCGGGGGCGCGCACTTTACTCTGTGGGAGCGTCGAGTCGGCATCTTGTCGCTAGTCGTCTCTCGCCGGGCCTCCCCTGGGTAACCGGAGGTCTCACCTGGCGGGGACAGACCGCCAAGATGTCGTGAAGAAAGCGGCGTTGATAGTAACTCAACGCCGCGGCGCGCCTACAGAGACACTCATAGCAACCACTCACATGGACGCGTTATTTTTAACGCGTCCAAAATTATCTATGGCCCAAGGGGCAACATAGTGAGGGGCCCGTCTTAGCGGACCACCGCGAACCCTCCGCGGCCAGGGAGCGAAGCTCTGGCGCCGCCCGCCGCGCCCCCTTACGGGGACGTAGCAAAATCCACCAACTGTTTGACAAGCCTCACGAGCGAGTCGAGCCGGAAGTTGCTCGCACCCAGCAGAACCTGGCGTTACGGACCATAGTTGACGCTCCTCGCTACGTGAGGAATGACATCATCCAGCGGGATCTCGGGATCGAGAGCCTGGATGACCATGTGCGGCGCCTCGCGAAGGGGATGTTCGCGCGTGCCAACGCGTCTGATTGGCCGCATGTTAAGCAGATCGCGCCCTGACATACGCGGCCCCCTGACGCGAGACCTCTGCCCCGCGACCTGGTCAGGGACAACTGACACCATGACCGGATTTGACTCCCGGGTAAGTCGCACCCAGGTTACACGCGGCTTACCTAGACAAACAGAACTCCACACCGAACACACACTCGCTGCGTGGCGTGTTCTAAGTTAATATAGGCATATCACGTAACGAAATCAGACACCCACCTCTTAACAGGCGCCAAGACACACACGTGCACGCGGACGGGCCCGCGTGTCGCGTTAACATGGGCGGTGTCACACAGTACATTGCCGCCCATACGCACATACTGCCCCTTAGCTTAGACCGCTACCGACTCGCTCTGGAAAACGGGATAAGCGGGGGCGCGCACTTTACTCTGTGGGAGCGTCGAGTCGGCATCTTGTCGCTGGTCGTCTCTTGCCGGGCCTCCCCCGGGTAACCGGGGGTCTCACCTGGCGGGGACAGACCGCCAAGATGTCGTGAAGAAAGCGGCGTTGATAGTAACTCAACGCCGCGGCGTGCCTACAGAGACACTCATAGCAACCACTCACATGGACGCGTTATTTGTAACGCGTCCAAAATTATCTATGGCCCAAGGGGAAACATAGTGAGGGGCCCGTTTTAGCGGGCCACCGCGAACCCTCCGCGGCCGGGGAGCTACGCTCCGGCGCTGCCCGCCGCGCCCCCTTACGGGGACGTAGCGAAGTCAACACGTTGTTTGACAAGCAGGATTGGCTCGCTGGCCAGCAAGTGCTATCACATACGCACTTGCCCATCCTGCGCGGACCGCACCTAGTACTTGAGTGCTACGTTTTTAATTCCTTCCGTTTGTGTCGACACAGGGACCAGCCGGCACCTGTGGGGACACGAACGGGAGCTCGCTGCCCGGTGGCACGCCACCGCAGCGGTCGCGGGAGGCCTACGCCCCCGTGATGCCGAAGCCCGGCAAGCGCGGCTCGTTGGGCCGCGATGCCGGGGCTGCTGACGAAGAGGAGGGGCGTCCGGCGTTGGACCGGGCGACGTCGCTGCCGAACATCGGCGTCGCGTCGTCCGGTGCGCCGCTGGCCGCACCAAGAAGAGGAGGGGGGGAAGACCCCCGAAGAGGAGGGGTAACTAGCGCCGCTGCGACTGCGGGCCCGTCGACGACGCTGGCGCCTGCGCGCGCTGCGCCGACACCGTCGTCGGGCCGGCACCACGCTGTTGCCGTCCGCCCCGCGGCGTTTCGCCCGGTGCCCATCCAGGCCCCGGGTCCTGCCGCCGGTATGAGCCGCGACCCAGCGCGCACCGCAGCGCCACCCGCGCGCGTGCCCGCTCCCGTGCGCTCCGCTGCGCCGAATGGGCGCCCTGCCGCGCCGCTCGTGCGCCCCGCTGCACCGGCAGCGCGGCCCGCGCCTACTGGGCGCTCCGCCGCGTCGCCCACGCATCCTGCGCCCACGGCGCACCATGAGCCTGCGGCGCACCCAGCCGCGCCTGCTGCGCGCACTAGCGCGCCTCCCGCGCATCCCGTGCACAGTGTGTGCGCCACCGCGCCACCTGTGCACCCCACTGCGACCTCCGCGCGCCCCCGCGCGCCACCCGCGCGCCCCGCTGCGCCGCTGCCGCGATTTACTTCGCCGCCGGCGCGCAGCGGCGCCCAGCCAGCACCGACACCGACGCCGTCTCGTGCTGGCCCAGCTCCACGCACCTCCGCGTTGGACCCCCGCCTCTTGCTGGCGGGACCAAGCGCGTCGAGGGAGCAGGAGCGCCCGGCCAGCACGGGGCCACATGGACGCCCGGTGCGAGCGGTGCCTCACGCACCGGACTCGCCCGCACCCCCGCGAGCCTCCGCTTACGACTCGTCCGCGATGCTGTCGGCGTGCTCGTCCCATGCGGGATCAAGCATGTCGCTGGCGTCCGCGGGCTCGGCCGCCTCCGGTCGCGACGACGTGTCATACGATACGACACCGCGATCCGGACAGCGGCTACCACGTGTCGAACCAAGTCCAGAGGCACTACACAGCACTTCAGTACAACCGTCGAAGCCACAAATACACCACTATTGAAACAGCGGGACTGCTATGAACTTATAATATCCAATTATATCGTTCTGCGATAAAATAGTACAGCGGTTAAAAAAAACACAGCGGGGAAGCGATCACAACGGAATCCATATTTGAACTATTATAATGTCTTTTCCGAGCGAGCCCTAAAGAAGGCGACGCTCATTGGCGAGAAGGGGTTCGCCAGGTGCACGATGTTGATTGGCTGGAAGGGATTAGCTTGACATCTTGCGTAATAGTTTAACAAATAAAATAGATGGCGCTAACGCACACTATGTAGCAACGGTTCGAAATTTAAACGACCAACATCGAAACTTTGTGTCTTGCCTGTTGCTTGAATATTTGAGCAGTAGTTTTTGTTTTTAAGATAATTTTAAGCACGTTATTGTTTGTTGCAGCACCGACACCGACGCCGTCTCGGGCTGGCCCAGCTCCACGCACCTCCGCGTTGGACCCCCGCCTCTTACTGGCGGGACCAAGCGCGTCGAGGCAGCAGGAGCTCCGGTCGCGACGACGTGTCATACGATACGACACCGCGATCCGGACAGCGGCGGCCCTACGAGGGAGAAGCGGAGGCCGATGCTGCCACCCCGGCCTTCTCGCCGACGCCGTCGCTGGGGTTCGGCTTCGAATTTCAGCTGGATCCGAAGCCCCAGCGACACAGGAGGAGACGCAGCTCGGGTGACCAACCGGAGGAGGCGAAGACTGCCTCGACCCGCCGCGGCCACAGCGCGACAGCGCGCCGCGGGGTCGGGACACGCCCGCGTCGCCTACCTTCTCCAACGCGGTGCGCCACACGCCTTCTCCGACGGCGTCCACCCGAGGCAGAGCTACACCAGGGTCCAGCGCCGCTGTACAGCCCCCTGCCACCCCTGCCACCACACCCGCTGCCGCTACTGCTGCCCAGGGGACCGCGACGACGACGGCGGTACCAACAGCCGGTAAGCAAACAAAACCAAAGAAACTTAGGTACCCTCCGCTGGTTGTGGAGAAGCTGCCTAACTGGGCCGCCTACTTCAGGGCCATCAGCGCCAAGCTGGGCCGGCCTCCAAACGCTCGCCCATACGGGGGTGGTGTCCGATTCACCCCCGACAGCGAAGAAGAGTATAGGCTGGTCCAGCGCTACTTGACTGGCCTAGAAAAGCACAGCGGCGTCTCCTGGTTCGCCTATTCACTCCCAGCGGAGAAGAATATGAAGGTGGCCATCAGGGGGCTGCCAACGGACACAGACCCTCAAGAGATTGAGGAGGAGCTGCGCGCGCTGGGATACCAGCCGGAGTACGTGCGTCATATTAAGGGCGCACAAGGAAGACCCGGTTGCGTATTCCACGCGATACTTAAGAAGACCGGGCCATCTATGATACCTCCGTGTTCATGTTAATGCGGGGGGTTCAAGATAGAGGCCTGGCGCGGGAAGCGTGGGCCCGCTCAGTGTCACCGGTGCCAACGGTTCAGACACAGCTCGCACCAGTGCCACCGTCCGCTCGCCTGTGTACGGTGCGGGGGCGAACATACTGCGAGGGATTGTCCACGCCCGCGGGAGGAGCCGGCGACCTGCATCAACTGCGGTGGCCCGCACCCCGCGTGCAACATCAAGTGCACCGCGTACCAGGCGGAGATAAGGAACAGGTGGGCGGGGACCGCCGCCATTTCCGCCCCTACACGCCGGCCCATAGCGGCCACCGAGAGGCACGTGGAGCCAGAAGGGCCCCAGGGCGCGTCCTTAATGGCGGCGGCCAACGGGCCCAAAAATAGGAACGCGCAGCCTCCCTCGTCTGGACGGAGGAAGAAGAGGCGCGGGGGGAAAGGGAGAGGCAAAAAGCCCAAACCCCCCGCGACGTCGACCATGACAGTTCCGGTTGCAAAGGAAGCTGTCCCGAGGGCAGGCCCTGCCACAGGAAAGGCGCAGGCCGTGGAGGTGGTTCCCACCACCGGCGCCGGCACAGCGCCGCGGCCCAAGCCGCCGAAACAAGGAAAATACCCCGAGCCCAAATCGAGTGGCGGCGCTGCCGGCGCCGGACCCACACGGAAGACGCCAACAGCGCAACGAAAAGATTTCACGGCCTGCGCTATACAATTGCTGATGGACCTCATTAAGGCCATCAGGCAGGGCCAAGACGTGGAGACCGTTATCCTCGACGGCTTGGCCACTCTACTGACGCTCTACCATGGCTAAGCCGTTGAGGGTAGTACATTGGAATGCCCGCGGCCTTCGGGACAAGGTCGCCCCACTCCGTCATCTCTTGAGGGAGCAAGACGTCGACGTGGCGCTTATTAGTGAGACGCTGCTGGGCCCCGGAGACAGGATCCAGATTTCCGGGGTACCATATCTATAGACAGGACGAACGGTCGGCACTCCAGAACTACCGTGGTCTGGTAGTACTGGTAAGGCGAAGAGTCGTCCATCAAGAACTCCCCTTGCCGTCACTCGGCACGTTTTACGCGCTGGGTGTTCAGCTGCACGTAGCCGGCGAGGACATAGACGTGTACGCCTGTTATAAGCCGCCCGCAACACACTTAGATACATCTGAGCCCGCAAGGCCCTAATATCGGGCTCTACACGTCCCACTCTCCTCGCCGGTGACTTGAATTGCACCCGGCGTGGAACTCGTGCCGCACGAATACCGGGGGGACACGGCTCCTAGCGGATGCCGAAGCCTTCGGGTACACAGTGTCCGGCCCAGAGACACCCACCCACTACCCAGACGCTGTCTCATACATGCCGGACGTGCTGGACATTGTGGTCCACCGAGGGCTACACTGCCAGATCATCCAGCATGTGATTGACGACGAGCTGAACTCGGACCATCACCCGGTGCTCGTCGTCCTTTCGGGTGTGCCGACCCGTTTGAGACCTGTGGCGCCACGTCGACGTATCGACTGGACCCTATTTGCAGAGAAAGTAGAGACCACTGTGCCGACTCGGCCGATCGCTACTTCCGCGGACGTCGACCGGACAGCCTGCGACGTCACTGCTTGCATACAGAGCGCCTTGCAAGCGGTGACTACAGTTCAGCCGCAGGAGAGGGGACTACTTCCGCCTCTACCTCCGCGGCTGGCACGGATGATCGCCGAGAAGAGGCGCCTTCGCAAGCAGTGGCAGCAATCAAGGTGTCCGACACAAAAACGGCAGCTGAACCGTCTCGCGGAAAGGGTCAAGGCCGAGTTAGAGGCCCAGACCGCCGCGGGCTGGGAAGAACGTATTGATTCGACGACGGATAGCTGGCCGTCGATACATAAACTCTGCGGCCAGCTGTCGAACGCCCCGGCCCCGGTGCGTCCACTGTTAAACAGCGACGGGGCGTTCAAGTATGTAGCGGAGGACCGGGCGGAGGTCTTCGCGGAACACCTGGAGCGTCAGTTCCGCCCTAACCCGACCAGCGACACGGACCATGTCGCAGCGGTCGGACAACATCTGGGAGACTACTTCGCAGCGCTGATAGCTCCCGATGAAGATCCTGTTTTCTTCTCGCCCAACGCAGTCCGACGCGCCATCCTGAACACGAAACCCGGGAAGGCCCCCGGTGCGGACGGGATCACCAACACAGTGCTGCGCCACCTGCCGTACCGTATGGTAGCGGCGCTGGCGCGCCTGTTCACGGGGATACTGCGCACCGGCACCTTCCCTGACTCGTGGAAGGAAGAGCGCGTCATTATGCTGCCGAAGGCGGGAAAGAACATCCTGAAGCCGGAGAGCTATCGGCCGATCACTCTGCTGCCGACGGTCTCCAAGGTGTTCGAAGCACTCCTGCTGCGACATCTCCTACCGCACATCACGCCACGTCCGGAGCAATTCGGGTTCCGGGCGGAACATAGCACGACGCTCCAGCTGTCGAGGGTACTGCACCACCTCGCGGCTGCGCGAAACAAGAAGGAATACGGGGTAGCAGTATTCCTCGACATGGAGAAGGCCTTCGACCGTGTGTGGCACGAAGGGCTGGTGCACAAGATGGCCACCACAGACGCGCCCCGTCGCGTTGTTAAAGTGGTCTCAACTTTTCTCTCCAACAGGACCTTTAGGGTGGTGGTAGATGGGGCGCTATCTAGCGTCAGACCGGTGCTCGCGGGCGTACCGCAGGGCAGCTGCGTCTCGCCGGCGTGTTACTCACGTTACACCGACGACATCCCCACCACTCCGGACGTGATGCTCGCGCTGTATGCGGACGACGCCGCGTACATCTCTACCTCACTCAATGCGAAGTACGCGGCCGTCAAAATGCAGCGAGCGCTCGAGCTCCTTCCCGAGTGGCTCGCCAAATGGCGGCTATCGGTGAACGTGGGTAAGACGCAGGCGATCATCACCGGTCACGCGCCTCTCCCACCACCCTTGAGGCTACAAGGGGCCGACATCGAGTGGTCGCCCCGGGTCAAGTACCTGGGGGTAACCATCGATCGTCGGCTCACTATGGGTCAGCACGTCCGCCAGGTCGCGGCTAAGGGGAGAGTCGCCCGTTATCTCCTCCGGCCCGTGCTCTCGTCCCGAATCCCGGCGCGCGTCAACCTGGGCGTGTACAAGATGTACGTGCGTCCGGTACTGACGTACGCCGCCCCAGCTTGGTTCGCCCTCACGAGCGAGTCGAGCCGGAAGTTGCTCCGCGCCCAACAACATCTGGCGCTGCGGACCATAGTGGACGCTCCTCGCTACGTGAGGAACGACGTCATCCAGCGGGACCTCGGGATCGAGAGCCTGGATGACTATGTGCGGCGCCTCGCGAAGGGGATGTTCGCGCGTGCCGACGCCTCTGATTGGCCGCATGTCAAACAGATCGCGCCCTGGCATACGCGGCCCCCTGACGCGAGACCTCTGCCCCATGACCTGGTCAGGGACGACTGATGCCATCACCGGACTTGACTCCCGGGTAAGCCGCAACCAGGTTACACGCGGCTTACCTAGACACATAGCACTCCACACTCATAACACACATTCGCTGCGTGGCATGTTCTAAGTTAATATAGGCATGTCACGTAACGTAAACCAGACATTCACCTCTAAGCAGGCACCTAGACTCACATGCGCATGCGGACGGGCCCGCGTGTCGCGCTAACATGGGCGGTGTTACACAGTACATTACCGCCCACACGCACATACTGCCCCTTAGCTTAGACCGCTACCGGCTCGCTCTGGAAAACGGGATAAGTGGGGGCGCGCACCTTACTCTGTAGGAGCGTCGAGTCGGCATCTTGTCGCTGGTCGTCTCTCGCCGGGCCTCCCCCGGGCAACCGGGGGTCTCACCTGGCGGGGACAGACCGCCAAGATGTCGAGAAGAAAGCGGCGTTGATTATAACTCAACGCCGCGGCGCGCCTACAGAGACACATATAGCAATCACTCACATGGACGCGTTATTATCGACGCGTCCAATAATATCTGCAGGCCCATTCTAGGGCAACACATTGAGGGGCCCGTATTAGCGGGCCACCGTGCACCCTTCGCGGTCCGGGAGCTAGGCTCCGACACCGCCCGCCGCGCCCCCTGACGGGGACCCCGCGAATTCTACCAAACTGTTTACAAGCACTTGTGAGCACTTGTAAGCACTTGTGAGCACTTTGTGAGCTCTTGTGGAAGCACATGTTCAAAGTTGTAAGCACGACATCTCTGAATAAACTTGGGAAACAGCCACAAGTGTTTCAATCAACCCCCAGCACGCTAACCCCCAAAGCGAGGGTTATTCATCTAGTGATTCGATAGATAAACAGTTCGTCCTTTTGACGGCTGAAAAAGAACGGCTGTTTTCGCGAATGAATGAGTTATTTGATCTGTCACAAAACATTTCTAATTACGCGTCAAGAAGTAATGAAACTTTCATGGCTAAGTCTAAACCAATTGATGAGATGCGTAGTCAGTTCGAAACGTTGTTAGATGATTTAAATGGCCTCCAGTTAACACTAGATTTGACGTCTGATGATCTATACCTTCGAGTAAAACACACCCGAAATAATATTATTCAGGCGTTGCGATTGCATGAATCATCTTCGCGATATGACTCGTCTAATTCTAATGTCACATGCATCCCAATAGAATTGCCGAGTTTTGATGGAAAAACACAAAATTGGCCTAGGTTTTACGAAAGTTTTAAATCTAACATTCATAACAACAGACAGCTGACTGACTCGCAGCGCGTGCAATATTTAGTTGGTAAGCTTACACACGACGCACTCAAGGTCACGGCAGGCATTGTGCCTACGGGTGAAACCTATAATATTATCTGGGAAAGTTTAGTAAAGAAGTTTCAAGATAAACGTGCATTAGGTACACATTATTAATTACGCTATCGTTTTCCGACGCCCGGGGCGTCTCCTTCTGCGGCGGCTAGGGACGTGAAGGCGCAGAGACTGCCACTCCCTCACGCACCCCGCCTCCTCCTTTGCGAGCATTACTGATTCGCAGAAGGAGGTGACGGCTTACCATGCCCTCTCGCTCCGTACCATAGCTCGCACCAAGGCCGGAGAGATCGCCGCTGCCGATCGCCTCCACGAGGACACGGCAGTGCTCCGCCCAGGCAGGGCACACCTCCACCGTATGCTCCACCGTGTCCTCCAGACGATCCTCGCAATGGAAACACCCGGTTGTGCATCCCTTATGGTGAGTTTATTAGTACGCATGTCATCCGCCATCAAGCCAGCCCCACATAGCTAGCCGGTTTCCGTAATACGTGCCCGTACCAACGTAGGCGACACTCCTGCAGTTTGTCACGTCACGGATATGAAAGCTGTCGCGAATGCGTAAGTTCTTCACGCGGTCGGCGCAACATATTCATCTCAGTGACATGCAGTTCTTGCAGTGGTCTCGAACCTACCGATTTTTCGGTAGGTTTGATACTTCGTTACTTAAGTATGATTGTTATAAATTAGTCTGTAAGTTGTTTTAAATAAATAAACGAATTTGACTGTGTTTTTTTTTTTGTCATTTACCGATTTACCGTTTTTAGCTGGCAATTCTACCGATCTCGCTCTATGACGTTCGAGACCACTGAGTTCTTGCTTGTGTCGCTCAAATACGGGCCACGCTTCACTGCCCTATAAAAGGACAGGCCTAATGATGGATTTATAGACCTGTCCCTTCAACTTAATTGGCCCACGCTGCAGCAATGCGTGCCTTGACGATGTCACCAGACGCGTGGAGTACAGATCCCAATGGTCCGGGAGGTAGCGTTGCATTTTAGGTTGTGTTTTTACGCCGATCGGTTGCCATGTTGTTCAATAGATGTCGAATGACTAATAAGTAAACCTGGCGTCAGCTGACGCACCCGCGGTGGGTGTGGGATTAAAGCTAGTATAAAATAATATGAAGAGTAAAATGGAAATTTCATCAACTAATATAAAGGGAATTAAAAAAAGTAGATATAAATAGATATGGAATTATTCGTAATCGATAGTATCGCTATCGTCATCATCCCCAGATGAATCGTCATCAGAACTTTCGTCTGTCAGATTGTTCTGTTCATCTTTCTCGTGCTCCTGATCTCGATCCTCTTCTTCATCATCCATAAATGAACATGTTAATCATTAAAATGCGAATACCAGAATATACACGCTTAAAGAAAGTCTCAAAAAAAATTCCATACCATCAATAATTTCGCTGCTATCCGTTATACTGACGACTGATGGGGTGACTTGATATCCCTCGAACCATTTGAAAACATATTTGTCTTCTTTTTCTTCCCATCCTCAGTCAATTGAGAAGGCTCTTGAAGGTGAGCATGGCTCCAAAGGTGCGCGATGTATGAAGTTCGCAATAAATGCTGGCTCCAATGCTGCTCCGATTTACATGGTGGAAAGATAGCTCCATCGATACGATTTTTCCACTTCAGCATATCGTTTTTATCATTACCTTCGTAGTTTTTAATAAACGTGGCGACTCGTGTAGCGTTGACATCGTTTATCCCTTTGAATCCGTACAGACGACAAACAAATTCTTCAATTGTTGCGAAGACGTCGTCTATTGTAGGATTTGTGATATTTGCAATACTACCCAATATTTGCATGTATGCCTGAGATATTAGGTGGAGAGGCTTTGGTAACCCGAAGGTCGTGTTATGGGCTCAGGCAGCTACAGAATCTATCTCGAAATATGTTTAAAAGGAGACAGCGAGTAGCAATGCTCCAATATTTTTAACTTTTACTGCGTCAGCTGACGGTCTTTCCACCGCCATCCACGCAGCTGATTGTTGTTTTCGTACTTCTCATAATTTTAACAATCATTTACTTAAATCTCATCTGGCGTACTATAACTTTATTTTACGTGTTTCTTTTACAAATTCAAGCGAGCGGCTGACGCATAATCCCCCATCTACTATGCAGCTGACGATTTTTTTTCAGCTCATTATGACGTAAACTATATATGAAAAAATTTGCAGCCTGCGTACTATGACTAAATTTTTAGTTTTTTTTTACCACTTCCGTAACCACCCACATCCGCACCCACCGCTACTTGAGTAGCTGACGGTTGGTTCACTAATTGGTCATATAAGATCGACCATTGAGGACAATATCAGCCGGCTTACTATGACTTTTCCATTTGCAACGGTACCTCCCGGACCACAAGTACATAATCTGGTCCGTGCGCTCGACCATGTCTTCGCCTATGCGGACGGATGCGGATGCGGATTACTTTGAGAAGTATATATAATATTATTGTTATTTTAATTATTGTGAAAGTCAGGGAAAGGATTTTGTGATCTCTTAGGTACTCATTTATTTTTTATGACAATCTAGCAGTTTGAGTACCTACTTATTGCGGCCTAGCAAGATGTCTTTTCTTTGGTATTGTTCGTCGAATCGTTGTGCTTCTTATGTTCTGAGTTGAGCGGGCACGATTACTGACAAATGCGTGGACTGGTCCACTCATTATATGTGGTTCTTTCCTCAAAAGACCATTTCAGACACACATCCACATGGTCATCACATGATCTGACCAAGATTATGTCTGACTTTAAAAGAGACTGTGACTTCTGAATTTGTTTCGGCCTTTCTTCTCAGAGTAGTTAGATAGGAAACGCCAACCTTATCTAGTTTTAAAACATGATTTATGTATAAAATTGTTTGTACAAACCTACTTCCAGAACTAAAATCATTTATCATTGTGTCAGACTTCGTCGAAAGCCTTTGCTATGTCGAAGAATAATCAATCAATCAATAATTTGTTTTGTTAAATATAGGTATAGTTACAGATAGTATATTGTCAAAAATATGTGCACTATGTTTTGCCAATAAATGGCGTACAAAATAAACACAAACAAGCAATAAAATGAAGGCGGCATGCAAACAGAATCCATTATATAAATATGTCGCAGCCTGGGTGGCCGAGATACGTGGTGTTGGGTCTTCTTCACGATCTGACATAGTTTTACGTAGATGTGGGCACTGTTGTGGGTACTCGAACAAAAGATAATTTGAACAGAATAACTTTATTTAAAACTAGGCTGTATGCGAAACAAACACGTGCGTTGGTACTGAGCGTCTGCTTAGATGGTTGGAGTTAGACTGTGGCCACACTCCTTCCTTCTGCTAGTCCTCGCTGCATCCCCTCTACCGACGATCGTGTCCAAGCGGCAGGGCGCGCTTGCGTTTCCGGCTAGATATTTTTTAATTTAAATTAGTTACAAAACTACTCGCTAGATGGCGCTGTCTGTAGCACCGTGGCGCCACCAATCCACGACAAATATATTATTCAATTTAAAATATGGCAGATATGGAGGTCATTACAATTTATGAAAAATAAACACATTTATACAACATTAATGAATAAAGTTTTAAGTGTTTATAACTAAGAAGTCGGAACCGTCATATATATCTCTGTTTATCAGTACCTAGTAAACTCGGTGATGGAGTAGTAACATGTATCTAAATGGAATTTAAATAAAGACCTCATAAAGGATCCCAGACAATCTTTATTTCTTTAAGCTGCTGTATACTATTATTTATTTTTGGGCCATAGTTACCCAGCACACTATCGCCGGAAAATCCGGATTCCGCCGGACTGAGTGCCGAACACTCGCATGAACACTCATCCACTGCTTCAATAGTAGAGAATCCCACCTGTTTACCAACGTGTCCAGGATGCCGTTTGCGGTGCCTCGCTCGCGTCTCAGCAGCGAGGCGCTTCGCTTACGGATCATTGCAAAAAAGCATTTGGTGTGCGCCTCAGCAAATATAATCGACCTCATCGTCGTTGTCTATCGCCAACTCTTCTTAATTTTTTTTTTTTTTCAGGAAATGTATTGATTTTGAACTGAAGGTTATTTTTCTGTTATAATAATTTCATAAATGCGAGTTCTGAGTAGCCGCAATCAAAATCAATTCTTTGCCCATTTTCTCTAAAATTTTACAAATTTAATTATTATTTTATAAAGTGGTAAAATGTAGTTCATATATTGTTTATGTCTTTGACAAAAATACATTTTAAGTAATTTTTTTCATACCGTATACCTAGACGCCACAATAGAGATATCCAGGTAAATTCTTATTTGGGTAAATATCGGGTATTTAGCCGGCTAAATACTCAAACTATGGCTAAATATAATATTTCAAAACAGTTTTGTTAATAATTTATCTTTATTTCAGACATACGTCCATAAATTTTACAAAGATAGCGTTAGTAGGGTTGTTAGTAGTACACACAAAGAAAATAATAAAAGGGTGTTAGTAATTTGTTAGTAAACAAAACAAGGTGCACAATAATAACTAAGTCTATTTCCTATTTCTGTGCAGGTGTACACTTGCCCAGTACACAGTAAACGGACTGTTGATTTTGCACGCTAACGTTCTGAGGACAGTGTTGGTGCTACCACGGACCCTGCTCATCATCGATGCAGTTCTTTTCCTAATGATGGAGAAGAAATCATCGATGGAAGCCTCCGCAAACATTGCGGAAGCACTGCAGTACCGAGGTTTTCTCAACACTGCCCTCAGAGCGTCATTGTACTGAACACGTAGGGCGTTGTAAGCCCGCCGCGTAAAGTTGATCCACAGACTGCACGTGTAGAAAGACTGACAGAAGGCTCTAAACAGTAACAGTTTTACATCTGTGGTACATCGTGCGAATCTGCGGGTCAACATATTGCAGCGGACTGCCAACGCCCTCCTTTCCCTCTCTAGGTCTTCATCGTCCTGTAGCCGATCTGTCAGCATGTGACCCAAATATTTAACTTTAGCCACTCTCACTAGTGCCGCTCCACCGATCTTAATTGGCGGCACGTTTGAAGGGGCCTTGTTCCCTGCTTTGCATAGCATGAGAACACTCTTACTTGCATTATACTTGAGTCCATGTGACAGGGCATACGATTCACAAATGCTAAGAAGTGTCCTAAGCGCACTCACTGACGGGCTCAACAGAACCATGTCGTCCGCATAACTAATATTGTTGATCATTTTTCCATCTATTGAGCATCCGACCATGGCTCCGCTGAGCCTGCCAATCAGCTGGTTAACAAAAAGGTTAAACAAACTCGGGGAGGTCAACCCGCCCTGCCTAACACCGCATTTCAGATGATATTCCTGACTCAGTGTGTTGACCCATCTGACAGCATTCTTTTGATTACTGTACCAATATTTAAGGAGAGATACTAGCTCCATCGACACAGTGGTCTCTTCAAGCAGTTTATGCCAAAGAACATCATAAGACACCAGGTCGAAGGCCCTCGAAAGATCAAGAAAACACGCGTATATTGGTGTCTTCCTGTCGGTATAGTACCTTACAGTTTGTTTCAGACACATAATTGCCATTTCCGTTGACAGGTTGGGTCTGAAGCCAAACTGCAAGTCATTTATCTGAAGGTGTTCGCTCAGCTGCGCGTTCATGAGACTGTCGAGGACCTTCGCCATGGTTGTGGCTAATGATATTGGGCGGTAATTATGCTTGTCAGATGGATCCCCGGTTTTGTTTTTTATAATTGGAACTACTACTGTTTTCATCATGTCATCAGGAATAAAGGAATGCCCTATACAAAAATTAAACAACGGACTCAAGACCCTGGGCAGATGTACACCTGCATAACGCAGATGTTCAATGCTTATACCGTCATGACCTGGTGATTTTCCACGTTTCATCTTTTTTATGACATTTTTCACGTCATCTGGCATAACTCGAGCGTACTCCTCACCAGGTCTGACGTCTGGTTTACTTAAATTATTACTTACACATGGCAGTGGGTCTACAGTAAACATATCTTTAAAAACATTTGCAATATCTTGGTGCCCCACCGCACTGTCAACGCTCACAGGAACACTCGGCTTAGGATTCAAGTGCCCCGTTTTTTTCCAAAAACTACTAAAGTCTTTAGCCTCATGTTTTGCCGCCAGGATGTCCATTTTTATTTGCTCGGAGTTATCCTGGCACCATTTCAATTTCTTCTTAAACTCTTTTCGTGTTTCACACATACTCAAATACTGGGCCCCGCGCGTGGCTTCCCCTGTAAAACCCAATTCATGAAACTAAGCCGAGCCTTCCTGTGTGATTCACCTACGTGCTTGTTCCACCCTACAATACAAGTCTTTTTACTAATATTACTGGCAATTCGAGTTTTCTCAGAGGCACCACACAAGATAGACTTAATATTAGCGTACAATATGTTAATTATGTGCCTGTGATCTACATTGTCACATATATAGTCACAGCAGTCCCGCAATTCCATTGGAAAGTCTATATTACGTAGTGCCCCGTTGCACAGCTCCCTATATTGACAAATCTGCTCATCGTTTCGTATCCCCCATAATATTCTGTTATCTATTTCTCTATTTACAACAGTTTTACTTGGTATAGTCTTAAGATTACATGTTATTTCTAGCGGGAAGTGGTCTGACCATGAAACTTCATACAACACCTTAATACTTTCAATTGTTTGAAATGCCATTGACGTAACCAGGCAATGGTCTAACCATCTAACAGTTCCGTGAGCTTCACTCAAGTACGTGTAAGTGTTCAGACAACTTGGTAACAAATCTACGTCAGCGCACGACCAACTTTGTTCCTTACAGAAGTTTAACATTTCGTTAAAAAACAATTCCTTCGGATGCGCATTAAAATTGAGTTAATTGAGTGATCTTTGTTCATTGATTTTTCAGCGCCGACTCAACATTTTAAGGTTTATTATTTTTGGCTTTCAGTTTTTTCGGCACTTTAATTTTGTGTCAAAAAGTTTTTATTTTATAATTTTTTGTTGCTTTGATGTACTAATAATATCTACTTGGCAAGGTATGCGCTATCCAATAAAAAAAGAATTATCAAAATAGGACTACTGAGTACTGTATAAAGTTATGGGTAGTTAAACATTACAATCAGTGAGTGAACAATCAAACATCCCCTGTTTTTCAACCCTTAGGGTCGATTTTGTTTTCAAAATTTATACGGGACCACCTTTGAAGTATATTCTTTCCAATAAAAAAAGAATTATCACAATCGGACGACTATGTAAAAAGTTATGCGTGGTCATACATAAAAAAAAACATTAAAAAAATAAAATATACGCGTCGAATTGAGAACCTCCTCCGTTTTTTTTCGTCGGTTAAAAATGTGTGCACGTGTGTGCGTGCTACTATTTCGTGAACTTTGAATATATTAAATTATGTTTCTTTAGAAAGGTCAGGTCAGCAATTTCAAAAAATCTTGTACCCCTGTATTTTGCCTTGTCCCTCAACTTTGTTAATTATTTTTTTTGTGATGAATGACTTCTATTTTAATTGAAATGAAAAGAACATATTTTAAAATATATATATATAATTTGTCGTTTAGTTGTTACTTTAATAAATATAAAACTTACGAAGATTTTAAAATATTGAACACCATCGAATTTAGTTGTCCCCTTCCCAGCAGGCCTCAGAAAATCTTTGATTTCTATAAATATTCGTATGTGTTACTAAACCACGTAAATATAATTTGAATTCTTAAAAGTCCAATTTATCAGTTAAAAGAATTAATTATATTTAATTTTTCATATTTTCTATTAATAATAAATATAAATTAAAATCGCAAATTTAAGCTAACCGGAACATTCCGTTTTGTGACCGGACTTTTTTGCAAATATTCTTACAGTTGTTGAATAATTCGGCACGACATGGCAAAATAATATCGCACACCTAGATCTAAAGTAAGATAACTCAAAAATTGTGTTCGTAGTAGTTTGTATTCACAATGATAACTCAAAAGTCACAATTTGCGTTGTTGTGCGTTTTTGAGTTGTCTTACTGTAGATCTAGGTGTGCGATATGTCGTTCTTCATCGGAGACACCATTTTGCTTTCATTGTCTATGAAATTAGTAGCCAGCGCTGACGCATACTGTTGAAGTGTTCTGTGTTTCAATTTCTTTGCTCAGGTATGTGACCCAGTTTTACTATTATAAATCACTTTTTAAAAATTATTGTTATTTTTTAAACTTTGCAAAATTGGTATAGTATTTGAAACTACAAAGTGAATAGTGCTAAGTACGATGGGTAATTTTAAAACAGTTTAAAACTACAATAAGGTGCCATTATGTGACCTCCGTTTTGTGACTTATTTTATGGTCACATATAGCGCAACGGCAAGTCACATCAGGTCGGAATGCATAAAACTTAGTAACCTTACTTACCAAATTTATGAATACAGTTACAAATAATCTATCTTTTTATATTTTTTCATTCAAATTTATAGATTGAACTTTATTGACATAACTTGAACGTAGCACTTTTACATGTCAATGTTTTTTTTTAAATATTATTGACATGTAAAAGTGTTTGAACAAACCTACTTACAGAAATAAAATCACTTATCACTAGCTTCTGCCCGCGACTTCGTCCGCGTTAAATTTCGTGCTCTCGCGACCCTTCTCGTCGCGCCTACCCGTGCGATTTTCCCCGTTTTTGCAACATTTTTCATTACTGATTCGCTCCTCTTGGTTTTAGCGTGACGTTATACAGCCTATAGCCTTTCTCGATAAATAGGCTACTCAACACAAAAATATTTTTTCAATTCGGACCAGTAATTCCTGTGATTAGCGCGTTCAACCAAACAAACAAACAAACTCTTCCGCTTCATAATATTAGTATAGATTATGTGATGATGAGTTTCTCTACGGAGTTCCTATTATCCTACAAAGTTTTAATAAGACTGATGTCAATCAGTGCAATTTATAACGATAATTATAGTAATATAAGAAAAGTTACAATTATTGTTTTATTTCTAACCTACTAATAATGGTATTTAGGCAATTTTTAATTGTGTGCACACAGTTTTATGATTTTAAGACTTCCATTTTGTCACTGTCCCTTCAAATGGGTGGAATAAAATCTATGCAATTAGATAGTGGTTTTACTTTTTAAACCTGTGCGACCAGAAAAACGTTTACAGTAAACGTATTATATTCGAAAAATATACAAATATTACGTAAATTATTACGATTTTAGATTAAAATTAAAAAAATAACCCATTGAAATTCGACACAGTCACAAAACCGAATAAAAAAACAATTATGTTGAGTTAATCCTTTAAAATAAGGCTATTTTCCTACATTTATCTATTAATTACATGTATTATTTAGTTTAAATAAATTTGAAAATCGCTTATTAATTTCATACTTTCCTTAAATTTCGGTTTTAAATCTAGTCACACAACGGAATCAGTTTCGCTACAAAGTCCGTTTTGTTTCGATATTATGGAAAAACTGCCTCTAATTCCACGTTCCTTTTAAGCTATTTCATAGCTTCTATCGAGGGCCTTGAGCGCGGGGTCCGAATCCAGAAATTCCGTAACGAAAAAAAACCTCACGCTCCCCACTCCGACGGGCACGGAGGTGTGGCTTGAAGGCCGTGCATTATGCTTAGATCTTTAAAACTACGCAACGGATTTTGATGCGGATTTTTTTTAATAGATAGAACAATTCAAAAGGAAGGTTTGTATGTATTTAACATGCATAATATAGTAAAGAATCGCTGATAATTTTAGGGGTTTCTAATGTGATGTCATAAATAAGCTCATTTTTTTACGTTTACATTGCGAACGCTGGCTGAACCCTACGAAATAGATCAAAATAATGTACTACAGCAGGGATCACCAATAAGTTTTGCTCGGGGTCCGTTTTAAGAAATGAAATGATCAACGTGGTCCGCACCACATTTTATAGAAAAAAATATTTATTAAACAAATGTATTTACGGAAATAAAAAAGGTATTTGTTAGCTCGTTACTTCGCCCGGCCGTTTTTGAATTGATGTCAACAAAGATAATGCGGGGGATACATTTTTAACAAATTACGTACTTTGTAGTGCAAGTTGCTGTGTTCTCGCGGTCCGCACAAAATGGTTCGGAGGTCCGGATGCGGACCGCGGTCCGCAATTTGGCGACCCCTGTACTACAGTATTGTACACCTTAGAAAGGTCTACAAAAAAATCCGCGATGGTATATGTCTACCTCTTAGGGATAACCCACAATAACCATTTTTTTTCCTTTGCTTTTTACGAGAAATAAGGGCTTATTTACGAAGCGATTTTAACCAATACAGCATTAATTCTTATCCAATTAGGTACCTTAAATACATTGTGCATTTAATATAGATCAATATGATCATTACAGCATGTAATTTAAATGAAGATCTTAGAAGATATCAGAGATTTAAAAAGCGGGGGCAGTAATTTCTCATTTATTCAATAAAAGAAAAAAAAATGTTTTCTTATCGGTCAAATAAAAAATAAATAAATAATTATAATTGCATAAGTTGATAAAAAATGCTATGCAATAGCTTTACCGCGGCAGTCCCCGAGTGCCACACGTCAATTTTTTATTTTCCTCTAAAATAAACTGTATTTCTTATTATATTTTGGCAAAATTTGTAAAAAAAAAAAAAATATAAAAAATATAATCGAATTTTACAGCAGGGTACACTCTTTTTTGAAAATGCCCAGGTGCACAGTACCTACTCGCAACCGGCATGTATGTATAACCAGATGTATGAACCTAAACGAGGTAAAAGGAGAATGTAAGGATCGTAACAGGTGGCTTTCCGTAGTTTCTGCCTACTGCCTACTGCCGAGGGAAAAGGCGTGAGTTTATATATGTATGTGTTTTAATAACGCGTAGGTATGTTGTGTGTTTTAATAATGTGTTTTATCAACGCACATAAAGTTGACAAAGTACTCAAGACGTCATCGTACAGAATAATATCAGCGTAAATAATTCAGACCCATCGCCCCCCCCCCCCACCCTTGAAAAACATAACTTATGCATTTTGAGCAGTGGAACATCCAATAGAATATATGCAATGAGCGAAAGAACTCATTTAAGGAACTTTAATATTTGCCACTACCGTACTCCGAGATGTGGACTAAAATATATTTTGAAGGGAATTCATCTAAAAGTTAAAATTTGACAATAAGTGTAAAGCCGCATGGACAGTCACAAGAAACGAAATACACACGGACGCCAAAACAAATAACATTGAACACATTAAAATTGACAACACCATACTTACCAAAACAGCAGAAATAGCCACTGCCTTCAACAGTCATTTTGCAAATTATATTCCTACTCATAATTGTACAAATGGCTGCCGCAGTGATACCCTAACTGCTAACTCGATGTTCCTCGCACCCATATCCGAAATTGAGGTAAGGAAACAGATATTATCGTTAACAAATACCAACTCTGAAGGCTATCATGAACTTACCACCCGTATTATTAAGAGATGTGCTGGTGAAATAAGTGCGGAGTTGACTTATCTTGTTAACCTGTCCTTCTCACAAGGTGTGTTCTCTAACGCTTAAAAAATATCTGTTGTGAAACCTATATTTAAAAAGGGTGAAAAATGTGTCATGAATAATTATCGCCCCATAACACTAATACCCATCATGTCAAAAATCTATGAGAAATGCATGTATCAGAGAATAGTGAACTACTGTGAGAAATTTAACATTATAAAAAAGAGCAATTCGGCTTTCAGAAACATAAGTCCACATCCCTAGCCATCTTTTCACTTTTGAAAGTAGTATTGAACAATGTTAACAATAAACAGCTAACGACAGGGCTATTCTTTGATCTGTCAAAGGCATTTGATCTAGTTACACATGCAATTTTGTTACAGAAACTAGAGGCTATCAGTATTAGAGGACTGCCACTCCAGTGGATATCGTCGTACTTAACTAACAGGCAACAGAGAGTCACTGTCACTTTTAATGAAAGTAGGGAAATGACAGAATATTCGTCTGAATATATACGTGTAAAACGCGGCGTTCCCCAGGGTAGCATATTGGGCCCTATCTTATTTCTGCTCTATATAAACGACATAATTAATGTAACCAATCATAAATGCTTCCTTTTTGCCGATGACATTTCAATAATTGTTACTAGCGATAAAAAATATAAATAAATTGCGGATCATGAAGCGGACATAAATAATACAATAGACAATCTAATTCAATGGTTAAATAATAATAATTTATCTATTAATCTTAATAAATCAGTATATATCCAATTTAATCAATCTTATAATATAATACCTTTTTTTAAAATACATTATTTTGAGCAGGGCTCGTTGTGCTCATCCAATTGGAGCGAGCACAACGAGCCCTGCTCAAAATAATGTATTTTAAAAAAAGGAGATATTCTACAGAAAACCTCTACAAAATTAGCGATGTATTGTCAGTTAGAAAATTGTACATTACTCAAATAATTTTAAAAAAGCACAAAACCTTGCCTTATAATGCAGAAATTCACTCTAGACGAAGGAAACACGATATAGTTCAAATACCGAAAACTAAGACCAAATTCGGATCTATGCAATTTAGTAAACGATCAGCTCAATTATATAACAAAATAAATAAAGAAATTTTCGTATATGCAAAATCTTACCATATATGTAAAGAAATGTTGATTGACTGGATAAAACCACTGACATATGAAAACACTGAATCTCTCCTACAAAACGTAACCTAAGTACACGACCCACTCACACACACTCAGAGACTCTCCCATACCTACACGTACATTCACACTCCCATACACATACAACCACACACTCATCAACACAACCAACTCATGCACACGCACGCACACGTTCACATAATAATATTTTGTTTTATTTTTGTTTTGTTTTGTTTTATTTTATCATGTTCTGTTTTATTGTGTTAAGTAAGTACTTACTGCTGTGAAGGAGCGGAGTCTTTGAATACAGGCATTATTTGCTTAAATGAAGACTCCAAACCTAATATTGTTTGTGTATAACTTTTGGACACAATAAACGTTATTATTATTATTATTATTAATACATTTTATTTTAAAATTGACATTCCGAAAATTATACAAGTGACACAAACTAAGTTTTAGGAGTAGTAATTGACGAACATTTAGACTGGAAAGCACAGGTTGTATGCAATAAAATAAATAAATTTGTCTATGTTCTGAGACAAATAAGAAACGTCATTAATTTAAAAACAGCTGTGATGTCATACCGCACATATGTTGAGTCCTAGATCATAATAGAGCATTTGTCGCCCAGAAAAAATGTTTACGAGCTCTATACGAAATTCCATCTGACGGATCATGTCAGCCTATATTTAAAGAGCTTGGTTTGCTACCGTTACCTTCAATATATTTATATACTAGCTATGATACCCGGCTTCGCTCGGGAGTTGATATGAGATTACATGGTAGTTGAAATAAAAAAATAAACTATGACGTAAACTGTAAAAAAAATATTGAAAACATTTTCTCATTATTTACACTACTTGTTTATAAACAACATTTTTCATTTTATTGTCTGGGGTATATTCCGCTGTTCAAATCGAACTAACTCTGGCGGGCGACACCGGGCTCTTATGTATTCAGAGAGCTAGGTTCTAGGATATTCGAGAAAGTTTGAGAATATTTTCTTTATCACACCTTCTAGAATGTTCTCGACATTATCGTCCGCCGTAACGGTAGGTTCTGCAGCTGTAGCATACGTACGCGAAGTTTTCAGAACTAATTTGAATAACTAAAATTATGTCACTTTAACTCCAAAATATAAATTAGCTACTGCTGTATAAATACACAAAATTTAATAACTTTCTCATAGTAACAAATGTAATTTAAGACTTTATTGAAATTGGAATTTTAAATTTCGCACCATTACTACACATGCTGCAATTGCTCGCAGCTCGCAGCGGCTTTCGAAATGCAGCCCAAATAATCGTTGTTCTGAATGAAGTTCAAATACTCGACAACACACGGCGCCACTACACTTAATTTTCAAATTGGAAAAGCCCTGATATCTTTAAAAACACGCCCTTAAGGTTAAAACGGGAACTTTCTTGTACGAGGGGGGATAAAGGGCTATCACACTATATAAGTCCCTTTATCGTGCCGGGACTCCTTTTTAAGTTTTATCGGCACGCACATTTTATCAACTTAGTATTATTATATATAATAATGATGAAGCATGCATGTTCGTTCAAAAATACAAAGAACTATTCAAAACAGCAGAGAAGATAAGCTCTCGAAGTAGACGATACCAATACAGACTTGTGCTGGATGTGCTGCCTCGATCGGTGAAATATAATAAAAACTCTCTGGCTATGTGTGTAGTGTACGCCTCTATAATAAATTACCAAAAATGTTTAAAACGTTCAATTGTACGTTATTTAAAACCCAATTATATAAATGGCTAAATAATTATAATTTCTTAGTATTAATGTTTTTTTTAATATGTAATCAATGTAATGTATTTCAATGTCATAATGTATTTTAGTAAGTAAGTTTGCACGCTTTAGTTTTAAGCAAAACATGCTTGACCTATATTTTCCAATAACACTGTATATACCATGTTTTATGCAAATAAATTTAATATCTTATCTTATCTAATACCAATATTATGTTTAATAGCAGAGTAGATACTTTTAATAATTTAATTTACATGGATAGAGACTAACAATTATGCATTTATACTAGACTCAAATTTAAATGTTCCATACACGTGGGATACGTATAATCAGCGACATGGGCACCTGAATAACAAAGGCTTTATTAAAGTTCATAATCATTATCATTGCAAATAAATGATTATGATTATGAGTTATGTCTGATTTGCAAGACTTCATCCTAGACTTGGATACAATAAATACACTTAATCCTACACACTCTGGGCACGCCACAATTGCGACGGTAAGTCCCCTCTTTGAGGAGTGGATAGAGAGGCGTCACGGCGTCCTCACCTTCCGCCTGACACAGGTTCTCACCGGGCATGGGTGCTTCGGTGGGTTCCTGTTCAGAATAAAGCGGGAGGATACGTCCGGGTGTTTCCATTGCGAGGATCGTCTGGAGGACACGGTGGAGCATACGGTGGCGGCGGCGGCGACCTCTCGCGTCCGGCCCTGGTGCGAGCCATGGTACGGAGCGAGAGGGAATGGGAAGCCGTCACCTCCTTCTGCGAAGCAGTAATGCTCGCGAAGGAGGAGGCGGGGCGCGTGAGGAAGTGGCAGTTTCTGCGCCCTCACCGTTCTAGCCGCCGCAGGAGGAGACGCCCCGGGCGTCGGGAGTCCATAGCGGACTCCCGGCCACCGTAGGTGCGAGCTTGCGGGTGGCGAGCAATGGTTAGCTCGCCGCCCGGTAAGGACCAGGCTCGGATCGACGGCGCGTAGTGTTCCACGCGCGCCTCCAAGAGATGTCAGCAGCAGTGTAGGGGTCTACTAGGACCGATGCCTGCCGGGGTCGCGTGATTGTTCGAAAGAGATACCGTGACCCTGGCACATGGGCAACTGATGGAACACGGGTGGGTTTTAGTCAGTAAAAGTCTGACACGCCCTCCCGCTCCGCCCAGAGCGGGAGAAGTCATTTGATGATTTCCCATCCTGAAAAAAAAAAAATCCTACACACTCAAAAGTTGATTGCTCCCAAGAAAGCTAAACTGAATTGCCAATACCGGCGAACAGTGGCGAAGGGTGATTTTATTACAGAGGTAAGCCGGAGCAAAAAAAGTGCTTACCTAGGCCGGACGTGGCGCACGTAGTCCAGTTACTTAAAAACTTATTCCTACAACGATACTGGTCAAGTATTTCGAACAATTGTTTGGATAAAACTTCAGCAGTTCGACATCGTAAGAACCTAGGAATCGTTCTTCGATTCCAGTTTCAGATAAATATCGAAAAATTACAGTCAATTGCTCCCTATGACTGACATCGGGAGTTTCGCCAATCATTACAGACAAAAATTGAGCTTTATCTATCTCGTTTCTAATGTGGTCTCGTAAAACGGATGCAATACTCTGTATTAAATCATTTTGAAAACGCGGGGTTCTGAACTGAAGAACATACTTCCAAATGGGAGTTCATTACGGTGTCATACTGGCTCATATATAACAAGGTTTCAATATAGTTACAGCGGTTATCAGAATTCGGACGTTCATCGTGGCCGCGAAAAGCTACTTCTTGTTTACCTAACAAAATAACGGTGTCAATAAACCGTTTCATTAAATTCCTATTTCGACCTACTTTCCTATTATGACCTTCATGCGAATTAGTGAAAAATGGTTCTATCCTACTATTCCCAAAGTCATGTAAATCTAAACAGCTACGAATATTATATAAAGCATATTCAGTCTGTATGATCTCTTGGTAGACCTATATACATTACTTTTAGATGCGGGTTGATTGCAATGAAAGATGTTAAATTACTGAAAACACTGTATTGACTCAAAGGTGGAATGAGCTTAATGAACTGCTGGTAGGTATGTGTGCAATGAAGTGAGTGACGCGGCCCTTGTTGGCTGTAACGAGAACGCCTGGCTGATGATAGCCTAACACGAACTGAACTTATTATTGTGTGAGGAAATGAATGTGTGGCGCAAACTGCTGAATTGCAGAATGTGCGGTTGCACCGTACATGCTCCCGAGCGGAGAGATGAACATGAAAAGATGAGTAACAAGGTGATGCCAATTAGTCCTTATGCTAGATGATTGACAAGGTGATTCCAATTGGTCCTTATTCTCGTTTAGAGTCTCTACTTGAATTCTATTTCACTTGTCACACTGATTACGCGCACTAACACTATAGCTCACTGAGGACGATGAGTTAGAGGCCCCAGCCTCTGCCCGTGCCGGTGTCGCGTGTTGCGCGGTTTGCAGAATTCCCAATGCGGCCCTTGCAACCTCGATACATGCGGTACGCCTGTTACGCAGCCGTCGTACTATGAAGACTGCTCCAATCACTAACATAACTCCGATCACTGCATAAAATGCTGTGTAGTGATGGATATCGTGATACGAAATTTGATTTGGCAAACTCTCACTTGCTTTAAGAATGCTGAGTTGCTTCTTGATTTCGTCCAGCTCCTTGTTGCTTGAGAGGAGTGTATCGTTTTGTATCAGTGGGGTTGGGATGCCTACGTCTATGATATGATTGATTGGTTCTATCTCTGGCAGCTTGAAAGTTGGTTTTATGTCTAAAGTGCTGAAACCTTCATTGTGTGAGTAAACCGTAAAACTTTCGGTTTTAATTAAACAGTCGTGTTCAACTTCCAATATGCCTGCTTTTACTAACTGCCCCGATGACACATTGTCGTTGCATAGATATCTTATTTGACACTGACTACAGCAGAAAAATGCATAATTGTTTACTTTGCTAAGTGCTATCCATTGATTCGAACAAATCGTAATGCTGATTTTGCATTTGCTGGAATCAGGTTCCACTTCACACAATTTTTATCATTCTTGAGATAATAAATCGGCTTCTCTGTATGACATAGATAATTATCGACATCTTCACGTAGACATCTCTGGACGTCGTAGGTAGACATAGGTAAATACGAGTCCTTCTTCAAATTGATTGCAACATGTTCAGCAATCGGAGTTAAAATAGCCATGCTTGAGTTCCCTACAAGTTGAGGTATTGGAATAATTTTCATGATTGAAAATGTATCTCTTGACACCAAAGGCAATTTCAATTCGAAGATTAAAAATTGTTCGGTCATTCTTGCTTTGACTGTCAATAAATGATAAATATTTCTAAAGTTCGCTTGTAAGTTATTGATTGGTAACGTAAGATCCTTTGAAAGATGACTCGATATTGTATTCAGACTTCAGAGTGTCCTTCAGTTGTTTTGGTGACAATAAATGAAAATTGAGTCTCCCGTGATAAACATCTGTTATGGTATCTAATAAACTTGTTTGGATTGTTTTTAGTTGTCTTAAAACATTGCTTGTAGCAATTGCTCCCGTACTGAAATCGTTCATGACTCGATTTCTCTCTGATTCATTCAATAAAACGTTCTCGATCTTATCTAACTTGATTGATAGTGAATTAAGCATCTTGTGTTGCTTATTAATTGCTAGTCCGTTCCTTTTCAAAATGTTGTATTCCGCTTCAATGATCGTTCTTTGTTACCTTGCCAAAATGAATTCATGTCATAGTATCAGTGCAGCGTTCATAGCACATTTTTGCTTAAACAACTTTAACATAAGATTAATCAGTTGTTATTGTCACCACTGCAGTACTGCAGTACAATTACGATTCACGTTCTTAACTTTTGTATCTAGATAGCGGAGTTGAGGTGTTCATTTAATGAGTACCTACCTTGTTTTCAATAGGTAAACAATTACATGAAACAAAGGAATTAAAATGTATTTTGTTATAATAGTAAATCAGTCCAATAATATACTTAGTTAAGTTTTGAATTCTATTAAATTTTATCTTGACACAGTCACATGTACCTCCCTTTATTTTTCACATTTTTTATTTTTTTAGATCACTTTACTTACAGTTTTTTGTTTAATCCTCGTCGCCAAATGTAGTAGCCTGTATAGCTACACAATATTAAAATGGTATTTGGCTCGCCTACGCACCACCACGTGCTTGCGGGCTGGCGGTTGGGCATGGAATGACCCCCACTCAGCCCGCACCTTGTGACGTATGCGCTCGAGACAAATCATAATCTATATATTAATACGTGAAGCGAAAACTTTGGATCCCTTTTTACGAAAATTGGGCGGACGGAGGAGTATGAAATTTCGCATACTTATAATTTATACAGAGAAGAAGTGACGAATGCTAATATTTGTTTAAATTATGCCTAAATATACATTATTTTCAATAAATAACACGTTACACACACTACTGTTCATTACCGTGTATTTAATACACACATGCATAGATATTCTTTTGTTTATGGTCCAAATCTGTGGTCCAATCGAGAACATCTGTCATTATTATTTATGTCTATAGTCTTAGGGGGCGTCCATTAATTACGTGAGGCATAATTGAGAATTTTTCGACCCCCCCTCCCCCCTTGGTGAGATATCGTAAGATTTTCCTCAACTCCCTCCCCCCTCCCCTAATCTCACGCGAGATTCTTCAAAACTTCTATTTGGGCTGTAAACGTGTTGGATTATTGAGAATTTTCTTAGACCAAGAATAATTTCTTAACTCAAAAGTTTATTCTCTTCACTCAAGAAAATCATTTTCTTCAAAATGGTATTCTTGGTTCAAGATTTTGGCTCTTGAGTCAAGTAATTTTTTTTTATCAGTGTACTATTGTTTCAGATTTGGCCATATTTTATTGTAGAAATAATTTTTCACGCAATTTTACACCGTTTTCTGCGAGAAAAATAATTACGTGATATTTGCCAAGTCCTCCCCCTCCCTCCTAAGTGAGATTTGGAAAGATTTAGCTTGATCCCTGTTAACGCCATAACTTACTTTGTTTTATATTTCATGCCTAATTAATGGCAACTCTAATAAGTATCTGTGCGACACAAGATTCCTTCCGCTTCCTTTCTCCCTTCCGCGTTCTCTCTCCCTTCCGCAACCCTATAATGCCTGAGCGAGAGCGGAAAGGAAGATTGGCGATGGCGCGTACGCCGCCACCATGAAGAGACCGCCAGTTTTTTGATCGACATCGCCGCTTGTGGGTCAAAAATAAACCCATAGTCGAAAAAGGACTCATATTTCACCGCAAAGAACAAAGATTGTTATTAAACTGTGCAAGTGTGTGCCTGTGTGTTGTGTAAAGTGCAGATTCTCGTCCGTACGTGATATCCTGGACGCGCCGCCACGTGGCTAAGGAAACTTCTCACCGTGTCTCCGCCATAGCTCACCAAGCAGGTACCATTTTCCTACTTCCCACACCACCAAGCCACCTACTTGTGTCACAGAACCGCCCCTGATACAGTCCACTAAGAAAATTTCGATTTTCACCCTAAGGCCTATCTATGCCGCCGCAACATTTGTTGGTCCTACGATCACGGATACCTATTTCTTTATCCTCGATAACGAGATCCGTATATCCCGCAACTACGTTTCATTCATTTCAATCTTTGTTCCCGAAACTCTTAAAATAAACCGCATTCATTTACTGCAGTGCCTACGTTGTCATCGCGTACATTCACAGGTATTTTGCAACCCGCTCAAAATCATATTTAATTTATGTAGGTAGGTAGAAAAATATATTTCACCTACCGCTCCCTCGCTTCGTCATCGTTCGGTACAATATTCGTAGGTACCTACCAATTCCGCACCGCGCACAGCTCGTTGAAGTTCGCGATTTATTTTAGACTTACCAACAATATAAACCAACAAAATATTAAAAATGTCTAAGAAAGCAACCATTGATATAGATGATCCTATAGAAACCGCCATTCAAATAGCACTGTCATGTCGTAATATGATATTTGCCCGCATGCAAATCATTTACGATTTAATGGAAAAGGTGAAGTCTGGCATGGAACCGCTAGAGAAGTTCATGTGTGCGTGTGTCAATGTTGAGGCGATGCGCACCGAGTTCCTCGAGGCATTTAATAAATATACTTAACTCGCTTCTTCTGAAACAAAACCCTAAAAATACGGTTGATGAACAGTCGTGGATTAGTTTTGAGGAATTATATTGCCGAATTAAATATAATCATTCGAATTACTTAAAATCAGGAGCCACATCGTTACCTACTTCTAGTGGTAGTGGTGTCAATAAGCAATCAGTTCGCTTGCCTCCCATTGAAATTATGTCATTTGATGGCGACATTCGTAACTGGCCCCTGTTCTATGCTAATTTTAAAAGCACGGTACACGAAAATAATACATTGACTGATTCGGAAAGATTATATTACTTGATGGGGAAATTGACAGATAAGGCTCAAACCGCGTTCTCAGGAGTTTGCCCTAATGGCGATAATTACCAATTAATTTTTAATTCGCTCATAAACAAGTACGAAGACAAACGTGTGTTGGCTTCTAGTTACCTTAATCGGATGTTTGAACATAAATCTTTTAATACCGCATCTATTCAAAATTTCGAATCCTTTTCTGATAATTTTGTTTCCGCCGCAAACGCATTAAAAAACCTTAAAATAAATGATTTATCAGATTTGATATTTTTTCATGTCGCTATAAAAAAGGTCGATTCTGAAACCGCTCGACTTTTCGAAATGAACTCAAACGACGAAATCCCTAAATTCGACAGTTTAGTTCAGTTCATTAAAAATCAATCTCGCATTTTACAAAATATTAAAGCTTTAAATAACTCGAGTTCCACTCAGTCTAATAACAATCCTATAAATAAAAAGACATCTAAAACTCCGTAACCGCAATCTTACACTATAATTGATAAATCCGCAAAATGTTTGTGTGATAGCTTTGTCCATGAACATTTATATAAATGTCCTGCCTTTTCTAAAATGACACCAAGTGATCGTTTCAAATCGGCGAAGCAAAAGGATGCATGCATTAACTGCTTAAGTATTAAACACAAGGCTAAAGTCTGTCAATCTGAATCTAGATGTAAAGCGTGTAACAATAAACATCACACGCTTTTACATTTTAATCGCGAATCGCACGCGACTACAGTATCGAACACTGTTGATAATACCGCTGTACGCTGCCAGGCCAAAGCTCACAATACGATTGCGCAGTGGAAGTTTTTGATGGGGGGCTCTGGAGACAAGAAGTGGCTAGCGTACTGTCCGCCGTGCGCGGAGCCAAACTACAATCAAATCAAAGGTACAATATACAAACAAAAGCACTTACCTCATGGTTGAAGGACACTGCTCTGGTGCCAACCTGGAGATATGTATGTAAGTGAGTGTATGTGTATTGTGTTGTGACGTTACGAGTATTCTTCAGGTTAGATTCCGCCTCAACCCGGCTGGAGGCAATCACAGCATGCGGTCTTCAAATCACTCGTTCACAATAGCGTCACACTCAACCATCGGGTCATGACAGATTGTCCACAAAACGACCGGTTAATTAATACAATTGGATCACGACTAATTGTCACAAACGGATCGATTTAAAGGGATTAATTTCAACAAACGCGTCGCGAAACTCAACACGGCGACCGACCTCTTTTAGCGGCAAAATTAACAAGAGCTGTCAAGTGTCAACGTCAAATTGTCAAGTGAGATGTCACTCTGTTACTCGTTTAGAAACATAGGCGCATAGAGTAAACAAATCGTTCGGTACTAAACAACTGCACATAAACAATCGGATTCAAATGCCACGGCTCGCGCGTGTGATAGCACTGCTGCCACCGCGCAGCTGTCCTTGTCGCACGCACAGGCTCCGAGCGAGCAGCATATTCACGCCACCACCGTTCAGAGCGCCCCGCAATGTAACGCATCCATTGCTGCGTCGATCTTTTATGACTCGAACTCCCGCGCATCAAAGCCGCAATGTAACACGAATACCACTATTTTGTTGTCAACCGCTACTGTAATAGTTCGAGATGCATTTGATAAGGAACATTTTATTCGTTGTCTATTAGATAGTGGCTCACAAATTAATTTTATTACCGCAGAATGCTGCAAACGATTAAGTTTGACTAAATACTCATCTGATACGCCTTCAGTTAAGGGTATCGGTGGTATGGAAAAATCCGTTAAGGGTTCCGTACAATTCGCTTTCTCTTCCCGCTTTAATCCAAACGTTTCTTTTAACGTTAATTCGCTAGTTGTCGATGCAATCACCGACAATCTACCTACCGCTCTCGTAGATACCTCCGCCTTGCCTTACTTAAAAGGTTTGCCGCTCGCCGACGAATCGTTCGGCACACCCGGTCGCATCGATGTGCTGATCGGGGCTTCACTTTATCCGCACCTTATGCTGCCCCGCGTAGTAAGCAGCAACTCCTCCGCGCCGCCCGCCATGCAGACGGTACTCGGTTACGTCATCATGGGCACTGTGCCCGCGTTGCCTGTATCTCGTAATAAGACTTCACTGTCTTGTTGCTCATATGTTTCGCACCCATCTGACAAAGACTCGTTAGAATCGGCGTTGAAAAAATTCTGGCAGGTCGATGAAGCGCCCGTCGCTCTTTCGACGAGAAAATCGCTCGACGAACTTGAGTGCGAGTACTTTTATAGTTCGACCACGGAACGCGATGTTGACACAGGTAGATACTCTGTAGCCCTACCATTTCGCAGTGATGTGTTTTCATTGGGGAACTCACTCGATGTCGCGAAAAAACGTTTTTTCTGCCTAGAAAAGAAACTAGAATCCGCACCCGAGTTACGTACTGCGTATGATGACGTCATCCGCGAATATATTGATAAAGGATATTTATCGCCTGCTCCTCTCGATAATTCAGACAGTAGTTGTCCTGTCTATGTAATTCCACATCACGCAGTTGTACGTTTAGATAAGACAACAACAAAATTACGCTCCGTGTTAGACGCTAGTGCTAAAACGAGTACTGGAATATCTCTCAACGATATTTTACACAGTGGCCCAAACTTACAGGGCGACTTATTTACTATAATTTTGAATTTCCGCTTGTTCGCATTCGCACTCTCGGCTGATTGTCGACAAATGTTCTTACAGATTGAAGTAAGAGAAAGCGATCGTCGCTTTCAACGCATCTTATATCGTTTCAGTACAAACGATCCTCTGGTTCTATATCAGTTTAACCGCGTCTGTTTTGGTCTCAAGTCAAGTCCCTACCATGCGATCCGCACAGTACAACAGTTGGTTCAAGACGATGGTCATCATTTCCCGCGCGCTAGCGCTATCATCGCAGACTCGCTGTATATGGATGACATAGTCTGTAGCGTAAGCTCCGAATCGCGTGCAGTCCAGGTTTCGAACGAACTGATTAAACTCTTTAGAGGAGGTCAGTTCGAGTTGGTCAAGTGGACCAGTAACTCTCAAACTGTTCTAAACAGTATTCCTGCGTCGCATAGGTTGACCGAACAACTAGAATTCGACAAGTTGGTGGAGCGAAAGGTCCTTGGCTTGCGCTGGTGTAAGTCAAATGATTGCTTTGAATTTCTTATTTCCGCACCGCCAGATACGTGTACTAAACGCGCTATACTGTCGGCCGTAGCTAGACTGTGGGACATCATGGGTCTTGTCGCGCCTGTTGTTCTCTATGCTAAACTACTTATCAAAGAGCTGTGGCTACTGAAGCTCGACTGGGATGACACTCCCCCGCGTCACATCATAAATATTTGGCAAGCTTTTCGCTCTGCCCTGCCGCTTTTAAATGATTTTAAAATTCCGCGCCATTTAGGTATTTTTGAAAATGGTATTCTTCGCCTACTTGGATTTTCCGACGCCAGCGAAGGCGCCTACGGTGCTGTCATCTATGCGCATATCACTCGCAACGATGACGTGGTCGTCCAGCTGGTTTGTGCCAAGTCGAAGGTATCGCCGGTTAAACCATTGACTATCGCTCGACTGGAGCTCTGCGGTGCCGAGCTCCTCGCTAAGCTTCTTCGACGTGTTCACGACACTTATAATCCACGTTATAATGTTACCAATATTTACGCATTCACCGATTCAAAGGTGACTCTTTGCTGGATAAATTCTTCTCCGCATCGTTGGCACACGTTTGTGGCCAATCGTGTCGTTCGCATCGTTGACAACGTCCCCGCAGAGCATTTCTACCACGTAGCTGGTACTGAAAACCCGGCGGACTGTTTGTCACGTGGTTTAACACCTGACAAATTCATTGAGCACCCATTATGGTTGCACGGACCCGCTTGGGCTAAGCGTGACCCTTCCGAATGGCCCATTCATAAGGTTACTGACTTGAATTCGGAACCCATTCAGGAAGAAAAGGTCCACGCGCACCCGATTGTCGCGGATTCAAGTTCGGACAATTCGCTTCTACTCGCACTCGCAGAACGTACGTCGTCGTGGAGCAAGTTGCGGCGTATTATTGTTTTCATATTCCGCTTTATGAAAAAACTCCCGCGTCGAACTGACGCCGTTACCGCTAGCGACCTCGAGTTCGCTGAAACCATTTTGTTGCGTCATGTTCAAAGAAAACACTTCATGAAGGATTATTCCGGGTTACAAAATAATAAAATTTGTTCTCCCGGTCTTATTAAACTCAAGCCATTTGTGGATGGTGATGATTTAATCCGCGTTGGGGGTCGATTAACCCACTCGGCTGAGGCCTATAGTAGTAAACACCCTGTAATGTTGCCCCGGCATGACCGCATAGTTGATATCCTCGTCGACTATTATCATAAAAAATATTTACATGCAGGTCCAGAATTCACTATGTCGTTACTGCGCCATAGGTATTGGATTTTGTCCGCTAGACGAATTATTCGTCATAGAATCCACAAGTGCAACGCATGCCACAGGTGGAAACCACGACCTCATAATCCGCCGATGATGGGAGATCTCCCTAAATCAAGAGTAAATGTTGCTACCAAGGCTTTTTTTCATACAGGGTGTGATTACGCTGGCCCTATACAGTACGTGCCCATACGCACTCGAGGTACTAAGAGTCGCAAGGGTTACTTATGTATCTTCACCTGTATGACCACTCGCGCTATTCACATCGAATTAGCTACAGATCTTACAACTGTTTCGTTCATAGCCGCGTTGAAACGGTTTTTGTCCCGCCGCGGACCAGTACAATGTCTATATTCGGATAACGCGACCAATTTTAGAGGAGCTAATTCATTTTTACGCGACTTGTATACGTTCATAAATAAAGAATACCGCCCGCGCTTTGAAGAGGAGCTCGCTGAGCATCGCATTGATTGGCAATTTATTCCGCCCGCGTCACCGCACTTTGGTGGATGTTGGGAGTCCATGGTGAAGGCGGTGAAGACTCACCTTTTCAAGACAATAGGTCAACAACTCCTCTCTTATGAAGAATTAGTTACAATTCTTTCTCAAATAGAGTGCCTGTTGAACTCCAGACCTCTTACTGCTCTCAGCGCTGATCCGGGAGAGCCTAAAGCTCTTACCCCTTCGCATTTTTTACATACTGTGCCGCTTAACTCATTGCCCGCCGCGGAAGTAGGTTTATTGAATGACAATCTGCTTCAAAGACACTCTCTTATGGATAAATTAGTCCAGTCGTACTGGAAAAGATGGCGAAGCGAGTATCTTCATAGTTTACAATCCCGCTTAAAATGGAATAAACCTAATGGAGACATGATAAAGGAAGGCACTGTAGTAGTGATTGTTAATAATAATGCGCCTCCTCTATCCTGGCCTCTAGGAGTTATTGAGAAATTGCATACGTCTAAAGACGGTGCCACGCGAGTCGTTTCTGTACGCACTTCTAATGGGATTCTTGTGCGACCTGTGGTCCGCTTGTGCCCAATTCCTACTCAGTAATATCTTATTCGGTCCATTCCCTCTTTAGTTAGATTTTAGTGTAATCTCACTGTATATATTATTATAATTATTATACTCTTTAAAGGTGACCCTTTAAGGCCGCGAGGAATGTTAACGCCATAACTTACTTTGTTTTATATTTCATGCCTAATTAATGGCAACTCTAATAAGTATCTGTGCGACACAAGATTCCTTCCGCTTCCTTTCTCCCTTCCGCGTTCTCTCTCCCTTCCGCAACCCTATAATGCCTGAGCGAGAGCGGAAAGGAAGATTGGCGATGGCGCGTACGCCGCCACCATGAAGAGACCGCCAGTTTTTTGATCGATATCGCCGCTTGTGGGTCAAAAATAAACCCATAGTCGAAAAAGGACTCATATTTCACCGCAAAGAACAAAGATTGTTATTAAACTGTGCAAGTGTGTGCCTGTGTGTTGTGTAAAGTGCAGATTCTCGTCCGTACGTGATATCCTGGACGCGCCGCCACGTGGCTAAGGAAACTTCTCACCGTGTCTCCGCCATAGCTCACCAAGCAGGTACCATTTTCCTACTTCCCACACCACCAAGCCACCTACTTGTGTCACAGAACCGCCCCTGATACAGTCCACTAAGAAAATTTCGATTTTCACCCTAAGGCTTAGGCCGCCGCAACAATCCCCTCCCCCCTTGAACACCTCACGTAATTAATGGACGCCCCCTTACTGAATGTCAAGTATAACTGTTGTGTTTGTAGAAATGAAAGATAATGTTGAGTAGACTTGGTTTAATCAGACTAGGATCACAGTTTCACAGAGCACGTTCAGTCGTGGTATTTCAGACGGGATCCGACATAGCAGTGACGGACCGATGCAGAGCGGAACCATAGATTATTATCTAGTGGTGTACATACTAACTAATTACTAAATAGTGATGTTACAACATCCCCCTTGTTGAGTTCAAATTAAACCCCTGACAAACAATTAATAAGATGTACATTGACAAGTGACTCTACCTACATGACAACATGCTCTATGATACTTATAGTTATATTATAACTAGACAACATTCTTATTAATACTTAGTTACATTTAATCTAGACAACCTTCTTAATACTACTTAGTTAATGGTTTATCTATTTCGTCTATTAACCTTCTTGGTGGTTTTACAATTCGACCTGACCTGGTTGTTACGCTTGAGGATATATGAGATGAGGATTCTTGAAGTCTTGACTCCTGTCTGTCACCTTCCTCTCTCTCCTGCGACGAGTTGGATTGCATAGGAGGGTTTGCATAGTTTTGGGAATACTTATGTCTTAAGTGTATTCTATTTCTCCTATACTGTACACCATTGACATCCTCAACCACATACGACCTATTGTTCATTAATCTTTGTTTGACAATAGCTTGTTCCCAGTTACTTTTTGGATTTCTTTTAAAATAGACATGGTCATTGTAATGTAACATCGACATTGACTTAGTATTTTTATCATAATTCCTAGATTTGTTTTCATCATTTTTCTTGACTGACTGTTTGTAATCCTGAAATGTTACTACTTTTGGCTTTAATCTCTTATATGATACTGGAATATTGTCTCTCAAGTTTCTTGACATTAACAATTGAGCTGGTGATGACAAATTATTTTTTGGTGTATTTCTATACTGTAATAAAGCTATGTATGGATCTGTTTTGTTTTCTTTACATTTCCTTAACATGTTTTTTATTATTGTTACTGAACTTTCAGCTTGACCATTTGACTGTGAATGATATGGGCTAGTAACAACATGTTCTATGTCCCAGTCTTGTAAGAAATTTTTGAAATCAATTGACTGAAAAGGAGGTCCACCATCTGACACCAGTGACAATGGTATTCCATGACGAGCAAAAATAGATTTTAAATGAGTAATTACATTTTGAGCAGTACTGTTTTTATTTAATAATGCTATCTCTATGTATTTTGAGTAATAATCTGTGACAATTAAATAAACTAAACTTTCAAAATGCATTAAATCAATACCGACTTGTTGCCATGGATATTTACATATTTCGAAATTTTGTAGTGGTTCCTTTTGATTACATGGTTTGAATTTTGCACATACAAGACATTGTTCGACTAAATTCTTAATTTCACTTGACATATTTGGCCAATACAAAGATTCTTTAGCTATTTTCAGACATTTATTTATACCTTGGTGACCTTGATGTATTTTTTCTAACATTTCTTTATACATTGACTGTGGTACTATTAATTTTGAACCTTTGAACACTAAATCTTTTATTACATGTATTTCACCTTGAATATTCCAATATGGTTTGACTAATGAACTGACATTGTTCTTGTTTTTAGGCCATCCTTCATTATAATATTTTTTTAATATTTGCAAGGATTCATCTTTTTTGGTTTCCTGTGTCAATTTTGTGCTGTATTCCTTTGTTATTGCTAAATTAGCATACATTAAATTGACATGACAAGACATTTCTGACTCATTTTCAGGTGTGTAATTGTCTTTCAAAGCTGCCCTTGATAAAGTGTCTGATATATACATTTCTTTACCTGGTACATGTATTACTTCTAAATCATACTTTTGTACAGTTAACATCATACGCTGTAATCTAGCGGGGACATCATGCAATGGCTTTTTGAATAAATAGACTAATGGCTTGTGATCAGTATGTACTGTGACTCTATTACCATATACATATTGGTGAAATTTTTCACAACCAAATTGAATTGCTAGTAGCTCTTTTTCTATCTGCGCATATCTTTCCTGGGTTTCAGTTAAAGTTTTTGAACTGTATGCTATAGGTTTGTTTTTCTGTAATATGACTGCTCCTAATGCTGATTTCGACGAATCAACTGACAAGACTAATGGAATCTTAGGATTGTAATGAGCTAAAACTGGTGAGTTTGTAATCTCATCTTTCAGTTTTTTGAGACATTGACTATAATTCTCATCCCAAGTCCAGACTGAATCTTTTTTCAAAAGATTTCTTAATATTTGTGTTTTTTCTGACAAGTTACTAATGAAAGGTCCTAAATAATTAATCATACCTAATATTCTCTGTAACTCTTTGACATTTTTTGGTGTGGGCATATTGACAATGGCTTTGACTTTTTCTTGATCTGCCCTGGCACCATCTTTACTGAAGACATAACCCAAAAAACATACTTCTGTGACTAAAAATTTACATTTTGACTTGTTAAATTTTAAATTGACTTGACGAGCTCTTTGCATGACTTTGTGTAATCTTTCATTATGAACTGACTCATTTGGTCCATAAACCAAAATATCATCTATGAATATTAAGACTCCTTCGATATCACCGAATAGATTCATCATGACTCTTTGAAAGATTTCAGACGAGGCATTTATGCCATATGGTAATCTTAAATACTTATATCTACCAAATGGTGTTTGAAAGGTACATAATTCAGAACTGTATTCATCCAGACGTAGCATCCAGAAACCCGAAAATGCATCTAAATGAGAAAAACATACAGCCCCTTCGAGCTGAGACCTAATCTCATCAATTGACTTAAGTGGATAAAATTCTCTCATGATGTTTTTATTCAAATTTCTAGGGTCTAGACAAATTCTTAACTGACCTGAACTTTTTACAGTTATGACGACTGAGTTAACCCACTCTGTTGGTTTTGTAACCTTCTCAATAACTTGCATCTCCATCATGCGATCCAACTCTTCGTGTAATTTCCCTTGTAACGCAAATGGAACTTTCCTGGGCGGATCAACACATGGTACTGCATCAGGCTTGAGTTTAAGATGACAGACTGGAGGTAGACATCCAAGTCCCTGAAAAACATCATTATATTGTGTGAGAATTTGTTTACAAAAACCCTGCTTTGATACTGAAAAGACACGTCTTATAATTCCTAACCTTTCACATGTTGGTAGACCAAGAACATTTGGACAATCTAAATCTGCTATTATAAACATTATAGATTCGACGACGTCATTGTTATTAACGCATAATTTACAATTTATGTTCACTTTGCCTAGAATCGGAATGGATTTTCCACCAAATCCTGTGACATTTATTTGACATTTGACAAGTGACACTTTTGACAGGTTATAAAATGTTTGCTTTGACATAATGTTGACATCTGCACCAGAGTCTATGATGCATTTAATTTGTTTATTTCCTACTACTAGGTTAATTTCCCATGACTGTTTTGCATGGTTACTATCCACAGTGTTGACATTCTTTACTGTATGACTTATATCTGAGTGACTGACTAATGATCCGTTGTGTGACTGTGAAAAATGCTGACGACTGTTTCTAAGTCTATGACCTTGTGTTTTGTTGTGTAATCCCTCAGACTTGTGACTTTTTTCATCATTGAGATGTAAATATGGACTCTGACGTTTTCTATTTTGACTATTTGATTTGACGTTGGATCTCTCAGATATGTGACTATTTTCATCATTGAGATGTTGATTATTTTCAGTACATCTCTCAGACTTGTGACTGTTTTCATCATTGAGATGATAAACTTGACGTTGACTTTTGGACTTGACGTTGGATCTCTCCGACTTGTCACTGTTCTCATCATTGGGATACGGTGACTGTGACTGTCCCTTTTTATATACCACTACTGCTGTGTTTTTGTGTCCGTGTCTACTGCTCTGACTGTGTGTGTGAGACTGACTATGTGTTGCTGTATAATGACTACTTGACTGACTACTATGTGCATTATGATCCTCATGATTATCTGAATGACTTTTACTCGACTTTAATTGACTGTTCAACATGCCAACAAAATATTCTTGACTACTATTATCTGAACTAAACGATTGCAACTGACTGACTTTTTTATTCTTGAGACAATATTTAGCAAAATGACCAAAAGATTTACATGACCTGCATTGAACGCCTTTAGCTGGACATTTGTAGCGATGAGACTGCCCACAGCGGCTGCATGTCTTCGAGTTGCTGATGTGGTCGCTGTTTGAAGCTGATGCTGACTTGCGACTGCTCGAAGCTGACTGGCGACTGCTCGACCTGCGACTGGAAGCTCGCTGTTGACCATCTTGTCGACTACGGTTCCTCCGACTGAGATGCATGACGTTTTCACTGGCGACACTGGTACCTTTGACGATTTTTTCAGCATCCTGCTGAGCGATTATGAGTGTCCTCGCCAGCTCTTGCATTCTCTGATATGTCAAATCAGGTTCTTGCAGTAACCTCTGACGTACATGTGACGAATCTATATTGAGGTTTGCTATAAAAATATCTCTGATTAAAGACTCCCTGAGCGTGCCAAACTCACATTCTCTGCTTTTATTTTCCAAATCCGTGAGGAATTCGTCGATGTTTTCGGATTTTTCCTGCCTACGTGTGAAGAATAGGTATCTACACATCGTCACATTTTTTCTTGGTTCAAAGAATTTGTCGAATTTGGACTTGACTTCCTGGAGTGTGCTTCCATCAATCTTTAAGTTAAATGTGTTAAATATATTGAGACCACGCTCACCAATTAAATGCAGTAGAATGGCAATTTTCCGCTTCTCGCTGGACTTGTCCAGGCTTGTGGCTAGCAAATATAGTTCCAGCTGCTGCCACCATTTTTTCCACGCCTCCGCATTATTATTTGCTGGATCCGACGAAATATGGAGTTTTTTCAGACGCGTGCTTAATGTTTGGTCATGTCCGCCATCATTGTCGTCACTCGTGGCTTGGTTCGGCATTTTCTGGACCGATCTTCTTTATTTGTTTTTTCTTACACGACTTCTGACACCATGTTGTGTTTGTAGAAATGAAAGATAATGTTGAGTAGACTTGGTTTAATCAGACTAGGATCACAGTTTCACAGAGCACGTTCAGTCGTGGTATTTCAGACGGGATCCGACATAGCAGTGACGGACCGATGCAGAGCGGAACCATAGATTATTATCTAGTGGTGTACATACTAACTAATTACTAAATAGTGATGTTACAACATAACCATAGGTAATAAATTAATTTTATAGATATACAACCTATTTCATTTTTAAAATCTATGATCATATCGAGAATATTTGTCTGTAATATTATTTGTATTAGCGACGATAGGAATTTAGTTTAGATTTATAAGAAATATTTTTTGTGGTTTTATGGAGAGTGTCAAGTATGGCTTTAGTAAGTTTCCCATACAAATCTTAGTGTCGTGTGCAAACTGTAGAGGTTGTATGCCTCACGATTGTACAGGCTGGTTATAATTATGACATTTTGAACTGTCATAAGTAATTAAAAATAATTGGGAAAATTCTATAAAAACAGAGCAAATTTCTGTGATAATTCATTTCATGTCCAGCAGTTAAGAAGTATTAAGAAAATAAAGAAGAGAGTCCTGAAGAAGTATTCTTTACTCATTACACCTACGTCCTGGTCCTGGCCATCACCACCTGCCTCACGCCCCACCCTCTCCACAGTAGTACAGCGTCAACAATTTGTCTATAGTGTTACTGAATGTCAAATATAATGTACCATTGTAACATTTAATAATGTATTTCTATTCAATTGAAGTACGGTCGAATTTCGACCAATGGGCGATCACTAGTAATATGTAGATACACTAGACTAAGTTGTCAGTGGTTAAGAAGAATCTAATCCGTAGTCAATATAAAAATCAACTATGTACGACAAAATGCAATACATCATTAATGAAAAAGAGCTTTTTTGGTGTTGCGCCCAAAATGTATAATAAAATACCCAGAGGTAATAAGAAGCATGCCACTAATAAAATTCGAAAAATGTTTTTCTAAATTACTGGTGGAGAAATGTTACTACCTATGCCCTAGATGATAACCTAAATGATAAATCACTGTAACTACCATACCTATTACTCGTAATTATCCAATATTTCTCATGCATGTTTTTATTTTCTGGTTATTTTTTGTTTTGTATAGTGAATTTGGTCTGCCTTTATTTTTATTTTTATGACAATCTTCACTGATATTTTTGTATGTCATCAATGGCAAAACATAGCGCATCATTTAATTGTTAACACCTTGACCTGTAAACTATGTTTCACAAATAAATAATTCTGATTCTGATTCATAATCATCATCATCATCTCAGCCGCAAGCTCACTGCCACTGCTGGACATGGGCCTCCCCCAAGCACCGCCAATTTGAACGGTACAATTTTTGGAGGTATTTGCCATAATCGCCACGCTTGGCAGGCGGGTTGGCGATCGCAGTATGGTGGTAAAATGCATAGAAAACGCTGCTGCCCATTCTCTAGTAAGTCCCTTAGTCGCCGCTTACGACACCCATGGGAAGAAATGGGGTGGTGCTATTCTTTACGTCCAGAACCACACGTAAATATTCACGTGATTCTGATTAATTAATGTGAAATAAAAAAACAAGTGCGAGTCGGACTCGCCCACCGAGGGTCACATACAAATTTGTAGGAACATACTATCAACAATCTTTTAAAGCTTGTGCCAATGAAGCACATTCAGTCGCTTCCTCACATGACACAGTTAACTCAATTCAAAATTTGAACCGCCGTTCCTTGAATAAAGACCCTTTTTTATGATTTAATTACAAATGTATAGTTTTCTGATTTTACCCTATACTTATAGTATAAGACGGTATTACATGCCAAATTTCATAGTTCTCGGTCAACGGGAAATACCCTATACATTTTAATTTCCTTGAGAGTGTCGAAATATACGCTTATTGTGGCATAAACGGCCGTATCTTTTTTTCTGTTAACTTAGAAGTTTGGGTTTTTCACAGCTTCAAGAGACTTTAGACTTGAGTAGGTATATCGTTTTGATTTCAACTTAATACCTCCATGTGTTCCGGAGATAAAGGGTCTTGATAGACAGACAGACGGAAGGATAACAAAGTTATCCTAAAAGGATTCCGTTTTTCTTTTGAGGTACGGAACCCTAAAAATAAGTTAATTGTAATATGGTAAATAAAAAATGAAAAATCACTGACAGAATGTTGTACAAAAATTTATGACTTGGCGCGTCACCAAGTCATGAATTTTTACACAAGACTTCCTTTTAATAACGCGAGTATGCACCAAAGCAGGAACTTTGAAATTCTTCCTCTAAACGGAATGAATCCTGGAATAGGGAATGAAAGTTTACATGAAGGTTCTTCATTTTAGCCGATGATAGATGTCATCAGGCACATAGACTAGTCTACTTAATAAAAATCTCAAATTCTCTGACAAACAACTTACAGCCCTCACTACTTGCATTAGGAGACAAAGAATATACAACAACAACAGCAAACACATTCATTCGTTGCGTTTTCATTTATTTATTTATTTTATTATTTTTGTACACACAGTAAAATACAAAGTGATAAGGCATAGTAATAGAATTGAGTACAAAGGTACCGCTTATTTCTTAAGAAATTTCTTCCAGCAGACCCGCGAAAGGAGAATTGAAAAAGAAATCTAGACAATAGTGTGTGAAAACAAGAAGAGAAAATATGAATATGCGAAGTCTTTAACTAAAATATACTTATCTTATATCTTTAAACGAGCAACTCTTGTAAGTCTGAATCTCGGAAACGGCTCCAACGATTTTCATGAAATTTTGTGCACAGAACCCTCTGTCTCTCCTTCAGGGGCGATAAATCGATCTAGCTAGGATTAATTTTTATAAAATGTCGTTTTATTCGTGTTTTCAATAATCAACTTTATCGATAATCTATACTGAGTTATTATAACTTTCTATCAAGCGATGCTCCTTATGGTCCGTTTTTAAGACTTTTAAACTAGAATAAAATATGTGTGTTGATATAGAGCAACGACAATTTGTTAATCATTTACTAAAATTAGGCAACGGCGAACTGACCCAAATACTATGGAACAATTGAATTGCCACAGAATATCATTTCAAACAAAAACCTTATTGATGAAATATTTGGTAACTGCTTAGCCAACCAAAATTATGAGGAGATGAAAGATAGAGCAATACTCGCGCCTCTTGACATAGATGTTGAAAAAAATAATGATGATATAGTTGCCAAACTTCCCAGAGAGTACAAAATCTACTATAGCCATGACTCAGTGAAAAATACCGAGCAAAGCTCGGTCATCCAGGTACATACAACATATTTAATGCAAGAAATTAACATATAATTAAATGGATATATAAAGCTAAAATATATAAATAAACATACATAATTATAAATATATATATATATATGTCGCAATCAAGTCGTATCCGGTACGCCAGCGCCATCCGGTGGCGCTCGATGGAGTTGGTGGCGCGCGCGCCGGCACTTCACTTCTCGGTCGGCAAACGGCGCGTGCAGATCACTGAGCCATCGCGCGTACAGTAGGTACACTCGTGTGTACCTACTTAAAGTGTTTAATATCAAATCGGAATTATAGCCTACTTGATTGAGTATACAAGTCTGTTTTCTTCATCCAACACTACCCACTGACGCCTATAGTTAAGAAGCCCAAGAATGAGTGGTAATGATGATGGAGACCGTCCTCCCCCTTCATCAGAAATGCGATCCGTGTTGGATAAGAACAAAGAAACAAACGTCTGGACTGCCATGTTTGAACAGCAAAACAAGAACATGGAAGCGTTAATTCAGGCGCTGCTATCACCGAAACCAGCTTACTGTGCAGAACTACCCGCATTCGATCCTGACAAACACGGCACCGATGCAAGATCATGGTTAGCCTACGAAGGAATGACGTGGAACGAATTTAAGGTACTTTTTAACCGACTTCAAAAAAGGAGGAGGTTATCAATTCGACTGTATTTTTTTTTAATGTTTGTTACCTCATAACTTTTGACTGGGCGAACCGATTTTAATGATTCTTTTTTTATCTGAAAACTGGTGCATCCCGAATGGTCCCATTTGGTACCATTTGGACAATGGGTTCCGTTTAAAAACCATATAAGTCTTAAATTTGCATTACGTATTTGTGCGACAAATGAACGAATAACGCGATTACATTAGTGCGGAGTATCTACCACAACGAAAAAGTTAAAAATAAAAAATTTTACAAAAAAAAAACAACCGACTTCCTTAAAAAAAACACTACAAAGTGAAAAATAACTTTAATTTTGGAAGTCGGTGGCAAAAACCTTAAATACGGAGCCTAAGACACCGACTTTCGAAATTAAAGTTATTTTTGACTTTGTAGTTTTTTTTTAAGGAAGTCGGTTGTTTTTTTTTTTTTTGTAAAAAGTTTTTTGACTTTGTAATGTTTTTTTAAGGAAGTCGGTTGTTTTTTTTTTACAACACGATTTATATCGACCGAGACATTGGCGGGTGCCCTTATTCAAATATGTACATTTCCACCGTGCGGCCAACTCTTAAAATTCGATGAAATTTTGCCAGGAATTAGTTGTAATTTGTTACAATACACACCTCTTTTCCTGAATTTGTTACAAAAAAAACTAAGACGCTACGACCAAAAACAGTTGGCCGCTAGGAGCGCCACTTGCCGTAGTGATCGCCCGTGATTACACAGAAACTAAATAATGGAGATAGGCGAATGATACATCATAAGAAAGGTCTTAACTTGTTATATTTGTTACAAAAATAAAAATCATCAAAACTTAAATATACAAAAAGTTACGCTATATTTAGTTTTCAGGTTAAGTGTAGGTACGTATCTCACCATAAAATCAAATTAATAGAGGCTAATGTGTATGGACAATTAGTTGCTAATTTGTTGCAGCAAATAAACAAGAAAAATACTCGAAAATAGGTTCAATATTGTTTTTACAGTCAATTTTAGTTGGCCGCGCGGACGGCAATATGCCTAAAATACAATGGCGTTTATTTCGTTACTAATAGTAGGTTCAAGCTTAGTTCTAGTACTAATCGACAGGTATCGTAGCCAAGTTTGGATAAATGTGGCGATAACTACAGGCTTTATATTTTAGGAGATATTCACTAAAATATAGTAGTATGAAACTGTATTAGTGTAGAGTGACCATACATTTTCATAATAAAGTGAGACTGAATCGCCATTATTGGAATGTTCGGTAGTCATATCTTAATTTTTTAGGGTGAACCTCTTTAAGACATCCTACAGCATACTTTATAAAAGTCAAATTCACAAATCGATAAAAATTTCTTTATTCAAAATCAGCATACAGGCAAAAATCAAGTAATATAAGTCAACAATTTTTTTTTAAATACTCTACCATAATATTATAAATTAACTGAAACTAATGTAAGACACAGAATGTAGACACATTTTCTTACAGGTACTTATTTCAACTGTAGAATAATTTTAAAAATTATAGTAATTTTATTTTTAAAATGACATAGTGATCTATTTTTGTGCCTGGTATAAATTCTATACCACTAAGAAAAAAATCTTCAATGTTAATACTAATCGGAAGTTCAGTGAGTAAAACTGAGTGTGCTACATTGCAATTGCAGTCTTATTTTAGAAAAAAGTTTTTGTTATTTCAGTTCTACAGTTTAGAATTTACCTTTTTCTTTTCTATAAATATTTTTAGTCAGGGGCCTAGTCCGGCGTTGTTTAGATTTTAATTAACTTTCATGTTTTGAAGTTTTTTGGAGTAACAAGGCTAATGTGTATGGACAAAAAGTTGCTAATTTGTTGCAGCAAATAAACAAGAAAATACTAGAAAATAGGTTCAATAATTTTTTTAGAGTCGATTTTAGTTGGCCGCTCGGGCGGCAATATGCCTAAATTACAATGGAGTTTATTTCGTTATTAAAAGTAGGTTCAAGCTTAGTTATAGTACTAATCGACATGTAACGTAACCTTGTTTGGATAAATGTGGCGTAAATAAAATGATCTTATTTTTTAATTATTTTATAACTAGCTTCTGCCCGCGACTTCGTCCGCGTCTAATTTTTTCTCCCCTGACCCTTCCTGACGCATCGATTTGCCTGCTAGTTTTCGTCCATTTTTCGTTGCTGCTCGCTCCTTTTGAGTTATAGTGAGTCAACCTTAAAAGATAGATATATGCTCTCGCGGACTTTTTTTTAGAACTTTTTAAAAGGAACAATTCCGTCATACATGATTTTTGTGTTACTTTAACCGTTTACGCAGCGCACGCAACGGAAACTCTCAAAAGGAATAAATTTTCCCCTTTTTTGGTGTACGTTACCCTAGCAAGAAACTGTCTCCTAGAGTTATATGAGTAGAACGTATAATGTGTGCCTTATCTGCTGTAAATGTGCCCCCAAATAAAAAATGTGTGCCCCCTGTCATTTTGGAAAAAAACGGAAAATACGATTCTTGCTGGGGTAACGTTTTTCTAGCAGGAAAATTCTAAACGAATGATCGGAGAGAGAAAAAATGTGCATGACCAGAGAGCTTATATGTGTGCCAAAATGTGCCCCCAAAAATAAAATCTGTGCCCCTTCAGGTTTTCGAGATATTGGAGTAACGTTTTGATGAATCATATATCTCTAAAACCATTGCATGTGCCCCTGTAGAGTAAACATACACGAGTAGCTCTTAATATGTGCCCCTTAGTGCCCTAATTAGATTCAAGAAAATATTTATAGTTTTCAAGTTATAGCTGTTTTATGAAAATCCGAAAAAACATCGCAGCGCCTAAATGAGACAAGGCACAAGTTCGCTGAAAACTGTATTCGGTCCTTCTTGACGCTAATAATAACCATACAAAGTTTCAAAACTGTTCATGCATGCGTTTTTGAATAATCTTGCTAAAAGTCAAAACGATGGTGTCATAACTTTAACGGCAAAATACAAGGAACCGGCTCAATCCCAGATGTGTACGTGTAAACCAAAATCTTGTGCCTTTAGTCAAAAATATATGGTGAAAATATTCAGCTTGGAATGTTTCGCATTAAGTAAATATAAACAAAAAACCAAAATATGTAAACAACGGCTGGTTATCCGACCAAATTCCAATGACTACTAAAAAGCGACTGATTCATACATATCGATGACCTTCTTTATTGGACGTATTATACCTAAGCTGTTGTCTGTACAGTCGCGTTCAAAAGTTTTGGGGGCTAATTAAAAAATATATTAAATGCACCTTGTGACCATATTAAATGAAACAGCTTGTTGGTGTGGAAATTATTATTTTTATTCCTTTAGTTTTAATTCTTAAAGTAATTATTGCATCAAATCACAGATTAAATTTCCTACCTATAAGTATTAGAAATTATTTGCACGTTGTGTAGTCATTATTATTTAAATCACAGATCAGTTTTTCATCTAACAAGGAGACCGCCAAGATTGTCCGCCTACGATTCCAATGATTTTTATATATGTTGTTATGTCTGAGTAACTGAGTAATTACCCAAAAGGAATTCAAGCAATAATAAATAATGGAGATAGGCGAATGATACATCATAAGAAAGGTCTTAACTTGTTATATTTGTTACAAAAATAAAAATCATCAAAACTTAAATATACAAAAAGTTACGCTATATTTAGTTTTCAGGTTAAGTGTAGGTACGTATCTCACCATAAAATCAAATTAATAGAGGCTAATGTGTATGGACAATTAGTTGCTAATTTGTTGCAGCAAATAAACAAGAAAAATACTCGAAAATAGGTTCAATATTGTTTTTACAGTCAATTTTAGTTGGCCGCGCGGACGGCAATATGCCTAAAATACAATGGCGTTTATTTCGTTACTAATAGTAGGTTCAAGCTTAGTTCTAGTACTAATCGACAGGTATCGTAGCCAAGTTTGGATAAATGTGGCGATAACTACAGGCTTTATATTTTAGGAGATATTCACTAAAATATAGTAGTATGAAACTGTATTAGTGTAGAGTGACCATACATTTTCATAATAAAGTGAGACTGAATCGCCATTATTGGAATGTTCGGTAGTCATATCTTAATTTTTTAGGGTGAACCTCTTTAAGACATCCTACAGCATACTTTATAAAAGTCAAATTCACAAATCGATAAAAATTTCTTTATTCAAAATCAGCATACAGGCAAAAATCAAGTAATATAAGTCAACAATTTTTTTTTAAAAGCGACTGATTCATACATATCGATGACCTTCTTTATTGGACGTATTATACCTAAGCTGTTGTCTGTACAGTCGCGTTCAAAAGTTTTGGGGGCTAATTAAAAAATATATTAAATGCACCTTGTGACCATATTAAATGAAACAGCTTGTTGGTGTGGAAATTATTATTTTTATTCCTTTAGTTTTAATTCTTAAAGTAATTATTGCATCAAATCACAGATTAAATTTCCTACCTATAAGTATTAGAAATTATTTGCACGTTGTGTAGTCATTATTATTTAAATCACAGATCAGTTTTTCATCTAACAAGGAGACCGCCAAGATTGTCCGCCTACGATTCCAATGATTTTTATATATGTTGTTATGTCTGAGTAACTGAGTAATTACCCAAAAGGAATTCAAGCAACGCTCAATAGTTTCAGATTTGCTTCTACCGAGCAACTTAAATATAAGTTCAGTATACAAACTCAAAAACATTTGCAACTCTATCTGCAGAGATATAAGGTTCAAATTTCTTGCAATTTTGTATGTTTCTTGATGAATAAATATTCTAATTTTATAAGAAAAAAAAAAACGTTAGCAGGAATCGAACCCTGACCATCTGCGTGCCAGCCACGTCACCCTGCCTACTAGACTTTGCACCGCTATGCAATTTCAATTTAAATGATTTTTTAATAAAATTATCATCAAATCAAACATTGCAAGTTTGAACCTTATATCTCTACACATAGAGTTGCAATTCTTTTTGAGTTTTTATACTGAACTTATATTTAAGTTGCTCGTTAGAAGCAACTCTGAAACTATTGAGCGTTGCGTGAATTCCTTTCGGGTTATTACTCAGTTACTCAAACATAACAACATATATAAAAATCACTGAAATCGGAGGCGGACAATCTTGGCGGTTTCCTTATAAGTCTAAAATATAATTATAAATCCCTCATAGGTACGTAATACGACATAAAAAATGGAAACACGTTGTTGAAACACAGATCATTGTGCGGTTGACTATAGGAATACACTAAATACAACTCTCAAAACTGTAGGTACCAAGATTTATTTGGTTAAGGTGAATGCTCCAACCAACCCGCGAAATTCAAATTTTATTACGTTTTTTGCTATTTGCAAGCCAGTGCTAGGTTGTACAACCTTACTACCTCTAGGTATTCATCACACATTTCATGAACTACCTATATTTTTTTTAAACATCGGGATCAATCAAATTTTGAGTCAAAGACCTGGCAAATGGCAAATATCTGGATATTTGCCATATCTTTCGTTCACACATAAATTACTGGATGTATTTTAATGAAATTTAGAATGGAGAAGATAGCTTACCTGGAATAGCACTTAGGCTACTATTTATAATGTACTTAATAATGTTTATGGTCATAGAAACAGCAAGTAGAATATAATCCAATTACAACTTTATTTTATTACTTATTACTTTTCTACTTCAGTGTACTCAGGCAAAACACGTGTGAACCGGTTAGTGAGTAAAGTAAAGACGGTCATCGATATGTATGAATCCGTCGCTTTTTAGTAGTCATTCAAATTTGGTCGGATAACCAGCCGTTGCTTACATATTTTGGTTTTTTGTTTATATTTACTTAATGCGAAACATTCCAAGCTAAATATTTTCACCATATATTTTTGACTAAAGGCACAAGATTTTGGTTAACACCTACACATCTGGGATTGAGCCAGTTCCTTGTATTTTGCCGTCAAAGTTATGACACCATCGTTTTGACTTTTAGCAAGATTATTCAAAAACGCATAGATGGACAGTTTTGAAACTTTGTATGGTTATTATTAGCGTCAAGAAGGACCGAATACAGTTTTCAGCGAACTTGTGCGTTGTCTCATTTAGGCGCTGCGATGTTTTTTCGGGTTTTCGTAAAACCGCGATAACTTGAAAACTATAAATATTTTCTTAAATCTAATTGAGGCACTAAGGGGCACACATTAAGAGCTACTCGTGTATGTTTATTCTACAGGGGCACATGCAATGGTTTTAGAGATATACGATTCATCAAAACATTACTCCAGCAGGAAATGCAATATCTCGAAAACCTGAAGGGGCACAGATTTTATTTTCGGGGGCACATTTTGGCACACATATAAGCTCTCTGGCCATGCACAATTTTTCTCTCTCCGATCATTCGTTTAGAATTTCCTGCTAGAAAAACGTTACCCCAGCAAGAATCGTTTTTTCCGTTTTATTCCAAAACGACAGGGGGCACACCTTTTTTATTTGGGGGCACATTTACAGCAGATAAGGCACACATTATACGTTCTACTCATATAACTCTAGGAAACACTTTCTTGCTAGGGTAACGTACACCCTTTTTTGCAACATTTTTCATTACTGCTCCGCTCCTCTTAGTTGTAGCGTGATGTTATATAGCCTATAGCTTCCCTCGATAAATAGGCTACCCAACACAAAAAGAATTTTTCAATTCGGAGCAGTAGTTCCTGAGATTAGCGCGTTCAATCAAACAAACAAACAAACTCTTCAGCTTTATTATAATATTAATAATTAATAATAGTATAGATTGAAATAAGTACCTGTAAGAAAATGTGTCTACATTCTGTGTCTTACATTAGTTTCAGTAAATTTATAAATGTTATGGTAATTTATTAAAAAAAAAATATTTTGTTGACTTATATTAGTTGATTTTTGCCTGTAAGCTGATTTTGAAAAAATAAATTTTTATCGATTTGTGAATTTATCTTTTATAAAGTATGCTATAGGATGTCTTAAAGAGTTTCACCCTAAAAAAATAAGATATTACTACTGAACATTCCAATAATGGCGATTCAGTCTCACTTTATTATGAAAATTTATGGTCACTCTACTCTAATACAGTTTCATACTACTACATTTTAGTGAATATCTCCTAAAATATAAAGCCTGTAGTTATATTCGCCACATTTATCCAAACTTGGCTACGATACCTGTCGATTAGTATTAGAACTAAGCTTGAACCTACTATTAGTAACGAAATAAACGCCATTGTATTTTAGGCATATTGCCGTCCGCGCGGCCAACTAAAATCGACTGTAAAAATAATATTGAACCTATTTTCGAGTATTTTTCTTGTTTATTTGCTGCAACAGATTAGCAACGAACTCATCTAGTTTTAAAAAAAATTGATTGACGTGTAAAAGTGTTTGTACAAACCTACTTGCAAAAATAAAGTCATTTATCATTTATCAACTAATTGTCCATACACATTAGCCTCTATTAATTTGATTTTATGGTGAGATACGTACCTACACTTAACCTGAAAACTAAATATAGCGTAACTTTTTGTATATTTAAGTTTTGATGATTTTTATGTTTGTAACAAATATAACAAATTAAGACCTTTCTTTTGATGTATCATTCGCCTATCTCCATTATTTAGTTTCTGTGTAATCACGGGCGATCACTACGGCAAGTGGCGGTTCTAGCGGCCAACTGTTTTTGGTCGTAGCGTCTTAGTTTTTCTTGTAACAAATTCAGGAAAAGAGGTGTGTATTGTAACAAATGACAACTAATTCCTGGCAAAATTTCATCAAATTTTAAGAGTTGGCCGCGCGGTGGAAACGGACATATTCAAATGAACGGCGAAAAACCGTTGAATGAAACATTACCCGCGTTCGCAAGTTCCAATCGTTGGAAAGATGTAGACAAAGAAGAAATCGCCGTAGCAACAGTACTTGCTCACATATCACAGTTTGACCCGTGACTTCAACGTATGGCGTTCACTACAAGCATTAGATCAAGGGACAAATTATAGCAAGAACTGAACGCGTTTTCATATCTGAAGCGCAAGATAAACACCACCGGTGAATCATCGAATACAACCGATGTCAAGCGAACTAAAATAACCTCAATTAAATGCTTCAACTGTGGAAAAACCGGTCATAAGCGTATTGAGTGCAGAAGCAAGGGGTCGGGGTCAGGGTCTGCAGAGACCATAGTGTGTAGTCAGTGGGTGATGCACACGGGCGATCCACTTCATGGATATGCGTACAGAAATTTTGATCCATGCGCTGGATGTGTGAAAGCAATGAGATTGCTGGTCGGTTGGAGAGCCGTAGCGTTAGAGGTTTTACTCGGATGTTCCTGTAAGATTGGCAGTTTGTTTTGCAATACAGCTGTAAAGGTTTATTCGAACGACTATGGTACATGGCCTGGATAGTGATTGTTGTATTTTCGATTCCCAATTTTACCATGTTTGATTTTATCATAGATTAAGATTTGAAACCGAGTTCTAAAATTTCCTTATTTTCGACGACGTGGTGTCTTAAGAGTTTGGTCAGGAGTGACCGAGTGGAACAATATTCTCTCGTGGACTATTTGTTTTGCAGATTAGCTAACACACGATGACGTGTGCAAGCAGGAAGGCCGTGTCGCAATCAAGTCGTATCCGGTACGCCAGCGCCATCCGGTGGCGCTCGATGGAGTTGGTGACTTCACTTCTCGGTCGGCAAGCGACACGTGCGGATCACTGAATTAGCAGCAGCTTTCGACGTTAGCGTCAAAACAATATTGGTCCATTTGCGTCAAATTGGCAAGGTAAAAAACCCTGACAAATGGGTGCCCCACGAACTCAATGATCGCCAGCGCGAAGTACGCGTCGAGACGTGCCTTGCACTGCTCAACAGACACACACAAATGAAGGAATTTTGAACCGCATTGTTATCTGCGATGAAAAATGGATTCTGTTTGATAACCGCAAGCGCTCAGCAAGTTGGTTAGATCCTGGTTCAGCACCTAAACAATGCCCTAAACGAAAACTTACCCCTAGAAAAGTGATGGTCACTGTTTGGTGGTCTAGCGCCGGTGTGATTCATCACAGCTTCTTACCAAACGGGGTGAGCATTACTGCAGATATGTACTGTGAAGAACTGAACTCAATGATGGAGAAGCTGGCACATCTCCAACCAGCATTGGTCAATCGCTCGTCTCCGCTGCTCCTGCACGACAACGCGCGACCTCATACTGCACAGCAGACGGTCTCCAAGTTGCAAGAACTGGGGTTGGAAGCTCTCCGTCATCCGCCCTACTCACCAGACCTTGCGCCTACAGACTACTACTTTTTCCAGAATTTGGATAACTTATTGGCGGAAAAAAAATTCAATACCCGAGAGGCAGTACAAAATGCCTTTGAAGAATTTGTTGCCCCCCGTCCAGCTGATTTTTTTAAGAAGGGCATCAATAAACTGCCACTGCGTTGGCAAAGATGCATTGATTGCATGGGTGATTATTTCGATTACTACAAATAAAAAATACATGAAAAAAATTCGTTTAATTTTTTTCATACAAAACGGCATTTTCATAGGTAAAGACCTATTATTTACTTAATTAAGTATAATATATAGTTAAATTAAATGAAATATTTAGGTATTCTTATTTAATTAATTTCCTATTCAATTAAATAATTTAAAACGTCAGACTGGTGTGTCTTAGAACTGTAAACTGATATCGTAAGATCTATCCAACAATATCGATCTCATGTGAACTCGTGCTCTTTCCTTCCCGGCCCCCACCTCGCCACGCCTTCCTAAGGCGCGGCACAGCGGTATTGGTCAAACTTTAATAAACCTGTATACACCATTTTTTGTTTTTTTTTTTTTGGATGGGAAATCATCAATTCACTTCTCCCGCTCTGGGCGGAGCGGGAGGGCGTGTCAGACTTTTACTGACTAAAACCCACCCGTGCTCCTTCAGTTGCCCATGTGCAAGTGACACGGTATCTCTTTCGAACAATCACGCGACCCCGGCAGGCAACATGCATACACCATGCATGCAGCAAACATACCGCATGCAAACATGTAAACAAACATTCACCATACATGCAGCTGGCATGCAGCATGCAAGCAAGTATGCAGCAGGCATACAGCATGCAAGCATGCATTCAGCAGTATGCAGCATGGAAACAAGCATGCAGCAAGCATGCAAGCAAGCATGCAACATGCAGCAAGCATGGTTTCTGTCACGGCTCCGGCGCTGCGGGGTCCGTCGGTCCCACGCGAGCTTATCGTCGCAGATGTGTTTTACGCTCACCACCTGCTCCTCAGCTCGTGGCTCTCCGCGCATACGCGGTTTTTAATTACACTCTAGGGGTAGGGCAGACAAGACTACGTGGAGTCGGTTTTGCAGCGATTCGTTTTTGTCACTAAAATATGTAGCACAACATATTGCATTTTCAAGACAATACTTTATATTTAATTTAGGGTTAAAAATTTAATTTTAAAAAGTATGCCTAACTACTATTATGCTAATAGTCATTATACCTAGTAACATTATGTGAATTATATTTATGCCAAAACAAATTAGCCTTCAAGATCATTATGCCAACATAAACTGTATGCCAAAAAAAATATATGGCAAAGTATTATTATGGCAAAACAAATTATGCCAAAACAGGTATACCAAAGTACATTAGGAAAAAGAACATTATGCGAAAAGAAGGGATCCCTTTATTTTATCCTAAAATTTTTGGACAGGTCAGTACGAAGCTGGCCAAGTGTGAACTTTACAAATAATTTTATTTTATCATTCGGGGACATTAGGAATGAATGAACGAAAACACATCTTGGGGTGATAGGGCATCACTTTTTGATGTGAAACATCTATAGGCGAGGATAAACCTTTTTGGTGTGGCGAACGTGGGCCCATACTGAAATGAGTGGACTTAGGCAACAAAGTTCCAATTTCGATGCGATTTTTTTTTTGATGTGATAATTAACATATAATTAATATGTTATTTTTGATTATACCATATTTATTTCCTTTCGTAAAGTATGCTCTATAAATAATATCTTTGCGAAATATTTTTTTATTTTGCCTTGTGCCGCAGGTTCGCTAGGTTAAGCTGCACTTCGCAAGGTTTTCTTCTTTGTACCTCGTAGTTGATTTGCTAGGTTCAGCTACACTTCTCAAGGTCAGCCCTTGGATGGGTGATCATTTAGCTTTTGTTTTGCCTAGTATCGCAGGTTCGCTAGGTTAAGCTACACTTCTCAAGGTCAGCCTTTGGATGTGTGACCATGTAGTTTTTGTTTTGCCTTGTGTCGCAGGTTCGCTAGGTTAAGCTACACTTCTCAAGGTCAGCCTTTGGATGGGTGATTTTTTTATGTGAAAAATCTATAGGCGAGGGTAAACCTAAATTTTGGCGTGGCGAGAATGGCCTTGGCGACGCATCGCCACGCTATATGATGTTATGTTTGTTACCTCAGAATTTTCGACTCGGTGAACCGATTTTGCTGATCCTTTTTTTATTTGAAAGCTGGTGCTTCAGACTAGGGTGGTACAGAGTAGTCCGAATTTTGATAATTAACATATAATTAATATGTTATTTTTGATTTTACCATATTTATTTCCTTTCTAAATATTATCTTTACAAAATAATTTCCATGTTTCACCTTTTTTTTTACATCATTATATGTATTAATAATACAAACACAACTACAATACGCTTCGTGCATGCTATTCGTCAAAACACATGTAAGTATATAACCTTTAAAAAAGTGATATAATAAATTACTAGGTAAATAACGATTTTTTTGTGTTTGTCACTTAAAATATTATATCTGAATGATCTAATGAGGGTTTTCTGAAATGGTCCGAGCACCTGGCAATAGTGTCAAAGCGCCTATATTTTCCTTAGTTGTGACTGAATGAAAACGAATGAATGAAATGGTTTTATATTCATTGTCGAAATGGAGGACCTCTTGTCAAAGTGGCGCCAACTGGTGGCCTGAATTTTCTTAACGACCTCATTTGCTTCAATGGTTTTATTTTTAACAAATAAGATGCATTGAAAGTAGGTAATAGTCTAAACAAAACAAGTAGGTACAGTACGTATGTTTGAAATGTTTGTGTTTGAAAAAACAAGTTGACGTAGTAAATCTTACAATGGAATACATAATTTAAATTCATTTTGACTATCTATTTACACATGAATATATCTACATAAGTTACAAATATAGGTACAGGCTCAAATGAAATTGGCTAACGAAAGTCGGCAGTCGTGTTATATCGATTATATCTAAATTCTAAACAGTCGCCGCTAGTCACTTGAAATATAAGTTTAAAAAACCGGCCAAGAGCAAGTCGGACACGCGCACAAAGGGTTCCGTACCATTGTCGGTAAAAAAATTACGTTTTTGTATGGGAGCCTCCCTTAAATATTTGTGTTAGTTACCTTAATTGAATTATTTATTTTTAAAGTGAATATAAGTATAACTAAATATTCTGTGAATATTTCAAGCATCTGCCTATTGTCGTTATCGATATCGAGCAAATACGAGCAAAAAAATCACGTTTGTTTTATGGGAGCCGATTAAATATTTATTTTATTCTGTTTTTTAGTATTTGCTGTTTTAGCGCACCAGAAATACATCATCTGTGAAAATTTCAACTCTCTATCACGGTTCATGAGACACAGCCTGGTGACAGACGGACGGACGGACGGACAACGGAGTCCTAGTATTAGGGTCCCGTTTTACCCTTTGGGCACGAAACCCTAAAACATTTTTTATGCAATCGTCACAAACGTGATGGATATCGACATCAAAACAAAACGACGATAAAACAAAAGAAGACAGATTTTCTTAACTCATACAATGTTTTTTTCGCTAGCCTCCTCTGTCGCACCCCTGGGCAAAGACCTCCCTCCACTCCTTCCATCTTTTGCGAGCGCGTCCTCCTTCCAGTTTTCACGGAGTCTGTCCAGCTCGTCCCGCCATCTCCTACGTGGCCTGCCGCGACCCCGCCTCACTGTCTCGGGGCACCAGTTCTGTACTACGTGGGCCGACAGTTTGGCATGCGGCAAAAATTTCCTGCCCAGTCCCATTTAAGTTGGGCAGCCTTTTGAGCCACGTCAGCTTTATTAGTTTTGAAGCGCAGAATTGTGTTTCGTATTGTGTTTCATACATAGACAAATAAAAAAGTAACACAACTAATAGCGGCCGTAACCCCAAACAAAAACTTGGAATCTTTATATTTTATTGTTTAGATATCATCACCCATTTTTTTTGATTTGGTGTATCAATACGCATTACGTCTGCAGAGTTTCGCTACTTAGTTTCATTTGACCCTGTGTAACAAGGAACTCGAACAAACAAACAAAAGCGGTGCACTTCCGGCCCTATCCGCCTACAAGGATAGAGAGAGCGGTCAGGCACCGTCGCACTCACACGCGCTCCTCAACCGTGATCACCTTTCACACGGCCCAGCTCAGTGGCGAGCGAGTGTAACACTCACTCGACGTCCAAATGGACGTATTACAATTATTGCGTCGGGATTTTTATTGCGCACTGGATTCAATTGTGAACAACTCGCGGCACGGCGTGACGTCATAGTGGTGTAAGTCGCGGTTCGGCGTGACGTCGTAGTGGCACGGCTCCCTAGGGTTCCGTGATGATTTTGCTGGTCAGCGGGGGCGCGTCGCTGACGTTACGCTGGCTGCCACACGGCGTGACGTCACAGCGCGCCGCGCCGGGCGGAACGTGCGCGCGCCACGCCCACATGTAGGCGCTGGTGAACAGCACGGAGCCGCCGAGCGGGCCCACCCAGTACACCTGCATACAATACACGCAATCTGGTATCAGGGTCCGATGTAGCTGTTTAGCCGTACCGGGAAAAAATATACTTACATAATAATTATTATTTATTTATTCATTTAAGGAAAAACAAACAGTAACACAATAAAAGATAGACATATTATCTTAAATATTACATTTTGAAAAATTGTGCTACCCACAACGTTGTCCACAGATCTCAATGCAGAGTATTTAAAACTAGCTGGTAGCACAGATACAATGCCTATAGAACAGCCATTGTCCTAAAACTCTGGATCTGGATTTTGAAATTTATAAAAGAAAAAGTAAGTTTGTGTGCATACATGATTAGATTATATTGATACAAGATAAAATTATATTGCGCTATTTCAAATTACTTTGCTGATCCTTTAGGGTTGCTTGGATTTGCTTCTTAAATGCATTTTTACTAAGAAAAAGAATGTCGATTGAGTTAAATTCATCGTTATATGTCTCAACTACTACTAGTTCTAGCCTTTCACTATATTTCACGTATATAATAGAATTTATAACATAATTTTTCGTATTTTAATATACCAATTCAAGACAATTATTTTTCAAAGTTAATTAACATTTGGTTATAATATTTATGGTTAATTTATTCGATAACGTGTTTTCATTTTGTAGGTAGTAACATAATCCCATTGCTGAATACATTTTGGGAGTACTGAAAAAAAGCAACAATATCATCATCTTTGCGATATCCCGGTTGCATACTTTCTGAGTCCGGGCTCCGCTTTCCTACTCTTAACCCTCCACTTGGGTACTAGCAAAAAGTGACGAACGTTTTTAAACTCCTCTCTTGATATTACTCTATTTTGGGTTCCGTTGTCAAATGGCAAAAAACGGAACCCTTATAGATTCGTCATGTCTGTCTGTCTGTCTGTCTATCTGTCTGTCTGTCTGTCTGTCTGTCCGTCCGTATGTCACAGCCACTTTTCTCCGAAACTATAAGAGCTATGCTGTTGAAACTTGGAAAGTAGATGTATTTTGTGAACCGCATTAAGGTTTTCACACTAAAATAGAAAAAAACATTATTTCATCAAACCCATACGTGTGGGGTATCTATGAATAGGTCTTCAAAAATGGTATTGAGGTTTGTAATATCATTTTTCTCTAGGCTGAATAGTTTGCGTGAGAGACACTTCCAAAGTGGTAAAATGTGTCCCCCCCCCCGTAACTTCTAAAATAAGAGAATGATAAAACTAAAAAAAATATATGATGTTCATAACCATGTAAACTTCCACCGGAAATTGGTTTGAACGAGATCCAGTAAGTAGTTTTTTTTTAATACGTCATAAATCATAAACCGCAATTTACCTTTCATTCAGTCAACATACATATAAAAATTAAAAAAAAAAACATTTAATTTCATAAACATAAACCTTATGCATAAACCGAGGATACGTAGACAGGTTTGTGCGGAACCCTCGGTGCGCGAGTCCGACTCGCACTTGACCGGTTTTTTGTTTTTAAATTCATAAATAAATAAATTCATTTATTAATTTCAGGCAAATAACACCCTGCCAAACATAAATTTATAGAAACTTTTACAGACAAAATCACACAATTAAATTAAATCAAACCGAATAAAATCAAATAATGTCAAATTAAATAAATAAAATAAAATCATTTTAATTCGGACAACTAAGATCCATAAATTGATAGTAACAGTTTTCCTTAAAACACTATTGTTACTCGTAGTTACACTTAACTTATTCTACAGACATATAATGAGAAGATCACCCAGCAGCTGGACATAGCAAATGGCCACTAGGGTATAAGTCTTCTGACAAGTTGCCTTATTATGGCAGAGGAAGTGTCTGCCATCACAGCCTTCAGGATGCTATTATGACTGCCTCTTATTCTGCTCAGTAGTGAGGCCGTTTTTTTTCGAATGATGGCATGAAATCCATCAGTATGGTTCACTGCAAACATTTCTGAGGCACTGCAAAAACGAGGCAGTCGTAACAGCATCCTAATAACATTATTATATTGGACGCGTGTCCTACGCGTCCATCCAGCGATCTTTTCGAATAGTTGACCGGTGAAAGACCGGTTAAGATTACCGGTGTAAAAACTGTGACAGTAGGCTTTAAAAAGCGTAATCTTTACTCGGTCATTACACCGAGCAAATCTTCGTGCCAACATATTATATATACCCCTGACCGCCAGAGCCCTACGCTCCCTCTCAATGTCCATAATGGTCACTGAGGTCGTCGGTAAGAAAACGCCCAAGATATTTAAATTTCCGGACTCTACGTACAGGCGCACAGTGGACTGTAAAACAAGCTTCCCTTTCGTAGGATTGTCGAAAAATAAAAAGGTTTGTTTTGACATTTCCAAGTATACAGTTTTGTTGACAACATCAAAACATCGTATATTACTAGTAGTCATGGATTTTTTTTTCGATTCCTCACCATGAAATATGAGTTTATACATTTCAAATGTATGAAAATGGAATTTGATATCCTCATAACTTTTTTTAGTCTTGCAATGTAAAGCTGAAAATTTTAGGCGTTATTACCGAGTCTATAATGAAGCCATGTGAGTATTGACCTTAACCCCGAAGGCGCCCGTTCGAAAGATATTAACTATTTAAAAATCCACATTTCAGCGATATTGTTTTCTTCATAGTTTTTTTTGGTCTTGCCTGGTTAAGCTGAAACTTCTAGATATTGTTACCGAGTCTGTAATAAAGCCACGTAATCTTTGATCTTGACCCTAAACCACCCCGTTCAAAAGATATGAATTATTTAAAAATGCATATAAATTGGGCGATATTAGTTATCTCATAACTTTTTTCGGTCTTACAATGTAAAGCTGAAAATTTTAGGTATTGTTACCGAGTCTGTAATGAAGTCATGTGATTTTTGACCTTGATCCCAAACGCGCCCGTTCAAAAGATATGAAGTATTTGAAAATGCATATAAATTGGGTGATATTATTATCCTCATATTTTTTTGTTCTTGCATTGTAAAGCTGAAAATTTTTGATATTGTTACCGAGTCTGTAATGAAGCCATGTGACTTTTGACCTTGACCCCGAACGCGCCCGTTTGAAAGATATTAATTAATTTAAAATTCATGCAATGTACCTCAAAAAGTCAGTTTCCTAATTTGTTTCTGCCCAGTATTGATACCAACAAACCCGTATAACTTTAACCTTGACAAAAAGCCAAACGTATGAATTGATGAAATATCAATATTTTGAAGATTTGGTCATGGTGAAAGTGGTTGGTGAAACCTTTATTGTATAGAATAACAAAGAATTCTGTAATTACCTAGGTAAGTACATTGTATATCATATATTGTCTAATTTGACTGCCTAACTTACAACAGTCACTACCTGCACTTGGTTCCCATTGTTATACCACAGGTGTGCTCAAATATTTTGGTTTTGCTAATTAGGGCGATTCGTTTCTTTGTTTGTCAAGTAATGGAGACCTACTTACGTGCAGTTCCCATTTTTCTGCGAATTTTATGATATGTACTTACCTAGGTAATTACAGAATTCTTTGTTATTCTATACAATAAAGGTTTCACCAACCATTTTCACCACGGCCAAATCTTCAAAATATTGATATTTCATAAATTCATACGTTTGGCTTTTTGTCAAGGTTAAAGTTATACGTACAAGTATTCGACGGTGTCAGGTGGGGGGAAAGATCGTCCGCGCAAATAGCGCAGTTTTCACATTTGTGTGGCAATTACCTACGCGAGATAGACTTTCCAGTGCTACTGGAATCTTGTAGTGGGAAGTTTTGCACTGACACCAGCCATAGAGGGGTGATTGATGAGCTGTACAGTAGCATAGTACACGGCTTAGGGCTGGCAGCTAGTTACACACACCGGAAAAAGCCTAGCCATCGCAAGTGTGTAGCAGGGTGGAACAAGCACGTCCGTGGCGCGCACGGGGAGGCGCGGGCTAAGTTCACTATATGGGACTGGCACGGCCGACCGTCATCAGGTACATTGTACGATGAGATGGTAGAAGCGCGGAAAGTTTTTAAAGGGAAGCTTAAGTGGTGTCAAAATCACCAAGAGGCTATTAAAATGGACATCTTAGCCTCCCATCACGCAAATTCCGACTTTCGTAGCTTCTGGAAATGTACCAATAAGATGAGCGCGGCCCAGAGCCTTCCCGTGAGTGTTGATGGTGTAACTGAACCACAACGAATAGCCGAGGTGTTCAAAGACCACTTTATGGTTCGATCACCGTTGGGACCATCGCAGCAGGTGATCGATTCTGAGTCCCAAAAAGGCCCCATTCCCACTCTTATCACAGCAAAAGATATTAAGGTAGCTCTTCAAAATATGAAAAGAGGGAAATCCGCTGGTCACGACGGACTCAGTATCGAGCACTTGCAGCATGCGGGCTGCCACTTGCCCAGAGTTTTGGCATTACTGTTTAATGTTTGTATCGCACACTCTCACTTGCCCGACAGTATGATGAGGACGGTGGTCGTACCAGTAATTAAAAACAAAACAGGAGACCCATCAGATCGGTCGAATTATAGGCCAATTTCTCTAGCAACGATTGTCGCTAAGGTGCTTGACAGTGTGCTTAACGTACAGCTACAGAAATATATATCTTTGCACGATGCGCAATTTGGTTTTCGGCCTGGTTTATCCACCGAAAGTGCAATAGCGTGCCTTAAGCATGCTGTGAAGTACTACGTTGACAGGAGAACACCTGTTTATGCAGCGTTCCTGGATCTCTCCAAGGCCTTCGACCTGGTCTCATACGACATTCTTTGGGATAAATTAAAGGCAACAGGGATACCCAATGAGCTGCTGAACGTTTTTAAGTATTGGTACGGCAACCAAACTAACGTTGTAAGGTGGGGGAGTGGCTATTCTCTACCGTACAGGTTGGAATGTGGCGTGAGGCAGGGGGGCTTAACCTCCCCTAACCTTTTTAACTTATACCTGAATGCATTGATCGAGGGACTCAGCAGTGCGCATGTGGGCTGTTTTGTTGACGGGTTGTGTTTTAACAACATCAGCTACGCGGATGACATGGTGCTGCTGGCTCCCTCGATCAGTGCACTAAGAAAACTTATAAACATCTGCGAGAACTATGCTGCCAGCCATGGGTTGTTATATAATGTGAAAAAGTCCGAACTCATGGTCTTTAAGGCTGTTGGCAAGAAAAGTCCAGTAGATGTGCCACCAATTAGAATTTATGATGTCCCGATTCGTCGGGTTCATCAGTTTAAATACTTGGGACATCTCATTGCTGACGACCTTAACGATGATGGTGATGTTGAACGGGAACGCAGGGCACTGGCGGTACGGGAGAACATGTTGGCCCGTAGGTTTGCTCGATGTACAGAAGCGGTCAAACACACGCTTTTTAAAGCATACTGCACATCTCTGTACGCTAGCGCCTTATGGATCAGCTGTACCAAACGTGCCGTCAGTGCGCTGCGCGTCCAATATAATAACGCCTTCAGGGCGCTGATGCGGCTGCCACGTTACTGCAGTGCATCAGAGATGTTTGCAAAAGCCCGAGTCGACAGCTTCTCAGCTGTCGTACGGAAGAAAAGTGCGTCTCTGCTTGCTAGATTGCGTGGCAGTGGCAACAGCCTCCTGAAGGTGATAGCTGACAGGCCTGATGAGAGCCCCATGGGACATCTCATCAAAACAACATTGTCCGTAATAGTGTATAAGTACACATAGATTATAAGATATATTGTTGCTAACACCTTTTTAAGTATTTTAGTTTTTGTCAGTGTGGACCTTTTGTTGTCTGTTTACATGAATAAATAATAAATAAAAAAAAATAAAAAAAAAATTACAGACTCGGTAACAATATCTAAAATTTTCAGCTTTACAATGCAAGAACAAAAAAAAAATATGCGGAAAATAATATCACCCAATTTATATGCATTTTCAAATACTTCATATCTTTTGAACGGGCGCGTTTGGGGTCAAGGTCAAAAGTCACATGACTTCATTACAGACTCTGTAACAATATCTAAACTTTTCAGCTTTACATTGTAAGACCGAAAAAAGTTATGAGGTAACTAATATCGCCCAATTTATATGCATTTTTAAATAATTCATATCTTTTGAACGGGGTGGTTTAGGGTCAAGATCAAAGATTACGTGGCTTTATTACAGACTCGGTAACAATATCTAGAAGTTTCAGCTTAACCAGGCAAGACAAAAAAAACTATGAAGAAAACAATATCGCTGAAATGTGGATTTTTAAATAGTTAATATCTTCGAACGGGCGCCTTCGGGGTCAAGGTCAATACTCACATGGCTTCATTATAGACTCGGTAATAACGCCTAAAATTTTCAGCTTTACATTGCAAGACTAAAAAAAGTTATGAGGATATCAAATTCCATTTTCATACATTTGAAATGTATAAACTCATATTCCATGGTGTGGAATCGAAAAAAAAATCCATGACTACTAGTAATATACGATGTATTGATGTTGTCAACAAAACTGTATACTTGGAAATGTCAAAACAAACCTTTTTATTTTTCGACAATCCTACGAAAGGAAAGCTTGTTTTACAGTCCACTGTGAGGCGTACCGCTTACGACTAGTTCGACTGAACTATCTCGGCACTTACCAGCGACCCCAAAGACCATATACTCACATTTTTTGGCATTATAGATAAGTCCATGTGAAGCAGCATAGGTGTCACAAACATGAAGCAACTCCAGGATCGCCCCAGGCGACGGGCCCAGCAGCACCATGTCATCGGCATAGCTGATGTTGTTGCAACTAACACCATTTATCCTGCATCCGACACGCATGCTGCTGAGCTCGGCAATGAGGTCATTGACATATAGATTGAAGAGCCGGGGAGACGACAAACCACCCTGTCTCACCCCGCACTCCAATCCATATGATTCCAAGAGCACATTGACTATTTAACATGGTTAGTCTGACTCTGATACCGGAACTGCAATATACCGAGGAGTTCCGCCGGTATACCCCTACTCCTCAATTTAATCCAAAGCACGTCGTAAGAAACGAGATCGAAGGCCTTGAAGAGATCAAGAAAGCAGGCTTAGACCGGCGGCGTCCTACGGTCAGTGTAGTATTTAACAGTATGCTTGACACTAAGGATAACACTTTCGGTTGATAGTCCAGGACAAAACCTAAACTGTGCGTCGTTAAGATGAACATATTTTTCCAAATGTGTGTCAAGCAAATTGTCCAACACCTTGGCTGCAACAGTTGCAAGAGAGTTCGGGCGATAGTTGCCTATGTCCGAGATGTCTCCTGTCCTGTTCTTCACGATGGGTACAACACTGGTCTTGATTAAGTCTGCCGGTAAATACGAATGGCTGAGACAGATCGTGTAGAACAAGGACAGGACCCTCGGCATATGCACGCCTGCATGTTTTAAATGTTCTACGCTAAGCCCGTCATGCCCAGGGGATTTGCCCCTACTCATACTATTTATCACCGACCTCACTTGCTTGGTGGTGAAGCGTAGTAGTGGCTCCTCCCCCCGAACATGAGACGCATAGTCGATTCCTGAGATTGAAGGACCAAGTGGCGACCTCACTTTAAAATGATCTCTAAATAAATTGGCAATGTCCCCATGCTCAGTAACCCCTCCCACATCCGCCGCGAGACCAGGCCTAGCCTCCAACTTACCTATTGACTTCCAAAATGCACAGAAATTATTAGTAGCTCGTTGTTCTGCTAATACGTCCATTTTTATTTGATCTTGCCTATTTTGACAGTACTTTAGGCGGCTTTTAAAAATTTTACTCTTGATTTAGCTTTTTTCCAACTTGCCACTTAACATAACTGAATGTCTATCACCCTTTGTGAAGCCTACCTCATCCAGTAATTACTATCGAAATATCTGACCTTATAGTTTCTCCGCTCCGTGAGTTGTCCACTCCTAGACATAATTTCCGCAAAGCTGACTTCGAACTGTTGAACAGTTATTTTTCTGAACTTGATTGGAGCTCAATTTTAGACAACACATCATCAAATGCTGCCGTGGAAACATTCTATAAAGTAATTCAAACATGAGTTGATAAATATATACCTTTGAATCGAAGGCCAGGATCACGTAAATATCATGTCTGGTATAGCAACTCTTTAATTAAAATTATTAAAGAAAAAAGCAAGGCACAGTCGCGATGGAAATGGTATGGTAACTTATTAGATTATGACGAATTCCCATTATTACAACAAAGGGAGCGACAAGTTCATGAGATTTGCTATCCATACTTCCATACTATATACTATACTAGCTTCTGCCCGCGACTTCGTACGCGGATCCTGTTGCTTATGCCAGCGACAACGGGGTCGTCAAAATCGAAGATCTGAAACGTCTGATGTAGAATTCTAAGGCCCGGGGCGGGAAAACAACGGGATGAGCGAGACGATTGGAGTCGTTCCAGATCTTTCATTTTTGTATGTCAATAGGAAATGCCCATCAGACTAAACAACTTTTGCTAAGACGTCATTCCTTAATATTTTATTAAGAGTTTTACTTAAGAGTTCCACAACAGGTGTTCCAGATCTTCAAATTTATTTTCACAGCAGAAAATGCTCTTCACGTGGAATATTTTTTGCTATGGCACCATTTTTATATCTATTATACTTACCTACTTTAGCTGGTCTGTTGCGGTCTGCATCAGGTGTTCATTTTCCAAAATAAATTATGTATAGCCTATATGTTGAATATTTTGTTGTGTGCGTGTTCGGGACAATGTATGATAATCTCGATCAGCAGTTAGTCGCGCATCACGTTCATCACTCATTTCGAAAGACCTGTTAGTAGATGTGCGAATTCGCTGAGAACTCAAGCGTGATTCTGTATCGGTAAACGTGTCCGACTCGCGAGACAATGCGTGACGTTCACGATCAGCGGACAGTCGCGCATCATGTTCCGCACTTGTCTCTAGAGACCTAGCAGCAGTTGCGTAGATACGCTGAGAACTCAAGCGCAATTCTCTATCAGTGAACGTCTCCGACTCGCGAGACAATGCGTGACGTTCACGATCAGCGGACAGTCGCGCATCATGTTCCGCACTTGTCTCTAGAGACCTAGCAGCAGATGTGTAGATACGCTGAGAACTCAAGCGCAATTCTCTATCAGTGAACGTCTCCAACTCGCGAGTCAATGCGTGACGTTCACGATCAGCGGACAGTCGCGCATTATGTTCCGCACTTGTCTCTAGAGACCTAGCAGCAGATGCGTAGATACGCTGAGAACTCAAGCGCAATTCTCTATCAGTGAACGTCTCCGACTCGCGAGACAATGCGTGACGTTCACGATCAGCGGACAGTCGCGCATCATATTTTTCAGTGGTCTCTAGAGACCTGGATGTAGATGCATAAATACGCTGAGAACGCAAGCGAGTTTCGCGATCCGAAGATATTTCTACGGAGCGAGTTGCAGCCTGATGTTCTCGAACAGCATCAAGTCTATCCTGACGCTATTCGGTAGATTCTTGGGATCTTATGATCCTCAATCTTTTAGCTCCTTTGGAACGTTGGGAAAGATTTGACCTCTTTCTAGGCATGGTTATAGTTTTATTCTGAAGATACCTGATCAATTCAAATCTAAGTGACTGCTCCCCCCCTGCGTTACCGGGTAGGCTACCGTGTCACGAAGATAAATGGAAAAGGAAATTAAACACTCAAATAACATAAGCCCGAAGGCATATTTCTTTGATAAAATAAAATAATAAATAGGAGTTTTAGCCAGTAGAGTCAAATTTTCAATGATTCATAGAATTTTCATCGAAAATCAGTCCTAAACTGTTACCGCCTTCACCGCGGGGAGGTACTCCCAGCTTACGTTATTTTAAAATTATACACTGAAATTAGTGATAACTTTGATTTCCACATCAGGTGTTCCAGATCTACAATCTTTATACGTCACAAAGAGTGCTTATCAGGCTGAACAACTCTTGCTAAGACGTCATTCCTATATATGTTATAGTGTAGCGGGGCTCTTGGAGTTCCACATCAGCTGTTCCAGATCTTTCAAATTTTATACGACAACAGAGAGTGCTCATCAGGCTGAACAACTCTTGCTAAGAAGCCATTCCTATATATGTTATAGTGTAGCTGGGCTATTGGAGTTCCACATCAGGTGTTCCAGATCTTCAAATTTATTCTCTTAGCAGAAAATGCTCATCACGTGAAACAATTTTTGCTATGGTACCATTTTTAGGGTTCCGTTGCCAAATGGCAAAAAACGGAACCCTTATAGATTCGTCATGTCTGTCTGTCTGTCTGTCCGTCCGTATGTCACAGCCATTTTATTCCGAAACTATAAGAGCTGTGCTGTTGAAACTTGGTAAGTAGATGTATTCTGTGAACCGCATTAAGATTTTCACACTAAAGTAGAAAAAGAACATTAAATTTTGGAGTTCCCCATACATAGAACTGAAACTCAAAAATGTTTTTTTTTTTTCATCAAACCCATACGTGTGGGGTATCTATGAATAGGTCTTCAAAAATGGTAATGAGGTTTCAAATATATCATTTTTTTCTTAACTGAATAGTTTGAGCGAGAGACACTTCCAAAGTGGTAAAATGTGTCCGGGGGGGACACATTTTGACACCCCCCCCCCGTAACTTCTAAAATAAGAGAATGATAAAACTAAAAAAAATATATGATGTACATTACCATGTAAACTACCACCGAAAATTGGTTTGAGCGAGATCGAGTGAATAGTTTTTTTTTAAAACGTCATAAATCGTAAACCGCAATTTACCTTACATTCAATCAACTAAAATATAAAAATTAAAAAATATATATATTTTTAAACCGAGAATACCTACAGGCTTGTACGGAACCCTCGGTGCGCGAGTCCGACTCGCACTTGGCCGGTTTTGTATCTCTTATAGTTAGCTGGTCTGTTGCGGTTCTGCATCAGGTGTTCAAGTTTCCAAGATAAATTATAGCCTATATGTTGCCCAAATTTATTACCTATACAACAAAAAAAAAATATTCAAATCCGTCCAGTAGTTCCGAAGATTAGCGTGTACAAACAAACAGACAGATTTTTTTTTTGGTTTCGCGCTCTATTACTGTTTCTAAACCCCCCTCATTTTTTTTTTAATATATTCAATGTACAGACAGTTTTTTTACTGTTTTATTATATGTATAGATATACTATTATACTATCCACACTAATATCCACACTAATATTATAAATGCAAAAGTAACTCTGTCTGTCTGTCGGTCTGTCTGTCTGTCTGTCTCGCTTTCCTGCTAAAACTACTGAACCGATTTAAATGAAATTTGGTACACAGATCGTTTAGAGCCTGAGAAAGGACATAGGCTACTTTTTATCCCGGTAGTATGTTCCCGCGGGCACGCAGGCGAAGCCGCTGGCAAAAGCTAGTTTCCTATAATTTTCCGCGAGACTTTTTTATGGGTAGTATTTAAACGCAAATCAAAAAATATCCTTTTTCTATGCAATCATCAACATCCTATAATGTTCCAAATTCTGGGACACAGGCCTCCTCTCGGTGAGAGGGAGTGGGCCATGATCCACCACGCGGGCCCAGTGCGGGTTGGTAGATGTCACATGTCTTAGAATTTTTGGTTCAAAGACATGCCGGTTTCCTCACGATGTTTTCCTTCACCGTTTTGAGAGCCGTTTTTCTATGCAATAAGATTCCGAATTCCCATCAATCCCATCCCATCGCTGTCAGTCATATCTGTTTAAACGCTCAAACGTTCTGGGAGGTTGGTTACCGATCCAACTTTATTGAAATCCCTAGCGGTGTTCCCCAGACAGCCCCGGATCTTGAATTTTTTCGAGGCGGGGCAAAAACTGATAATACCGCCCCCACCCGTTAATATTTTTATCTTTATCACTATCATTATTTCACTATCACCCCAGGACCTCTTTTTAAACGCATATCTATTTGACATCACTGATTCTTTCTACAGTGTTATCCTTAATGTACGCTGATGACAAAAAGTATTTTATAAAATAACATCAGCCGATGATTGTAAGGCCCTTCAAGAGGATCTAAATAACTTAAATAATTATTACGCAAAAAATAAGATCACTGTGAACGTTGCAAAGTGTCAGTGTGTCAGTTACACACGTAAGACGAACCCAATTGTTTACTCATATAATTTTGATGGAATTTTCATAAATATAGTCCAGATGGTTAGGGATTTAGGAGTTATGTTTGACAGTAAATTAATGTTCTCAGATCACACAGACCTTATTAGAACAAAAGCTTATAAGAACCTAGGATTTGTTCTTAGGTCATGTAAGGTATTTAAAAATATTGGAGCTCTTAAATCAGTATACTTTGCTTATGTGCGCAGCGTTTTAGAATATGCGTGCCAAATCTGGTCCCCCCCAATACATAATTTATAAGAACCAAATAGAAAGGATTCAAAAAAAAAAAAATTAAACCACCTTAATTATCGCCTCCGTAAACCCCCGATGTCTTACGCAGATAGCTGTCGAACCTATGGTCGATCAACCGCCTAACAGTTTATTTTTAACCGACTTCAAAAAAAAGGAGGAGGTTATCAATTCGACTGTATTTTTTTTTTATGTTTGTTACCTCATATATTTTGACTGGGTGAACCGATTTTAATGATTCTTTTTTATTTGAAAGCTGGTGCTTTCCGAATGGTCTTATTTTAATTTGGTTTTATTTGGACAATGGGGTCCATGTGAAAACAATATAAGTCTTAAATTCGCATTACGTATTTCCGCGACAAATGAACCAATAACGCGATTAGATTAGTGCGGAGTATCTACCACAACTAAAAAGTTAAAAAATAAAAACTTTTAACAAAAAAACAACCAACTTCCTTAAAAAAAAATACTACAAAGTCAAAAATAACTTTAATTTTGGAAGTCGGTGGCAAAAACCTTAAATACAGAGCCTAAGACACCGACTTTCGAAATTAAAGTTATTTTTGACTTTGTAGCGCACGCCGAAGCCGCAATGGTGAGCGTAAAACCATCTGCGACGATGAGCTCGCGTGGGATCGCCGGAGCCCCGCAGCGCCGAAGCCGTGACAGAAAGCATGCATGCTGCATGTTGCATGCTCGCCTGCATGCTGTGAGCTTGCTTGCATGCTGCATGCTTGCTTGTATGCTTGCTTGCTGCATGCTTGCTTGCATACTGCATGCTTGGTTGCTTGCATGCTGTATGCTTGTTTGCATGCTGCATGCTTCTTCGATATGAAATGTATGCCAAAAGATGATTCTAAGTTTAAAGTTTCTGAGTTATGATAGTTCTGCCTTTTAATAATTATCGATATGAAATTATGCCAAGAGACGATTCTGACTGCGAACTTTCTGCGATATGATGGTTCTACTTTTTAATTAGTATGGAATAAAATTTATGCCTAAAGATGATTCTGACTTATAAAATTATGCGTTGTGAATGTATGATAAATGAGTGTATGCCAAACGATTTTCTGCGAAATGAAGTTTATGCCATCCGCTGTTATGCAAAAAAATATTATGACGAAAAAAATTCTGCCATAAAGGGTGGACCCGCCGCTGAGGGGAACCTGCCACATGAGCCATCATAAATGTCATTCAAAAAGCTGGGGGGGAAAGCTGTAAGGAACAGTTTCACGTGCATCGGTGCCATGTGCGAGTTTCCCTAGAGTCGCGGCCTGTACTGACCCAGTGGCTGGTCCAGTTGCCGCTCCACAGCGCCGGCCCGAAACTGCGCACCGGGTTCATGCTAGCGCCCGTCAGCTCGCCCTGGAACCATTCACACGAGTACGTCACTACAACCGCTTCTTTGTCGCAGTGGTTTAAAATGCGATAGTTAATAGCAGCCCCGGTCGGCCGGTAGGGATACTGACCCCGACGAGCGACAGGCCGGCGACGGACAAGCCCACGCGCAGCGGCCACGAGTCGCGCACGCCGACGTTGCGCGCGTCCCACGCTGCGCAGTTGGCCAGCGCCAAGCAGCCGCCCAGCAGCGCCTCCACGCACGCGGCCTGCCACGGCGCCAGGCGAGCGGCCGGCAGCGTGAGGCAGCGCGCCGCGCCACCCGCGCCCAGCGCCTGCAGCAGGCCGGCGCCCAGCGCGCCGCCCGCCAGCTGCGCCGCCGCCTCGCCCAGCGCGCGCCGCGCCGACACGCGCCCCCACACCAGCGCCGCCAGCGTCACCGTGGGGTTCATCTGTGCGCCCGACACGTGGTCCAGGCACTGCCACACGGAACGCATATTACTATACGAGCTAGCTATAGGTATAATATTCTATAATATTTGAAGAGTTCCCTCGATTTCTCGAATATCCCATCGCGAGATCCTGACCTGATGACGATGGGACAACTTGAGAAGTTGATCACTTGACCCGTCCAAACAAAAAATAATTTTCCGAATCGATCCAGCCGTCTTCGAATATTCTGGGACCAAACATAAAAACATATAAAAAAGGGTCCCTACGCACGTTGCAGATTTTCATTTCAGATATAGAGTGTTTCGTCCCGTTTGACTTGTTTAATCTGTGCGCCTACGCATCATAACGTGTAACGGAGTGACAACTGTCACTTGTCAGTTGGATTTTGACACTTGGTTTTGGTCTTTGAAAGATGGACGGTCGTCGTATTGGCCTTGCGACCTTTTGTTGAAATTAATCTTCTTGAATCGGTCGTTTTGTGGACAATTTGTCGTGATCCAATTGTTTTGTGTGTAACCAACCCCTTTTGACGAAATAGAACGAGTTTATCTTTGGACTTTGATTGAAATAGTTTGAGGTGATAGTGATTTGTGAGCCGCGTGCTGAGAAAAACTCTAGCGGATTGTAGCGGCCTGGTATCCTGGAATACTTACAGCGTCACTACACAATATAATATACACTCATTTACATACATAAATCCAGGTAGGCTCCAGAACCAGTTTTCCTCAACCAGGTGAGTCTTTTGAATATTTGTATTAATCAGCTCCGCGCACGGCGGACAGTTCGCACCACTCTTGTCCCAGGGCCCACCATCATGCTTCCACTGCGCTAATTAAAATCCTATGGCCAGGGCCTTGGCCTGGCGTCGAACATAGAGGGTCAAAGTCATTCCATGTAAAAAAAAATATTTATTTATTTATTTAAAATTACGTAAATAACACCCTAACAGCTCAACGTGCCAATGCGGTGTTACTACTAAACAATGTACTAAGCTGCATCCGTCTAGACTGGAAGCCGACCCCGATATGCTGGTACAGGCAGGCAGATGATGATGATGACATAGAAGTTCAAATTAAATTAGCTAGTGAAACTAGACGAAACGAAATTAAATTAGACTTTTTATTGGCTAAAACATATTGTAATACTAAGAAGTTACTAATGAGGATCAGCGACGATTTTAGTTAAATATGTAGAATTACAGTCATACCTAAACCAAATATTTCAGTGAAAGAATTATTAAAATTAGACCAAAAATGACGAAGTTAGAACGGTTTTAATTTTGCATTTTCAAAAACGCCCGCCAATACGCACAATTCGTTGATGACGCCATCTACCACGTTCACGTCCGCAGCACCGCCGCGCACGTTCTTTCTGCCTTTAGTTACGTGACTCGCAGCACATTTTTAAACGAATAATAATAATAATAATAATAATAATTTATTTAATAAAAACGATTACAAAAAGAGTACATTTAGCAAACAGTATTAAATTCTCATACAATTATAGTGCCTAAAGATAAACTATTTCTAAAGTATTTTTATCACAAGTGCAGAAGATGATTCATCGGAATTAGAATGTAAGGTAGCGACCCGCCCGATCTAGGTTAAATGAAACCTGTGTTTCGGGCCATCACTTTACATTTCAATTAAATTGGTGCAATCATATTTTAAGTATAATTTATATAAAAGTAATCTATTAATAACTATGAGAAAAATCACATTAGTAAAACAACACAATAAAACAATAATTCCTAAAACTAAGTGAGTGTAAATACTACAAAAATAAATACTTACGAGGGAATAAATTATAATCATGACATAATTTCTAGAAGTTTTTCTGTGTCTGTGTAATTAAGTACCGCTAAGTATTCTGATGATATTGTACTACATTTTTTATAACTTAAACTATAGATGCTCAATAACTTGTTAAGTCTATTATACAGAAGAGGTCCTAAGAACACAAAAAATCGCTTAGCAAACGCATGTCTTGTTTGAGGCTTTATGCAAACCAAATCCTTTCTTCTCTTGTCAGAGGGTACTGGGTCAAAAGGAAGAGCACTGTGCTGGTGTAATACTATGCTTAAAATGAATAATTGCCTTACTGTTAGTACATTACATGCTATGTAGAGTTGGTGCGTAGGAAACCTAAAAGGGCGAAAGGTAGCAACTTTTAGACATGCTCTTTGAGCACGCTCTAGAGGAAGTAAAATTGTTTTTGCTGCACCACCCCATGAAGTTATGCAATAGGTAAGAATGGATTGACACAAAGCTAAATAAACCTGTTTAATTAGTTTATAGTCGGCTATGTTCCGTAAGTTTTTAAAAACATATATTAATTTGCGAACTCTAATACAAAGTAATTCGATATGTTTACGGAAATTTAAATTGGAGTCAATAGTGACACCTAGATATTTTAAATGGTCAGCTTTAGCTAAAGTGGGGCAAGAACATGCGGTGTCAGCGTACGTGCGACAATTATGAGCGTAAATGTTTAGATTAGTTAGCGGTTTGTTAGTATTTCTCATTGTAAATAAAATGTACTTTGTTTTATCTGCATTTAATGTTAGGATGTTATTATGGAGCCAATCAGACACTATGTTAAAACCAGTCTGTGCATGTTGATAGACCTCAGTTTTGGATTTAGCTGAGAAAAGTAAAGCGGTGTCATCCGCATAAGAAATTATGACACCATTTTGAAGTGGTAGGCTGCACAGGTCATTTATATAGATTAAAAATAAGGTGGGCCCCAAAATGCTACCTTGTGGAATGCCAAAACAATTGTTTTTAAGTTCAGAACTAGTATACTGCCCTATTTTTACACATTGATGACGATCGCTAAGATAATCAGCAAATAATAAAAGTTGGGCTCCTCTAATCCCAAGTGTTTCAAGCTTGTGCAATAGTAAATTATAAGAAATAGTATCGAAAGCCTTGGCAAGGTCTACAAAGATACAAATTGTATGCATACTATTATCTAGATTGCTAGCAATATAATTAGTTAATTTGTGCACTGCTTGGCTAGTTGATCTTTTGGGCCTAAATCCAAACTGATTGTCTGAAAGTAGTTTGTTATCTTCCAGATATTTTATCAACCTATAATTAATAATTTTTTCTAAAATTTTTGATAGTCCTGTTAGCACTGAAATGGGTCTGTAGTTATTGACACAGTTCCTGTCACCAGACTTGAATACAGGGGTGACCACAGCTTTTTTAAGGAGCTTGGGGAATATTCCTTTAGATAAACAAAGCTGAAAAATGTAGGTTAGTGGAGGGGCAAGTAGGTATCTGAATCTTTTAAGTATATTATTGGGAATGTCATCCCACCCAGTAGCACATACATCCTTTAACTCAAATAATAATCTTTCAACTTCGTTAACGTCGGTATCTAATAAAACAAAAGAATTTAATGTAGAGGAAGTCGCAGTCGGGTTATGAGGGGATAAAATATTAGAATTTAACGATTTTTCAGCCAAGTTTTTACCAACGTTAGCAAAGAAGTTGTTCACTTTATTCATTGCTTCGGATGGGTTTGTCTCTGTAGACAGTAAATCAAGTGGAGGTTCGGGACTTTTTGATGTAAATGTATTCGTTTTTATAAATTTCCAGACAAGTTTACTATTTTTTCCCGCCTTCTGTAATGCATTTTTATCATACTGATTTTTCACTTTTTTCAGAAGATTATTGCAGTAGTTCCGGTACCTTTTATATGTTACAGAAAGTATTTCGTTATCAGGTGCAAGTTTCAATTTAAGGCGAAGTTTGTCTCTATGTCTTATACAACGAACGAGACCGGGTGTGATCCAGGGTTTGATGCAACTATACCTTCTAGGCATTTTATGAGTAAATGTGTTTTTGTTTATTGAAAATTGTAGCAAATTTATGAAGTACAGTAAAGAAATATTTGCATCGTTTGTATTATAAACAGGGTCGAAATTAATACCGCGTAAGTCATCTTCGAGGTTTGTCATATTTACTGTGGTGTAGCTACGCATGCAGTTTTTTCTAGGTGGTGATCGGTGAGCGAAGAATTAGTAACAAATGTTTTGGATGGATTTTTAGATTTTAGAATAATGTGGTCTAAGCAAGAGCCGCTCTGATGCGTGGGGTGATAGTGAGCTGGTAAAAGTCCATGAAATGAGCAAATGTTCAGATAATTATGTACATGTGTGTCGGTTTTCTCAGAAGCAATGTTTATGTTAATATCGCCCAAAAGTACTATGTTTTTAAATAATGATAAGGTTTTTAAATTTGTGTCGAGTGAGTCTAAAAATCTGTCAATATTTTGAGACGGAGGCCTATAAATAGCCATGACTACTGTATCGGGACTAATTTTAATTATTAAGCAATTACTATCCTGGAATTCCGGCTCTTCCTTTATTGCACGTAGGTTATTTTTTATATATACCACTAATCCATCATTTTGGTTTATATTTCTCTCAGTTCTGTAAGAATAATACCCGTCAAGAGATGGTAAGTTAACCGTCTGTTTTGACAACCAACATTCTGTTAAGACGATTACATCACAGCTTATGTCAAGATTCTGTAATAACACCTCAAAGCCGTTCATGTTTCGATTAATGCTGCGAATATTCTGTGTAAGCAAGGTTAACGCTTTGACATCAGAAGGAAGAAGGTGTTTACAGTCCTCAACATTACAGGTTATAGATTCAGATACAGAAAAACTGTCTAGATCACAAATTAGTTGATTTGTCATGATCTTTACAAACTAAGTGGAAATATAAATAAACTATACGCTACCTGTTTACGTGCTACTAAATACAATAATCTGTGGCGCTCTTAGGCGCCTTCATAGTCTATTGAGTTTATATAATTAGTTTCCGCATATGTGCGCGCTGGGCAACTTACATCACCAGTGGGATGGTCACATTTTCTCTTATACCGTTTGCACGTCGCACATTGAGAGGGAGAAGATTTGCTGCTGCATTCCTTGAAGGAGTGTCCAGTCTCTGCACAGTGGTTGCAAGTAGGACTGGTTTCTCGACAAAACTTGGCTGCGTGACCGAACTGCTGGCAATTGAAGCACCTGGTGACTATAGTGAAGTCTCTCACGGGGCATGATGACCAATTAATAAAAATTCGGCTTTGATTGATCAGTAATTTTCTAATGCTAGCGGGTATTTCCAATATGTAGTTACAGGTAGGAAGGTCTTTCTTACCCGATTTATGGCTCAGTTTTATTCTGTCAAGGAAGGACTCACGGGTTATATTCGGCAACTTGTCTGAGAGGTTTTGCTCGTAGATACAGTCAAATACCTCCTGCTCAGTAAGGGTAACGGGGACACCAATAACAGCGATTCTCGGGCGGCGTTTAGAAGGTTCTTCTATTGTAAGGCCAGATGATGCTAACTTTTCCGATTTTCTGAGCTTCTCAATATCGCCTTTGCTGTCGGTGCTAATCAAAACGCCCCCATTTTTCACTTTTCTGAGGCCACGGACATGAAGTTTCAGTTCTTCGGGAGATATTATCTTTTGAACAAGTGACTTAGTGTCGTCACTTGTTTGGGTCTTATCGCTGGGATAGATGGCGAGTGATTTCAAATTCGCAGGACGGACAAAGTTATCGGGACCTTTCTTCACCATACTTGCATAAGAAGTAATCTCCGATTTGTTCAGCTTTGTTTCGATGGCGTCTTGAAACTGCTGGAGAGATTGGACAACAGTTTGGTAATCCTGGAGGTGCTGGATTGTAGTATGGGCTGCAATCGTTTTCTGCTTCAATGATTGGTATAATACGGCCATCTGTGAAGTCCCACTTGAGACCTTCCTGCAAAGGGTGGAGACACGAAGCTTCTGTTCTGAGTTCATTTTCCCTTCCCCAACAATACTGCAAACTTCGTTTAGAATGGCATCAATAGATCCCACCCATCTCTGGATCTCCTGCGTGCTGATGACTTCACTTGGCAGTTCATTATCCGCGGGTGCTGGTGGATTGGGGTCGCTTGGAGGTGCTGGTTCGGTAGGCGTCGGTGGAGGACTTCGCCGTAGTAACTGACTACGACCAAACGGGCTCGATCCCGGGTTAGACATGCTAACCGTAACACTTTGTTGTTTGTAACACTGTTTAGTATATCTTGCACATGTTAGTCGGTAAGAGTCACACGCGACACACTTTTCTTTTATACTGACGTCGCAAATAATTATATGTATTTGTAGTAATTGTTTATTGCATTATAATCGAAACACACGTCCGCTTCGTCTCGCGCCTCGTAAAGCAATCATCAATCAATAATGTCTTCTTAAAATATTGTATCGTGCCACGATGCGAAAATACAAATGTTGCTACACCGGACAAATTGTTATTTTGTGTCCCAAAAGACCCAAAAATAGAAAGAAGTGTTGTACTTCATGAGGAGCGACGCCCCATGTTCCCTTAATTTCGGAAAGATATTGGTGCCGATTCTGTTGCCACAAAATTCTCTAAACTAAACTAAAAATCACTATTTGGCTTATTCCTGTCAAACGACGATTTCCTAGACTAAAGTGACGCAACTTAACTATATTTTAGTTTTGACAGCACTAAGATTGCACTGAGTTATTAGTTTAGTGAAAATGACAATTTTGCTATTCTGAGTTTGCCGGTTTTCACCAAAAATGTTGACTATACCTAATAATTTATTTTAACTATATCTGACTATTTTGAATCGCAATTAAAAAGGTGTGGAATAAAACTAGTGTTCATGAACTAAAATTCACACCAACGAACGCCTCGCCTTCACGTGCAAAAACAGTACTGTATTTTTTTTTTCCTTTTCTTTTGCTTATATCTCGACAATGGCGTTTCATATCGCAAAAATAATGAAATTTTCGACCCCCTTTACAACGCCCTCACATATAAATCTCAACACGTGGGTAACATTTTTTTTTTCGAAGAAACAGTGAAAAATTTCATATTAAACACGTCCAGGCTGCCAAATTGCGCGCCACTTCGTCTCTCAAAAAATTCATTGCGTAGCGCACACAAGTAAAGACTGAAGAGCTAAGTACGTTTAGTGTTGGATAGCCCATTTATCGAGGAAGGCCTATAGACTATATATAATATACATAACGTCACGCTAGGACCCTTAGGAGCCGAGCACAAAAATAAAACGTCACACATACAAAGACCTCGCACAGGCAGGCGATTCGATGCGACGGGATGGGTTGGGTGAGCAGGAAATTTTACGCGGACGAAGTCGTGAGCAGAAGCTAGTAAGAAATAATATTTAAAATAGGTAGAGAGGTGCCCACACACTGTAGAAATACGAAAAAGGTACCTACCTGCCTCAGACCAAATAAAAAAGGTAGACGGCGCGTACGCCAACAATAGCGTTCGAAAAGTGAAGCACCATTTAGAGAATTGTGTGCGTAACCTCAGTGTCGCAACACTAGTATTGCGTCTGTGTGCGAAGGAAATAATGTTGCCACCAAAAACTTTTTTCCCCATTTCTGATTAAATAATTGTGATTTTTTATGACATAGAAATACTTTTAAATAAAACACTTTTTTACAATTGGGTACTTTTAATAAAAATAAAAGACACAAATTTTAAAAACCTTTGTGTTGCGTTAATTTCCGGTAATACTGCCTTTTTGTATCCCGACTTCTGGATATAGTATCTAGTTTTGAAATATGCTGGAATCTTATATTTATATATTTTTCAACAACAGTACGTATTAAATTTACTTTGTGATCCATGCCGGCGAAATTGTGTTCGTTTTCTATTGTACTTTGTTTTATATTGTACTTAGAAATAATCATCCTAATAATCACATACTTATAGCTTATCATATTGTATTCATGTTATATTACAAAATATTTAGACCGGAGTAATTTATTAATGCTTACTCTGTTTATTTGACGTCGAAAATAGATAATAATAATTTTCGTAGTAATTAAAAAGATTTAAGTAACCAATACACAAACGAATTTTAAAATTAATAATAATTAAACTACCCGCATTTCGGGGAGTTTTGTATACGGATATACTGGTCACACCGATGATATTATGCGAGGTTTTGTGTTCCAAAAACGCATTACGAAATATTTTTGTATTTTTATTTCAAATTAAATAAAATGAAACACTCGTGAAAAGTTATCCCACATGGCTTTTTTTGTATTACAGAATTGTTTTTACAAGGTTTTACAACACAGGAAGGCATTTTACAATAATAACCAATGTTAGTGTAATGACGTGTAACGCATTCGGTGTCACGCGACGCACTGGAACACGAGCGGCTTCCTATTTCTAATTTGGCTTCCTTTACCCTGCTTCACTGCGAGAGCGCGGCGCTCCGTCTACCTTTTTTATTTGGTCTGAGCTACCTGCCAAATGAAAATATTCTAAAACGTAATCTGCCTAGTACCTAACCTAAGTACCTGCCTACGTATAGGTACTTAGTGGATCAAGAACTGTTGACGAAAGCAAATCTACTTATCTTGTCATTTTATCTCATTGTATCTGAGCACTGGAATAAATTGTTTTTTTATTATTTTAAACTTTGCAATCATAAACGAATCAATCTTCGCGAGATTGTCCCACTGGGCCTTGGTAAATCCGACTTCCATGTTTACTATCTACCTATTATATCTCTATTGAAATCTCTATAAAACTTAAAGTAATAATTTGTTGTTTATTTATCTCTATAAAACTTAAAGAGTCTATTATAAAAAACAAGAAACAACGCCTTTACTCCGCAAATAATAACAAAGCAGTACGGCGCACTATGGAAAATAAAGGCCTGTTTCTAATTAAAAATCAATAACTTTTTTATTTCTCAATATTATGTTCTAAAATTTTGCACAAATATAGAGTAGTATATATGGCTTCAAATGGAATGTAATTTATCATGTTTGAATTTAAAACCATACATTAAAAAATAAAACAAATTCAAAATTATCAAAAATGTCCAATATTTATTTTTTAACAATGAATACTATTACCTATTTATTGTTTACAAAAATTAAAAATCATATAGTACATCAAAATACAAATCAATTTAAATAATAAAAATATATTTATTTTGAAAAAAAATATATATATATTGTGATTAAAATCGAACACAGATTAATTAATTAACTGTAATGTTTACTAAATGTTCTGTTATTTATACTGGATGAACTCCGGGATCTAAAATTAATTCGTTCACTTTCAAAAGAACTAAGGTGTCTTCATCAAGTTTCTTCACGTTTTTAGTATACGGTTTTCTAATGCTGGTTATGTAAGGATCTGAAGTATAAAGAAGAGTATGAAATACATCCTCGTTTGTAGGCTGATCTTGAGCATTTTCTAGCATCATGTAGACGATTTTTTAGGGTTCCGTTGCCAAATGGCAAAAAACGGAACCCTTATAGATTCGTCATGTCTGTCTGTCTGTCTGTCTGTCTGTCTGTCCGTCCGTATGTCACAGCCATTTTATTCCGAAACTATAAGAGTTATGCTGTTGAAACTTGGTAAGTAGGTGTATTCTGTGAACCGCATTAAGATTTTCACACTAAAATAGAAAAAAAACAATAAATTTTGGGGTTCCCCATACATAGAACTGAAACTCAAAAATGTTTTTTTTCATCAAACCCATACGTGTGGGGTATCTATGAATAGGTCTTCAAAAATGGTAATGAGGTTTCTATTATCATTTTTTTCTAAACTGAATAGTTTGCGCGAGAGACACTTCCAAAGTGGTAAAATGTGTGTCCCCCCCCCCCCCCCGTAACTTCTAAAATAAGAGAATGACAAAACTAAAAAAAATATATGATGTACATTACCATGTAAACTACCAACGAAAATTGGTTTGAACGAGATCGAGTGAGTAGTTTTTTTTTTAAAACGTCATAAATCGTAAACCGCAATTTACCTTACATTCAATCAACTGAAATATAAAAATTAAAAAAAAAATATATATTTTTAAACCGAAAATACCTACAGGTTTGTACGGAACCCTCGGTGCGCGAGTCCGACTCGCACTTGGCCGGATTTTTTTAAATCCTTACAACGAGATTCTTGTACATCTTCCGAAAGTTGACCAATAGGAAGTCCAGAACAGTAGTTGTTTTCAGATACATGATAATTTTCTTTTAAAACTGTTGACAATGCCTCCAATGATTTTCCTCCTTCGATATACGAAAATATTATTTCACGTTTAGAACACCTGAAAGTAGGCATTTTGAAGAGTCAACAAAACATCGTAGTTATATTATATTCGTAACAATTACACTTCTGTTAATTCACCACTATTTTGTTATTTGCAATGTTTAACAACTATTCATATAGGTACTATATGAAATATGAGGGTACTATATGTAATATTTTCACACGCAACATGAGTGCAAAAAAAAACTTTAATTTCGAAAGTCGGTGTCTTAGGATCTGTATTTAAGGATTTTTGCCACCGACTTCCGAAATTAAAGTAATTTTTGACTTCGTAGTGTTTTTTAAGGAAGTCGGTTGTTATTTTTTTGTGAAAAGTTTTTATTTTTAACTTTTTAGTTATGGTAGATACTCCGCACGAATACAATCGCGTTATTCGTTCATTTGTCGCGCAAATACTTAATGCAAATTTAAGACTTATATGGTTTTCACATGGATTCCATTGTCCGAATGGAACCAAATTAAAATGGAACCATTCGGAAAGTACCAGCTATCAAATAAAAAAGACTCATCAAAATCGGTTCACCCAGTCAAAAGTTATGAGGTAACAAACATAAAAATTAAAAAAAAAACATACAGTCGAATTGATAACTCCTCCTTTTTTTGAAGTCGGTTAAAAAGATAAACGCCCTTATATCAATGATAAATTAAAAAACTTACCGCAAACTATTGATGTAAACAGCAACATTTCAAACCGCAATAGATAGCGAGCGGTTTTCCGTTTTCCGACTTTTATCACATTTTTACTAATAACTCCGAAAACCGCAAATATCCGCAGCTGTTTTTTATTGATTATGTTTATGGATAGCTAGGCTACAAATCAATATTAAATGTAAAGCAGGGGTAAACGTGGGCAACTGTCAAAAGTCTCGATGAACTTTGAAAAAACTTTTTTTCCACCATATTTTATTTTGCTATTATTTTAAGATAAACGTTAACTTAATATTAAATACATATTAGTTATTTCATATTTTTGAAAAGACGAGGTTTCCATAAATATATAATACATTATACCTTTTCCTGTAATGTATAACAATAAAATCAATTTGAAAGTGATGAAGTGAACGGGCTTAACATGGACGTCCGTCAAAACTATAAAGTTTGTGGTATTGTAAAAAAACCACTTCATATAATATGTACAATTTTTTTATATTGTAGTCTAGTTTGGTCCTTAAACTATTAAGTAAAATGAAAAAAGCATGCCAGTAGCGACATTGACAAAAACTATTTTTAATCAGTAGTTGTTCTACGATTTTCCATAGTGCGGCGGGTGGCGGGCGATCATAGCTCGTGACGTCATCACATGTTCCGCGCGGCCGGCGTGCGTTTTAAAACTCCGTTTCTGAAAACTTTAATATCTCCGTAATTTCTCGATGAATTTGAGTGATTCAAAAAGAAATTAACTCAGTTATTTATATTGTATTCGATGTCGTATTCAAAATTGCTATATCCTTTTGTCGAATTGATCCTCATTGAGAAATAATTTTAAGCTAATGTTATATTTTAGTAATAAGTGGAACGTTTTAAATCTTTTGGATGCCTACGTGGTAAAGTATGGCTGTACTCTTATAGTTTTTGTCATCTTTAGCTGTTACCCATATTTGCAAAATAAAATTATCTTTATCTTTAAACTCTGCAGACAAGGCGTAACGAAATATTTTATGAGGTACACCTGTAGGTGGTAAAGAAGCTACAGCAACGACAAAAAAAATATTCTAAATGTATTTTTTTCAAAATTTAATATTCATACATTATTTAACGCACATAAGAAATACAGGCTCCTTCTTATTTTTTATGGCCCGAGACACCGCGGCCATGCTCGTACCGTCCGGTCGCTGCCCTCGCAGCGTCAGGCGGGCCATTCGTAGAATTTGGAGTAAAGGTTTTATGCAAAACGTCTCAAGCAGTTTCAAAATTATAATAAATGTCTGGATGACCGAGCTTTGCTCGGTATTTTTTGGTAAATTGTGTTTAAAATATTATGTTTATGTTCAAGTTGATTATCGATAAAGTTATTGAAAACATGAATAAAACGACTTTCCTAATAATGAATCCTAGCTAGATCGATTTATCGCCCCCGAAACCCCTTGTAAACTAAATTTCATGAAAATCCGTGGAGCCGTTTCCGAGATTCAGATTATATATATATATATATATACAAGAATTGCTCGTTTAAAGATATAAGATAAGATTACGAAAATTCAAAAACACTTAGATAAAAAAATCTTTTTGCTTCTGTAGCTTCTTTACTACCTGCCTAAATATTTATGCCGAAATATTTTAAGAGGTACACCTACAGGTGTACCTCTTAAAATATTTCGTGTATGAATAGGTACACCTTATATACACAGTCTATGTAAAAAGTGTTTTGCTGGGTCAATGGCTGTATGATAGTTGGTAGTTGTGTTACTTGAAGTATGAGTAGAAAAAAACTGTTTTCTATACGCTCCTTAAAAAAAAAACGTAATTTATTCAAATTACGCTGAGAGTCAGCACTTTATGAACACACTTAAGGTGAATGCTCCAACCAGCCCGCGAAATTCAACATTTCTTGCGTTTTTTGCAATTTGCAGGCCAGTGCTAGGTTGTATGTTGATTAAAATATTATTCGCGACTGTAAGACGTATGTAGTTACAGAATTATAATCATCAAAATCACCAATACAACCCTCCAAGTTCATAAAGGCCTAGGAACAAAAAAATTACAGAAAAAGTCATTCCTACAGCTTTATGAACTTAGAGCGTTGTGTTGATGATTTTGATGATTATAATTCTGTAACTATACAACGTGTTGATTTGCATCCTAGTCAAATTCAAGGACGTCATTATGCTAATGATTCTCGACCCAAATGAACAATAAAATGGGTAGGTATTTTTTTTATTTTTTTTTTCCGTTTTACTGAAATCCGTAAGTGTGAACCAGCCGTATTTAAAGGCGGCAAGTCTGTAACTAGTCCTATAACCGCGCTTTTACACACAAACAAATGCAAACATTCATACACAACGCATACGCAACGATCATTGATATATTCATAGGTAATGCGCGGGCATTCCCCCGCGCACGCACCTTGTCCCGCGGGCGGCCCCCCGCCCCCGAACCAACAGCGTGTTTGATGTCGCCGCAGCGTGCACGCGTACGTTTTGCGAATTCCGCGTCTCGGTCATTGTTGAGACGTCATTCGATGATAATGCCGTGCGGATTACATTTTGTCGCTGGTTGCTGGAACACCAAGACACCAACATTCTGTGGACGGATGAGTGTTTATTTACTCGAGTTGGCGTCTACAATGTTCATAACGAACATTGGTGGGCTCACCGCGACCATAACCCGTAAAAACGAATGTGTTAGTTTTACGTAAGCTGAAGGAAAACCAGCTACGTCGTGCTCGATTGTGCCAAGAGTGTGATGGTGGCAACTTTGAAATACCTCCGGGTCACATAATAGGTAATTTATTTATTTGTACATTTTGTAAATACGTTGTTAGCTTAATCAATTTTATTTGTGTAAATAAGTTGATTACAAATTTTTAACTACGCCAATAATAACTAAAAGTCGAAAGTGTCACTACTTACTTACATTTAACTAGCAAATCTTTAAAAAACATTTTACTTAGTAGATCGGGGTAGGTATCATTGACGGTCCTAAGCCCGTTAAGTAGGAAGAAAAATTTCAAATCAACCAATTTAATCCACAAATAAAAACAAAATCACTACGAAAAGTTTAGGCTGAACGATAGCAATAAAGCAAAACTTAAATTTTATTAATCAGTTGACAGCAGGTCAGTGAATTTTTTATATCGTCTAGTATACTGTCATTAGTAACATTCCGTATTATACTGATGCTTCGTCGTCGTCGTTTCAGCCGTAGGACGTCCATTGCAGGACTTAGGCCTCCCCCAATTTGAGGGGCTTTGCCACAATCGCCACGCTTGGCAGGCGGGTTGGCAATCGCAGTATGGTGGTAAAATGCATAGAGAACGCTGCTGCCTATGCTCTAGTAAGTCCCTTAGTCGCCTTTTACGACACCCACGGGAAGAAATGGGGTGGTGTTTTTCTTTACGTCCGGCACCACAAGGTACAACGGTACATGGTACACGGCTGATGCTTAAAATGAGTTAATTATCAAACGAAGTTTATGACAATAATGTAGGTGATTTTCGAAATAAATTAGGTAAAATTATTGCTACCGATCGCTAAGGTCATTTCTCGGTCGAGTCGACGAGTATGACGTCTAAATTCACGCACACAGCTGCTTGTCGCTGCGTGCGTAGACTGGGTAGTCGGGTTATTCTGTTTCATTTGTATTGAATTAAGGGTTTAATTCTGAAATACTGTTAAATTTCAACAACAAAAAAAGCAGCGCTTATTGGTTATTGCCCGGTACTGTACTTTCAATTGATTATTTTTGACTTTTATGACAACCACCTGAAATTTGACGAGGATGCAAAACAACAGCTTGTATATGTCTTACAGCCACGAATAATATTTTAATCAACATACAACCTAGCAATGGCTTGCAAATTGCAAAAAACGTTAGAAAATTTGAATTCCGCGGGTTGGTTGGAGCATTCACCTTAAGACAGTCCTCTAAAACGCCCGCCCTTCAGCACTTCTTAATTTTGTAGCTGGGAAGTAGAAATGGCGCAACAAACTCCTAGGCCGCACAGTTGTCTGCTTGATTCTATACAATAGTAGGTAAATAATTTAACATAACGAAACACGGAACGTTAATAGTACATTACGATATTAGTGCGTTATGATGGTTATAACATGCGAGGCGGAATTTCAGCCCGAGCCGAAGGCGAGGGCGTAATTGAGCCGACATGCTCGGCTCAATTACGCAATACGCACGTATATCGTACGACGTTTTTTAACAAATTTGCGAGGAAACAGAAAAAAAAATATGTAAAAGAATATGTACAGTAGGTAGATCAATACATAAAATAAGGAGGCAAACTGACCTTTGTTGCCAGGTACTGGCTATCTGGAGCATCTTTTAGAAACGTATCGACGTCATTTGATGACAGTACCTTAGATTTTTTTTTTTAAACCATCAGAGCGTCTCTTTGAAAATGCAATGAGATTTGAATATAAATTAATATCGACAACATTTTTCATCTTGAGGGTACTTTTCAGCATAAAATATGTTGTCCACAACGAGCTAGGCTTATATTTACTAGCTAGTTCATTAAAATACGCCAAAACTACATTTTCGGAAAATGACTTGGCATTTTTCATGTTTTTCCACTTCAAGAAATTTTCATACGTGGTTATGTATCTGTCCTTGGATATTGACGGCAGCAAGCTGTCGCATGTGGTTCGCGCTTCTGCTAGTATATCCGGTGGAGTTGAAGTAATATATTGCTCATTTTCATTATTGAAAGTTGTCATTTTTAAATATTCACAATACAAGTACAAAGAAAAGAAAATTTGAGAAAAATGGCGCTAGGATTATTTTCTGCCGTGGCTGCGTGAAAATGTTGGCAAAGACGCTAGAGCATGCAGCCAAGTTTTTAAATGACCGAATAAACTGTTTTTTTTTTAATAAACTCAATCTGTGAATGCACACTGTTGCTTTCCCGCCATTTTAACAGCGCGCTGGCGCTGCCTACTGACTGGCGCCGCGCGGCGATTAGTTCGTAATTTAAATAGCAACAGCGCGCTGCTCACTAGCTGGAGTCGTGCGGCGGCGATCAGTTCCATATTTGAAATGGCAAATAATACTGTTATGGAATTTGTATGGACTATAACTTAACTATTTGCTTTAGTAACACACGCGTTTTTTATGACCTGCTGTACATATTTAAAACCGGTGGAATTACATCAGCTTTACGAGCAAGGGTGTTAAAAATAAATTTAATTGCCATATGTCAACTACCACACGCCAATATATCTACCAATAAAACATTCAAAACTATACTCAAGCAGAAATAAATAATAAACAAAAACGTAAACAGAACCTAAAACCTAAATAAAAGCCACACACAAGCACACAGGGCGCGGGCGTCCCCGTTACCCGCTTACATAATTATGCAGTGCAATGATCTTTAACTATAAGTATACCTGTCTAGATGACACATTGCCCGTACCGAACGGCTCAAATAAAGTCTACTAAATTTGGTAGGCTCGCTTCTCACCTACGCCAGTGTCATTTGAATCACTTACGGGTAACGTGCTCACGAAAAATTGTTAATTACATTGGTGTGTGCTGCCAAACTGTATCGCATTTATGTAGGAAAGCTATAAATAATACGAAGATCAGTTTTCATCGCTTAGTTTTGTTACTGGCAAACCTTACAAGATTTCCCTTCTAATCTGACTTTGCCCAGCAAGGTACTTTTCACAAATATAAAAAAATCCGACAACATTTTATAGTTGCATTTATTATTCCAATCTATGGAAGAAATTTGAATATACATATTTCTGGTAAGACTACGTAACTGATTTTTCCTAATGCCACTTCAGTCAGCTGTCAAACTGTGTCGAAGTTGGTGGAGTTTTTTGCCACTGTTAGTATGGATAAATAAGAAAGATCGAATATCACTGCGGAATTTCTCTAAAATTCGAAAATATGATGGTGGGCAACGTCAAATTAGGTTTTCTAAACCAGTTGTCTGACTTTACCCGCCAAAATATTACCGCTAGGGCTGTCTCATCAATGTTAAATTAGATCTGAGATGAGTAGGTGCTTTGTTTTACATTCTTCGCGTAACTACCTATAATTAATGCTAATGGAATGAGAAAGTATGCAAAGGATTACTCAATAAATGTGATAAAAATGTATTTTTTTTTTTTCGTAAAAAGTGCATTGATTTTATTTGCAAAAAAGCCCTCAGATCTTGATGAAACTTTCGTTTTAATCTTACTAAAAGGTCTGAGAAACATCTTAAATAAGTTTCATTACGCTATTTTTTGAAGGTATATTATTGATACGCATTATGTAACCTGTGTTAATTTTTTATTTCAGAGCTTGTCCTATGGTGAAAGTTGTCTATATTCATGGATAGAACACTCTGTGAAAATTTTCGCACTGCTTAAAAGCTTTTCCTGTATTGTTTGTTTTTAAGCTAGCTATGATTGTATAACTGTTGATTTTTTTTGTTGATTTTATGTTTTAGATTAATGTTTAAGAGCAAGCTACATGATCGTAACGTACTTGCGTACACAATACTGATTAACAATAAAAGTGACAACCCTAGTTCATCGTTTAATTTGAATGAAAATCACAAAAACAATTATGTGAGTTTGCCCACTCAAATTTGGCAGGTAATTTGAACCTTGCAAAGAACATTACATTTATCAATGATGTAGCACAATCACAAATTGAAAGTAATATTATTTACAAACATATTTAAACTGGAATAAAAAATCGCAAGAAATCTGGGCAAAGTTGTAAGGTTTGACGGTATTTGACCACATTTTTTTAAAAGAAAACATGAATTTTTCATTCGATACTTCATAAGTTACTCTGATTAGCCGGTGCTACCAGTTTATTACTAGGGAGATTTGGCGAAAATATGGAAAACATATTACAAATCTCATTACAAGTTATGATTGTTTTCAAATGAATGGAAGATGATACTGTCAGAATGTATGAATTTTTGTGAGAAGAATGCATGACTGTGATAAATGAACTGTAAATGTCAAAACAGTTTTATTATAAACTAGCTGTACCCTGCCACGCTTCGCAGTGGCACATTGTGACTGAATGGTTGAGAAATGAGAAACAAAACAAAGAATACATTTGTTTCTCATGTGACTGCGCCATTACTACCTATTGCGGTTGTCAGCGCGTGTTTTCCTCGCTTCCGGCAGATGGCGCGGTCAGTGGTACACAGCTGATCTTTAAAAAACTGTTTTTTCGCGGTCGCGGATATGTGACTGATGCAAAAAATAGATAAAAACAATCCTTGATGCGGATTATATATCATGCCAAAATTTCAGCTCGATCGGTGCAGAACTTTTTGAGTTTTTGAAGCGTACACAAACCAACATAACATTTTTATATATATAAGGTGTATCTATTCACACACGAAATATTTTAAGAGGTACACCTGTAGGTGGTAAAGAAGCTATAGCAACGAAAAAAAAAATGTTTCTAAGGGTTTTTTTTTAAATTTTAAGAAATATTGGCTCCTTCTTATTTTTTACGGCCCGTGACACCGCGGCCATGCTCGTGCCATCCGGTCGCCACCCTCGCAGCGTCAGGCGGGCCATTCATAGAATTAGGAGTAAAGGTTTTATGCAAACTGTCTCAAGTAGTTTTAAAATTATAATAATTACAAAAATTCAAAAACGATTAGATAAAAAAAATATTTTTGCTTCTATAGCTTCTTTACCACCTACAGGTGTACCCCTTAAAATATTTCGTGTATGAATAGATACACCTTATATAGATATGTTTATAGGTTGGCAAAAAAGAGTCTGTCGTGGTTACCATTGGAACTTAAATATATTTTTGGTTGCAACACTGCTTTGTTTATCATCAACAAGTAGCTAATCTGTCATTGTGTTATGTTCCCAGTTGTATTTTACTTATTTCTAATTAACTATCAATTATTAATGCTTTTGTACATTTAAAAAATGAATAAAACAATAAGGAGTAGTGGTGTGAGCTGTGATATACCAAGTTTTCGTAAGAAATTTGGCGGAATCTGAAGCGGAACAAATTTTGTCTCCGATTGACAATTTTTTCGAAAGAACTGCCAACACGTCAGGTATTTATCCAAGAAATGTATCTATTAGTCAATGCCAGTCATTGTTTTTCCTTTCTAATACTATGTTTTATCGGTATTATAAGTTTCAAGCCATTTTATTGTTTTATTTACTAATAGATTATTAAGGTTATGTTTTCTAGTTTGACAAATCGCTTGTACGTTGACTCTTGATGTTTGATACTTGAAATTGAAAAATGTACCTATATGGAATTAACATGATTGTCTTTATATTTTTTTTCAAGGTACAGTACAATTAGAGAAATTGTTAATGAAGGTGAAAAAAATTAAGGATTTTTTCTACACCTGGAGAAACACCAAAACAGTTGGCGGAAGAAAGAATTAGGCGATTTCGATCTGTGTGCAATTAGACAAAATGTTCAACAGTGTAAAGAAACAGGCAAGTATTTTTTGTTAATGCTATTATCGCATACCACATACCACAGTAAAAAAAAATATAATTTACATTTATTATTTTTCAGGTGCCTATTCTACGTAATATATTACCTATAGTTTGAGGAGACGGATTGTAATGGGAGCCGTAAACGTCTAAGAAAGATTTTTACACTATTTAGATTTCATAAATAAGAAATGTAAAACTGACACATCAGTGTTAATGGAAAAAATCTATCATAGCACCGAAAAGGAATACACGAATGATGTAATGTCACGTTTTTCTTTTTAAATAAAATCTAAATTTTAGCGTGTTATTTCATTTTCATTGTCATGTGAATAGTGATAATGTTATGTACCCCACATAGACATATCTGACGCCTTCATTAGTCAACTGTTCCATTTTACTCGATATTGCCCGTACCTTTCGAATGGGACATGTCATAGATACTCTCTGACTTCCAATTAGTTTCCACCAATAAGCAGCTGTAAGTCGCCTTCTTGTCGACTATAAACTGTCAGCATTAACAGGATTCGTTCAGTATCATTCATGTCAAATTTGATACAGGCATACCAACCATCGAATGGTTGTGAATACCCTAGATGGTGGCCGCAAATGCGATTGCTGAACATTATGTCTTGAGTATCGGGTTTAATCGGCAATCCCTGAGTGTAATTTAATTAATTTTTAAACTGAATAAGTTTTCATTATGTTATTATGATGGCACTCTTAGATAAAAGGTTATTCCAGCGAAATAATGCGCAATCTACTAAATACAATGAAAGTAAAAGACTTTGTGCCTATCAAGTCTTGAAATCTTGATTGATGAGAATTTCTGGGATCTCGTGTTTGTGGATTAAAACAACAAGTATCATATCACTTTTAGTCCTAGTATACAGGGTGGCCATACCTGCTAAGCAGGCGCCCTCATTTTTTCCAGACTCTTTTTTGCCAAGCTGTAAATAGTGTAATTGGCTTCAGCCGTTCTATTTAAAATACATAAATAAATTGTCTGCCGTGACGGAAATTCGATCAGGAGAATAATTATTATTTAAAAATTGACTGTTTTTATTTGATCTGAAAATGATAAAATATCTACCTAAAATAAATGAAATACATGACGTCATGCACTAAACAGTACCTATTGTTGTTAGTTCTTTCTAATTTATTGGGTTTTTTATTTCCTACGGATTCCGTACAAGCAAATTGCTGGAGAGACATTATATTAATTAATTAAAACACTAATCTATAAAATATAATAAAATGATTATATTATTTAACCTAATTTGTTCAACCCGTTGGGAGCTTCGTTTTGTAGGTACGTACATAATGTTTATACGTCAACGTAGGTTACGCGAAAGCGTGACTTGTCTTTAGATATCAATATCCATCACATCTGTGCAGTTTACACACAAAAACGTTATATTTCAGGTGACTATATTAAATGAAATAAATATTGTTAATAGTTAGTGGTTGCTCATATTTATGATTTAACTGTTTTAATGTTGCACGACCCGACTGATTAACTAATTAAGTTTTATTACAATTAAAATTATAACCCTTTTTATTTAGTTTTTCTCTTGGTTTGCAAATACTTGTAACGAAAATAGTTAACGCAAAGTAGGTACTTATAACTAGAAGTATTAGATGTATACAGGATAAGTTTTTACTCAGTGCGTATATTATAACCATGAATTCAGCATATCATTTTAGACCGCCTTGCGCAAAACTTTTTCGTCGGTTTTACAAAAAAAATCAGCTGTTTCATAGAAAAATGCAATACCTACGGGGTCAAAATGTATGGAACAGCTGATTTCATTTTCGTATAACTGACGAAAATTTTCTACATTGGGGGGTCTAGAATGATATGCTGAATTCATGGTTACAGTTTGCGCACTGGATAAAAACTGATCCTGTATAATGTACAAGCTTTTAATAAGCAAATTTTCCTGCCAAGGAATGATTTTTATTTGTTTTATTAGTCTGAAAGCTTTCTGTCACATAAAATAAAAAATAAATAATCCCAATTGTGTTTTATGTAGAGATTTCGATACCCTCGTGTAATTGACAATCCCTAGCTAGTCACAAAAGTGTCTACCTGTACGAGCAGCGCGACCACGAGCCCCGAGGCGAGCGCGCGCTGCAGTGGGAAGTCGGCCGCGGAGGGCGCGCAGCCGGCCGCGCACGTCAGCAGCACAAGCAGCGCCGCGCCGCAGCCCTCGGCCAGCGCCACGCGCCACAGCGCCTGCCCCGCGCCCGCGTGCGGCGCGCCGCGCGCCCCGCCCGCCGCGCACGACACGCACCCACACCAGCGCACTGCACACACATCAGTCGTCAAATGCCTGCGTGCTAGACAGACAGTAACACTAGTCATGCAGGTTGATGTACTCCCCAGAAACAAAAAAAAAATCTCCATTTTTTGTATCGGCTTGCTTGAAAGAGCGAGTCGGACTCGCGCACCAACAGAGGATTAAGTAACATCATATAAAAATATTCTATAATACAGGATAAGTTTTTAACTAGTGCGCAAATAACACATTAAACTTAATAATCATGCAATTTTTATTTTGATATATCTTAGTACAAAAAAATTCAGTTATCGTTAACGAAAGATGTTTATTTTGAAACTGGTTGAACCTTCTCAATGAAATATACATAGCGTTAGTACAGTCCGTCTTAGTGTACTGCATCCCCATTTGGGGAGGTGCGGCTAAGACAAAATTCTTAGACCTTGAGCGGGGACAACGGTCTCTTATAAAGCTGATGTACTTTAAACCCTTAGATTTCCTACACAAACTCTTTACCAAATAAGTAATATACTCTCGGTCCGAAAACTATACATAATTAAAATTGTTATTAAGAAACACAAAACTCTTCCTTTTGACACAAGCTTAACATAGAAAAGGCGAAAAGATATAATAGCGCAAATTCTCCAAACTAAAATCAAAGTTCGCCCGTATACAGTACAAGAAACGCTCAGCTCAACTTTACAATAAACATAACAAAGAGATTTATGTTTATAATAAAAAACAAACAGAATGTAAAACCATTGTAACAAATTGGATAAAACCACTTACCTATGATGAGACGGAAGCTCTGCTGGAATAAATAATAGGGCTATGTTTATGCTGTGCCATTCTACCTCATGAATAATTTTATCTCAAACCAGTATGATGATTTTGTAAAAAAAATAGATAATCTGAAAGACCACACTGTGAATCAAAATGCTATATTGGCCCTTGAAGCGAAAGTTGATAGTTTAGAACAACAAGCCCGACAATGCAACCTTGAAATTTCCAACATTCCGGAGAGGCGTGGAGAAAATCTTCTTAATATACTGTGCGATATTGGCAAACACATTGACTGCTCAATCCCACGAGAAGAGGTAATCTCAGTGCATCGTGTCCCACACGCTATGTCCAGCGCAAGACCTAAAAATATAATTGCAAAACTAAAAACACGTATCTTGCGAGATAACGTGATAAGTGCGTGTCGACTGAAAAAAGGACTTACCTCTACTCAGCTGGATATTCCAGGCGTATCGCACCCTATCTACATCAACGAACACCTCACTCTCAAAAACAAGCAACTTCTGAGGGAAACACGTGAGGCAGCTAAGAAGCATGGCTACAGGTTTGTGTGGGTCAAGCACTCCACAATTCTCGTTAAACAGTCTGAAATTTCTGCAACATTGTCTATTAAATGTACCAATGATTTAGATAGAATCAAAAGTGTTAGCTCTAATCCCCACTAATTATTCACCCTACTCGATTAGTTTTAAACTTTATTTATTTACTCACAATATCTGCCATGGCTAACAATTATATGAATAAGAACGAGATAAGTATTTATTATCAGAATTGTAGAGGAATACGTACTAAACTCAATACCCTTTACATGAACATCCTATCAAATTGTTATGACGTGATCGTACTGACTGAGACCTGGCTTACGTCTTCGATATTTGACAGCGAGTTCATTGATAACCGCTACGTGGTATTTCGATGTGACCGCGACCGTGCTGCCACTAATAAGTCTGACGTAGGGGGTGTACTTATCGCAGTTTTACGTGAGTTGAATCCCGTTTGTGTCTCGTTATCCCAACAGTATTCCTTAGATTCAAGTAAATTTTATGAACATGTAATAGTCACCATTCCTAGTTCTAATAATACGAAACAAAACCTAATTAGTGCCGCCTATATTCCTAGCAGCTCACCGAGTTCTGCATACAAAGTACACTTTGAAACACTAAATAATTTAATCAATTCAATATGTATAGACAACTTACTACTACTAGGTGATTACAATATACCGGATGCTAACTGGTTAAAAGTAAACTCTTCTCATAGTTATCTGACTTGCATCGGTATGACGCCTAAATGTAACCAACTACGGGACTTCATGACCATACATGATATCAAGCAACTTAACCACCTCATTAATCTTAATAATCGCATACTTGACCTTTTTATGTGTAATACTATTTCCTATGTTTATCCACCTCCACAGACTTTACTACAAGTGGACACCCACCACCCTCCATTTTACACTATCGTGTCAATACCAGTAAGATACACCCAAATGAGATCTCTAGAGACACCGAGATATTGTTACAATAAAGCGGATTACAATTTAATTAATAAAGATATAGAAGAGGTCGACTGGAAGTCTACTTTGGATAATGAACAGACTGAAACCTCTATTGAAATATTCTACAATATCATATATGGCATAATCAAAAACCGTATTCCACTCTCAAAATCTAAAAACGCGAAATTTCCTATTTGGTTTTCACCTGCCCTTATTCACATATATAACTATAAAAAAAAACTTGGATTAAATGGAAAAAATATAGAAATATTTCAGATTACGAGGTATTTTCTTTATATCGGACCCGTTTTAGTCTTGAGTGTAACAAATGCTATGATAAGTATATAAAAACTGTTGAAGATAGTATTCCCAAAAATATTAAATATTTTTGGGCTTATGTAGCTAATCGACAAGGCAAGTCTGGTATTCCATCCCAAATGAATTATAGTAGTCAATCTTCTAACGACCCACATAAAATTTGCAATTTTTTCTCATCATTCTTTCAATCTGTGTACGAAACTTCGACTTTGTCTAATCACTGGTGTCCTGCACTTGATCAAATTCAGGACAATAATGTTGCACTAGACAGTATTTACTTAAGCGTCTCATTAATTATAAACCAACTAAAGTTACTGGATACTACTAAAGGGCAAGGCCCAGACGGCATACCTCCTAGCTTTCTTAAAAATACAGCTGAAACAATTTGCGTGCCACTTCACTTAATCTTCAACAAGAGTGTTAGCACTGGTATTTTTCCCACAATCTGGAAAAAAGCAAACATAATACCAGTTTATAAGAACGGCTCCAGGCAGAAAGTTGAGAATTATCGGCCAATCTCTATACTATCTACGATTGCTAAACTTTTTGAAAAACTTATTCACCTCAAGCTTTACCCTTTCATTCAACAAAACTTAATATCAGAACAACACGGTTTCGTTAAACGAAAATCAACCATTACAAATTTAATGATTTTCACTAACTTTCTATTTAATAACATGGATAGACAGACACAAACGGATGCAATTTACACGGACTTTAAAAAGGCGTTTGATAGGGTGGATCATGAAATATTGTTGAATAAAATAGCTTTCAACGGAATTAGAGGTAATTTACTGCGCTGGTTCCATTCTTATATTAAAAACCGTATTCAAACGGTAGTAACCCACGGATATCACTCTGATACATTTATCGCCACCTCGGGCGTGCCACAGGGATCAATTCTTGGGCCTTTGTTATTTATTATAACAAAGATAAACGATATTAGTCACTGTTTCCATAATAGTAATTTCTTGTTATACGCTGATGACCTAAAAATTTTTAAATCTATTAAAACTTTACATGATTGTGCCCTGCTCCAAGAGGATTTGAATAGATTAACAGATTATTGTAATATCAATAAACTTGCATTAAATATATCTAAATGCAAATACCTAAACTTTACGAAAAATAAGAAAGTTATTCGATTTAATTATAATCTATGTACAGAAAATCTTGCAAATGAAACTCAAATAAGTGACTTAGGAATACTTTTGGATTGTAAACTACATTTAAACCTACACATAGATAAGATAACCTCAAAAGCATACCAAATGTATAGCCTTGTCATGAGAGCTTCTTCTGATTTTAAACGCCCGGCCACATACTTGCAACTTTTAAAATCCTTGGTTCGCCCGCAACTGGAATACGGTTGTATAATATGGGAACGACAAATATGCTAAAGCAATTGAAAGCGTTCAACGTAAATATATACGAGTAATGCATTATAAATGTCATCTCACTTATCTGTCGTACATGGAGTCACTAAAAAAGTTTAAATTGCTCACTTTGCAGTCAAGACGCCTTCTACTTCAAACCATGATGCTTCACGGATTGGTACATAATAACTTTAATTGTATTGAATTAATTAATAATATTTGTTACGTTGTGCCTAGAACTGTGATAAGACGGGAGGTGCGTGCTTACCCACTTTTTGCAACGACTACAAGCCAAACAAATGCCGGTGAGCGAGCTCCACTCCGTCGACTAGTAAAAATTTATAATAATAACTTTAATCATTTGGATATCTTCCACCTGTCTCAAATCAAATTCAAAAAAAGCATTTTTGATAGTTTGTGCGAATGAGTTAAAAACATATTGGAATTAATTAGTACCTAAGCTAAATATTAAATTAAGATAGTATTTAAGTGTAATTGTACTTACTTACCTAATTAATAATGTACACAAGTAATCTGTGGAAACGTTGTGGATTGTACATTTACCCATTCGTTTTCCCATATTTTATTGTAACAGTTATTGTACAATTGTTTGTTTTTCCCAAATAAATAAAATAAAAATAAAATAAAATAAAATGAATCATTCACACTCACATTCACACACTCACACACTGGCATGCCTGCGTGTGTGCTGTGTGCTGCATATTTAGCTTTACTTTTTTTAGCTGAGTTCTTTCCTACATTTGTATAAAACAAGTAAAATATAATTATAAGTTGTGGAAGAGCGCAGTCTCCTAACAAAGGCTTTTCTGCTTAAAAGGAGGCTTCAATGACTAGTTGTTCAGTTTTACTTGTCAAAATAATAAACAATTTTTCATTTTTTTTTCATTTTCATGGTAACTTGGCGAAGGTGAACGAACGAGCGTAGCTAAAAGTACCTACCAGTTCGATCGGTGAACATTCTAAGAAGTTCGAAGTACCTACGCGGCTGCGCGGTTACTGACCTATTCCTATTGTCGATATCATATTACGAAATCTGTAGGGTGTCCACAGTTTTAAGGTCAGATAAAAATTAAAAAAAAACTATTGAAAAAATAGTTGAAATGTGTTCTATTACTGATACAGAACCACCAAATTGCGCACTGGTAAAAAAAATCCTGTTTTATATTATTGCAAAAACTATTGCAGTTTTAGGTCAGTGCCATCTCTTGACAGATAGTGGAACTAATATACAATTTTGGAAAAAGTATGCTATTTAGAAACATCGTATTATTTTTCCTGTAATCTTTACATAGACTTCTATCACAGAACAATTCTGATTTTACTCTATGCAAAAATTCGGAGACAAGCGGGAACGGTATTTTTTTTTTACATTTTTCTTCAAAGTCAGAAACTTGGCGTCCTAAAAAATGTTTGAGAACGTTCAAATACTGCTCTTGCATATAATACCCCACATGCCTTAGAATCCTTGCCTCGAATTTTGAATTGTCCGTCTCGGATTTTTTGCAAAAACGAAATGTATATATTTTCATTTTTGCTCTCGCTCAATCAGTCCTTGGGTATTGCGTGACCACGTGGGGCGGTGTTCATAAAACAACCATGCTGCGACTAGAAAAGGCGCAGGGGGTTGTGCTGGTCCTTTCTAAAAAAAAACAATCCGCTATCCGACACTTGACCTTTACTCTGCATACAAAGTTCTCACCACTGTGAGAACTTTGTATGCAGAGTAAAGGTTTTCACAATTTCTGAGCTGAGCATATTTGAGAGCTGCCTCACTAGGCAGCTCTTCGAACTACAGACTGTACTCAAAAAACAGAAGCTCGTACCCTTCGACCCACCCTACAGTACAGCGAAACGCCTCTCCAACAGAGTCTGCAAAATAATGCCTTGTAGAGCAGCAGTGGCGAGAAGACACTTTAGGTTCATTAGCTCCAAGACCTATAATAAAGTAAACAAAAGCATCGACATTTACCGCTAATCTCGATAAGAGATCTAGATCTTAAGAGTTAAGTTGAGCGGCTGGTTGAAATCGCTATGATGAAACTGAAGAAATTGTGAAAATTTGAAACTTACCTAAACCAACCACTCTGACACACGATCTCATTCACACACACATACTCACGCATACCTTCACTCACACTACCACTCCACATTACACCTCTACTCAAAATATAATATACACATTTAGTTTTTCTTTTGTATATATTTTCTTATGTTTAAATTTAAATTCTGAGCCAAACTGTACCCATGTCATGTGTCTGGAGCAATGTGTTTCATGTTTAGACGGGCGTTGATAGCTGCGACACAGTTGATAACTTTTGTAGCTATGATCGCTTCTCTTGTAATTTATGTCAATTGTTAAATAAACAGCGTTTACTCTACAATAATGCCGCAATAATTAAACAAAGCTAGTGCTATAATCGCTAGTTTTATCACAAATTAGGAATTCAGTTGCTTTCAAAGAGCTATCGTAAGACTTATGGCTGCATGAAAACGATCGAGTAAATGCGATATGAATTCGTCGAGTCCACGTCTACGAGACATATTTAGAGCCAAAAGCGTGGAATGCAAAAAATCTAGAAAGCTGCTTTTATACGGCATTTTGAAATAATAGTCTCTTTCATACGAGTGTTTCTTTGCGATCCATATAGTCGTGAAAGCAATTGCTTAAACTACTTTAAATATTAGTGATGCTCAGCGATCGCAAAGGTGGCTTGATCATTGTTTAGTCACAACGGCAGCTGTGCCTACTGTTATGTATTCTTATCTATATACTATAATTAATATTATAAAGCTGAAGAGTTTGTTTGTTTGATTGAACGCGCTAATCTCAGGAACTACTGGTCCGAATTGAAAAGTTATTTTTATATTGGGTAGCTTATTTATTGAGGAAGGCTATAGGCTACATAACATCACGCTACAATCAAAAGGAGCGGAGCAGCAATGAAAAATGGACGAAAACTGGCAGGCAATACGATGCGACGGGAAGGGTCCGGGGAGCAAAAATTTGATGCGGACAAAGCCGCGTGCAGAAGCTAGTGTAAAATATGACGTGTAGTGGTCTGACCACTTTTCGTTGATTATTATGTGTGACTTTAGTTTTGTTCAGAATCAATAACCAAATGTTAGCATTGAAGTGAATAGGTGATCTGGGGAGAAAGAAGTCAAGAACAGATTATAGCAAAACGTTTCATGAGAAATTGCGACTTTAGTAAATCGCAATTTCTCACGACATTTTCACAGATGACACTTCCCGGATAACATATTATGGGGGAAGTCCTAGAAAGCAAGGAACAATCGTGAGCTGTCACGTAAATGTGAGCGGCGCGCATAGGGAGGCTAAGCGTAAATTTTTATGCTGACTAGATAATGGTATGCCGACATTGGAACGAATTTTTGAAGAAATGCGTGAAGCTAAACAGATATTTAAGTCTCGGTTGAAGTGATGTCAAGAGCAAGAGACTCAAATTAAAATTTATATTCTGGCTTCACAGCATTCAAAGAACGATTTTCGATCTTTTGGAAGCATACAAATAGACTCAATGGCAAGCCTGGCCTCCCTATTTGCGTCAATGGCGTGAGTACTGCTAGACGAATAGCTGACCTAGAGATACCTTATAACAGAAATAAACAATTAAAGGAAACAACACTTATATTTACCTGTGTTATCGTCGATTCAATAACAAAAGCTGTTTCATACTTTTTGACCGCGAAGGTATTGCAGTTATTTATGAAGCAATCAGATGATTTTTTGTTATAAATTGATATATTTATTATGTTGTAACGTAATTTTGAAGTAAATAGTTTCTTGTCTAAAATTATATGTATAATAGTGTTAACTTTTAGCTGGCTTGCTCTGCGATGTGGAGGGAAGGAGGGGTTAAGTAAATACCATGTCGTGTACTTGTCCATGAGTCAACTGGAGACTGACGACTCCAGACTCCCTTTATTAGTGTAATATATACCTAGTCCGTACGTGACATATAGCATAATATAACTACGGACATAGCTTATCTACCTTAACTTAAACTAAGATCTAAACGTGACGTACGTGACACACCACATCACCCTTCCTAAAGTAAAAAAAAAAAAAACCTAGTTACTTTTTTTTTCATCTCTTTACATTTTTAAACTTACATTCTAAGTCTTACAGTATAACTTTGTCCTATTTTTATGTATTACATCTATCTTATTTTTATATTTAACTATTACATTTGGTGACTCGTCCTTTACAACTACAAACGGCCCATTATAAATACACTCCAACTTATTGCCTACTTCGTTTTTTACCAAAATCAAGTCACCTTCCTTATAAGTTATAGAATTAAGATTCTTATCATAACAATGTTTCCTTGATAACTTACTTGATACCAAATTTTCTTTTGCATCATTTTGAGCCCTTTGTAACCTGTATTTAAATTCTAAAGGATAATCATCAAAATTATACAAAGGTTCAACACTTTCACCTTGAAGACTACTTGGTAACCTACAAATTTTACCATAAACTAATTCATAAGGCGTATACTTAGTCACAGTATTAACTGTTGTGTTATAAGAAAAACACCAATATGGAATCCAAGAACTCCACGATGATGGATTATTATCTGTTTGTATCCTTAAATAAGCACCTAAAGTTTTATGAACGTTTTCCAAAGACCCTATACTTTCATGATGATATGACGTTGATAAGATTTTATTGATGCCCAAGACATTACATAGCTCTACCATTACTTTTGAAATGAACTCAGAACCCCTATCCGTAGCAATTGTTCCCGGTATCCCATATCCCAACACAACATTTTCTGCCAACGCTTTTGCTACCTCATTTGCGGATTTATTTTTTAGTGGATAAGCCTCCACAAACTTCGTAAGTTCACATTGAAGAGTTAATATGTAAACATTACCATTCTCGTCCCTATCAAGTGGCCCCACTATATCTAAATAAATCTTTTCAAAAGATGAAGATGCAGTGGTAGTAACCGTCATTGGTTCTTTAGTATGTTTGGAAAACTTTTGTTTTTTACACTTATCACATTGACCAACGTACTCCGCTACATCTTTCTCAATTGACGGCCAATAATAATATTTCTTTATATTATTCACCATCCTGCGTATTCCTGAATGACCACTCGTAGGTAAAATATGAAAATCATTTAAAACAATTCTCTTCTCATCTGCCCCTTCTATTTTCCGTACACCCTTCACTACATATATTCTAAAATCCCCACATATCGAATTACTATTTTCCTTCAAATATTTGGCCATTTTTGTAATAAAATTAACGTTATAGCGATTTTTCAAAATAATAACTTCTTTTATGCCCTTTTCAATACAAAAAGTGACTATGTCTCTCGACAACTCGTCTCGCGATGATGCCGATAAAGATTCATAGTTTACGTAAATACTCGAGTTTTCTGGCACATACATTAAATTGCGCGACTTTGAAAATATTTTTTCACCATTAGTGTTACGTAACATCTTCTCCCACTCATTCAAACATATCTCAATGTCATTTCCTTGTTTTTTAAGAACTTCCACGATCCTAGGGTGATCAGTCCTAGATACCACAGGGTCCGTATCACAAACATTTGGTTCTTCCAACTGTTTGTACTGCGCTCTTGTCATTACGGATATAGTTTTTTCACGCATGGTTTTCAAATCTTCACTTGAAATTACTATCCTAGAAAGTGCATCAGCTAATACATTTTCTTTCCCCTTAATATACTCGACCTCAAAGTCATACTCTTCTAAACATAAACGAAACTTAGTTAACCTACTTGATGGATCTGTCATGTTAAACAAGTATAATAGTGGCCGGTGATCCGTTTTTACAACGAACCTCCGCCCATACAAATACGGTCTAAAATATTTAACTGACCATACTATAGCCAATAACTCCTTCTCTATAATAGGATAATTTAACTCACTTTTCCCCAAAGACCTACTAGCGTATGCAACGGGTTTACCGTTCCCATTACACAAAACACTTCCTACCGCATAACCCGAACTATCGGTTTGCAATACAAACGTGTTGTCTTCAGAAAAACTTGGATAATCCAACACTGGTGGATTCATTAACGCTTCCTTAAGCAACAAAAATGACCTCTCACATTCATCGGTCCAACTAAACACTACATCCCTCTTACATAGCTTATTCATAGGCATCACTATACTAGCAAAATTTGGTATGAATTTCCTATAATAATTTGCAAACGCCACAAACCGCTTTACTTCATCAACTGCCGATGGACGCGGATATTTCTTTATGGCTTCTACCTTTTCAGGATCTGGCGAAATACCTTCCGCTGAAATCACGTGTCCTAAATAAAGTATTTGTTTTTTCATAAATTCACATTTGGATGGATTCAGTTTAAGATTGACCTTTCTCAGGCGAGAAAACACTGACATAAGGTTTCGGTTGTGCTCATCCAAATTCCGCCCGAAAATAATTAAATCATCCAAATATATCAAACATTTGTCATAATTTAATCCTGACATGGCTACAGTCATTAACCTGCTAAAAGAACTTGGACTTATCTTTAACCCCATTGGCAATCTACACATCTGATATTGCCCTTTATATGTCGTGAAAGCTGTGTATTTCCTACTACTCTCATCTAAAGCACACTGATAATATGATTGTGATAGATCACAGTGGCTAAAGTAAACCGCACCCGACAATGAATCCAAGATTTCATTAATATTTGGCAAAGGGAATTTATCATCCTGTATCTTTTCATTTAACTGCCTGTAGTCTATTACTACACGCCACTTTTTCTCCCCATTACGATCCGCCTTCTTGGGTACAACCAAAACAGGACTAGACCACTCACTAACCGCCTCCTCAATAATATTACTATTCAGCATCTCCTGCACTTGCCTATCAACCTCCTTTTTCTGTACATAAGGTATTCTATACTGCTTCCTGTAAACTGGAGTAACATTATCTTTCAAACGTATTGACTGCGCATATACATTCGTGACATCCAATTTATCTCCCGGAATATAAAAAATATCTGGATACTTTGCACATATTTGCTCAACTGACAACCGTTCCTCGGCATTCAAATAATCAAGATTAAGCAAAGAAAATATTTTCTTAACACGTTCAACACTCACTTCTGTTTCCGCAAAACTACAACAATTAAAATCACTTAACGGATAGACTTCTACATCGGACATACCACACACAACTTCCTCCGTGGTTGTGTTTAAAATCCTAATGGGCATCATCCCATTCTTAGGTCTAGCTACTACATTTGCTAAGAAAACCCCTTCGCGCAACTCCTTCCTAAACACTACACAATCTTCTGCTCTATTAACGGGCAAATACTTAACCATTTCACAACGCGGAGAAATAGTTAAAGAATAATTATAGGATTTAAGTGGCATCGAAACCGTCTGCTGCTCACGGTTCTTTAGAGATAACCTGTTCCCCGAAAAGTCTATAATACCACTATACGTCTGCAAGAAATCCTGGCCTAATATGCCAACTGACCTACATGGCAAATCATTGAATATATAAAACTTATGCACGAACGAACATTGTCCGTATTCCAACGTCAAATATACATAACCTATAGCCCGTAAACTACCCCCTACACCATTAATCACTAATTCTTCCTTAACTACTTTACAGCACAAAGCATTATTCCTCAAGAAATTACTTTTTATTGCCGATATCGACGCACCCGTATCGACTAACCATTCCGAATCCACATTATTTGCTAGAAAATTCACCCAGTTAACACTATTGCAAGCTAAAATATGCTTAGCCTCGAAAAAACTGCGTTTCATTCAATCGTCCGCCTTCGCTACTTCGTGACATCGACACTGCACTTGAGTCAGCATCGCCCCGCACGTGCTCTAGACACGCTACGCGCTGTCGACCTTGCTGAGTCTGCCGTCCACGATGAGTACTACTGCTACGACCGCGCATTCCACTACTATACCTTACGTTTCCATTTTGGTACGTACGCCCAACAGCTGTTTTTTGCTGCGCGTATCCATTACCTACAGCGTGCCGCCTATAGTTATTTCCACGACCCCTATCTCCCGTAGAAAAACTACCACCCGCGGACCACCGCTGGAACGCCATGACTTGACCCGACGAAGCACAATTTTCGTCTTCCGCTACCCTGATAGCATTTTTCAAACAAGTCAAGTTCCGTGCCGTAATAATTGTACCAAGACGCTGATTACGAAGTCCGTCAGCAAACTTTTTAACCGCATACTTCTCATTTAAAGGCCGCAAAATTTTATAAGCTTCCGAATTTTCCCCGGCTTGAGAAATAGTCAAATCTACCATTAACTTCTCTATCTCTGCCCCGAAATCCGTGACCGACCTATCATTTTGCCTAGCGCGAGCAAATTTGGCTTGCACCGCAACGTCTGACTTAACCGTCAACAAATGCTTCTTCATGTCCGTCAAAAGACTGCCTACAGTCGTATAAGTAGAGGACAATCGCATCTTAGCCCCCTGGGTAAGTCGTGTAGTTAGCACGAATCTAATTAAATGAGCACCATCAGCCGCTTCTAACATAGAGCTGTATAAATCTATGGCATCAATCAAATCTTGGGTTACCTGCTCATCCCCATTCATTTTCGGGAGTAAGCTAACCCCCGTTTTCAATGAAAACCTTTCCAACGCCATCTCTGTATCGGTTCCGGTACCGTTTTCAAACTTAATAGTGTCTACATACAAATTTTCTATTTTACTCACTAGCTCTGCCAATTCCTCCGAAAACTTGCTACACTTAGAAACTACACACTTAAATTTACAATACAGGGCTTTTACCTCGCTTATCTTTCCATCAAAATTTTTGCCTTTCCGCCTACTGGGACCTAACTTGACAATTGATTCCCTCAATAACTTAAGCTGTACAAACAGTGACGTTAACTCCACTTCCATTTAAAATTAATGTCTCTAACTGATAGATGACCGAAAATACTCGTCACTACACTTAAGTTCAAATCACATCACTTACTCCTCTTGTCGCTCCGCCAGCTCCCGGTCAGGCCATCTGCACAGCTCGCTGCACCTCACGCTGATTGATCTTCTCTTCGATCCAATTCTGATGACACCTCCTGTACAGCCGGACTGCCACGCCAATGATGACAATCGCCAAACACACGGCGATAAACAACAGCATCGCGCTGATGGTGGATATCTGCTCTTGTGTTACTGTCGCGGTATTTGAACCACCCGCTGCTGTCTGGGCTATAATAACCTCTTCCTTGGATGACGTGCTCCCCATGGCCTGTGACTATCCAACTGTCGAGAAACTGACTGAAGCCGACTGAAGTGACTCCGACGAGATCCCGGTCGGGCAACTATAACGCCGTCCAGTCGACTGGCAGGGTCGCCATGCGATGTGGAGGGAAGGAGGGGTTAAGTAAATACCATGTCGTGTACTTGTCCATGAGTCAACTGGAGACTGACGACTCCAGACTCCCTTTATTAGTGTAATATATACCTAGTCCGTACGTGACATATAGCATAATATAACTACGGACATAGCTTATCTACCTTAACTTAAACTAAGATCTAAACGTGACGTACGTGACACACCACAGCTCTACCTTTCTTTTTCTGGCAGTTTTGTTAAAAGCCTGGCTTTTAACTTTAACTTTTACGAGGCACTAAGTTCGAGCAAGGCGTTGCTTCCGCGTTGACTCGCATGAAATGAGTTTCGATTGCGAAAGCGAATTCGATTTGTTATTGTTTTAAAATTTTAATATTTCGAGAACAGTAGGTAAGTATTTAGAATTATGTGATTTAGTTATAGTTATTACGGCGATGTCATCCGCTATGATTTTGTAGGTGATTATAGCGCTATGTTTAACAAAATATGTTGAATTCAGTAACTGTCGTCGAAAAGGTACGTATGTGGCGTGTGTATGTGTTTCAAGTGTTAAGTTTTTGACGCACGCTGATGGCGACATATTGAACTATGTTTTTTTTTTTTTTAATTATTTATTTACCATTACAAATAAAAGTTTTTTTTTCTACATATTTCCCTCGCCAAACTTTACAGTTTGATGGCGAGAAGCCCTCGTTTTTTATAAATAACTTAAAATTATAAACAACATAAAATAATAAACAACTTATAAACTCAACTCAAAATAACGCACTTTGTTCGCTGTATCTATGAATTGTTAAAGTCCAAACCAAAGAATCCATCTCCCGACAACGGCAGACCGACACTAATATACAACAGACAATGAATTCCACACCAGAGTGACCAGCTGGCCACTCTGGTCTAGAACTCACCGCCTATCACAGCTCGACGACGTGTCTGCGCCCTCCAGAAAATGATTCCTTAATTTGGACTTCAACACACATTTGCTTATATTGCTGATATTCCTTAAAAAATCTATTTTATTAAACACTTTTGGCACTAAATATTTAGACGTTCTTTTCCAGTAATAATTTGTCATTTTTGGGTGTACTAGTTTTCTCTCTCTCACACTCCTTGTGCTATACATATTTTTAGCAGGCACCTTGAACTTATCAGTATAATAGTGTTCTAACCCTATCAAATATTAAATTTCTACTACTCTACTCTACTACTAATCTACTGGCAAGATTTTACAAATGGAGAATAGTTTTTCGTACTCTTTGTTACACTTTTTCTTAACCTGTTTGCTAACTAGGAACTTGATCAGTCTTATCTGTATATTCTTAATTTCTAGTAAATATGTTTTAAAAGTACGTCCATACACAATAAGTCCATAGCTCATTAGTGAGTCAGTGAGCGCGTAATAGACAGTCAATAATGTGTGTTTATTAACTACACTTTTCAGTTGATAGAACTTCCCTAGTACAGATCTCAGTCTATTACAGATATCAGTTACATGCGTTTTCCAATTAAAATTCCTATCTATACTAAGACCTAGGTATTTAAATGAGGTAACATATTCCAGCTTTACGCACATGCAATTAATCTTTTTATTATCCAAGCATTCGTATGAATGTCCTATTACATCGAGATTCTCTCTGAGTACAGCTTTAGCTCGCAAATTGTATGGCGAGTGTAAATGCATACATTTTGTTTTTAACAAATTTAATATTATTCAATTGTCATGGGCCCACTTGGTAATGCTTTCGAAGTCTTCCTGTATGTACTGTTGTACCTCCAGTATATCCTTCGAAGCAAAAACTACACACATGTCATCTGCATACATGGACACTCGACATTTGTTTACAACATTCGACACACTGTTCACGTGCATTATATAGCCTACTGGTCCAAATACTGATCCGGTCGGCACTCCGAGATCTACGTCTGCCTCTTCCCCAGTCACACCAGGTATGAACGTGCGTATTCGCCTGTTAGACAGATAGCATTTAAACCATTTACTCGTGGGACCGCGTATTCCACATTCATCCATCGCCTGCAGTAATATGTCGTGATCCAGTGTGTCGAATGCTTTTTTGTAGTCAATGAAGAGTGCTATCAGCTGTTTTCCTGAGTCTAGACTCTCATTAACATAGTCAGCAAACGCCGTTAGAGCAGAGACAGTACTACGACAGTACTACTGGTGACATCAGTCGTCTGATGCCACGTTGATCTAGGTGTGACTTGTTTCTTACGACGACACGTTGAACTACGAGGGTGACGTACTACACAGTCTGCTTACGTTGGAACAGGATGCAAGTGGCATCTATACATCACTATCCCGCCACTGCTGCCGCACCCCGTACACTGCATTAGACTGTCCCTGCCCAGGCATGGAGTCGTTAGTCGTCTAGCCACAGCGATCTACGTGTGTTTGCGTGAATTTAATAAATTAAATTAAATTTATTCCTAAAAACTGTTTCTCGCCATTGAAAAACCAGACTCGAAATATTTATCGGGACGAATGGGAATTAAAATTCCCATTCGTCGCACCGCACCATTAAAGTTACCGCGGCGGATACCGGCGCACCGCGACAGCCGTCCTGTGCTACCACGGACGAGACCCTTCCCACGTAGTGTCGTGCGAGATGGTCCGCGTCTGTCCGCGATATCACGCACCGTGGGAAGCCAGCTTGAAAGAGCCCTGTCTGTGTGCGTTGCCGTCCGTGGTCGTCGGCTGTACGTGATGATCCCCAGAATCACGGACCGTTGGCACCCAGCTTTATACACGCACGGGTGAACTCAAAAATGCCGAGAAGTTATCCGGGTCGATGGACAAATATTAAATACCGAGAACCGAAGTTGGTACCTACTCAGTTCTTACTAACATTTAGAACTTATGTCTACGCAAGTTAAGGGTTTGAATAAACTAACCAAACTGTATGCAACCGTACTATTTTTCAGACAGACAGACAAAAATTGTAAAAAATGTTGTTTTGGTATATGTACCGTGGTATACATCCATATATTACAAACAGACACTCCAATTTTATTTATTTGTATGGATGTATAGATGAAAATACACGGGTATGAATACGGTCTACCTAGAAAATAAATTCATTCCTATTTTTGTTGTAAATTTAATTCAACTTAGGTACTCATCGCCTTCAATCTTATCTCATTGACTTAAATATATTTATAGGGAGATAAAACTAATCAGTTCTCATAATCACGGATCGAACTGATTTTACATCGTCAACGTCGACGATAGCTACTACGAGTACCTGCTATCAAACAAATCTGTCTCCAACTCAGTGCGTGCTATCAATCAAACCTGTCTCACACTCGACACGTTACTCACACTTACGTTCACTGATGTGTCTCCTCATGTTTCAATATTTAGGGACATTATTATTGTGTTAATTTATCCTGATATCCACCATGACCATTGGCTACTAGTCTGAGTCAAGTTAACTTTGCTTGAGATCGCCACCGGAAGACTATCGCTTCTGCAGTGCTATTCTGTAACCATCTCACCGGGTGAAGTGAGCGTGGAGTGAGCTATCAATGTCATTCCACCTGATGCTAGGGATGACCAACTATCATATTTACAATCATAATCGAGATTTAGATACCTAATATTCTTATGCTAATTCTATTGATTATTTTTATAAGGATTTCATAGCTAGCATAGTGTCTAAACAATACTACTGTTTCGGGAAGTTATTGAATAACTTCCCGAAATAAAATAGCGAAACAGAAATTCAGACAAAGGCATTGTTGTTTTTTTTTCTATTTTTTCCTCGACTAGCCCTTTATTGCCCGACGCGCAAGTGCGACACGCACGAACAATTAATGAATATGTTAGACATATTACATGTGTATAAGATAGCTGCAACAGAAAATGCGAATCGACATAGCCAGTTATTATGAACCCACTGTAAACTGATTAAAATTAAATACGTAAATGCAATCACATGGCCTAATCACGATGTGTCTTGGAGAAGCGATTGTAGATTGACTCGAGTGAAGATTGTGCAACGTTCTTCAGCGTTTTTACTAACCCAAATCTATAAAAAAAAAGATGAAAGAACCTGGCCGTGCCTGGCTGACGGAGCATAGAATTCAACCTCACACATACTATGTGGGAACCCACATCTAGGCACTGTCATATTCACATTGACATTTGTTTTTTTTTAGGTATCGTCACGTATGCGCACTAAGAACATTAGGAAAATGCAATACCAACGTCCACAATGTGCCGACTAACATTTTATTGTAGATTAACATATACCTACTTACTTATGTCGTTGTCATCAATAAAAAAAATATTCATCAAATGGTCACCATCTTGAATATATTATGTCAAAATTCAACAGTTCAAAACAGTCACCCGCGTGCTCGCGAGGTGAAGTGATGTTACCATTTTTTTTTTTTTTTTGATGGGAAATCATCAAATGACTTCTCCCGCTCTGGGCGGAGCGGGACGGCGTGTCAGACTTTTACTGACTAAAACCCACCCGTGTTCCATCAGTTGCCCATGTGCCAGGGTCACGGTATCTCTTTCGAACAATCACGCGAGAGTGATGTTACCATGACAACGGCATTGTGAGGATTGCGTGATCAAGCCGCGCATGCGCGCTAGACGCTGTCATCAATAGGTACCTATAAACTTATTTTTTTTTCGCCTTGTGCAGACGCCATTTCGTATTCGGTTTAGAGGATAATTAGTACGCAGGGATTTATTTCAATTCATGTAGATATGTACCTATCTAAATACAACAGTTTTTATACATGTATAATGTCAGTTTAGTACCTACACTTTGATGTCAACAATTAGTCCGCTTTTTTAAAACTATGTACCTACTTACTGCTCATTTAACCTTTATCGCGTGGTGACACCTGCACGCTAAGAATATGCAATACCAAGAAGTACCGTACAGCTACCTACTACAAAGAAGCTTCTCGTAGTCTGAGCATTGGTAAGGTAACGATGATGAGAGATAATATATGATGTGCATGTGTACCAGTGGCGCAGGTAACTAATAAGCCCATTCCTGTCGGCTTCCCTTACGAAATTATGACAGTCAGGAGTTCTCAGAAGTGTTTAATAATCACACTGAATGTATTTAATGTTATACCATAAAATTAAAGTATTACAAAAGCCGAACCTACATAAAAAAATACTTGTGTTTATATCCAACGAAAACAAAACATTTAAAGTGCGCGCGGCACCGCGCGTCAAGATTTTTCTGCAGTGTAACTCGCTTTTAACGCCGGCTTATGAAGTAAATCAATTTCTATTCAAAATCATCTCGTCATGACGTCACTTCAGGTCACGTGTCATGCATTTTTTTGAGGCCTTGGGAAGCCAGAACATTCCGGTTTATGAACAGTAGGAATATCGACCATTCATTGAATTTCGTGAGCAATCGGGTCCCGTCGTCGTGTCCCCGAAGATCGCTCGCTCGCTCGTTGGCAGTGGTGCCAACTTAGGGAAATTTTCTCTAAATTTAGGGTTAAGTTGAATCAGCAGGGTAATTTTAGTGAAAAAACTCGGTGAGGGTAATCTTGGGGTAAGTTTAAACATTTTATAGCACTCATGATTGAGTGTTAAATTAAATATTAAAATTTACTGTGCATTTTAACATTTTTGTGAACAGTTATTAGTAGGATGGATAAGGCGGCATTAATAGTTTTAGATTGTTGTGTGACTGATTATTTGCTTCGTTTTCTAGGTTAAGTTTTGAAAATAAAAAACACATAATTAGGTTAGGTCGTGCTCGACCAGATATGACTATAAATTACAAAAGGCGTGATGGGTTTTTCAAACATTTTAATGTTTCCCTTTACGATAAATATCAATGGCTGCTGGTAGTTGTAAATTGAATAAGATGTTTTGTTTTCCATGTTTAGTTTTCTCCGATTCTAGTAGTTTATGGAATAAAGGGGGTTTTACAGATATTAATAATCTGACGAATTCATCAAAAAAACATGTACAGTCAGAGAAGCATATTCGTAGCTGCTTAGATTTACATGACTTCGGGAATAGTAGGATAGAACCATTTTTCACTAATTCGCATGAAGCTCATAATAGGAAAGTAGCTCGAAATAGGAATTTGATGAAACGGTTTATTGACACCGTTATTTTGTTAGGTAAACAAGAAGTCGCTTTTTAGTAGACATCATACGTCAACGTCATCACACTGATCACACCACAAACGGCTTTTTTCAAAGCCACTTTTATTATACTTGCAAGACACTGTTTCAATCACCAGTGCTTACACGTATAGTAAAGGTGGACTGAAAACATCTGCTTATAGAAGACTGAAGCCAGGAAGTCAGTCACAGATTTTAAGTAACTGGACTACGTGCGCCACGTCTGGTCTAGGTAAGCATTTTTTTTTTTGCTCCGGCTTACCTCTCTAATAAAATCACCCTTCGCCACTGATGTGTACTTAAACACTCATCATCAGCCATCATTCTCATCAAACTCATTGTCTATAATAATAGAATATTCATCAAATCATCATCTTGATACCTACTAGGTATGTCTTTCAACGCTTCAAATGACTATCGCGTAGCGCGCCTCTGCGCGTGTTCACTTCACGAGAATACATGCGATGATGCGACGAGAATCGCGTGAAGTGCTCACACCGCGCAAGCGCAATAGGCCACTAGTTCATCAATGTCATACATTTTTTTTATCTTTGTTATCTGTTTTGATGACCATGTGCCTGTACGTATTTAGAGTTCAGACAAAATTATTAGGTACTCATTTATTTCAATGTTTGTAGGTAACCTATCTGGTTGCAAACAATAAAAAAGCCTTTCATAAATTTCCCGAAACAGTAGTAATGTTAAGATAGTTTACTAGCTTTGAAATACGCATAAAATGATCAATAGAATAAGCATAAAAAATATTATCAAAATCTCAATAATTATGATTATAAATGTTATGTTTGGTCAATCCCTAGCAGCACTGGTATGACACTGACAGCTCACTCCACGCACCTTTTACGGTGAGATTTTTACAGAATCGACATGCTGATACCTAAACTGCATCGGAAGACAGCTAATGAAAATGTTATCTTTTCTACAATAGCATACCTACATTCATAATTGCCGGGCCTCGTCTATTTGGTGTTTTCATTGACCGTCCCTCGACAGCGACACGACGATCCTTTGATCAAAATATCACCAACAACTTTTCAAACTCAAAGGGCCAATACATTTATTTTTCCACCTTTTGGAGGTTTTTATTTCGGTTGGGGAATTTTTAAATTTTGAATTTGACTTTTATTTCTTGCTTTTAAAATTTAACATAGTAAACACGCTACGATGGAAAAATAAAATAATTTAAAAAAAAAAAACAACATAATGTAAATTAAATTGTTAATTTTGAAGTCACATTCTAAGCAAATATTTGCTTGTATTAAGTGGTTTCGCTCTTCCAGTTTACATTGACTTAACATGTGTGAGAGATTAAATACGATGCAGTGATATCCATAATGTTAATACTAGAAACAAAAACAAATTTGTTGTTCCTACAACCAGGCTCAAGAAAATAGGTGGCTCCTTTAGATGCCAATGTATACGTTTTTATAATAAACTTCCCAGCCTCATTCAAGAACTAAGCTTAAGAGCCATTTTACAAAATTTGAATGCTCGAGTTTAGGTAAAAGACGGCAACCTTATGTATGTGTGCGTAGCTATCCACAAATGCACAATACAAAGAGTGTAACGCGAGTGTCGAGCCGGTCTAAACAATCTTGAGCCGTTAGAATTATAATGCGGTATTTAGAGATTTATGAAAATACTTTTATTTATCCAGTCTGAAAGAAAAAAATTCTAGTCTAAAAAAAATAATACAAATGTATGTTATGTAAAGTATACAATAAAAATAACAAAATTAAAACAATTACATATTGGTGCCGATTCTGTTGTACACCGAACTAAACTAACTAAACTATCTCTAGAATTCCTTACTTTTAGCTATGAGAATTGGTACGCTATTCTGCAATAAATAATCTCTAAATTTAAAAATTATTTTGACACGACTAAAATCAAATTTGACAATCGCGACGTGTGCGCTACGTAATGAACTTGTTGAGAGACAAAGGCGCGCGCAAGAGGGCAGCCTGGACGTGTTTTATATGGAACTAGCTTTTGACCGCGATTTCGTCCGCGTGGGGTTCGGTTATATCGTAGCGTAACGTAGCGTAGGCGAGCGCTAAAAAAGGAAGTAGAATTGCACGTACGAAGTCGCGACCAAAAGCTAATAAACTACAAAACTTCTTTGTACACCATTACTGTGTAAGTATTTAAGTATTTCCTAAGTATTTCTTTTGGTTTTGCCATTTTATTAATTTGAAAAAAAGAATTTTTGGTTTGGTTGTTTATTTTCGTTGTTTTTTAAATTATGCATTTTTTGTTCAGGCGTAATTTTGTGCATTTTTTTTTAATAAATCTTCTTTTCTATTTTGTTTTACGTTTTTGTGCATTTTTGTGAAATAGTTTTCGTAATCAGCGACCCGATAAAACATAAAAACGATACCCATGTTGATTTTCAGAATTTGTCACCCCTTTTCCACCTTTCAGGGATTTAATTCTGAAAAAGCCTGAAACACTTGTTTACTCATTTATTGATAGGAGTACTCCTGTGAAGTTTCGAATAAAATAGTTTATCTAATCTTGTTTCCCCATACAAACTTGCAAGCCCTTTTTCACCCCCTTAGGGGTTGAATTTTCAAAAATCCTAAGACATTTAACTGTTTATTTCTAATCATTAACCTACAAATACAAAGTTTCAGGCTTCTAGCTCTAAAAATGACGGACTTCCATACAAAATGTTAACCCCTTTTTCAACCCCTTAGGGGACGAATTTTCAAAAATCCTTTCTTAGCGGATGCTTAAGTCATTACAACTATCTGTATGCCAAATTTCAGCAAAATCCGTTCAATAGTTTCGGCTGTGCGTTGATAGATGAGTCAGTCAGGTTCGCCTTTTATATATTTAGATTTTTCATTTTTTGTTTGAAAAATATAAAAAAAATATTACCCACGTGTAGAGATTTATATGTGTGGGGTATTATAAAGGGGGTCGAAAATTTCATTATTTTTGTAATAGGACACGCCATTTTCGAGATATAAGCAAAAGAACAAAAAATACAGTACTGTTTTTGCACGTGAGGCGAGGCGTTGGTGTGAATTTTTGTTCATGACCACTACTTTTTTTCCACACGTTTTTATGCGATTAAAAATAGTCAGATTTAGTCAAAATAAATTATTTTAGTCAACATTTTTCTACAATCTATTAAAATAATGCTTTCATTGATAATAAATGAAACTCTTATTTTATACAAAACAATTAAATGCGAAGAGTAGCAAAATGTTGTAGTCGTAGTATATTTTTGCGTTCACGATACGAGTACCCGAAAACTGAGACGCGGGAAAAAGTGGCACAGGTCCTTCTTCCTTGGGCGCTTGCGCCGTACTAAACGCTGCCCGCTTGTGCATCGTAATTTATTCTAATTTAGAGTGATTTCAAAAACGATATTATGTCTAATTAAATAAACGGATTTAAATAAAACTTGAGAATTCAATTTGTTATAGAGCATACTTTATATTGACATGAATTTTTTAACGTAATTATGCTTTATTCAAACCAAAAAAACGCGATAAAATTGCGAATAAATCGTAAAAATTGCCATAAGACTTATTTTTTTTACTAATTAATGTTATTAAAAATCTATATTCTAGTACTAAATGTAACAACTAGATTATATGTCTGATGTTTTGTGTATTTTTTTACTCAAATTTCTACATATTAATGATAGATATAGGAGTCTAAAATTGACCCTGCGCTGATTTTTAAGAAAACTAGTTGTGGGAGATTTATTACTACAAAGTAAACAAATAAGTTTTTGTAAATGTTCTACTAAAAGTGACAAAACAAAAGATTGATCTATTTTTACATGTATTCGTCAATGCCAGAGTATTTATAATGATGAGATGAGATGTAAATAAGGCGACTAAAATCTTGGATATTCGCGCAAAAATGTAAAATGGCTCTTAAATAAATTCAAATCTTTTATAAAGCGGATACTATGTGAAAAAGCCTATTATACTGTCAAAGACTATATTGAGGATAAAACTGCTTGGAATTGAGCTGCTCCAATAACTGCACTGAATGTTGATTTTTATATTATTTTGCTACTTTATTCTGATTTTTTTTTTGTTTTTTACAACTACATGTATATTTACTATATGTACATATTATTTTAACGGGTCCACCATTTATGGCAGAATTTTTTTCGTCATAATATTATTTTGCATAACAGCGGTTGGCATAAACTTCATTTCGCAGAAAATCGTTTGGCATACACTCATTTATCATACATTCACAACGCATAATTTTATAAGACAGAATCATCTTTAGGCATAAATTTTATTCCATAATAATTAAAAAGTAGAACCATCATATCGCAGAAAGTTCGCAGTCAGAATCGTCTTTTGGCATAATTTCATATCGATAGTTATTAAAAGGCAGAACTATCATATCTCAGAAACTTTAAACTTAGAATCATCTTTTGGCATACATTTCATATCGAAAAAGCATGCAAGCAATCATACAGCATGCAAGCAACCAAGCATGCAGCATGCAAGCAAGCATGCAGCAAGCAAGCATGCAGCATGCAAGCAAGCTTACAGCATGCAGGCGAGCATGCAACATGCAGCATGCATGGTTTCTGTCACGGCTCCGGCGCTGCGGGGCTCCGGCGGTCCCACGCGAGCTCATCGTCGCAGATGGTTTTACGCTCACCACCGTGGCTTCGGCTTGCTGGCCGGCTTAGCCGGCCAGCCTCAGCCGCGGCGGCGAGCATCAAAATCACCTGCTCCTCAGCTCGCGGGCCGCCTCGCCCCTCCGCGCCTACGCGGGTTTAAATTACACTTTAAGGGTAGGGCAGAGAAGACTACGTGGTCGGTTCTGCAGCGATTCGTTTCTGTCAATAACTTTTGTAGCACAACATATATTGACTTTTTGAGACACTATTTTAATTTTAATTTAAGGTCAAAATGCAATATTATACAAATGACAATATGCCTAACAAAATTATTCAAAATGAAATTCTGCCATCTTCATAGTATGCCAAGTGAAATTATACCAAATAATCGTCGCTCTAAATAAATGTTATGCTAAACGAAATAATGCGAAATTTTTAGTCTGCCAAAGGTAATTATGCGAAATAAAATTCTGCCGTCTTAAAAGTATGCCAGCGTAAAGTCGGACATATAAACATTCGGCCAAACAATGATTATGCTAAACATTTTTTATGCCCTACAAATATTCGTTTAAAGAAGATTATGCCAAGTGTGTTATGCCAAATAAAATTCGGAGCATCAAGTTTCTGCCAGATAGAGGGAACCCTGTTTTAACTACTGTGAATTTGATGACTGTGTGGGTTGCTTTCGATTTTGGTCTGGCAGTTTGAGTAATTTGTGCGGCCTAACCAAATGTCCTTTCTTTATTATTGTTCGTCGAATCATTGGGCTTCTTAAGTTCCGAGTTGAGCTGCACGATTATTGACAAATGCGTGCACTGACTGGACAGGTCCACTCAATTCTGTGTGGTTCTTTCCTCTAAAGACCATTTCAGACAGCGACTAACATGGTCATCAAATGATCAGACCAAGATACTTTCGGGATTTTTCATATACACATTGACATTGATAAATTTTATTTATACAATGACATGAATATTTACTTTGTAAAGTATCACATTGTTTTAATCATTGTGAATGTGAAGATTGTTTGGGTATGTTTCTGTTTTCTTTCTTTATTTGTCAAATATGTTGTAATTATAATCTGGCAGGTTGAGTAATTTTTGCGGCCTACCCAAATGTCCTTTCTTTGGTATTGTTCGTCGGATCGTTGAGCTTCTCAAGTTCTGAGTTGATCCGCACGATTAGTGACAGCTGCGTGCACTGACTGGACAGGTCCACTCAATCTGTTTGGTTCTTTCCTCTAAAGACCATTTCAGACAGCTATCTACATAGTCTTCACATAATGTGACCAATATTATGTCTGGACTTTAAAAGAGACTGTGACCTCTGAGTTTGTTTCGGCCTTTCTTCTCAGAGTAGTCAGATAGGAAACGCCGACCTCATCTAGCTCAAAAAAAAATTATTGACTTGTAAAAGTGTTTGTATACAATTACAAACCTACTGACAGAAATAAAATCATTTATCATTTATCAAATAATTTATAATTTTGGAAACATATCAAAGGTTGTAAAATTTATAAATAAGGAACATGTCTCACATGCAGCTTTAAGTATGTTCACTGTGAAGCTTATTGCTAATTTATCCTCATTCCTCTTTGGTACTGATCAAAGCGAATCGAAACATGACATACCTATCTGCTATTATTTTTTCTCGAGTATGTGTGTCTGTTGAATATGCTGGCTGCAGCATCAGATCAAGAATTCCATAATCTTGTATGATTATAAATGATTGAAAGTAAAGTAAATACACATTATGCGTCTAAGTACCCTACCACAGCTTACAAAACAGCTGATGACCTTAAAATGACTGAAGTGATTTTGATAAAAACATGCCTGGAAGCCATCGCTAGAAGAATTACTTTAAAAAAACAGCCCCCAAATCGGTTTACCCGGTTAAGACTTACGGTGTCCATCGCCGTTTTATAATTTCAAGAATAAAGGTGATTTACAAGACTGCAACAACAAGGTACCGAGGAATAAAGCTCATGTCATATAGTTTGAAGGTTTGCCAATTGTGCGAGAAGTACAGATATGCACACATGACACAAGGACTTGCACATGGTTTTCATGATCTCGAGAACGCGTATGACAGGGTACATCAGATGTGTTGTAGTGGGTCTTGAAACATAGAGCAACACGGACCGCCGGCGGACCGTGTTGCTCTATGGTCTTGAAAGAGAAAGGGTTGCCCGGGAAGTATGTAGAGTTAATTCGTACTTTGTACACTCAATCTCGTACCTGCGTCCAGTCGGCTGCTGTCATTACTGACGAGTTCAATCTGGCTGTAGATTTGCTCTGGAGCAAATCTACAGCCAGGAGCCCTGGGGATCGGTTTTAAGTCCTTACCTCTTCCTACTGATCATGGACGCTCTGACGTCGGATATAAAGGAAGAGGCACCCTGGTGCATGCTATTTGCCAATGATATTGTTTTTGTCGGTGAAGATGTATCTGAAAGCCAGAGCAGATTGGAGAAGTGGCAACAGAACTGAAGAATGTTGGCTTGAAAATCAGCGAAACCAAAAATGAACATATGTTCTGCGATTTCGGTGGTCTATCTAGTTTTGGAGCCATAGCGCACTACTCCCAGTTTACTCCGACTTTTGGTATCTCGGTTCACTTGTGCAAAGCGATGGCGAAGTAGATCGGACCGTTAAGCACAGAATCAACACTGAATGGATGAAATGGTGCAGATCACGGGAACAATCTGTGACTCCCATATTCCCCTTAAACTTAAGAGTGAATATACAGGATAAGTTTTTAACCAGTGCGCAAATTTTAACAAATAATACTTAATCGTGTTATAATAATCATGCAGTTTTTTTTTTTTTGATATATCTTAGTATAACAAAAATAAGTTATCGTTAACGAAAGATGTTTATTTTGAAACTGTTTTTTATGGTAACTTGCACGCAGCGTTGGCGCGGTGGCGAAGGTGAATGACCGAGCGTAGCTACCGATCGAACAGCTAGTAGGTACTTGCCTACCAGCTGTTCGATCGGTCAAAATTCTAAGAAGTTCGAAATACCTACGCCGAAGCGCGGTTACTGACCTATTCCTATTGTCAATTTCATAATACGAAATATGTAGGGTCTCCACAGTTTACTGATTTAAGGTCGGATAAAATAAAAAAAAAAAGTTTGAAAAAATCATTGAAATGTGTTCGATTACTGATACTGAACCAAAATAAAAATTTGCGCACTGGTTACAAAAAATCCTGTATACAAACCCATGGTTAGACCTGTTGTCTGTATGGGTCACAATGTTGGGCCACAAAAGTGATGAATGAAAGGCAATTCGATGCAGCTGAGGTGAAAATGTTAAGAGGGATGTGTGGTGTGGTGTTACACGAATAAATATAATAAGAAATGAGTATATAAGATGAAGTCTGAAAGTGGCACTAATAGCTGAAAGGTTGTGTGATACGGGGGAATTATGAAAATGTTGTGAGGCAAGTTTTGAGTATGAATGTCGATGGCTATAAGAGTAGAGGGAGACCAAAGAAACGATGGATGGACTGATGAATGGTGAATAATGATTTGGATAGAAAGGGGGTGACTACTAAGATGACGACTAATAGAGAAGTGTAGAAGAAAAAATATGTTGCGGCAGGAAAATGATAAGTACTTAGACAAGTTTGATGCCTAAACTTTTCGGCTTTAACCGATTCTGGTTACGATTACGACGGTGATTTCTCCGTTCAACTTTATTACTAGGTTATCCCCACCCCTCAGATGTTTCTAGATCCAAATCTACATACGCCAATTTAAAAAAAAGTTTAACAAAATACCCACCGGGAATTTGCTTCAGGCCCATACTTTCAAGGTATTTTGTATGACTTAAAATGTTTACTGTTTAGAGAAAGATTAAAAATTAAAATGTTCTGATGTCTTCTCTGTACTATTTCCTAAATGTGCTTCTTCCCAAGTAGTACATTAGTGAATTTCGCAACTTATAGCTTTAAGTTGCAAATGAGTGCTTGAACAGTGTTTGGTAAAACTTTTTGAATATAAGTCCCTCTTATCACTTGTAGTTGCTTATTAGTCTATTGTGTATCTACTTTATTTCTTATGGTTACAAAAGGCGATTTTGTTACTTAAAACGGAGAACAGGGTTTCATTGTTATTGATTTAAAAGCTGTTTGAGAGCAGGGGTAGCACAGAGATATCGCCCGCAACTTACAAGTTGTTGGTCGTAGGTTCGAACTTAGAGAGGGGCTTTAATTTTTGTAAATTGTTACATCACCACTCTGCTCTCAAAATAGTGGAGAAAAATATCGTGAAGAAACCGGTATATCCTAGAACCAAACATTTCAAAGACATGTGACATGTACCAACCCGCGTGGTGGATCACCACCCGCTCTCTGTCATCGACAAGAGCAATGGGAACATTATAGGGTAAACAAGATTTAGAAGCAACAGTTACCACTGTTGGTTCGAGAACATCCTTTTTCATGCGGCCTTAAATTACTTGTAGGCAATTGATGTCACAATGTCACAAACGATTTAAGATACAAATAGTGATACAAAAGTAGTAACGAACCCTTATTGGAACTTTTGTTTCTAAATAAGTAATATAATATAGCTTCTGCCCGCGACTTCGTCCGCGTTAAATTTCGTGTCCCCCCGACCCTTCCCGTCGCGTCGAATCGCCTACCCGTGCGATTTTCCCCGTTTTGCAACATTTTCATTACTGCTCCGCTCCTCTTGATTGTAGCGTGATGTTATATAGCCTTATAGCCTTCCTACACAAAAGGCTTATAGGCTACCCAACACAAAAAGAATTTTTCAATTCGGACCGGTAGTTCCTTTGATTAGCGCGTTCAATCAAACAAACAAACAAACTCTTCAGCTTTATAATATTAGTATAGATTAGTGTCACAGCTGTATGAACCGCAGTGAAGGGATCATTTTGGCTAAAGATAAGGATTGTAAAGTCCGGCAAAAAGTTTATATACGTAAACTATATGTAAACGTTTTTCGTCAGATAATAACTGCCTAAAATAGAAAAATAACTGTGTATGGTACTGTAAGAGAATATATCGCTTCATGTATTTGTTTTTCGGGGTTCCCGTGACAATGGAGGCCCTGGGCACAGGCCCCGTGTGCCCTTATGGTAAAGAGTCCGCTCACTTACATATTGCGGTCAAATTATGACAACCCTCTTTTTGCTTTTGCGATTTAATGTGATTAAAGTTTATTAACCATTAGGGGGTGGTTGGCACATTGGCGCATTTTTTGTTTCGAGAAGACACAGAATCATGGTAGGCGTGAGATTTGGCTGACAAAAGAAAAGATTATCTACCTGTGTCTACTTATACGAAACATTTTATACCTAAAGGTACAATACTGACCTAAATAATAACTTCGACTGTACTGAAAAACAATTATTATTAGGTTTCACTAATCATATTTCATTATGTACCTACCACTAATTTCTTAATCCCGGCTTATGCAAAAATTACTAATGCCAGATTGCGCTGTAGGATTATCAACTCTCAGCGCTGCACGCTGAGCCGACCGCAAGCGTCGAAAATTCCACAGTGCGTTATTATAAGAACGCGCGGCGCAAAGAAGCGTAATCTGCTTATCAGAATATGTGAATGTTTGTTCCTCTGTGGCGCTCGACGCTCTAGAGACCAAACGCGTGGACTAGAATTGATGGTTCTTCCTGTTGATGGATTTATCTTAATCCCGTGTCACTAAAGATATTGAATTTTGATTAAGTATTGTCATAGTAATTACAATTTAATATGGCGACAACCTGTCATATTGTGGAAAAGAAAAAGAAATCTACGAACTATGTCAAGTGGAGTGTCATTAAATACGGCTTTGAAAATCACAATCTTAGGTTTCACTGTTCAGTTTTCGTTTTAAATTACCATTTTGATCTTTTACTATCTAAAGTGTATTTCCTCATTATCACTTAAACAAAACCTATGATATATGTAGTTCATACATATTTATTAATAGGTCTTACTCTAACGTGTAAAATAATTGTAATTAACTAAATAGTGTAAAACAAAAAGAGTTAATTTTAAAAACTCGACTGCGTCAAAGATGAATTTCGAATAAGATGGCAATTCAAAACTTCTTAAATTTAATAAAAAAGACCTACATAAGTACACAAAAACACACATTACATACTAAGACCTATATTGTCTCCATATGCATGAGATTGTATATAGTATTAAATTTTAGAAATAATAATTTGTTGTTTTTTTTTAAGTTAGTGAACTTTTCAGGAAATGGGGATTTTAGTTTTTTATTTTACATTACTATTTGTTTGGCATTCCTCTAAGTGTTTTACCAACATTAACGTGTAGATATTGGTAGAAACTCGCCAGCAGAAAGCATTGAGTTATAATGTATTCGTATTACATTATAACTCAATGGCAGAAAGAAGCAAATAACTTACTGTAGTCGACGGAGCGCGTGCTGGAGCAGTCCCCGCGAGCCGCCATGCTTGTGCCGCGCTCTGCGACGAGTGGCGCCGCACCGCACGCGTCCGCCGCCGCCGCGCCGAGTGCGCGCTATCGCGTGATAAGTGCGGCGCGTGCTCCCAGCGCGACAGTCGCCTAGTCGTTGCGGCCCGCGGTCACTAGTTCCTAGCCCCGTACTTGACAAACGTCGCGTCGCGTCGTATACACACTAATTTTCGCACCCTTCTTGTTTTATACCTATATGGGTTTGTTTTGAATGAGATCATCTTATCGTGATGTTTATGACATCAGTTTTACAATTTTTTAACGCTTTTCAGTGAATTATACAATTTAAATAGCAAGTAAGTACATTTGCTTTATTAAATTTAGCCTTGACCTACTCGCAGTTCTACACTCCTTGATAAAAAGTGGGTACATTTGAAATCAGCCGGCAGTCGCGCTTGTCCATCAGGACTGTTTTTTAGGTAGGTACCTAAGCCGGCTGCAGGCCGGTACAAGAGCAGTGTTTGTGACCACTAACCGTCACCTACCATCTATTCGGATATTTGGGTTTATGACCTAACTAAGATAAGTAGTAACTAAGATTAAAGGAACGTCATTCACCAAAATAAGAAAAATTTCTTAATAAATCATAGATAAATTGACTGCTATAAAAGCGTAAGAGGAAAGCGTCTCATGCTCACAATTCTCATCATATAGTTAATGTAAGAGAAGAAATAGCATCTACATCCTCCTAGCTAGCCTTAAAGCGTGTACCTTCGTCAAGCGAGGTACATAAACAATATTTAATTAGTTTCTTCACTGTGTTTGTCTGGTGCTTAGCATTATTTATAGCATTCCTACTTTTCTGACTAACGATAAAATTATACACTAAAAAGGAGCCAAGTTCGGACGACTTCATACACTTGTTAACAGTCGAACACTTGAAAATACTGTTGGAGCTGCTGAAGATTGTAAGACTATCTAGGCATTGCATAAACGCAATGTACTTTGCGTTTCTAATGCAAGTGCAAAGAACAGAGGGGTAATTGCGGAACTTTTTATCGGTAGGAATTGGTTTAATATTCATAGTTAAACAACATTCATTGCGTTATTTACGTTGCTGAGCCGACAGTTTATTCGAACAAATGACGCAATGGTTTAGAAATAATCTTTAATCCCATTCAGATTCGGATAAATTGTGCGTTTCGCAATTAGGGAGCAGGTGTAGGTACTTAAGTATTGTAAGTATAGAGCAACCATTTATCGGGTAATAGACGGCTGATAAATATCCTGCTCACTCAAATATGTTGCTGGTGGTGGCGCGTGTATTGGATATTTAAGTTCCCTTCAAAATAGTTGAACTGAATGTTGATGATCTAAGCGTAGTGTTCGTGCACCGGTGCTGTCAGTTGGGACTGGTCATCTCTTTCGCTTAATTCAAATACCTATTTCATTTCTGGCTTGTTTTTTTTTTATCATATTTGCTGTGCTCAGGGCGCTTCTCAAACTCAAAGCATTCATATCAAACAAATTAAATAGGTACGGGCACTTTTAAATTGTCAAAGGGGACGAGACACTTTTTTGAGTCAGATTGCGAGACAGGTTGGTATAGCAGTAAGTTAATTGTAATATAATTGTAGTCTCCGTTTTTTTTTTGTTGAGTTATTTGCGGCATCCTGTGAGTGGTATTTAATAACTTATTTAAAACCATTGTTTTCTTTAGGCAGACAAAGGTGCGCTTATGGGTGTGCAGATGCCAAGAATCCGGCGATGTTAAGACAAAGTCCATCTATCGTTCAAGGTCGGAGGACTACTGGGATCTATATGGATCAATCTGAACGTCATCGGGATATAGTTAAGGTTCACACTACATCGCCGTTCACATCCACTTTACAATGGGTAAGTTACCTTTCAATAAGTAAATTAATATGTATATTCCACCCCATTTAATTACATAATATTGTATTTAACTATTATTAACTTATATATATATTACTATTATATTTAATTTTTATTACTTATATAATTTTATAAAAGTATTAAATTCTTATATACTGTGTTATAGTTTTTTTTTATTTTGAACTTTATAACTGTTTGTAGACATGTCTAAAAACAGAAAATAAACCTTTGTTGTTATTTTCAGGGTAATAGGGATCGATTTCGTCTATGGGACCGGGAGAATTAGTAGAATCAAGTGGGCACATGAACGGCCAGACCTACAATCTGCAAATTTTGCAAGATGTTATGATGCCAACAGTGCGAGTTCTTTACCCAGAAGGACAGATCGATTATGTTCAAGATAACTGTTCGGTCCATCGTTCGCGTATAGTGATGGAATGTTAACTACTCAGGCTGGTATTATTGTCATCTGTTGGCCATTGAAAAGTCCGGATTGAAATATAATAGTAAATATGTGGGGTCAAATGGTTTTAAAATGTGATTCAAGTGAAGTGAAGTCCAAAATGAATTTAAATTTAATAAAATTGTATCTGTAATGAAAACATTTTGTTAACTAAATATTATAACAACGAAGACATTAAACTTATTTGATCCCACTATTTTACTTGAAAACGAAATGATCTAAGTAGATATCATGACTTAACAAGAGATGTTAATTCATTATCTATGGATAACATGTTTATTCACTTATTATGCTCATGATTGTAATCCTGCTAAATAAAGTTTAAGGTCCTAGACAAATTGCAAACGCTCCCAACCTTGGCTGTTTTGTTGTCGTTCGTCAGACTGTCAAATTTGTATGCAGAGACGACAGGACAGATTAGTCTAAGGGACAGATCAAGTGAAATTTCGTTAGCATACGTCAATCTAAAATATTTCTAGTGCTTCCTATTTTATCGTTTACGTTAATACGCGGATGTCACTTGTCTAGGGACTTAGGACTCACTTGTATCAGTAGGCAAAATATTATTTTATCTGTAAATTTTCAAAGCATATTGTATAATTTATGTTTCTTTATAGTAAAATAATACCAATAATTTGTAAAGTAATAGCAATAATAAATATTATCAAATGATGATTAAAGTATTTCATTTTTCTTGACTTTTAAATTCTTTATTTAAAATATTACTAAACCAAGATAAAAATATACTTACGTTAAATAAAAAATGAAAAAATACATAACGCAAAAAGCAATGCTTCGTGCTTGAGATTTGAACTTACAGTCTTATACACGACATGTAGTCTTGAAACCCCCAGTCTATTTAAACAATGATTAAGCTCTTGTAAGTATTAACCATATTGTTGCTTGTCTTTATACGTAATAATAAAAGTATTAACGTTTTATTGGAAACTAACAATATTAAAATAGACTTAAAAAAATAAATGCTTACTTAAACTAATTTACTAACAAAAACAATACATTAACTATGTATATTATAATGTTTTTGCAAAATATAAAAAGCAACTTAGGGCTATCACGGATTTGAACGCACATACCTTTTGGGGGGGAACCACATAATGAAGCTGCGTGGACCTATGGAGAAAAACGGGCAAGAAACGCCATAGACACTCGTTTCAACCGAAAGGATATAGTGTTCATGCTATACTTACACTTTAATTCATGATTCTTTATCATCCTCTTTATTTGTTTCTATGTTTACACTTCATGCTTTACTTATTTTATTTTATTTATATGTCTACACTCAGCAAATCGATCTGAATACTATTTATTAACTTAAAAATAGCTGAAATAAAATATTAACTCAAATTTTCATGTTGTGACAAGCCAAATTGTCAACTGTCAGTTACTTTTCTGCTTAGTCTATGAATGGCTACTTTTTGGTTTATATAATTTTAAATGATTTTTATCAATATGTCTAGCTATTTGATTTTATTAATTATTACGATTGTTTACTAAATAACTTAACTTAAAATTATATTTATAAAATTCTTTACGCACTCATGTGGCCAGCTACACGCACTCATGTGGCCAGCTACATGCACTCATGGATATGTCCTGGCCGACTACACTTGTCACATGAGATGATGGCTAAACTAATATTTTGAAAAATGTTTGGAAAGAAAAGACGACTTGGATATAAAAACGGGCGTCCGAACCGCTGAGGGTACACTCTGGAAGACTGTAGACTCTGGGAAACTACTCTGAAGCGCCCACACTCTGGAAAACTAGTCGTCTACTCTGAAGCCAGTCTATTCTTGAAGCGTCACACTCTGGAAGCCAGTCTACTCTAAATTTCATTGAATAAATTGAAATATATCTGCCTTAATCCATTTCATTAAGCAGATACGTAACAAAAAGAGTATCTGTGACATTGTACTATTTGCTGATGATACCTCACTTATCTTTAAAGTAGACAGGAATAGAAATGATTTCGACGACGTGAATAATGCGCTCTCAATGGCTACGGATTGGTTTACAACAAATAACCTAGTTCTTAATGCTAAGAAAACGAAATGTATAAAGTTCGCCTTACCGAATGTTAGGAATCTGGGACCCAATGTCGTTTTAGATAATGAGGTGCTTGAAACTGTAAACTCGGCAGTTTTTCTGGGCATAACAGTAGACGCCAAACTTCAGTGGCGATCACATATATCAAGCCTAGCGGGAAGGCTCAGTTCGGCCGCCTACGCCGTACGGAAAGTTAGACAGTACACGGACGTTGATACAGCTCGATTAGTCTATTTTAGTTATTTTCATAGCATAATGTCCTACGGCATTCTGCTGTGGGGCAAAGCCGCGGACATTCAAAATATTTTTGTTCTTCAAAAACGAGCTGTTCGAGCGATTTACCAACTAGGTGCTAGAGTTTCTCTGAGAGATTTGTTTAAAGATATTGGTATTCTTACGGTGGCATCACAATTCATCTTCGCCAACATCTTATATATTAGGCAAAATATACACCTGTACACTAAAAACAGTGATATTCATAAAATTAATACTAGAAATAAGGACAAACTACGTGCTCCCTTTCACCGGCTTCATAAGGTTCATAATTCTTTTGTTGGTCTTGGTATTACATTTTATAACAAGCTTCCCTCCCTTCTTTGCTAGATTTGCAGTTTAATGAGTTTAAAGCTAAAGTAAAATCCAACCTTTTTTCAAAGGCATATTATTCTATCAACGACTACTTAAACGATAAGAATAGTTGGTCGCTGTGATTAACTCAAGACAATGTGTTAGGGCTTCATTGGTTTCTTCAAATAAAAATGACTAGACTTCTCAACAATCGTTTTTACTCCATCAACCAAGCTCACATTAATAGTAATAATATTTTAAAAACACTCCGCGACCGAGGCGCGCGCGTCGCGCGATTTAGTTACCGCGCTGACCGTAGGTGGCGTCACCGTTGCCTTTGTTGCGACGCTAGATGCGCGTAGCACAGCTAGATGGCGTTGTTGGTAGCAAACATGCCGGCCGCCTTGAAATCCTCAGGTTTCAAGAATGAGGAGCTGCTTTGCCAGCGGTGCCGGCTCCGCTGTCCTCCTGGATACCACCACTCGTCGCCGTTGGCACTGGGAGTGGGCAAATTTTGGTGAAGGCTCGCAGCACTGTGCCCGTCGCTGTTTTGAGCTCAGCTACACGGCTCACACCATCACGTCCTGTGAACACTTTTATAATTCTGCCCATGCGCCATTTAAGGGGCGGTAAGTGATCCTCCTTAATGACGGCAAGAGTATTCAGAGCTAAATCCTGGTTATGTGTCTTCCACTTGGTCCTTATTTGAAGCTCTGAGATGTAATCGGTCGACCAACGCTTCCAGAACTGTTGCCGCAGTTGCTCGACTTTCTGGAACCGCGTCAGGCGAGTAATCGGTTCTTCTGTCAGGTCCTTGCAGGCTGGCGCGAGGAGCGGCCGTCCGATTAGGAAGTGTGCTGGACTAAGTGGGAGAAGGTCATGTGGGTCAGAGGACATAGGACACATTGGACGGGAATTCAGGACGGCTTCAATCTGTGACAACACCGCGCCGAATTCCTCGTAGGTAAGATTAGCGGTACCCATGACTCGCCGAAGATGATATTTACAGGATTTAACTCCTGCCTCCCATAATCCCCCAAAATGAGGAGCATAAGGCGGTATAAATTTGAACTGTATGTCGTCGTTAGATAAGTGGTCAATAATTTGATGTGAATGCTCGTTGAACATTAACTTAACTTCGTTCATGGCTCCGACAAAATTTGTCCCGTTATCCGAGAAAATTTGAGCCGGTTTACCACGACGGGATATAAATCTTTTGAGTGCTAATAAGTACCCATGTGCAGAAAGGGTACTGACTAATTCGAGGTGGATGGCTCGAGTAATAAAACAAACAAATAGGCATATATACCCCTTTTCAACTTTAGCCCCCCTACCTTTGCGGTTTAGCACCGATACGGGTCCAGCATAGTCCACCCCACAACGAATGAAGGGAAAACCCGGTTCCAACCGTTCCGCAGGCAGGTTACCCATGATTGGGGAAACGGTCTTTCCCTTAAGTCGTGTGCAGCGGACACACTGGTGTACCACTTTTCTGGCCAAATTTCTCCCCCCTAATGGCCACCAACTCTCACGCATAGTAGCCAATAGAAGTTGGGGCCCAGCATGGAGAAGTTTATTATGTGAATGCTGGAACAATAAAAATGTTAATCGATGTTTACAGCATAATAAGCTCGGGTGCTTTTTGTCGTACTCAAAATTAGGCGCGTTAGTTAGGCGTCCGCCCACTCTGATTATATTATGACTGTCTAAGAATATATTCAGGCTAGAAATTGCACTTGTTGTGTGTAATGGCAGCTTATTTTTCAAACTAATATATTCATTAGGGAACGATTCTTGTTGTGCAAGACGTGTTAACATTTGTGTGGACGCACACAACTCACTCACCGATAACGGCCCAACTGTGCGATCGTGTCGTGGTGTGCGTAAATTATGAATGAAACGTACCACGTATGCGCCTGCACGTCTCAAGCGGTTGTACGATGAGAACCGTTCAAAATCAATGACAATGTTTTTGGTGTTTGTGATATCACAAACCAATGCAGTAGTTTGTGTTTTTAGTTCTGGTAGGTCGCCAGCGTAATCGGAATGCGATGTTGAGCCCTGCTGCGACCACATCAACTCATGACTCTGAAGGAATGGTGGACCGTACCACCACTGGCTACAGTCATTGAGCGTGTCCAGGCTGAGACCGCGTGAGACTAAGTCCGCTGGATTATTTTTAGTACCTACATGTGACCACACAGCATTACTGGTAATTTCATTTATTTCTACTACTCTATTTTGAACGAAGGTTTTTAACGAGTGAGGGGACATTCGAAGCCACCCCAGGACAATGGTTGAATCTGTCCAAAAAACAACTTTATAAAATGTCAATCGTAATGAATTAATTACCCTTTTATATAACCGTGCGCCGATCAACGCCCCGCATAATTCTAATCGCGGTATACTTGTCGGTTTTAATGGCGCAACTTTACTTTTGGAACAAAGTAACTTAACAGTAACAGGCGAATTATCCGAGTATGTACGCACATAGGCGCATGCGCCATATGCACGCTGCGATGCGTCAGTAAAAATATGCAATTCTATGTATTGTGTGTGAGAACTCATTACATATCGCGGTATTCGTAATGTGTGTAAACATTGTAATGAGGTAATAAATTTATCCCATGATAACACTACATCATTAGGAACCGGATCATCCCAATTTATTTTACATAACCATAACCTTTGCATGAGAATTTTTGCTATTATTATTGCCGGTGCTAATATACCCAACGGGTCATACACCTGCGCTATTAGTGATAACATTGTACGTTTAGTTAATGGGTTCGTATTATGAATTACTGCCCGTGATGTAAAATGTAATTCATCGTTTTTATTGAACCAACCCATACCTAAAGTTTTATTTTGACACTGATCTCCTAATGCCAATCTTTTTGATATGTCATGAGCAGTAATGTCCAGATTAAATATCCATTTACGTAATGGAAGACACGCCGATTTTAAAGTATTAGTGACCTTATCGCACATATCTAATAAACTATTTAAGTCATCATCACCTATTAATACATCATCTACGTAAAAATCATCCTTAATCACAGTAGCTACCTGTTCATCCTCACATTCACGTGCGAGTTGATTCAGACACCTCATACTCAGATAAGGCGCTGACGCCGTACCGTACGTCACAGTGTTAAGACGGTATATACCTATTGGGTCCGATGAGTTTTTACGCCACAAAATTAATTGTAATTCACGTTGATCTGGTTGTATTAATATTTGACGGTACATTTTTTCCACATCGGCACATGCTACGTGTTTATACCGCCTAAAGCGTAACAACATGGAAAAAATGTCATTCTGCAGTGGCGGCCCAATAAACTGGATACTGTTTAAGGACTTTCCTGTAGATGTTGCTGCGTTAGCATCGAACACTGTGCGCAGTTTAGTTGTACTACTGTTTTCATTCATGACACCGTGATGTGGTAAGAAATAGTGAGGTGACCCGTATGTATCTATGCGAGTCATGTGGCCGAGATTTTCGTATTCAGTCATGAAATTAACATATTTTTCCTTAAATTCCGGCAAACGAGTAAACTTTCGTTCAAGCGACAATAAACGTTTTTCAGCTACACTGTAACTTTCTCCGAGAACCGTAGGCGATTCCTTAAACGGGATACGCACTGAGAATTTACCTTGCCGAGTGCGTTTTGTCGTTTCCACGAAAATATTCTCGCATTTTTGCTCGTCGGAACTAAGTATATTCTCAACGTTGGGAATCTCTTCCAGCTCCCAAAATTGTTTTAATTGAGCATCTAAAGTTTGCGAATAATTGCACTGAACCTGGTTAATGCGCAGGCCATTATTATTATTATACAGAGGTCCAGACATTATCCACCCTAGCTGAGTGTTTTGTAAATACGGTCCATTTTTTAACCTAAGTTTACCATCAATCAACAAATCCCAAAACTTATCCGCACCTATCAGAATATCAATATCCGACGGCGAATGAAAAGTCGGGTCAGCCAGTTGAATATTGTCTGGGATACTAATATTCGTTACATTAATATTACATGCCGGTAACCTATTCGTAATACACGGCAACACTAAACATTCAATATTAGTATGATAATTCTTAACTTTCGAACGTAATAATATTTTACACGTGTGGGTAGACTCCGCGATCGAATGACCCACACCGGTAACTTGATAAGTGGACTGTAATAAAGGTGCATTTAGCTTATCGCATAAAGATTTCCTAATAAAACACTGCTGGCTACCGTTATCGAGAAGCACGCGTGCAGTGTGATATTTATTTTCATTATCTGCAATATCCACTAGCGCTGTGGACAGCAGGACCGTAGGTAACACGGAATGTGATGTTTGTTTACAAAGCGAATCGTTACTCTCAGCTGACGAATGCAACGAAGTTGAGACATTAGACGCGTTAGTGGTTACCGGCTGCGGTTGGTTATTATTCGCACCTACCACGTTTACGTTGTCTCCGCTATCGACATGAATCAAACTATTATGCTTCTCAAGATGACACAGCCTACACGGGCCGAATTTGCAATCTTGTACGGCATGGCCTGAACGTAAACAATTCTTACAAATAGTTGTTGTGTTCACAAAGTTAATCCTCTCTTGAACAGGTAGATTAATAAACTTAGAACACGTATAAAGGGAATGATTACCTCTGCACATTATACACACGCGCGGACTACGCTTACTTGGTTTCGAATTATTATTATTATCACCACCACTTGTAGCGACGTAACTATTAGTAGATTGTTTTTTGTTTTGTGTTTGTTCACTACTTTTGTTGTCGTGTGAATGCTTACTGTGATTTACCTTTATAATATCTAACATATCCGCCCTGTCCTTAAGAAACTTAAGTAAATCATCTAACTTCACGAATGGCGGCTTGGTGTTAGCCTTATAAAGTGTACCCTGAAACTGTTCCCATTCACGTTCTGTACTGGGATCCAACTTCGAAACAACCAAATAAATAACTAACGTGTCCCACGCATGCGTTTGTTCCCCCAGCGAGGAAAGCGCGCGTAGGTTTCTTAGCACAGTGTCTATAAGTTTCCTTAATTGTGAAGCTGATTCTTTATGTAAAGAAGGAATCGCATAAAGGGACTTGACGTGGTTGTGTTGCAATAGCCGTAGGTTGTTGTACCGATTCTCTAGCAGCTCCCATGCGTGAGAGTAGTTACTGGCCGTAAATTCCAGTGCACTAATGACTTGCGACGCACTATTCGTTAATGACGAACGTAAATAATGGAATTTTTGTATACAATCTAAATCCTCACGCTCATGGATCATACTACAATACGAATTCTTAAATTCCAACCAGCGATCGTATGAGCCGTCAAAGGTAGGTATTTTAATGTCCGGTAATTTTACACATATTTTGCTTTTAGTAGTTACATTATTATTTTCAGGTACATCTTTCTGCAGCATGAGTTTGGCGGAAGCTACCGTCTTATAATACTGATCTTCAAAACGGTCTCGGTCTTCCAATTGTTTTGGAAGATCGAGCTCGTCTGCATTTTCCTCAATGAAACTTTGTAACTCGGTGTAACTATTTAACAAACTCGAACTGTTATCCACGCGTAACTGTAACTCTAATATTTGTTGTTCACTTAACGGGCATATACATCTTTTAACATAATTTTCGAATATAGTTAATCGACCTTTGACCACTGCTCTTTTCTTAACAAGTTCCGACATCTTAGCTTCACTCATTTTAAAGGAAAATAAGGACACAAGAGTACTCACTACAATCCTTCCTGTACGATATGCGCCACGGGTCGCCCGCGCAGTCCCGCGAGAAAACGACTCAGGCCGTCAGGGTTTCAGTACACCGGCTGGGCACCGCTGCTCAATAACTAGGAAGGAATACAGCACGAATGTCAACACAGACCGAGAGATAGGATGGGGAAAATGATAGGATACTCAGACCTGCCACTCCTCGAATCCACTCGAAGTCTCGATACTCGTACTCGTTAACACGTGTTCGTGCAATGGCGGGTGAATTTTCTTCTTGGATTCGTATATTTATGCGACGAATCCTTGAACTTATAAATTCTCCATAGATAGAACTCCTCTAATTCTTCATAATTTGGCTCGGAAGGACCATTATGTTAGGGCTTCATTGGTTTCTTCAAATAAAAATGACTAGACTTCTCAACAATCGTTTTTACTCCATCAACCAAGCTCACATTAATAGTAATAATATTTTAAAAACACTCCGCGACCGAGGCGCGCGCGTCGCGCGATTTAGTTACCGCGCTGACCGTAGGTGGCGTCACCGTTGCCTTTGTTGCGACGCTAGATGCGCGTAGCACAGCTAGATGGCGTTGTTGGTAGCAAACACAATGTTTATGTTCTTTCAATCCAGAATTAGCTTTCCTACTGACAGTTTATATGGGTAGTTCATATAATTGTTTTTTTTATTTTATTTTTTTATTTAACTGATTTCGTATTTTTTTTTATTTTCTTTTAATTTCATTTATTGTGGACATAATTGCAACATGTAGTTAGCTAGCGACCTCGTCAGCTGTTCATAATATTCTTGCCTGACCAACCGGCAGTAAGTTCGTCATGCTCCCTTAGATGTCAGTGCTTGCGGTAGCGTCGGGGGTCGGGTTACCACCTTTCCTCAAATATGGCGAGGGGGGTAATGGCTGACCTTTGCGTTATGCTCGTGAACGGGTGTTACTTGTGGTGACTGGTCATCTTGCTGACCATGGGTTTTGTTATTGTTATTTGTATTAACTGTTATTTTATTTTACTCCGGAGGTCCTAGTTTAACTATTGTAACTTCAACTTAGCTATATGCATCAATGTATGTATATGGATCATTTTGCATCGTTGAATATGTAAGCGGGCACGCCCTTTATGCCTGGAGGCTTTATTTAGGTTTTAAGTTCTGTTTACGTTTTTGTTTTATTATTTCAGCTTGAGTTTAGGTTTCAATGTTTTTGTTGGTATCTTGGCGTGTGCTAGCTGGCATATGGCGAATAATGTATGTTTTGTTTTATAATATTAATTACTTACACAATATTGTATAGAATCAAGTTCTTCTAACTTATCAGACAGCTGTGCTGCTGGGGAGTTTGTTCCGCCACTTCTTCTTCCCAGCTAAAGCACTAGGAAGTGTCGAAGGGCGGGCGTTTTGGGGGGACTGTCTTATGTAACTTTGACGTTCAAAAAGTGCTGACTCTCAGCCTAGTTTGAATAAATGACTTTTGATTTTGATTGATTTTGATTTTGAGACACTCGTTTCAACCGAAATTTTGAAAGTGAGAACGATGTAAAAAGACATACACATTAAAAAACTGAAAAGCAAAAAATAATAAACCTTAAAATTTTGAGTCGGCGCTTTAAGTGATCTTTGTTCATTGATTTTTCAGCGCCGACTCAAAATTTAACGGTTTATTATTTTTTGCTTTTAATTTTACACCGGCGTCGCTCTTCCCGTGTAGTACACAACAGATTGCTTAAGACACAAGATTGCGCTCTCTGTTGATAGCTCACTCTTGAACCCAAATTAGGCATCATTCGGCTTTATGTGCTGCAGGAGAATGTTGTTAAGCAAACTGTCAAATACCTTGGCCATTATAGTGACCAGCGAGATGGGCCGATAGTTTTCTTTATCTGACATGTCACCAGTCCTATTTTTGACAATTGGTACTACTACTGTTTTCGTCAGCTCTTCAGGCAAGTAACCGTAACATAAACATAGATTATAAAACATGGAGAGCACACGCGGCAGGTGAGTACCGGCAAGCTTTAGATGCTCAATGCTGAGGCCATCATGATCAGGAAATTTATCGTTCCGCATACCGAGTGCTCTGCATCCAAGTACCAGTCACTAAATAAAGGGTATTGTTTGTTTTTTTTTTTTTGTTTTCTAAACTTATCAGTGTGCACTACTGAAAAGAAACCCTCATACAATTATTATTTAACTAATAATATATGTTTGATAAATTTAATTTCAAACCCCGACATGAGCAAAAACCTCTAAAAGTAAAAAAAAATATAAAAACATATGATGACCCTCTAAGTTTAATACTAACAAGGAGACCGCCTACGATTTGAATGATTTTTATATTTATGTTGTTATATGTTTGAGTAAGTGAGTAATTACCTACCCAAAAGGAATTCACGCAGCACTCAATAGTTTCAGAGTTGCTTCTACCGAGCAACTTAATATATAAATATAAGTTCAGTATACATACGAATTGCATAGCGGTGCGTAGCCTAGTAGGCAGCGCGACGTGGCTCGCACGCAGACCGTCAGGATTCGATTCCTGCTAACGTATTTTTTTTTTCTTATACTTACAATTAGAAAATTGTACCTACTTACATGTCTTACTTAGGTTTGTTCTTCGTCATAGTTACCTTCTTTGTTATGGAATGGGCAAGTAGCTTATGAAGCAAGTTGCCCATTGCCGACTGACAGACTCCTTGACAATTCAAAAGTGCCTGTAAATGTTGTAGTTGAAATAAATGCTAAATAACGTTTTCCTACCCGCCAAGTCTCAAACTCACCTGAATGTGGTCAGAGAACTTGGGTTTATGGATCAAAAGTCAGCTATTCAATAGCTGACTTTACGGAGGAGGGCGGATACAATATACCTACAGACCAAATCGTAGGTTAGTAGGTCAAATAATATAATACACCCATTTTGAATAATGTGACTGTAGGAGGTTCTAAATGGTTCGTATAATCCTGTAGTACACAGGTTCGTTGTGTCGACCTTTTGTTTTCCAACTTTTCATGACATACTGCCGAGTGTCGAGATCATGACGTGCATTGACAGTTTGTAAACATTTGCAGAGCTCATTAACCGCGCGCCAATATGTATTTAATTAATGCTAAAGAACGTGTAGTGTACCAATGTGAGATGAATGCCTTGTGTACCTAACTATCCAAACAAGATAAAGTAGCGAGACCGCGATCTTCTCAGTATAGTGTAGCTACTTTTAAGGCTAAGCCCACACTGCAATAAAACTACGCGCGAAGTTTTTATCGCCATTCTGTATCACATGGTACCTGTGATATGAAGGTACCACCTGCCGGTGTAGCATGACCAATTCTATATCTATTCTACCAAGAACAAATAAAGTTCCTTAAGTATTTTAATTCTGTAAAAAATGTTTCTATCTCATCAGAAAAATAGTCATCATACTTGACATCGTATTTTTGTCGACTGAAGAATAGAAACATCTCTTCTTTTCAGTTTTACACAATTTTTCTACGACACAATCTATCATTTTGTCTTCTCTTCCGTCGACAAGTTCCGTTTCTATGGCGGTCATGCTACGCGTGCAGTGCGTACTGATAATTTATTTATTTTTTGCCATGAAGACATTATTAAAAGGAATGGTCTTCAAAGCCTTAATTTTAGTAATGTTTACAACTGAAAACGTTACTCCGTGTAAATCCAGATAATGCGTTCCATGCATTTAATAGCTTGTTCTAATTATTCTATGATCTTTACTTCCCCATAGTGCGAATTAAAATGGTTCTTCCAGAACTTCGAATCGGATAACTAAAATATTAAACTATGTTGTAAGCGTAAGCGTGAAATGCGATGGCAATTAAGACGCCGACCAAATAATATTAATAAAAAATATTTAACACATACTCTATACGTCTAAAACGAATCATCAAATTTATTCTAAAAATGCTACCTACTACATTACTAATGCTGACAACAAGGCAGTGCCGGATTAGCCATGTAGCAGGAGGCAGCAAATGCTACGGGCCCCGTTCCTTGGGGGGCCCCGCAGCCTGTGCAAATAAAAAAACTACAAATCAAAGAAATTGTAAGCCACCCAGTAGCAATTCTTAGTGAGCGCTGGCCATGCTGTAATTATTGTACAGGTACATTAGCTTAGCATAAATCAAAGACATTCTTTGGCATAAATATAACCCTACAAACAGTGAGCTCTTGGTGTCGAAACACCAAGAGCTCACTTTTTAAGTTGGATTTTTATTGCTACCTCGAAAGGTAGGAATAAAAATTCAACTTTTGTCGCTCTTGTAAAACTAAATGGTACAGTTTTGCAAAGAGATGCCCACTTCAAATATTTGTGCCATATTGTAACTGAAGAGTTAAAAGATGATTTGGATATGGAAAGGAAGCGCAGGGCATTGGCTGTAAGGGCAATATGATATGCAGAAGGTTTCATGGTTGCTCAGTACCCGTAAATTTAACTCTTTTTAAGGCCTACTGCCAAACATTTTACACCAGTAGCCTTTGGGGCAACCACACCCTAAAAGCAGAAAATTCCCTGCGCATTCAGTACAACAATGCCTTTAGGGCGCTGTTGAGGCTTCCACCTTACTGTAGTGCGTCTGGTATGTTCGCTGATACGCACACTGACGACTACTTTGCTATAATGCGGAAGAAAGTTGCCTCAGTAATATCCCGAGTGAGGGGAAGCAGCAACAGCATTCTGGGGGTGTTTGCAGAGAGGCTGGATGGGCCTACATTGGGAAGGTTTACCAATCTACATGTTGGCAACAAAGCTTATTAAACCTTCCTGTGATTGTGATTTTCTTTTTTTTATCCTGCATGTTACTAACATAGTTTTTAAGTATGATGTAATACTAACATAACACCCTATGGGCCCAGATGCCTGAAAATATTTTATTTATTTATTTATTAGCCTAGTAGCTGGAGCCCTAAAACAAATATATAAAAAAATTGTACATTATTATGCCGCAAGTTGGCAACTCCAAAATACTTACAGGGGAATCCCCTAATAATAATTGAATTCGATTCAAGCTGTATGTATAACCCAACCACGAAAAATAGTTTTTAAATGATAACCAATTAGAAAATAGCAAAATGCATACTTCATTTGATAAGCCTAATTCAATAATAACATGACTTGATTTTCTTTTAAGAGTGTTTTTATTACTTGACTGTTTACATCGTGTTAAAGTTTCTTAGTTTTAACGTGCTTGCTTTTGTGTTAGGTATTATTTATGGTTTTCCGATCTCCGTGGACTTAGGTATACAAACTCATTGTAATGTTACTGTTTCATAACAGTAAAAGTGTGCTAGATATATTAGGTCTTTACCTATGAAATTGCCGTTCTGCAGTACTGGCCATTTCAAATCAAAATAATTTTTGTTTGTCTAAGAATTCTAATTTCAAATTAATTTTATTTTTAAAACATGGAATACTTTTTCCAAAAGTAGTCATTTGTTTATTGATTAGTGTTACGTTTTCATCGCATTTCAATCTTTTTCGTCATCATGGATACGTTAAAAATTCGAGTACCTAATTATGGAATATGAGTACCGTCGTGGCAGCAACGCGGCACAAGCGGCACACAACATCAACGACGCGACGTTTACGGAGCTAACACTACAAACCACTTCTTACCAAATGGGGTGAGCATTACTGCAGATGTGTACTGTGAAGAACTGAACTCAATGATGGAGAAGCTGGCACATCTCCAACCAGCATTGGTCAATCGCTCGTCTCCGCTGCTCCTGCACGACAACGCGCGACCTCATACTGCACAGCAGACGGTCTCCAAGTTGCAAGAACTGGGGTTGGAAGCTCTCCGTCATCCGCCCTACTCACCAGACCTTGCGCCTACAGACTACTACTTTTTCCAGAATTTGGATAACTTCTTGGCGGGAAACAAAATTCAATACCCGAGAGGCAGTACAAAATGCCTTTGAAGAATTTGTTGCCTCCCGTCCAGCTGATTTTTTTAAGAAGGGCATCAATAAACTGCCACTGCGTTGGCAAAGATGCATTGATTGCATGGGTGATTATTTCGATTAATGCAAATAAAAAATACATGAAATAATTTTTTTTTCATACACAACGGCATTTTCATAGGTAAAAACCTATTATATTACGTTCGTTGCATCTCTGTTCATGATAAAATATATGATCGTTTGGCATACAGTATTCAATTTGACCGAATTTTGAATTACGTCGTTATTCTTACAAACCAGCGATAGGTATGTCATTTTGCAAAAGTTTAAAGTAACCTAAGTAATCAAAAGTCCCCTCTTTGGAGAGTGGATGAGAGGCGCCACGGCGTCCGCGGCGAGCAATGGGTAGCTTGCTATTTGATAAGGACCAGGCCCGTGTAGACGGCGCCTAGTAGGATTCCATGCCGCCTCAAAGAGATATCAGTAACAACTGAAGGGGTCTGCTAGGACCGATGCCTGCCAAGGTCGCGAGATTAGTTCGAAAGAGGTACCATGGCCCTGGCATATGAGCAACTGAAGGAACACGGGTGGGTTTTAGACATTAAAAGATGATCATTTGAAGAATGCAAAGGTAAGCCGTTGAAGATGTGGAAACTTATAAATAATCTGTCTAACAACAAAATTAAAGATAGTTGTATCCTAACTTACAAACCCCCTCAGGCCTCATTACGGAAGACAAAGAGATCTGTGAACACTTCAACACTTACTTTGCTAGTATAGGTATTCTTCTGGCAAATAAAATAGCTTCAAAACACCACAATACTAACATTAACTCTACCCCATTACACAACAACGCTCCGGGTCTCTCACAAATGTCACTAACAAATGCAAAAGAAATCACTAAAATTATTGATAGTCTAAAACCAAACACCAGCGCTGGCGTGGAAGGCATCACCGTCAAAGCCATTAAACATATAAAAAAACGAATACTACCCTATTTAGTGCAATGCATGAATAAATGTTTGATCGAAGGCTACTTTCCAGATACACTTAAAATCGCGAAAGTCCTATTTTCAAATCAGGCTCAAAATCAGACCCGGGACATTACAGACCCATTTCAGTATTGCCAGTGATGTCGAAAATACTGGAGAAATTAATTCATACAAGACTTATGGAATATCTAAATTCTTTCGGTTTTCTCTTCGAACGTCAATATGGTTTTAGACCTAAGTCTAATGCACTAGCTGCTGCTACTGATTTAGTCACGAAACTCAGGACTAAAATTGATCAAAAGCAAATAGCTCTGGGGGTCTTTATAGATTTAAAAAAGGCTTTCGATACCGTTAGCCATGATGTACTCCTGCAAAAATTAGCGCCTATAAAAATAACGGGCAATTGTTACAGAATGTTCAAGTCTTACCTAGAAAATCGTATGCAAGTCGTTAAAATAGGAAACAACACCAGTAGCTACAAATTTATCAAATGTGGTGTGCCTCAAGGATCAATATTGGGGCCTCTCCTGTTCCTTATCTATATCAACAATGTACACGAACTAGGATTAAAAGGACATATTACGCTCTATGCTGATGACACTTGTCTATTTTACTTCGGAAACTCCATTGAAGCAATTATACAAGATGCACAGGATGACCTAGTTATTTTGGAAAGGTGGTTCTTGGATAACCTATTGACAATTAACACATCCAAAACAAACTACATAATTTTCTCGGCCAAGAACAAAAAAATTCACAACCACAAGCCTTTGTGGATAAATGGAGATGTCCTTAAACTGAACCCAAATACAGAGAAGTATTTGGGTCTTACACTTGACAGTCACCTAACGTGGCAGCCACACATTAAAAGGATTTGTTCTAAGTTATCAAGCCTCACGGGTGCGTTACGAGGAATAGCTAGATGTCTTCCATCGAAAATTCGGTATACTGTGTACAATTCACTAGTAAAACCACACATTGAGGTTTGGGGATCGACAACAAAAACAAACATACACAAACTTCAAATCGCCCAAAATAAAATTATTAAAGCTTTGTTTCAATATCCCTACTTAACATCCACAAATAAAATCTATAACGACACTAAACTATTTAACATAACCAAAACACATCAATATAATACCTGTATATTAATAAGAAAAATCCTAACAAAAGAAATACACACAGAAATTACATATAAAAGAAATAACGAAGTGCAAACACGATCATCACGTCGGGCAAATGACCTAGTACTATTACAAAAACCTAGAACAAAGCACGGAAAGAGAAATATTAAATACGAAGAAGTGCAACTATACAATTCACTACCAAAAAACATTAAAGAAGCTAAAACTAACTTATATTTTAAAAAAATGTTAAAGAAACACATGTTCGACGGCTCCAACGTAAAATAAATAAAATATTAAATTATTATTGTCTAGTATTGTGTAGTGTGCACGGTTCTTTATAACAGTAACTGATAAGAATAGCGCGCTCGATGGGTAGATCGGTGCGCACCTTATGAGAATTTTTCGATGTACCCGCAAGACCTACCATATTTATTAAAACAACTAAATGTATTACTGGCTAACTGCATGACGAGCACTCTGCACTTTCTTAATGTTTACCTATATGTTATTATTAAAACTTTGTTTCTCATTAAGTGATTATTGTTGGCAACACTCAAACGGCAACGCCCTCTATAGTCGACAGCGCTACACTGACGTTGCGGAAGTGGGGCCAACAGAAGTGTTAAAACGGCGAGGCACAGGCGGAGCGGTCTCTTTCACGATCGGAACTTCGGAGCGAAGATATATACCCATAGTATCTGTATCTATCTGTTATAAATTTAAAATAAAAGTTCGTTATAGTTTGGTATCCGCATTTTATTCAAATAAAGTTAACATCAGAAGTGACAAGAAAACCACGCCATGGGCAAGCGAGTTGGTAAGCATTCAAGGCGAAAGCGAGCTCGTTCCACCTCCTCTTCATCAAGCTCCAGTGGAAGGACACCATCCACGTCACCAAGACGGAAAGACAAGGTATCACGTAAAGATACCGAAACTGTGAGTAATTCAAATTCTATCGCTTTGAACAATTTTATACCTGATTTTGACCCATTAAAAGACGATATAGATACCTGGCTGAGCATTATTCGTTCTTATGCAAGTACTTTTTCATGGCCTGATGCAATGATTCGCTATCAAGCTTTAAATAAACTAAAAGGATCTGCGAAAGTATGATACGATTCATTATTACGTACAGAAAAACAGTGGCCTACGTGGAAATGGGACGACTGGAGGTTAAAATTGTCGAATAGTTTCCAAATACGTAGAAATATGTTTGACCTTTTAAAAGAGATCATTGAAAAAAAAAACCCGTCGATAACCAATCCCTGTACGAATTTTATTTTGAGCAGAAATGTAAGATTGATCGTTTATGTTTGAATTTTTCGGAACAAGATATTATTTCAATTATAGTAGGAAACATTGGAGATAATAATATTGGCGCATCTATAGAGGCTAGTAATTTTAAATCAAGTGACGATTTAGCTAGCTATTTACATAGTCGTGTCTACAAGAAAGCTGTAAAACAGGAAAGTAGTAGTTCACGTGATGTTCAAGCTAAGTCAGTTACTCCTTCAACATCTGTAAATCGAACTCCCGCTCCCACGAATTCAACCGTAATAAATCAAACTCAGTCTTCCAATTTTAGCCAAGATGTTAGTCGTAAAATAATTAAATGTTACAATTGCGGGGGTAACCACAAACGAAACCAATGCGAGGCAAATAAATGTGAATTCTGTGGGAAGAGGGGGCACGTAGAATCTGTTTGTTACCATAAGAAAAATTCAACAAAATCGTTGGTAAAACCTGAACAACAAGAAACTAAATTTGTTTCTACAAATCCACGAAATAAATTTATTAAAAATGTTTATATATCAAAAAAATGTTACAAGGCATTTATTGACACTTGCAGTAGTTGTTCATTAATGTCAGAAAATTTAGCAAATAAACTTTCACTGTCGTATATCGAACTACCCTCACCCGTTGTTTTGCAAGGATTTTCGAAAGATAATTATAAAATATGTAACTAAAAAGATTACAATAAGTCTTACTTTGGATTCTATCTTTTTGCGTGAGGTAGATATGTATGTCTTGGATGATATGGTAGGGTGCGACATTCTAATTGGAAGAAATGTTACTGAGCGATCTGATTAAGTGTATTCTCGTATAGGCGACAAACTTAAATTTCAATACGCGAGCGAACTTAAGGAATTTTGTAGTAATATAGCTGCGATAGATCTGGATACAAGTACACATCAAAGTGAGTTATTGACTATGTTTAATCAGTATAGTGATTGTGTTGCTTTTAGTATTAAAGATCTTGGAAAGGTTAGTAGCCACGAAATGACAATTAGCTTATCAAGTTCTCAACCGGTACAATGCAGACCCTTTAGGACTTC